>CM053600.1:15276453-15339870 GCA_028646575.1 Pseudocheirus occidentalis | reverse complement strand
TTGTGAATTGTTGATTGAATAAACTCCCTTGTAGGGAAACTAGGTCATTCCTTTGTTATTTGACTGATTGAATCTTAAAGTGCGAAGCTGGTTTCTCCCTTAGGGAAACCAGCTGATTCTTCTCTTGTTCCTTGTTCCTTTCTGAAATAAGATATAACATAAAGACTTTCCTTGTTCTGAAGATTGTGTATAATATTGTGAATTGCGGAAACTGTGAACATTGTACTGAATAAAGATTTGTAATGGAATAAACAGAGTGTTCACTAATACTGTGTAATCCGAATCTTAAAAGCTTCTCACAGTAGCATTCTCTCAGAAATCTACTGCTGATTGGCTTTACAATACACACATTCAGAAGACAAAAAAGTCAAAGCTCTAACATTCAAAGCCTCCAGGAAAATTTGAATTGGTATCAGGCCTTTCTAAAACTCAAAAAGAATTTTGAAAATCAAGTAAGATAGGCAGAGAATTTGGAACTCAAATTTTTGTAAATGGATGTTAAAAATTGTTTTTACATATAACTGGGGAAAAATAAAATATTGAATAAAAAATTTTAAAAACATAAAATAACCAGTTGAAACAATTAACAATTTTAGCAAAGTTGCTGGATAGGAAATAAACACACATAAATCATCTATACAGTATCAACAAAGTCCAGCAAAAAGAGATAGAAAGAGAAATTCCATTTAAAATAACTGCAGGCAATACTTGAGTCAACCTGTCAATAAAAACCTAGGAACCATACGAACAATATTACAGAACACTTTTCACACAAATAAAGTCAGATCTAACCAATTGGAAAAATGCTAATTGCTCATGGGTAAATTGAGTCAAAATAATAAAAATGACAATTCTGCCCATATTATTTTACTTATTCAATGCCATACCAACCAAACCACCAATAATTATTTTATAGAGATAGAAAAATATAACCAAATTCTTCTGGAAGAAAAAAATGTCAAGGGAATAAAGGGAATAAAAAAAGTGTGAAGAAAGATGGCCTAGCAGTATCACATCTCAAGCTGTATTACAAAGTGATATTCATCAAAATAATCTGGTACTAAGAAATACAAAAGTAGATCAATGGAATAGATTCGGCACACAATACATAACATTAAATGACTATAGCAATTTAGTATTTGGTATATCCGAAGATCTAAGCTTTTGGGGTTTTTTGCTTTTTGGAGGGGGAAGGCAGGGCGATTGGGGTTAAGTGACTTGCCCAAGGTCACATGGCTAGTAAGTGTTAAGTGTCTGAGGTCAGGTTTGAACTCAGGTCCTCCTGACTCCCGGGCCAGTGCTCTATTCACTGTGCCACCTAGATGCCCCAAAATCTAAGTCAGTGGTTCTCAACCTTCCTACTGCAGCAACCCTTTAATACTTGTATGTGGGCATATCTGCATGTGGGTGGACCCTCCTGAGACAGATAGAGGAATGGTGTCTCTGCTCCTAAGACCATTGGAAATATGTGTTTTCTGATGGTCTTAAGCGACCCTGTTTGAACCCCAAAGGGGTTGTGAACCACAGGTTGAGAACCACTGATCAAAGCTTTTGGGACAAGAATTCACTTCTTGGAAAAAATCATTGGGAAAACTGGAAAGCAGTTTGGCATGAACTAGGTACAGACCAACATCCCATACAATAAATGATCAAAATGGGTATGATTTAAAAATAAAAGGTGATAGCATAAGCATATTAGGGGAGCATGGAAAATTTTGTCAGATATATGAATAAGGGAAGAATTTGTCATCAAACAAGAGAGAAGATCATGGGATATAAAATGGATAATTTTAGTTACATGAAATTAAAAAGGTTTTGCAGAAACAAAACCAATGCAGCCAAGATTAGAAGAAACACAGGGAACTGGGGGAAAAAATAGAGCAAATTTCCCTGGTAAAGATCTCATTTCTCAGATAAATAGAGAACTAAGTCAAAATTGATAAGAATACAAGTCATTTCCCAATTAATAAATGGCAAAAAAAAATAGAAACAGGCAGTTTTCAGAAGAAGAAATTGCAGCTTTTTGTAGTCATATGAAAAAATGCTCTAAAGAAATGTTTAGAGAAATGCAAATTAAAATAATTCTGAATGTATTACCTCACTTATCAGATTGATTAATATGACAGAAAAGGAAAATGGCATGTTAGAGGTCAAGCAGAAAAATTGAGATACTAATGTACTGTTATTAGAATTGTTTACTGATCCAACCATTATGGAGGACAAGTCAGAACTATGCCCAAAGGGCAACCAAACTGCATGTCCTTTGATTCAGCAATACCACTACTAGGTCTATATCCCAAAAGATATCAAAGGACAAGGATCTATATATACAAAAAATATTTATAGTAGCTCTTTTTGTGGTGTCAAAGAATTGGAAGTTGAGGGAATACCCGTCAATTAATTAGGTAATGACTAGAAAAACTGTGATATGTGATTGTGATGGAGTATTATTGTGGTATAAGAAGTGATGAGCAGCATAGTTTCAGAAATAACTGGGAAGATTTATACGAACTCACACAAAATGAAATTCACAGAACCAGGAAAACATTGTACACAGTAACAGAAATATTATATGATGATCAAGTATGTATGATTTTGCTATTCTGATCAATACAATGAGCCAAAAAAAAAATCCAAAAATCTTATCAGGAAAAATGCTACTCACTTCCAGAGAAAGAACTAGTGGAGTCTGAATGCAGATGGAAGCTTATTTTTTAACTTAAAATTTTTTTTCTGACATGGCTATTATGGAAATGTTTTGCACGACTTCTTATGTATGATTGACATCACATTTCTTGCCTTCACAATAAGTGCGGGTGTGTGTGAGGGGTGGTGGTGAGAAAATTCAGAACTCACTTTAAAAAATGAAATGACAAAAATGAACTTCTTAAAAAAAGAGAGACCTAAGATCAACAATGGGTAAAACCCTAAAGACAAGATTCTATGTTCTATAAGCAAAGGAGTAACTCTTTCTATCAGCTTCCCCAAATTTAGAAGCAAAATTCATGGGGCAAAAGCTTCGCAGTAGTCATGTTAAGTTTAAGACCATTTTCTCCAGGGATTGAGGTGGTACAGGGCAGTCAGAATGTCCTCTTGGGTGTTGGGGGGAATGAACTGTGCTTTGGTTTCTTGCTAGATATTTTCAGTAAATATCCCTTTGTAAAAGCTAATTGAAGTTAGGTTAGTTTTTTTTTAAGTGAAGTAAGTGAAGTTAATTTAGTTTCAGTTAAATGAAACTGGGGTGCTAATCACTGGTAATTGATATTAAGGAGAAGACCCTAGAATGGTGGCTGTAGACATGGCATTATAGAAGAAACCATCCTTAAGGACACTCTTAAAACCTTCCAGGGGAGATGTAGCCTTGTCCTAGAGGGCCTGATTCTTTGGTAGGGATGGGGATTGATTGGAACAAGGAATCCTAGAGCTTATAAATACTGAAGTTCTTCATTGAATGATGTGAGCTGATGACACTCTGAGTCATTTTTAGATTGTCTGAGAAAAGATATTAGTAGAAAAGGTAGCGACACCTGTCAGGAGGGCTATTTGGCACATGGAGAAGTAAGCTTAAGCAGGAGGTGTAAGAACTACAGATCTAAGGTGGTTCAGAAGGGGTGGAGGCTTAGATTCCAAGAGGCAAGATGGTATATTGGAAAGGTCAATGAGTTAAGAATGATCCAACTCATATTCTGTCATTAATTGACTGGCAATATGACTTTAGGCAGAGCATCTGATTTGTCTGAGGCTTACATTCCTTGTCTGCAAAATGGTGGTAAATGAGCTACTTATCTCACAGAGCTATTCTCTCCTTACACTTTTTTTTTTACAGAAAGCAATAAAGCCCTGAGGATCAGAAAAGGCTTCAGGTAGAAGGTGGTACTTGAACTGAGCTCTGAAGGGAACTCAGGGATTCTAAGAGGCGGGAGTAAGAAGGAATCCTATTCCTTCCCTTCCCTTCCCTTCTTCCCTTCCTTTCCCTTCCCTTCCCTTCTTTTTTCCCCTTCTCTTCCTTTTCTCTTTTTTTTTCCTTTTTCCCTTCCTTTTTTTCCCCTGGGGTGGAGGGGGTGGGAGGTGAGGGGGAGAGAAAGAAAAAGAAACATTTCCTTGTTAACTAAAAAAAAAAAGAAAAAGAAAAAGAAAGAGGTGTAGTCAGTCAGATGTGCTTCCTAAGAGAGTGCTCTTAGCAGAGAATGCTAATTTTCAGTAACAACCTTGTGGTTTGTCCTTTGTTCTCAAGGAAGACCATGGCAACAGGAAAGTGATGCCATCAGTTTTAGCCTACTACTACTACCACACTGGCTGCACAGTGATTTTTGGTAGGTAGAAGGGCGCAATGAAATCTTTGTTGTCCTTCTTGACTAAAGCAACATGATGGAGTTGGCCTCACACAATGGAAACTGTGTGTATCCAGTCAAATTCATGCCTACAGGTACAATGAGTCACTTACTATTATTAGAGTAAAAAAATATCCAAAACAAAACAGAAGACAGTAGTAAAAAAAAAATCCAATACTTTCCAACTGTCAAAACAAGGTCTATCCTATTAAAAGGTATCCCAAAAAAGCTGTTCAGATCAACCATCTCACCATAACCCTTTTAGTCATAAGATAAATTAATCTCTTTTCCTTTGAGGTAAACTAGAGAAAAAATAAATCACACACCCATATCAGAGATTTGTTATTACAGATTCTTTAATCACAACTTGAAACATTATGAATACAAAACAGATTATTGGCTTGGGGATCAGAGCCTACCCAGTTCTGTGTAAGATTCTTCCCCCCACTCTGGTTTTCATGCATTGGCAAGAGAACTAGAGGAAGGCACCTAGCACAATGGATGGATTGTTTCTCTCCCTCCCATAACCCTGGACCCCCTGGTAGATTTTCAGATTTATTGGAGAACACTGACAAGAATTGCACAGGATGGGAAGGCAGAGATGGACTGGTTGTAGCCACATTGACAAAATTATAGATCCATTGAAAATGGAAGAAATTAAGGGGATTACTGGCAGACTGGCACTCATTAATCTTTAGGCCAAAGCCAGGTCCATATGAAAAATAAAGTTTTACAGGCTCAGCATACACCTTGTTTAAGATTCGGGAGACTCATGGAGATTCATTAAGATTTCAAATAGGAGGCATTTAGGTTGAGATGACTTTGCTGATCACATTAGGTATTCCAACCATCTTGCAACTTTCTGCCCAGAGCTTCTTCTGTAGGTCCTCATCATAGGTTACATCAGAAGACTTAATAATTTTCTCATGATAAAGGTAACAGCCACCAACTCCTTCTAGCTCTGGTGCAACTGCTGCATAGATGGATGTGATTGCCCCTTCATCTGGAGTCTGTGGGAAGAAAAAACTAAAGATGAAAACGGTCACCTTGCAGAGTAGAGGCTTTGGCCAGCACCAGTAAACAACCAAGACACGGAATGATAGGATAAAGAACTACAGATGTTTGTAACTGGAAGGGTTTTCAAAGGCCAGTCTCTTTCATTTGACAAATGATAAAACAGACCCAGAGAATTAAGTGAGTTGCCATTGGTCCCATAGTAAAGGGCTAAGTCAGGACAGGACTCCAGGTCTTTTTACTTATGGCTCAGCACTCCAACTAATAACACAGTTGTTTCTGTGTTAAACATATGGTTCTGATACAGGCCTGGTAGGCTGTGATAAGAAGTTCTTCAGTGAAAGCATCATTATTAAAGTTAGTTTTCTCTGGAGCATATGCATACATTAATAAATCTCCCAGTGGTATGTTTCTCACATGTTGGGTTAATACATTTCAGTAAGCAAACAAAGAATTTTAAAATCCCTAGTGTAATTATCAATTTTTACAACTCTTTATTAAGCAGGAATGCTCATTAATTTCACTTGAAGCAGATGAGTGCTCAGTCTATTTAAACAAACAATATTTTTCAATGAGATGAAATATCAGGGCGTCAAAAAGGTCCTGTTTTGAATATAACATGTCAAGTTAAAATTGAGAATTCACCTTTTTACAGAGCATGACTATCAAACTGAAAGGCAAATTAAAAACAAGACATTTAGAAATATATAGGCACATATTATAATTTTAATACTATCTTTCTCCCCATCTTCAATCCTCTCTTAAGAGAATACCACAGAAGGGTGTTCTAGGACCACTACATACACCTGTACTACATTCTCTCTTCGAATTCGAAGTTGTGATACCCAGCCCAGATGCTTTTAGGGGACATAGAGATGTTCCTAGAAAAAGCAAGCCCACCAATAACACTCCGAGTAATTGGCTTTTTAATACAGGTACATTTTATTTAGTATAAGTGTATTCATTCACATGTTCTCATTCCCATTAGAATGTAGGCTCCTTACATAGTAACAGCCATAGAATATGATAGACTTAGCCCTTCTCAGCAATGCAAGAACATGAAAATCCCAAAGGACACATGATGGAAAATGCCAGCCACATCCAGAGAAAGAACAATGGAGTTGCAATGCAGAACAAAGCAGACTATTTTCTTTTTCTGTTTTTTTCCCTTTCTCACAGTTTTTCCCCTTCATTATAACTCTTCTATGCAACATAACTAATGTGAAAATGTGTTTAATAGGAATGTATATGTAGAGGCCATATTAGATGGCAAGCCGTCTTAGGGGAGGGGCAGGGAAGGGGAGAATATTTAAAACTTATGGAGGTGAATGTTGAAAACTAAAAATAAATAATTTTAAAAAGAGAATGTAAGTTCCTGGAGTCCATCCATAGTAGGCTACCCACACCCTTAATGTCCAGGTGGTGAATCCCTCGCCTTCAAGATTTCTGACCCCAAGAGTGGGAGGCTCTTAGGAGTCAAGACCTACAAGGTTACCAGAGGAGATTAAGTCAATCCAAGTTGGCAAAACTAAGCAAATTGAAGTGTCCTTCCTGAACTGTATCAGACCTGTGAGTAGTCAAGGTATTACAAGCATTGGAAAGGGGTCTTAGATGCATGTGACTAACTCCTCACCTCTGATATCAAGGGCAGGAATTCACCGATCAAGTTATAAGGAATATAGAAGCTTCTAGAAAGGAAGATTCTGATAATGGGGCTTGGGAAAGAGGAATATAGCAAAATACCAGAAAGAAGGAAGGAATAACGTGAACAGAGCCAGCCTATTACCAGAAAGGCCTGGTCCAGGAAAACATGCTGTTCTGGACTAGAAATCTTATTCTGATATTTCACTGTGTAATGAAGAAGATGATAATGTAATATCTTTTTTTTTTTTTTTTAAGAAATGATCTGAAGCTCTAAGAAGTCTTACTAAGATATAAAGATTTCAAATACAGGTCAACAATGGATACCAGTTAATCAAAGTCTGAAAAGAAAAAAGAATCACCCGAAGACTGGCTGACAGGACTCTTTTGCCAATGAAATGAATGAACTAATTCATGAAATGTGAGGAATTTGTGACCCAGCAGAACATAAGTTCCTTGAGGGCAGGGATGGTTATGTTTTCCTTTGTGTTCAATATGGAGCCAAACAAATGGTGGGTGCATAATAAATACTTATTTATTTGAGTCAGTTTTGGTGGAAGGAGGCCAAGCTTAAGGAAATGACTGATTTTTAATGATTCAAACAATGTAGCCTCTGAGCAAGAGCAATGGACTCCCCCCAATGTTTCAATCTATGCTATAGACTAGAAGAAAGTGGTTGGAGCCATCAGGTCAGCAAACAGGCATGTGGATTTTGGAGAAGGAAAGATAACTGGCTCAGGAGACTTTGCATTTTCCTTTAAGAAGCTCTTCTTCTTTGAGAAATAACTCAGGCGCTCTGTTCTAAAATTAAGCCTTTTGGGGCGGCTAGGTGGCACAGTCAATAGAGCACTGGCTCTGGAGTCAGGGGGACCTGAGTTCAAATCCTTAGACACTTAACACTTACTAGCTGTGTGATCTTGGGCAAGTCGCTTAATCCCAACTGCCCTCCAAAAAAAAAAAAGAATTATAAAATTAAGCCTTTCTTGATTCCCCCAACTGCTAGTACCCTTTTCCCACATTACCTTGTATTTAATTACTTTGAATATATTTGTATTTATTCACTATATCTCTATTGTATAAATTTGCACAATTAGTTGCCACAGGAGAAATAAGTAAGCTCATAGAGCATAGTGATTGTTTTACTTCTGTACTTGTATCTCTAGTGTTTAGGCTAGTGGAAGGCACATATCTTAATAAATATTTATTGACTAGTGGGTTGACTGACTCTACCAAGGGAAGAAGAGAAGTTTAAAGTCTAATCTTCTCTCAATACAAATAAACTCTAAAATGAATATTGTAATTTTCCATAAAAATTTTACTCAAAAATCGAAAAGTGAACTGGAGTCATTTAAAAATAGAAACCAGTAATCTTTAATCTCATAATGCCATTGGACAGCTATGGTATAAATGCTATATTTTTATAGTTATATCAATAAGATTTTTCTCTCTTATAAATACTTTATCTCTACCTTACAGAAATATCTTTAATATATATAGTACAAACCTTTGATAAATTTCCAAGAAAGAGATGCTCAAGCTCAAATGACCATTCAATTTCCTTTTGTGTCATTGGATGAAGGCTTCTGAGTGGAATAAGGTGAGTAAAACATGCTACTTTCTCTTGGAAGTGAAATATTCCTGGGATCAAGTGAGGGCAATATGGGAGGTGAGGGTATATGGGAGATGAATTACCCTCTTTCAGAGACTCAAATTGAACTGCCTGGAAACTCTCATTTCCTTCTTGTAATATTTTCTCTCCAATAAATAACCATCTTACCTTGAAGCAGTTATCTTTTCCTCGCCAAGGTATGGGCTCAATTACATTTAAAGAACTCAAAATTAATTCTGCAAAGATACATTTCTTTTTATCTTCAAAAAGCCAGAAAAAGTTGGCAGATTGTGCTGGGATCCATTCTCGGTACTAAGTTATTCAGGGACATTTCATTTCTCCCTAGTCCACTTATAGATTTATTCTGATTCCTAACTATTTTACTACAAATGCTCTTTGCCTCCGTGTTTGCCAGAATTGATAGGTGATCTCTAAACCTAGTGAGGAAATGCGGCAGGCTGTGAAGCTTCTCTGTTCTGGTGGGAGAGAGGGGAAATTTAGTACTTCCTTTCAGTTTAGTAATGGCTAATTATGCTTCTAATACTAATTAGGCAAACAATGAAAACTGGGTCAGAGTCTCACTTCTTTAACTAGGGACTTTTAAATGGGGACTGAAAAATGTAAAAAAGCCAAGTCCTTTTGAAAACTTCTACCAGGGTTCTACTCTGATGTCTCCCTGAGGCATGAAGAGGACCCAAGGTTCTTGAAGGTTAGGTCAGTGGACAGCAAGTTCTGACATCCCAGGAGGCTGAAAGGCCTTGATGTATGGGCCCTGGGGCAAAGAGTAGGTCTCCTGAATGCGGATGATCCTAGTTTTGCAAAGGCTCCTCATTAGGTTGACCTCAGGGTGATGAATGGTTTGGCTAAAACATCTTTCAGTGATCAGTGGTCAAGTCATAAAATTCCATTAGTGGAGCTATAAACTGTGGTAGCTGTACTCTGTGTGTGTGTGTGTGTGTGTGTGTGTGTGTGTGTGTGTGTGTGTGTACAAAATAAACCCAACAGTACTATGCTAAAAGAGTAACTAAACCAATCCAGAGACATCTCTACTGGGCATTTACCCCAGGGCACTCCAAAGAGGTCAAAGAGAGGAAAAGATCCCATATATACCAAGATATTTATAGCAGCATTTGTGCTAGCCAAAAGCTAGAAACAACTTGGATGCCCATCTACTGGGGAATCACCAAATAATTTCCAATACATGTCTATAATGAAATTTGAAAAATCCAAAGAGAGAGGAAGCGTGGAATAATGAATAGAAACCTGACCCTGAAGTCAGGAAGACTTGAGACCTGACAACATACCTTTTGTGTGAGCCTGTGCAAGTCACTTGATTTCTTTGTTACCTAGACAGTCATCTAAGCCTATAAATTATAGAGCAGGGATCAAGCTGCATTGATGAAGGGAATTCCCTTACTGGGAGTTTCTTACACTCACCTGCTAAGCTATGATAATGTAGGTACACACTTCTACTTAATAATAATACCTCTTTTGTTTTTAAATGAGTGTAGCTGTTTTTTTGAAAATAGAGACTTATTGGATGTTTTTTTTCTCACATTCAAGGGATTGTCTTGGGTTACCAAAGAAAGGAAGAAAATACTTTTCTAGCATTATCATAACTTTGCAAATCCAGATCAGTTCCTTCTATCCCTATATAAGAGAGAGTAAATCTACCAATGTGTGAGAATCCCTGTGCTTGCCTTGTCTTTTGTTAATATCTCTTCTTTCATTTTCTATTAAAGTAGTCTAGATAAAATTATAAGAAAAACAAAATTATAAATTCCCCTTGCCTGGAGAAATAGTATATTAGTAATTCATGTGGCAGGTAAACAGATTTGCTGCTAATTAATATAATGAACTTTTTGAACGCTAGGTCTCTTGTAAGCATACAGGCATTTCCTAATCTAGATCTGTTAGGAAAAAACATCTAGTAGTATTTTCTCTGGGTACCCTCTACCTAATTTGTTTTTGGGGGTTGGGTTCCTTAAGGGGACGTCTACCCTGGTTTCAAGATGTTCTTTAGTTTCCAAACTATAGCTCATAAGCCTTCACATGTGTTTACCTCTAAAAGCTATCCAAAAGATGCAATTGTTTGAAAGCACAGGTTTTTTTTTGAAATGGTACTGCATGAATGGTAGTAACAAAATACTCCCTCCATCAACCTAAGACATGCTCTCCCACAAATTCACACCATATCAGTGGGAAAAGTGGGCACACATACATATAAAGATAGAGATTGGACCTGTGACTTCATTGTGAACTTCAAGGTGGAAAAGTCCCTCAGTCAATGAAGGGGGGCAAGTCTTACAGCTTTGCTTAGAACAGCAGTTCTCAACTTGTGGGTCGCAACCCCTCTGGGGATCGAACAGGGCCACCTAAGACCATCAGAAAACACATATTTCTGATGGTCTTAGGAATTGAGACACTCCTCTTCTATCTGTCTCCAGGCGAGTCTGCCCACATGCAGATATGCCCACATACAAGTATTAAAGGGTTTGGGCATTAGGAAGGTTGATAACCACTGGCCTAGAACATTGAAATTCTAAGTGATTTGCTGTAGTGCCAAGGCAATGTTCACAGCACTGATGGTGACTATGAATATGCTGGTATAATTCTGAATTGCAAAATATAACAGATTTCCATATAGAAGACATAAACAAAACATTTATCAGATGCCAGAAAGCCAGATTCCAACACCAGAAAACCAAATTCATTATAGCAACAAAGAAATGTATACACAATAACACCACAGAGAGCAACACCATCCCAAAGTCTTCTCACAAACACTCACAAACCTAGCTGTCTCCTTGCCTGTGTCCTCTCTCCTCCTTCTGTTCTAACTGCTCTGACTCCCAGCTTCCTCTCAGCTCTGCTTCACCCTTCACAGGCTCCATGTAATTACATTTGACCTATTAAAGGGCAGGGGAGATCTTCAAATTCCCATTCCCATTACATTTGCCCAAGGTCACAAAGAATTTCTTCCTATCTCCAGTGCTTAGCAGAATGCTTAGCACTTAGTAAAAACTTGTTGATGGATTTATAGCCAGTATGTATCAGATATGAGACTTCAATTCAGTTCTTCTTGGCACTGAGATCAGCTCTCAATCCACTGTTCCATGCTAACCTTCCATCGATTATGATACACTCACGTGCACGTACACATACACACAATCACAACATATATATGTATATGCACTCACATACATGTAGTACATATTCACATATAAACACAACACACACACACACACACACACATATATATATATATATATATATATATATATATATATATATATACAATACATTCAACAAATATCAAAGGTTTTTTGTTAAATGTTAGCCTTATATTCCAAAAAAAGAGGGAACCTTTCCTGACTATAAATTAAAGGCCCATAGATAAGAAAATCATTCATGGTCTCTGACAAGTGGGCAGATAAAAATGCTTTCCCAAAGACCTAAGTCCAAAGATTCTGCAAACCAAGAATGTAAAATTAAATGTAAACTTGGTCTTGGACCCCCTAAAGCCTCAAAGAATACAGATTTTGAGGAAAGAAGGAAACTAATTAGAACATAGCCCACTATATGAGGAGGCAAGGTCTGTATATAATGGAAGACAAGAAGACTTCATCCTTAGGCTGTTGTTTCCTTCTTGGACTTTCCTCGTGAGAGTGTTTACAATGGCAGAATCAATAGTGGGCTCAAGGCCAGAAACCATGAAGGCCCTAAAGTAGCAGTTCTCAACCTGGGGGTTATGTTCAATTTAAATACATCCTGCATATCAGATATTTACATTATGATTCATAACAGTAGCAAAATTAGTTACGAAGTAGCAATGAAAATAATTTTATGGTTGGGGGGTCACCACAACATGAGGAACTGTATGAAAGGGTTGTGGCATTGGGAAGGTTGAGAACCACTGCCCTAAAGGAATATGACCCAGATGACGAAATCGGATGCCCTTGGCCGCTGTGTTCTTGTACTTTTTCCTGAGACCATGGACCTTGAAATACTCCTCAGACGTGTACTTTTTGGGTGGGGGAGTCACTGTCTTGTCAAAAAAAGCTCCCATTTAGAAAACCTATGCCTCTAAATAGTGGGGGAAACAAATAGGAGAGTCTTGTCATTTCTCCAGGCCTCAATCTCTTCATTCAGGTTCTCAAACCTGGAGCTACGTTGAACAAAATTGTTAAATAAGCAATCTTTGTCTTTGGCACTTATGCACCAGCCTTTTCCTTGCTCTCCCCTTTCTTAAACTCCTCCTCTTTCTTTTTCCTGAGCTTTTCTCACTTCAAAAAACCCTTTCTTACCTAAATAACAACAATCTACAGGAGACCTGCACAATTAGGTGGTAGATAGGGGCCAACATTAAAATAGGCTAAACTTCTTCGGGCTTCTAGAGAGAGAGCTTCTAGGAGCTCATTTTCCAAGTAAAGGTAACTACAGAGACTGAAGATAGTTGATTGCCATGTGGCACGTGACAAATAGGAAAGAGTGTGCAGTGGTCAAATCCTTTGGCAGGCACAGGCTGTATGTTGTGCAGGCCTGATCATACAGTGGAGTCCATTGATAATGGTTTAGGGTGCTATTTCAATCAATGGCATTTACATTTTAATGGGAAACTCTAGAGGACCAAAAAAAAAATCAAGAGTAGAAGATTTTAAGAAAGATTTCTTAAAAGTTTTGTTTATTTATTGTTTTGAACAGTGGAATTAAAGAGCTAAGACTTAAACTATTTCAGGAAAAGAGATCTGAGCCAAACTCCCTTCAAAGGACCTACATAAGTAACTGCCTCCTCATAAGGTAGGTCCTGTCTAGAAGTCAAAGAATTGCATGCAACACCCACTGGATTTCTTTAAGAGAATGGACAGGTGCAATCACACCAGAATATTTTAGGTAACTTAGACACTGGAATAAATATCTAAATACTTTCATATTAAAAGAATAAAGAACACAGAGAAGACAACCCAGTTATTATTTCTTTTTGTGATATGTTCTTTTTGGAATTTAATATTAACACTTTTTCTTTCTTTTTTTCAGCCTCCCCAATTCCTCACACCAAATCTTTGCAATGAGCATCTAAACTGACACTAAGAATTGTTCATATAGCAGATATTTATTTTAAATGGAATTAACATAATTTATTCCATGGTATGCTAGATTTAAATGTTGGAATAGATTCAGAGCTGTCATGTTTAATTCAGTAGTCTAGCTATGAAAATAAGCCTCTGCTTCACCCCAATACAAGATGGCATCCACATGGACTTCTTTGATTTATAAAGGGTGCAACATCTGCTCCCTCTAATGACTTACAGTTCCTTCCTTTTGTTTTTGCAAATATGAATCAATAAGTAAATGAATCAAAGGAAAAAATAATTAAAGCCACCATCCTTTTTGAAAATGCTCTTAATTCAGGATTCTGCTATGCTTCATGTCAGATCAATGTCCAGTTCAATATCAGCCTGGTGAGCACTTTCAAAACACAGCTAGTCCTGGGTACTACATACAGAAAAAGCCCACAGAACCATGAATGTTTAATTTGCTTTAGCACTAAAGCTGCCACTGCACTAAGATTTTCTAATTAATAATAATAGAAAAAGCACTGGCAGAGTAGCCTTTTCCCAAATTATTTTTCACAGACATTCAATTTGTTAGAAGCACATGAATGCTTAGTCAGCCAGATGCTCTGAAGGAAGAATTTCTCACACTTTTTGTGGGGCCACAAAATCTCTGATGAACTATGGGCATCTACTCTTAGTGGGCATAACAAGTAATCCTAGATGCATTAGCAGAATTAATGGGAAGGGATAAGAAGGGAAAAGCGTGGAAAGGAGGGGAAGAAAGGGGAGGGAGGAGGAGAGACAGAAAAGGGAAAAACAAAAAGGAGCTGAGAAGAGGCCATTGGATTTATCAGGTAACAAGTCCTTGGAGAGAACAGTTCCAAAAAATGTTTGGGTCAGAAATCCAATTATAACTGAGCAATAAGTAGTTAGTGAGGGAGGGTTAGCAGCAGGAAGAGTCAGAAATTCTTTCTGGTGTTTCTGTATCCTTTGGGAAATGTGACTTTTATCCCCAGTGAAAGGGAAGAAATATAAGACAATAGCTTGAGGGAATTAACAAGGTGAAGGTTTGTGGTTGCCCTGGTTTTGTTTATAAAGAAGAAGAAGAACTGGGAGTGTTTGTAGATAGCAGGAAGGACCTAGGGGAAAAGTGAGAGAGAGGTTGAAGATGAGAGGAAGGGAAGTAATTACTGATAGGAAAGGATGGGGTCAAACATACAGGCTGAGAGCCTGACTTAAAAAAAAAAAGTACCATCACCTTCTCAGAGACTGAAGCAAAGGAAGAATAGTTAAAGATACAGAAGGGTTTTGAGATGAAGGAGTACAAAGGGAGTCACAATGGATGGCTTTTTTCTTAGAAAAGAGGCAAAGTTGTCTACTGAGGAAATATGGTTGGGTAATCCTCTGTATACTAGGAGACTTTAATATTCACATAGAGTCACATGGATTCTTTGTCAAAATCCCTAATCTCCTAAAGTTTTATTACACCGCAACCACACATAGGAATGGTCACACACTGGACTTCACAATTATCAGATATGTGCCACGTCCCTACCTAGAAATTAGGACATTCTCCTATCTAATCATAACCTCTTCATTCCACTCTTCCCTCTGTTTCACCTCACACATTCTTTGTCCTCACTGAGACTTCCATTCCCTTCCCCTCTTGACCTCCCCTCACTACTTTAGTAGGCTCTGAATTCTCTTTCCTCCTTCTCCACCTTCGACCCCATAGAAAGATGCTTTACTCTAGATAGTTCCTAGATCTACCCATCTCTTATCAACCCTTATCCCTAGATCCCTCCTGACATTCTTTTCTTTACTCATGCTCAGAAGATGCTCATAACCATACCGACAAGGTACATCACAAAGCACAATTAGCACAAAGGCTTCCTCAAAGAGAGGGCAGGGCCTTGATCATGTTGGCTTCTTTCCAAAGTCTTTCTTTTCCTCCAGAGACTCTTCCCTGAAAAGAACCAGGAACCACAAATGTCCTCTCTCAACCCTTGAAGCAAGAAAAACTTGGATCTCTCCTTTCCCACACTATCCCACACAGACACTGAGCATCAAGTTATCACTTTATGTGAGTGAGAAAAAGCTACACATGGTCTTGAGCTCCAGGATACAGTTATGATGTTTGACAATCCGGGACTTTTCAGGATGTCGAGAACAATGTATTTACTTATCACTGTAGACTTCACCTCTACCTCACATTTTCAGAATACAGAGAGAGAGAGAGGACAGAGAAGGGAAAGAAAGAGAGAGAGAGAGAGACAGAAAGGGAGAGACAGAGAGAGAGACAGAGAGAGAGAGAGAGGTGTTTTCTTCTTGTTCTTTCTAATTTTGCACAGGGATGATTTTCTGATACAAATTGTATCCCTTGCAGAGAAAAGAACCTTTCTTAGCAATTTAACTGTCAAGTTTGATTACCAAAATATTCCAAGGGCCTACCAATCACATTAAATAGTCACAACTCTACTCTGATTTGGTTCAAGCTTCTCACTTGTAAGTTTTTGGAAACACAAACAACTTATAACATAGGGTAGCTATGAATGTAATTATTATATGTTCTCACACAGAGGAAGTTTGGCAAACTGTCCCACCAGTGAAGTTTGCTCTTGGTCTTCCCAATTTCCTCTTGTTCCTTTCTCTTCTCTCAGGTGCACCATGTCCTCGTGCCCTTGCTGCTCTTTCTAGTGACCTACACCATGCTGCTTTCTAATCTCTTCCCCCAATCAAACCAGGAAAAAAAAGAAGGATCTAATGGCATTATTTGCTTTCACTGAAAAACACTCAAAACAAAGTTTTATCTTGCCCTGAATCAGTATTTGCATTTGTTAGGCCTTTGGCTCCCCTTACGGAGTTCCAAACAACAGCTTCCAAAAACTGCCAGTATGTCAGACAGGGTTGGGAGAAAGGTTCTCCTTACGTTTAAAAGGTGGGGAGGACGGGTTTGATCAACTGGAACAAGAGGGAATTTCTTTTTCTTGACTATACATATTTGTTACAAGAAATTTATTTTTCTTATCTTTTCTAGTGGAGTAGAGTTAGGAGGGAGAGAAAATAGATTTGTTATTTTTTTAAGACGTGTGTGTGTGCACGTGTGTGTGTTCTGCATTATAAATGTGAAATGGTACATTCACTTTCACATGAAAGTACTGCATTATTAACTTTACTTAACTATTTTACTTTGTGGGAATAATCTGTATATATAATGTAAAAAGACAACTTCAATAAAATGGGAATGGTGGGGGTCATAATCTTGCCCACTTCCATTACTCTCTTACACCATCTTTAAACTTAATTTGATCCCTCTTGTACTTCTGCCTCAGTCCCACAAAAAAAGAGGGACCCAGAGTACATGCCCTTCTCCTGAACCATGAACATTGGGTACTCCTTCACCTTCCCTCAGTGGTCTCTAAGCCTCCCTTAAACAGGAAAGTCGCAGTACAATGATCCAGGGTTTCTGTTCTCTGAGTCTTCCCTGGTTTGGGGGTACGGCAAAAAGGGAGCAACTACTCCAATTTGCCAGGGGGCAGGCACAGGGGTTAGTGAAGATAGAACTGAAAGAATATGTGTGCCTTGGGATGTACTCATTAGAATACATGGGAGAAGAGGGGTGGTGTAGAGTAAAGGGAACTTCAGGAGAATATGATCCCAAACACTCTCTCTCTCTCTCTCTCTCTCTCTCTCTCTCTCTCTCTCTCTCTCTCTCTCTCTCTCTCTCTCTCTCTCTCTCTCTCCCTCTCTCTGTATTCTGAAAAAATGAGGTGGAGGTGAAGTCTACAGTGATGATAATTAAATACATTGTTCCTGACATCAGCAAACCCATGGACATTGATAATGTGTATGAATACTAAAGAACCAATTAAGAAAAGAATAATACAAATGATGAGGGAGAAAGTTTTTGCAGGGATTTCTAGGAAATCCTTGAAGTGTTCTTTTAGTCTGAAAAAGAATTCCTGGACTGAAGCAATCTTGGCAAGACTGTAAAAGTTTATTACGCTTTTCAGCGGGCAGGGGAGTGTCTTAGAATACCTGTGAAAGTGCAGGAGTTAGTGATACAGATTATATGGTAACAAAACCATGAATCAGGTATCAATTATGCTAATTAGGTGTGTAAGGGTGGGATTAGGGAGGAGTTAAGGAGTGGTCAGTGCTTAAAGGGACATGCACTTTTTATATCAACTGCACAGGTGTACTGCCCATAATTCACTGGGAGAAAGCTCACAGAGGGGCTAACAGGAGGTGTGGTTTTTGCCTTGAAACATCACTGGGTCATTTTTTGGTCAGAGCTGACTGAGAGGTGTCCAGTCTGTTACCCATCAATGTCCTGTTTGACAAGATAGATGTTTGGAAACTAGACTAATTGGAGATACAGAGTGTACCTAATGGTGAGGAGTCATTTTACTGATAGTGCATTGAAGGATTCATAGGTTGCAGCTGGCCACTAGAACAAAGGAGGTATACATTTCTTTAAACCAAAGGGATTGTTTTATAAAATGCTTTAATGAAGGATTCGTAGGTATAGCTTGTTATTATACCAAGCAGGGATAACTGAATAACTGATGCTTACTCAGGGAAGAGGCAGAGTTAATGCTTTATGGCTGGGGGAAGTGTGATTTTACAACTTAATTACACAGGCTTTTACAAACATAGATACCTGAACACAAGTGAGATTTTACAAACTGAAGTTATTCTGAATATTACAAATAAAGGCACCCCAGGACCCCATCAAAATATATATTCTATGGATTTCTTGCATGTCCTATAATGAGAGATGGCATGGTATAATGAATATAGTGCTGGTGTTAGGGTCAGGAAGACATGGGTTTAAATTCTGTTTCTGACAGCTCAGGCTCCACTCCTGACTCTTTAGACTTTTCTTATCATGCTACCAGAGCTTCCTCAACTGGAAATTCAATCCACTCCTGGACTTCTTACACTCTACCCATAGAGTTACTTCCTCTGATTATCTGGTTCCTTACAGAACTTCCTTTTTAAAGAAAGTTTCCAGGCTAGTCAAGTCTTCATTCCTCTCCATTCACTATTTATGACTGCCTGGACTTTCTCTACCATACTCTACCAATTCAGATCAGGACCTTCTTTGCATTTTATAGTCTTAGAGAGTTTTCTGAGGCTTTAAAAAGGCTGAATGACTTGCCCAATGAAGCCAAGAAGTCAATAAACGTTTAAGTTCTTTGTATGCACTATGAAGGTCATGGTTTTGATGACATACTAGTCCCTCCTGAATTTTTCATTGAGACTTGAATACCTCACTTTGTAGCAAGCTATTGGGTTGTTCTCCTCATTTTAAAAATATGCTATATCAGAGCTTCTGGTTACAACTACTATCCCTCATTTTACTGATAAGGTCTTTATTAAGAAAGAGAGCATTGCTCAGTAGAAGATGTAGGTCTGAATTTCACCTTTGACACATACTGGCTAAGTGACTCTAAGTAGATCACTCAACCTCTCGGTGTCCCAGGTGGCACTTCTCTGGATTTGGAGATTGTAAATCGAAAAAACAATGAGCCACCGGTAGAAGGGGTTTCCTTACTGGGAGTTCTGTGTGCCAGTGCCATCACAAATCTGGATGCTCCCAAAGATTTTATATAGGCTATCTTTCTGAGTCCACTAGGCCCTAAAGAGTGTTGAAAAGACTTACAGTAATCTTGGCAATACTGAATTCAATCCCACAAACATTTATTAAGCATCTGCTATCTCACAGAAACCATGACAGGCAATAAGGATACAAAGACAAGACAAAAAGAGAGGAAGGGAGAATAGCTCTTGAGGAGTTCTATTTTCTACTGAAAGGAAACATATACAGAGATATCTAAATATAAAATATATACAAAAGAATTTCTGAGGGCAGGAAGTAATGATAACTTCCAAGTAACAGCCTGCAAATCATAGTATGTGAATGATCAAAGAACTTTTGGAAGTCAACTCTGTCATATTACAGATAAGAAAACTATCGCTGAGAGGAAGGAAGTCCTTTACCCAAGGTCACAATTAGCAGCAGAGCTAGATCTAGAACCAGAGTATTGCACAGTATTTGATCTATTCACATAGGTTCCCAAAGTGGGAACTCCTGGGGAGTGCTGGAGGAAAGGAGGGTGGGTAGTAGCCTCAGGTGCAATTGGCAGAGATTGGATAAAAATAAGGGGGCTGTGGAAGCATAAGGAAAAGAAGAGAAGAGAAGAGAAGAATATTTTGAAAAACTGTTCATACATGTTTCATCTGTTGTGTAATGACAGTTTAAGTTACAGCGATTACATTATTTTCCAAATAAACACACAAAATGCAAGTTATAACTGATCAGTGGTCAAGTCAGCCAAGCAAGTGTTGGCAGATGAGTGGGTCGTGCATTGTTGGGAAGTCCAGCATGCATGGGCAGGAATATGTTTGTGTAATGACTTGTTTACCATATGATACTATGTGGTTATGAGACACAACACTGCATCATCAAAATTTCAACTCAAGGAAAAAACCCACAAATTTGCAATAAATTATTAAATTTAAAATGCATCATTTAAAAATCTATATGTTTAATATTTTTTGAAATGATGCACATTTCAAAAATAATTTTCAAAGGATTAAAGAAAGCAGATTTCTGGAGGTGGCATGTGGATTTTGAAAATGGTACGACAGGGTAAATAAGTTTGGGAACCTCTGATGTAGAGTATCTGACCTGTGTCAATATGACCCAAGGTAAGCTGCTGTAATCCCTGCTTTATCTTCATAATGAATACCAGAAACCACCAAAACCTTCAGTCCATAATTTCTTCCATTGTAATCAATCTAACTTGTCAACTACAAGCAGAGAAGCTAAAGCTTGTAATTATGACTTCATTGTCCCTGAAGATGATTTAAGCAGCAAAACAATGAAATACTTCACAATGCTGATATTAGGCTTAGACTGCAAGATCATAAAGGGCAAGGATGCTAAATTTGCTTTGGATAGCATCCATCCCTATGATTTTTGATAATGAGTTAATTCTGAGAAGTGAGTCCTAATGACAGTCATATAGAAGTTACTGTCATTTATTTTCATATGCTTTTTCATGAGGTGGTTTCACAGCATTTTACTCGCGTTAATTCTCCAGATCAATGCCGTTCTTCCTTTGAAAATGAGGAAATTGATGCACCAAGGTTCTTCTATAGGCCAATGGCAAGAGTCAGCGTTTCTCAGTTACTGCTTTCTCCTCATGTTCCCTAGTCACTGTCTTTTTTTGGCTAAATATAATGTCAACTGCATTTGGTGATATTAATCTTTGCCATCAAACTCACATATGCAAAGATTTCCCCTATTTTTTCTTGTTATCTGTTTAAATGGGCTTGGCAATTTCTTCCCTTTTTTTGCTTCATTCATTTACCCACAAGATGATGATCTTGCCTGAGTGCCATGAGTACTTTGAACTCATAATAGCTATTTTTGGATAATAATTCCATGGATTAATAATTAATTGAATCATTAGTACTGTCTTTGAAAAAAAGTTTAGGTGCTACCTTGAATACTCTTGGAAATGAGCTCTGAATGTCCAAATGCCAGGAATCTCATGGCAGATCTGGCTACTGCTAAGGAATACAAGGCAGATGAGATTAAATTTCATTTTGACAAAGGCTACCATAGCAAATTTTATTCCTTCTATGATTGTATATGAAGCTGTGCGGTCTAGTCTGCAGAGAAATAGATGCAAAATGAAGCCTTGATTAACCAACTTTAGCCGTCCTCTAAAAAGGATGAATAATGTGTATTTAGCCTATTATTGGTTAATCAAAAATGATTATCCATGTTAGGTTTTAAAAAAAGAACAACCCCATAATCATTTGCAAAAATTTTCAAAGCCATAAGCTTTGGAAAAATAGACTAAATGTTCAGCTTTTCTTAATTTCAAAGTGAACTGGCATTCTGCAAAATAAATTGTTTTAATCATTTATTCTTTGCTCATTTCTATCCTCACCACCTGATCAGCAAATGAATCAATCTTTCACCCCTCAAATTACATAGAAAACAGGGTTAACAAAAAGCAAGAATTCTAGCAACACACACATACACACACAACCTAAACATTTACAAAAGTGTCACAAAAGCTTCCATGACCCACACAGAGAAGATCTTCACATAAGTCTAAGTCAAGCTAAGTTTTCAATGCTGAAGGTGTGCTCTGACAAGGGAAGATCCTTGACAACTACATAAAAAGAAATGAAAGCTATGCTTTCTCCTCCAAAGGGGCTGAATAATCACAGGCATTCTTCCCTGCCAATTCTCATAACCATTTTTAGGACCAGCTATAAAAAAACAGAATGTCCTAAGTTATTTTCTTTTTGAGACTAAGAAAATAAAACTTTAAAAGACTTCCATGATATAAATTGCCTGACATCATTCCAAAGAAATATTGAGAGGTTCCACCTCTAACATGTAATATTTCAGAACGATGTACTGTTCTCTTACTGAAATAGGTAATTAAACATATACCTATCTCCTGAACGAAGAGTCATGATAGACTATTCTGACAAATAAACTCCTGCCTAATTTTAGAACCATAATCTCCCTGAATTCTCTAGATTTCCCAGTGGGTTTTAAAGCTCATTCAATTTATACATTGCTTTTGACCTTAAAGGTAAACTATAAGGCTAAACTGCAAATTAAGTCTCAAATTTATTTGAATGTCTCTTTTAACTTAGTCTCTTCTCAATGTTTCAAATTAGCTTCAATTTTCTGTTCTCATCACCCCAGCCTCAAAGGCCCTGAGAACAATCTAAAGAGCTAGAAAAAGCACACCCAGATGTTTCTGCTACAGTTCACTGGCCCCCCAGTTTACCATCTTCCAAACATTTTCTGAGGAGCACAGTTTTTTGACTCAGTCTTCTCTCCCTTTCCTGTGATGTTTATTCCCTTTTGTGCATCTCAGACCTACCCCTGTCCTCTCTCCTTTCACATTTTTAGATCTTTATTGGATATCAGTATTAATCCTAGTTAAACCTCTAAAATGGTAGGATAATACCATTTTCATGGACCGAACAGAAGCAAAGAAATATAAGCTAGGATTTATGTCCACAGGGAGCTTCTGATCAAATTGAAGAGAAAAGAAATGTATACAAACAACTAATATAAAGTATAATTAGTGTTTCCTGCCACCACCAACCCTTTTTTTGTAGAGGAGAGCAGTTACTGACTGGGACTCACGGGAATAACTGGTTCAGATAGCAGTTAAATAAGGCAAAGGTAAACTTTTAACGTGAAAATTGTTTCTACCTTTGGAATATAACCTCATGAGGTCAGCACCATCTTTGTATCCCCAGAATCTAGCAAAATGCCTGGTACAAAGCTTGATAAAAGTTGTTTGACTGATAAGACAGAATAGGGAAAAGACCTAACAGGAAGAATCCTCATTTACAGCCAATGAATAATAAAGAAGAAATGAGGAGGGGGTGGGGTTTGGGAGGGAGAGAAAGACTTAGGGAGTTTTACTTGCTTATTTGTCATGACTTCTTTGCGTTGCTCTTTTAACATCAGGAAATAATACCCATTTGAGAAGGATTCATACCATATTCTCTCACCCAAATCCCAAACAAAACAATATAATTCCTTTTTTTCATCTTTCAAATATGTGGATATAGTTATTATGTACCCATTAAATCTTCTTTTTTTCCAAGTTAACCATTCCTTCTACCTGCACAGTAATGTCTTGTATATGGTATAGTTTCTAGACCCTATCCTTGTTGTCACTCTCTGGATATAAATCAGCTTATCAGTTTCTTTCTTATCAATGTGGGGATGGGGGGGAGAACCAGTGCTCAATATATGGTTTTCACAGCTCTGCTATCAGCTCATTTACTCAGCACAATATACCTCTTTCAATGAAGCCTATGACAGTATGTTAGACTTTGTAGCTGCTATGAGACACTGTCAGCTTATTTTGATCTTGTTGTTCAGTGGTTTTTCAGTCATATCTAGGTGTTTGTGACCCTACTTGGGGATTTCTTGGAAAAAGATACTTGAGTAGTTTGCCATTTCTTTCTCTAGCTCATTTTACAGATGAGGAAACCAAGGGTTAAGTTAAGCCCAGGGTCACACAGCTAGTAAGTATCTGAGGCCTGATTTTAACTCATGAAGACGTGTCTTCATGGCTCCAGGTCCAGCACTGTATACCAATGATGGGGTGTTGGGGTGTCTATGTTTGTAACATCCATTTGTAACTTCAATTTTTAAAATCACACTTGTTTTCGAGTACCTATGTCTATAATATCAGTTTGTGAAATCAAGTTGTAAAATCACATCTCCTCCCACCTAAAAGCATTAACTCTGCTTCTTCCCTGGGCCAGCACTCTGCCCAGCTACAATTCATGAACTGTTTATCCCTGCTTGGTACAACTAACAAGCTATACCTATGAATCCTTCATTAAACCATCTATAAACAATCCCTTTAGCTTAGAGGAATGTGTAACTCCCTTGTTCTGGTGGCCAGCTGCACCTATAAATCCTTCAGTGCACTATCAGTAAGTTAACTCCTCTCCATTTAGGCACATCTTGAATCCCCAATTAGTCTAGCTTCCCAACATCCATCTTGTCAAAAAGGACATTGATGGGTAACAGACTGGACACCTCTCAGTCAGCATTGACCATTGGCTGACCCAGTGATGTTTCAAGCCTAAAACACACCTCCAGGTAACCCCCTCCCCATGGGTTTTTCCCATGGGCAATATGCCTGCACAGTAGATATGAAAAGTGCATGTCACTTTAAGCACTGACCACTCCTTAACTCCTCCTTAATCCCACCTTCACTCACCTAGTTAGCATAATTGATACATGATTTATGATTTTATTGCTTTATAATCTGTACCCCTGACTCCTTTAAGTTTTCAGGTTCCCTGAGACCTCCTGCCTGCTGTAAAGCATAACAATAAACTTTTACAATCCTGACTTACAAGATTGCTTGAGTCCAGAGAATTCTTTCCAGACTAGAATCCTCAAGGGATTCACTGGAGTCCTTCAAACACCCAGTTTTTCTCAGCCTCTTCACCCTGAGCCACCTAGTTAATACCATTTTAATAATTTTGATCTTGGAAGTTACCAAGAAATTTCAAGTCTTTTTCTCATGAACTGATGTTTCATCATGCACCACCCCCACCCTCATCCTATACATGTGAAGTTTACCATTTGAACTTAAATGTAAGACACTGACAAATATTTCAGTGGATTTTTAAATCTCATTTATGTGGTTACTCCCTCCAAGAGAGAAAATTGCAATGTACTTTCATGTTCTTTTACTATATAATTCTTTTCCACGTTTCCTATAAATCCTCTACACAGTATCAACCAAGAAAACTCCCAAAAAGGGTCATGAAGAGTTGGACATGACTGAAAAAACTAAATAATGACAATATACATAAGCACATGCATATAATACAGAATACTGATGAACTAATTCATTTAGAGGCAGCTACGGCAAACTAGATTTAGAGTCAAAGTATCTGGATTCAAATCCCAGCTGTCACTTGCATTTTGATGACTTTGGGGATGCCATCTTCCCTGTTTGGGCCTCAAAAATGAGGATGTTGTAGTACCTCACTTCCGAGTTTCCTCCAAGCTTGAAATCTATGATTTGTTCATCCAATTGATCTGCTAAATCTATGACTGCACAACCAACAGCTTTTCCTAGACTGGATAACAGGCATTCTTCATGCACTTGGCTTTTCTAGTATGGTTTACTATGTGAATTTCTTTCAAATGATCTTGGATTTCAATGAGAATCTCCTATGATCTTTTGTAGCTAGATGTGTTTAGTACAATTTAGTATGAATGTCTGGATAATCAATTGACAAAGTTATCTCTGAGTTACATTTATCAAAAATTATGTATGATTTTTAACACGTCCATTGCAAATACATTGTTGGTGCAGAGCTTTTAAGGCTTTTTTTTGTTGATACGCTGAGCTAAATGTATCAACATCAGCAACCAACATCAACAACTTAAAAAACTATCAACACTAAACTTTCGAGTTAATTGTGTGACTTGGAAGATGTATTCTGATACAGCAAAAATCATCTTCAAAAGCTCTCTATTCCACTCATATTTCCATGAAGCAAGCTTTTGATATGGGTATGGATCATTTTTATAAGGATTTACATTAAAAGTAGGACTACAGGGTAGTAGATGCTCATATCTAATCAAGTATATTTGAAGGGCTAAGAATTACTCATGCTTTTTTCCAAAAACTTGATATCTTCCCAAGGGCAGCATAATGAAGTAGGAAGTGCACTGGGAAATCTAGATTTGAATTCCAGTTTTGCTACTTCCCGTGTGTGTAACTTCAGGCAAGCCACTTAACCTTGCTATTCTTCCATTACTTTATCTATGAAATAAGGGGTTTGATTAGACTTAACTGTGAGATTCCTTCTATGATCCTATGATTCCTCTATTTTAAATATCTTGGAAATTTATCTCTGAATATGTTTACAATAAAAAATAGCATAAATTTCTTTTTCTGTATTTCATCTGGATTACTTTCTCTTTTTAGCTTTATTATTATGTTATTTCTTCTTCCTCCCATCAAATATCAGATACTGAGGTGTTATGAGTATAAATGTATTGGTTTCCTTCTCATTAATGATGAGGAAAAAGTCACTAAAGATATACTGGGAAATATGTTCTATGTGTCATCTACTGGTTGCTTTCCAGTTTTATCTATAACTGTTCTTAGGATTTTCTGATTTGGTCTTGTCTCATGCCAAGATTTCTCCAGACATTTTCCTTTCCATTGTTTTTCACTATTCTGCAAGGCAATACTGCTCATAAGTTTCTGCAATTCTCTTCCCTAATGTTTTGCCCGTAGGTTTGTCTTCCAAACTAGTGTTGTACTTGGTTACCAAAGCTTTCCACAAAGCAAGGAAATCTCTGCTTTGCTGCCTGGGGTCTTTTGGCCTCCTTTACGGTGTAATCAGGGTCAATGCCTTTACCTTTATCCATTTCTCATTTGCGGGAGAAGCAAGCTTAAGTAGTCAAAATGGTAGCTATTAAAATTATTAAGTGTTTTCTAATCTTTATATCTTCATATATTTTGACATTAGTTTTGACCTTTGCCATAACTAGGAACACAGGCCCATAGACATAGAGGTAAAAGGGACATTGAAGGTCATATAGTTTATTGCCCTCATTTTACAAATGAGGAAACATGCCCAGAGAGGTTAAGCAACTTACCCACAGTCTCAAAGACAGTGAGTATATAAGGTGGGATTCAAACCCAGGTCATCTTGACTTCAAGTCCAGCATTTTCAGACAACCAGTTTATTATGTAATTATAACAAAGGCAGCCAGATATGCAGTGGATAGAGACCTAGACCTGGGGTTCAGGAAGACCTGAGTTAAAAACCTGACCTCAGATAGTTACTAAATGTACAACACTGGGCAAGCCACTTAACTTCTATGGGTCTCAATCTCATCATCTGTAAAATGGGAATAGAAATAGCCCCTACTCCCCACAATTGTTGTGAAGATCAAGCTAAAGCATTATGTTGTAAACCTTAAAGCACTATATGAATGCTAGTTGCCTCTCACTGCTGCTGTTACATTACACTCAGACAGACAATTGAGAAATAACTCCCCTATTAGGAACCAGTCATTTTCTTTATGTTGAAATATGATCAATTTCTTTCTTTTTCACAATTCTATTCAGTGTTCTATATATCCAATGCATGTTATACAGGTGTGATGTTTGTGATGGAGTTATAATGATTTAGGCAGGCTACAAGTTTTGGTCTCTTTTGTTTTTCATAATCAAACAATATTATCAAAACTTTTTTTTCTACTGTCCTCTCCTGTGAAATCACTGTGTATCAAATTACAAAATGACTCGGTTTGAGAGCTCTTATCTAATGACTTTTATGGCTTCATCCTCTGAATGTGCTGGTCGTGAGCTATGATTATTCTCATGGTAACTTATTTTGAGGTTTATTCTGAGTATAGTCCAGTGATAAAAAAATGAAATGTTTCTTGTTACATTTGGCACATAATGACACTAAATCAGCCACTTTATTTACCTTTCTGGGAACATCTTGTGAGCCATATTTTTATTTATTCCTTATGCATTTTGGCTCTACTTATAACAAGCACATCAATATTTATGTTGTTCTGTTCCTCCAGTAGTATATAAATTTATTGGTGTTAAATAAAGACCACTTTCATAACGCCACTTTTATAACATTACAAATTACATTTATTTAGAGAGTAAAATTGTTGAATTCTGAGGAGAAACAAAATGGCTGAGAATAGTCATGCTTGAACCCAGAAAAAGAAGGAATGTACCAAATAGCATAAGAACAAGTAAATTTAAAACAATAACTCCTCATAAAGTATACCATTTATGAAGACACATAACAACTGAAAAAAATAAGTAAAGGCGGGGAGGAAAGGGAAGTTTCCAGCAGTGCCTGGATCTTGTTTGTTTTTTAATTGTTTCAGTCATGTCTGACTCTCCATGACCCTATTTGGAGTTTTCTCAGCAAAGACACTAGAATTGTATGTCATTTCCTTCTCCAGCTCTTTTTACAGATGAGGAACTGAGACAAATAGGGTTAAGTGACTTGTCCAGGGTCACACAGCTACTAAGTGTCTGAGGCTGGATTTGAATTTAGGTCCTCCTGACTCCAGTGTCAGATCTGTAGTCACCTACATGCCTGGTGCCTGTATATTATAAAATAAAATAAACTGAAGAATAAATATTGGAAAGAAATCAAGCCTCCAAACTGAAACTGAAAGCCTCATGATACTTCATAGTGGCGAATAAATGCAATGAGAAAAATTAGGGAAGATCTGGATTCTTTAAAAATGGAATTAATATAATTGATACAAGAATGAAGACATTAATAGGAAGGTTAAGAGCTTGGAAAGTTCTATGTAGATTCTTAACAAAACTGTCAAAACTTTGAACAGTAGAAAAGCTACAATGGAAGAAAAAGTGACAGAGTTGGCAGAACAATTAACTATACAAAATCAAAGAACAATACAACTGGAATACTATAAATGAAAGAAAAAAGGAGCTAGAGGACAGAGTTCAGAAAGAAAGCCTGCGAATTAATGTTCTTCTAGCAAAAAAAAATGCAAAGAAACAAAGAGTCTGAATGATATATTTTTGGAAATCAAAGAAGAAAATGTCTCAGAAATATTGCTGAGGACAGAGCAAAATTGACATAAAACAAAAGACACTGACAGAAAGCAATCTTTAATTCAGTTCTCTAAGAAATGTAACCACCAAACTCCAGAGTTTCAGTGACAAAGGGAAGACATTGTAACAGTTTAGGAAAAAGGAAGTCACATATGAATAAGCATAAATTTAACTCAGAAAAGTTCTTAAATACAAGAAGAAATTAAAGAAGATGAATTATAGATAAATAAAAAGGCAAGAAAAAAGCTCACAAACCTTGCTTACCTATTGAACAAAACTGAATGCATCTTTTCATAAAAAAATATGTTTTTAAAATTTGCATGAGATTGTCTAGGGATTTCTGAAGAGCAGGGAAAATCTAGTTTAGACCTTCTATATGCAAAATGTTCCCAACAAGATCCTTAAGTAGGAACAAAATATTTGAATAAATGAAGAAGCAGCATTTATTAAGTGATTACTATGTATTAAGTACCGGGAATACAAATGCAAAATCAAAGGCAGTCAAAAACATTGTGACTTGGGGGAGATAACAGATATAAAGGAGTCATGGTTGGTGAGAGGTGTTTCAGTTCAGAAAGTTACATGGAGGGTGGAAAGATTTTAGGAGAGTAAATTGAAAATAAATGAAAAAGTTAACCAAAAAAATTGGTCAATTAAAGAACTGACACTCTACAAGTAGCAAAAAGGCTTTCTCTTTGAGGTTCTATGGAGAAAAAAAATGGGCCAGAAACTGATTGCCGAATCTGAGAGAAGGTAACCAAATGGAAGCAGGTGATTTTAAAGATGGAAGATGGATAATATGTTGGAAAGTATTATTGTGTCTTAAGGATAGATAAACTTTAAGTTAACAAAGATATGAGGAGCGACATGGTAGATAGAATGGAAAGTTTTCCAATCTCTTTATATTTGTCTGATGATCCATCCCATGGATCAAAGAAAGACACCTTGATATATGATAAACCAGAACATGTCCAGAGGATGGTAACCAGCACAGTGAAGGGCCTTAAGTTCACATCATAGAGAGATTGGTTGAAAGAACTGGGGATGTTTAGGGTGGAGAAGAGAAGATTCAGGGAGACAAAGCTGTTTTGAGTATTTTAAGAATTTTCAAAGAGAAGAGGAATGATTAGACTTTTTTTTTGTTTGTTTTTGGTTTCAGAGGACAGATCCAAGAGAAATAAGTGGAAATTTTAGAGAGGACAATTTAGTTTCTATGTCAAGAAAATTCTAACAATGAGAGTCATTCTAAAACTGAGAAGAGCTGGCTCAGTAGGTTTTCCCTCCTTGGAAGATCTTCAAGTAGAGGTTCTTTGACACTTTCCCCATCTCTTAGTTACAGTGAACATTCCTTTCAAGAATGAATTGGAGGAACACTGAGGTTTCAATTTTCAAATGTGATTTGTGTTATACAAATGCAATGTGATATTATTGCATGTTAAAGACTAATGACTACTGAAAATACAAAGAAAAGTGGGAAGACGTATGAAAATGGGTGAATGAGCATTTATTAAGCATTTGCTACAATGACGGGGATCTATGACCACAGTATGGGAAACTTTGTTAGTCATTAAATCTTGCCAATTTTTCCTTCAAAATTCTACCATTTATTTCCATTCGTATGGATACCATCCAGGCCCTGGCCTTAATCAGTTCATAACCAGAACAATTCCATCACTGGTTTCTCTGATTCTAGTGTCTTACAGTCAATTCAGCATGTGTCTGATTGGATATACTTTCAAAAACAGTTTTGTTTTTTTTTTACGATGAAACTCCCCTTTTTACTTCTCCCTTCCTGCCTCCAAAAACTTTCAGAGCTTTCTGTTCCCTATTGCACAAAGTCTAAATTCATCTCTCTGGCTTTTAAAAACAAAACAAAAAATTGCTCATACTCTACCTATGTTATTCATTTTCTCACCAATCTCATTCAAGCTCATTTACCTTACCTTGAACATGCCAAGTTTTATCTCGATCTATCCAAATTCTGCATATCTATTTCCCTCTATCTATCCAAATTCTATCCATCTTTAAAGGCCCAGCTCCAGTCCTTGGTAACTCTAGTTGACTCCTCTGAGTTTATTATAATCTATCGCATGTAATTAATGATTAATTATGTCTTACACTATTCATTAATGTTTCATGATCATCTCTTCCTATTACTAATAAATGGCTTCAAGTTCCTTGAGGGTAGGACCATGTCCTGTACTTCCCTTTTTATCTTCCACAGAGCACCACGTAGCATTGAACATAAAATAACCATTAAATAAATAAATACATATTGTTTGATTGAATGAATAAAATAGGCCTACCGTATTAGACCTTATCTGATCCACCAGGTGTTTAACATTCATCTTAGAGAAATTTCTCCCAGCAATAAACAAATTGCATTTTACTTTCTGTTGTTTCCAGATTCATTGGCAAAAAGTATTGATCTTTGAGGACTGTTGGCTCAGTCTTTGAGGAGTGTTGGTGGAGGTTCAATCCCTGTCCAAAATAGGTGACTGCATAAAGAAGACATCTTTTCTTGTGGCCCCAGATTGCCTGTGACCATAGCTAAGTGCAAGCTATTTGTTACAAGGAGTACCAGTCAAAAAGACAGGAAGATCAGTATAAACCTATCATGACTCCTGGAAAAGCAGCATTTGTATGTGTTCAACTGACTGTAGGCCAATAGTCTTATAACTTCAAAAGACAGCACCTCAGGGGGGAAAAACTCTTATAAAACCAATATATTTGCTAACTTGTATTTGGGGACTGCCCCCTTATTTGAGGACGGAGTGTGAATCTTTTAGAATTTTGACCTTTGAGATGATCTGCAGGGAGAAACTGTGATTTTGAACAATGAAAACTTCCATTCAGTATGATTACAACTACCCTTTATTCTTCTGTTATAAACTTTGTTCTCTTGAGAAAGCCCCTGCTGCCACTGACCTTCAATCTGTGTTTCTCTGCACTGAGTAAAAAAGCCACTCAAATTGACCTACAAACTTAACATTTTTGGAAAGGTGAGGCTTTCTAGGTTTCAAAGAAAAGAATCACATCATGCACCTGTTCACATCTATAATAAGCCCAATGCCATGCTAGCAAGACAGCTTTTCAATGTTTGCGGCTGCTGCTGCTCACGACTAGGAGGGAATAGAAAGTGTACCATGGGGTCTCTTCAAAGAAAAATCTGCAAGATGCCCAGTAGGTTTCTGGTGGACCATAGAACAAACTAAATGCAGCAAATCAGAGTTCTGTTACTATGTTCCCTAGACACAAAGGCCTTATCGTTTCCACTCTTAGGAGTAAGAGTATGCCTCTTAATTGTTCCTTAAACGATCAGTTCTGTCTAGATATGGAAAGATTTGTCAACACTCCTGTGAAAAAACTTAAGAATTTATTTACTTTTACAAAGTTTTTTTTTAATTTTAGTATTAACTAAAGCTGAGGACAGGGAATAAGATTTGTTATGACATCTAGGTTCAACATATGATTTTTAGCAAGACCTTTATTTCTCAAGGTAATGGATGACAGGGGACTTCACTACTTTTTAAAAAAATGTCAAAAACAAAATGAAAGATTACTTGTATAATACTTCTTCAACAACTAGCTGGTATTTTCCCCAGGAACAAACTGGCTTATATTTTGGGAAGCAAAAGCAGGTGCTCTTTGAAATCACTGGTGAGGTGTTAGAAATAAAGGGCTTAAGATTATGACTTATGTTTAGTCATGAGTCATAAGATATGACTTAGCTCATAGTTGCCAAATCTCATAATTGATTAATGGGAACCTTTTGAAGATCAAGAACAAAAGGTTAAAAAAGGTTTTATCCAACACTTGACATACATCAAGAGAGAAGGTCATCTATATTTAAATCATGAGACTTGGGACTTCATCCCAGGTTTATCTCACTTGTTAGATGGTCTTAATTATCTTCATACCTCAATGGTACTCTGTAAAGTGGAACCATCTGGAGTTAACCCTTAGAGCAGTGGTTCTCAACCTTCCTAATGCCGTGACCCTTTAACACTGGTATGTGGGCGTATTCGCCTGGAGATAGATGGAGGAGCCCTGTCTCAGTTCCTAAGACCATTGGAAATATGTGTTTTCCGATGGTCTTAGGCGACCCCTGTGAAAGGGCCATTAGACCCCCCAAAGGGGTCGTGACCCACAGGTTGAGAACTGCAGGAGGCAATGAAAAAGAACATCTATAATATGCTCTGGGACTCTTTTCATTCACTCAAACATTTATCAAGTACCTCCTATGTGCGAGACACTGTACTATGTCCTGAGGACGCAAATAAATAAGTCTTTGCTTTCAAAGAGTTTACGTTCTACAGGTAATAAAAGTAATCTTAGAACGGAGAGAAAAAAGTAAATGTATATTCTATCATAAAGAGGAGTAACTATCCTATAAACCCTAAGCTTTGGTCACGTTTTGTTCTTCTTTTGATTCTAAGTAAGTCACAGAGTACATACTATATTACTCTAATACGTTCTCTATAATTATAATGTATAATGATTTCTCATTCTAAATTTTACCATGGCAGACATTATTATTATTCAGTCAGCTATGTATAGCTGGTAAAATAAAAGTATGATCCTCGAGGGAAAAATCAGATTCTCAAAAACAATAATTATAGCAATTAATTGTATCTTCCATTTATATTACATTCTTCATCCCAAGGGATCTTTGAATGTTTTACATATGCATAGAAATTAGCTCTTCTACCAATGAGTTTCATGGTCTCTAAGGTGAAGTAAAGAAGAATAGAATAAGATGTCAAAGGATTTTAGGGATTAAAAATGCAATAAAACCGTGCTAACTGAAACTACCAGGGATAAGAAGAGCAGAAAATTTATTCATAAATCTCTCTCTCTAGTCACTCAGCAGACTGCTTGGTATGACAAAGAAGCAAGGGTCCACTATCCTTGGAATTATATTTTGAACTCTAGAGGACTCAATCAATATGATGTGGAAAGAACATGGGTCTTAGGATAATGGTGCCTGGAATATAATAGGTGCTTGGTGATTAATTGATCAATCAGGAAACCTGGATTTTGTCATAATCTCCAACACTATAGCTACCTGATCCTATACAAATCACTAGCCTCACTGAATCTTAGTTTCTTCATTAAAAATAGGGTTTCTTAATACTAGTATTTTGGTTAGGAAAGCAGTTTATAAACCTTTAAATATTATATAAATGTGTTATTTTTTTTCTAACAAGTGCTTATCTACTATGTAAGGTAGCATTATAATAGGCACTTAGTGGAGGAGGAATAACACCTTAAAAAGAAATATGACATAATCCTTGTCCTCAGGAAGAATACAGTTTAATTAGGGGGACAAGGCGAATATAACCAGATCCCAATTAGCACAAATAATGAATCCTGTGAAATATAGCATGTATTCAGATAGTATTATTTGAAGTTAAAATTATGGTGATTTGTTCTAGCTCAGAGGAAATGTGTGAGTGAATTTAAATGAGAATACTTCATAGTATCTATTATTTGCACTAACTGGAACCTAGATTTATAGAAAACAAAAGGGAATAATATAAGGCAAGTATAAAACTAAAAATTAAGTGGAATAAAATGCAGATTTTGGAGGAAAGGTTGAAGAGGTCTCCCAGAAGAGATTTCTTAGAGGAGATAGGTTTTGAGCTCAAATTTGAAGAATGGATAGAATCTGCATGAGCAGAGTTGAAAAGAGAGGACATTCTAAATGAAATAAATAAGGGAAGAAGTCAAGAAAGCTGAGTAAAGTTAGGGACTTTCCAGAACTATCTCAAATTCCCATCCAAAGAACATTAAAATAACATCTCAAAATGATTATAAAGCAACAGGATCAACAAAAGGATGGGATGAAACAATTTTCTAACCCAAGACAACTTAGAAGGCTGGCAGGAAAGGGCTTGTCTCATTGGGGTGAGAATGGAATGCAGTCCTGCAGAAGCTGGGTCAAGCAAGCTAGTATCATGCCTTGGGAGCAAATGAATCAGTGGTGGTGGCTTCAGGAGTTCTCAGCCCACACATGATGGGTTAGATAACTGGTAAGAAGATTATAGGAGACCCTTTAATGGCACTGGGGGCAGGATTCTGTTGCATCAACCATATTCCATTCCAGGTCACAGTCCTAGGGTGAAAAGCACTAGCAGAAGGAGGGACCCTGATCACAGTTCCAGGGTAGAAAAGAGTACTTGTGATTACTCACAGACAAGAGCACAGGCAAGAAGAGCAGAGACACCACCTTTCCTTAGAGCATACCACTTGGAATTACTGAAAACTTACAAAACCTCCCCACTTCCTCCTCAAACTAACTCTAAAAATAGCAAATAAAAAAAACAACTAAAGCTTGAGACACTGACTCCTTTAAAATAGAAGCAGAACTCAACTTTAGGGTAAAGTTAAAAGTCAAGAAATAGGCTAGAAAAAATGAGCAAATATCAAAAAAAGAAACTGACCATAGAAAGTTACTATGATGACAGGGAAGATCAAAATACATACTCAGAAGACAACAATATAAAAACAGCTACATGCAAAGCCTCACAGGAAAATGTGAATTGGTCTCAGGTTGAAAAGAATTACTGGAAGATCTGAAAAAGGATTTTTAAAAGTCAAATAAGAGGGACAGAGAAAAATTAGGAAAAAGAAATGAAGAAAATCATGAAAAACATTAACATTTTTGTAAAGGAGCTCCCCACCCCACAAAAAAAAACTTGAAGAAAATAACACCTTATAAAAAGAAGATAAGTCATATGACAAAAAAGGCACAAAAATCTACTGAACTCTCTGAAAAGCAAATTTGGCTAAATGGAAAAAAAATGTACAAAAACTAACTGTAGAAAATAGCTCCTTAGAAAGCAGACCTGGAAAATAGAAAAGGAAATACAAAAACTCACTAAAGAAAATAATGTCTTAAAAATTACAATTGGACAAGTGGAAGCTAAAGACTCCACGAGACAACAAGAAACAATAAAACAAAATCAAAAGAGTGAAAAAATAGAAGAAAATATGAAATATTTCATTGGAAAATAATTGACCAAGAAAATAAACCAAGAAGAGATCATTTAAAAATTATTGGATTATCTGAAAGCCATGATCAAAAAGAGACTAGATACAATATTTCAAAAATTTATCTAGGAAAACTGCCCTGAGAACCTAGAATAAAGGATAAAAGAGAAATCAAAAGAATCCACCAATTACCTCTTGAAAGAGATCCCAAAATGAAAACTTCCAGGAATATTATAGTCAGATTGGAGAGCTCCTGGGTCAAAGAGAAAATATAGTAAGCAGCCAGAAAGAAACAATTCAAACATCATAGAGTCACATTCAGAATAACACAAGTATTTAGCACAGGGGTGGGGAACCTGCGGCCCAGAGGCCATATGTGGCCCTCTGAGGTCTAAAGTGTGACCTTTTGACTGAATCCAAACTTCAGAAAGCAAATCCTTAATAAGAAAACAAACAAATCAATGAAGAATAAATAGAAATAAAAAATAATAAAAGAAATAAATAATAAAGAAAATTAAGAAAACAAATCCTTAATAAAAGGATTTGTTCTATAAAAGTTGACCTCAATCAAAAGACCACACCCAAAGACCTAGAAGGTCATATGTAGTCTCGAGGTCACAGATTCCCACGCCTGGTTTAGCAGCTTCCATGTAGGATAATAGGACTTGGAATAGGATATTTCAGAGGACAAATGAGCTAGAATCACAACCAAGAATCACCTACCTGGCAAAACTGAGTATAATCTTTTGAGGGGAAAATGGATATTCAATGACATAGAAAACTTTCAAACATGCTGGTGTGTGTGTGTGTGTGTGTGTGTGTGTGTGTGTTTTGAGGGGGGAAGGCAAGGCAATTGGGGTCAAGTGACTTGCCCAACATCACAAAGCTATTTAAGTGTCCAGTATCTGAGGCTGGATTTGGACTCAGATCCTCCTGACTTCATGGTTGGTGCTCTATTCACTGCACCACCTAGCAGCCCCAGTTTCAAGCATTCTTGACAAAAAGAACAGAGATGAATAGATAATTTTACTTTCAAATATAAGACTCAAAAGAAGCATAAAAAGGTAAACAGAAAAGGGAAGTCATAAGAGACTTAGCAAGTTTAAACTGTTTACATTCCTACATGGGAATATGATACCTGTAAGTCCTAATAACTTTACTGTCATTAGGGTTGTTAGAAGGAGTATACATAGCCAGAGGGTATGGCAGAGTCATTTGAATATGATGGGATAATATCTAAAAAAATAAAGCTACAAAGAGAGAAAGAAGAATGTACTGGGAGAAGGGGGAAAGGAGAAGTAGAATAAGGTAAATCACCTCACATAAAAGGCACAATCAAGCTTTTACAGTGGAGGGGGAGATGGATGGTGGTGGCAGGCAAAGCTTGAACTTTTATTGAAACTGGCTCATAGAGGGAACAACATACACATTCAGTTGGGTACTTAAATCTATTATAGCCTACAGGAAAGTAGGAAGAATGGAGGATAAAAGAAATGGGAGGCCGATAAATGGAAGGGCATATTGGGGGAAGTAGAGAACAAAACCAAAACATATTTGAGGAGGGAAAGGGTTAATGTGGAGGGGGGGATGGCAGACAAAGGGGGGAAAAGTAGGATGGAGAGAAGTACACAGTAATTGTAACTGTAAATGTGAATGGGATGAACTCAACCACAAAAAGAAGTGCGTAGCAGAGTGGATTAAAAACCAGAATCCTACATTTTGTTGTTTACAAGAAACAAACCTCTAGTAGAGAGACATACACAGAGGAGTAAAGGTAAGGGGCTGGAGTGGAATCTATTATGCTTCAGCTGAAGTGAAAAAAAGAAAATCAGGGTCAGCAATCCTGATCTCAGAAAAGCAGAAGCAAAAATGCATCTAACTAAAAGGGTCAGTACAGAAACTAGATTTTACTATAAGGTACCACAGACAATGAAGTAATATCAATACTAAACATATACACCAAATGGTATAGCATCCAAATTACATGAAACTAAAAAAGATTTCATAACAATACAGCCAATGCAGCCAAAATTAAAAGGAAAGCAGAAAACTGGGATGTGGGGGTACAGCAAGTTTCTGTGATAAAGACCTCATTCCTCAATTATATAGATAGCTGAATACAACTCATCACCCAATAGATCAATGGTCAAAGAATATGAAAGGGTAGTTTTCAGATAAAATCAAAGCAATCTACAGTCATGTGAAAAAATGTTCTAAAACTATTGATTAGAGAAACAGAAATACATAGAAAATGAAATGTAACAGCTCTGAGGTACCACTTCACACCTATCAGACTGGGTAATAGGACAGAAAAGGAAAATGATAAATGTTGGAGGGGATGGGGGAAAATTGGGACACTAATGGACTGTTGGTGAACTGTTCTAACCATTCTGGAGCTATGCCCAAAGGCCATACAACTGTGTATACCCTTTAACTCTGCAATACAACTATTAGGTCTATATCCCCAAGAGATCAAAAAGAAAAGAACATTTACATACAAAAGCAGCTTGTTTTGTGGAGGCAAAGAAGAGAATAGTGAGGGAATTGGGGAATAGCTGAACCAGTTACAGTATATGCATATGATGGAATACTATTGTGATATAAGGAATGATGAGCATAATGCTTACAGAAAAAACTGGGAAGACTTACATGAACTGATGCGAAGTGAAGGGAGCAGAACCAGGAAAACATTGTAACACAGTAACAGCAACATTGTAACAATGATCAACTGAGAGTGCATCGATACAATGATCTAAGAAAATTCCCGAGGACTTGGAATGAAAAAATACTACACACCTCCAGAGAAAGAACTGATAAAGTCTGAATAGAGACTGAAGTGTATTTTTCTTTACCTTTCTTTCTTTTTCTTTTTTTTAGTTTGTGTTTTCTTTTACAAAATGACTAAGTGGAAATAAATTTTGCATGACTACACACGTATGACCTATATCAAATGGCTTGCCTTTTCAATAAGAGGCGAGGTCAGGGAAGGGGGGAAAATTTTTGTAACTCAAAATTTTAAAAAAATGTTAAAAAGTGGTTTTTATGTATGTGAAAAATTTTAAAAATATACACGTGTGTGTACAAATATGTACACACAGGTGCATACACCGGTATATATATATATATATATACATATCTATACATACATATATCTATACATACATATATACTCATATATCTATATCTATATATACATCTATATCTATATCTATCTATACATCTATATCTATATACACATCTATATCTATACATATATACTCATACATGCATATCTATACATATCTATATCTATACCTACATATATATAGATATATAGATATAGATATATATATACACATACATATATACTCACATATAAAGTAGAGGTGTAGTAGAGTCAGACGAGACCAAAGAGAATTGCCTTGGTAGTATGTGGAGAAATGGTGGTATTACTAAGTTGTATGAGTAAGTTGAAGATAAGAAAGGAAGAAAAAAATAGACTTAATCATAGGGAAATAGGGAGTCAAATCAATTTTAGAAGAAAAGAGAAAGAATTTCAGGCTTGCTTAAAGAAAGTCCCGAAAACCAAAATTTAGAGAATGATAATGTTTCATCTAATAGCATTGTAGATAATATTACTGACCCCCCCCATTCGAGGTTATGTGCTAGAATTTTCTATTAATGGATTTCTTAATTGTTTTACCTAAAAGGAATTAATCATGATATAGGTATGCTTATTACTACATCTGTGTAACAAGTAAATAATACAGAATAGGCAGAGAACTTCATTATGGATATAAGGAGATTCAATTTTTAAAGTGGGCTGATGTATCTGCATCATGATCTATTTTTGAAGAATTAGACTATTATTAGCCTAATTAATATTTCTAAGATCCTGAAAAATGTTTCCTGTATAATAATCTGTGTCCCCTCTTCCAATTGTGTAAACTGAGTTGCTCTGACTCTTTGCTTTCTGGGTCTAGGGGAATACATACATATATACATTCACTTATGTATTGCATGTGTATACACACATGCACACTCACACACACATAAACACACACAATAAGGAAATAATACAGTTGGGGAAAACAACACCTTTACTGTCAAGTGTAGCTAATTATATAGACTTGAGGTTGATCTAAGGTAAACCACCTTGTAATTATTTCCTAGCCATACCAGAGTAAGTAGTTAATCAATGCTTTTTCATTCATTCATTCTTTCATGTATGAATGCTTTATAGTCATTCTTTCATTCCTTTAATAATAATATGCTAAATTTGCCAAATCAAATGTCTTAGTTATTCATTTTGAGATATTCAAAAGTAACCACCTAATCTGGCAGATATGGATGTAAAGTTATTGGAGACAGCTCTGATTGGTAAACATTGAACTTTGCACCTTACTTTTAGGAGTCTCATTTGCACTTATCTTTTAGGAGTCTGTCTCAGTTAGGAAAACAGACTATGGTGTCATTTATTGTACTTCAGGCATTGTTAGTTGACTAGCCCAATGTCATTAGGGAGCCTGGGTGAAGGGCATCAGTTACCTGAAATAACAGTGAATTGATGGCTGCTTGGCTGCGCCACAATTCTATCCTTTTTTTCTAATTCAAAAGTATATTAACGGGGGCAGCTAGGTGGCGCAGTGAATAGAGCACCGGCCCTGGAGTCAGGAGTACCTGAGTTCAAATCCGGCCTCAGACACTTAACACAAAAAACTAGCCGTGTGACCTTGGGCAAGTCACTTAACCCCAACTGCCCTCCAAAAAGCAAAAACCAAAAAAAAAAAGTATATTAACTCAGGGATAACTACAAAGTATAATTTGTAATGATACTGATAAGCAGGCAGAAATTAAAGTATTCTTTGACTTGATGCCACTTGAGGCTTTGTCTATTCCAGGGCTGGGGGTACGGGAGGAACAACCTGTGGCCTTCTAAATCCTTGAGTGTGGTCTTTTGACTGAATCAACTTTTTCTGTTCTATGAAATTTGAATTCAGTTGAAAGGTTACACTAAAGGATTTAGATGGCACACACGGCCATAAGACTGCAGGTTTCCCACCTCAGGTCTGTCCCACTGACCACAAATTTAGATACTCTTCACTGGTAAGTGACTTTTGCAGAAAAGGTATAATAATAAAAAAAGATGCCATAACATTAAAGGCCACTTCTCATTTAGTTTACTATCAACAGAAACACAACGGAACATATGATCATATACTGGGTGGAAAATACTCTGACTCCGTAGATGGCTTTTCACTGTTGAAGTTTTCTGAATCTTGACATAAGCTGATATTCTTTCAGACCCATAATGATGAAAATCTGCTTTTTCATTTGGTAACAAAATGCTTAAAATCTACTTGTGAGCGGTCCATGGGAAGCCTATGGATCATAACATGGTACTGGTTAGGCCAAGGTGGATTATGAGATAGATGCCCAGAATAGAACAAAAACCACTGCTGTTTTAAAGTCACAGATTGCACCCTCTTTTCCCTGGCAGCCACAGGAGATAGAGTAAAGCAGAAAGAGTGCTGGGTTTGGAATCCAGGGACTTGAGCAATTTTGTGATCTTGGGCAAATCACTTAATTTCTCTGGATCTTGGCTTCCTCATTTGTAAAATGGGGGGTTGGAAAAGATGATTTTGAAGGTACCACTAGCTCGTGTGTTCTCTGCTTTCAAGGAGATTTACAAGGTTTGATTTTCTTGGTGACTAGAGACTGTCTCCTTTGTCCCAGTCCAGGGGGTCACTAGGGAATGTATGCCGTCAATCACCCTGTAGATTAGACTACAGTATATAGATATGCAGATACAGCCTATTTCCCTTTAATGAATTACAAAAAATAATCTGTAGTGTTAAATGTACCGGGGGCTTAGGGAAGATAATAAAAATTATTGTACTGAAGCATAATTCATTACCTTCAATGTAAAAAAAAAGAACAGAATAATTTTGCTAACAGTGGGTCTAAAATAAGAAGAAACTTGAAACTTGGTTTTGAGAACCAGAGGTAGGAAATTGTGGTTAGCAATTTTAGTATATATCTCTGTGGACAAGGGCGCAGTATCTGAGGCTAGGACAGCATGCGAAGTATCTGTCTTGAGTAGGAGGAAGGCTGAGTGAGAGAAAGACAGCAGAGCAAGGAGAGAATATGGATATGTGGAGACTATTTGACTTAGAAAATCACACATTGATATTATCTATTTTCAATTATAATTTTATTTATTTTGTTAAATATTTCCCCATTACATTTTAATACACTGGCAGTGTTGCCCACATGCCAGCTGCATTGGATACCCCTGGCTTGGGGCACTCAGAGGCTACATGACTTTCCTAATGTCAAACAGCCAGGCTGTGACAGCATTTGAAGGGACTTGTTTATCATCAATATAATAGAAACTCTCCCGAAAGCCCTGTGTAGCCCACAGCAGCTCATTACTTTCTAAAGCATTGTAGAGTGACTGTGATCTATGTCAGTGTGGGATTTAGTGAAGGAGATTGGGGAGGAAGACAAAGTAGTTATACCAACATGGATAGGCCAATATGGAAATCTTTATATTAAAAATAACAAAATTGTTACATAAGTCTCTAGAAATACATATTGCTCTAAATATGAGAGGCAGTGTGATGTAACTGAGAGATGGCCCTGAAGTCAGGTAAATCTGGGTTCAAGTCCTGCCTTTGACACATACTGGTTGTGTGACCCTGAGCAAGTCATTTGGGTTTTCATTGCACCCTTGAAATTTTCTGGCACTATAATTTGTGAAATGGATGCTGATTTGAATTGGCAGAGGGAGCTTATTCATTAAGAACTACCCACACCAATGAAATCATAATATGTTTAGGTCTGTTTTGAGTAGGCTCCTCATGATGACTTGATATTGAGTACTATACACATACTTATTTATCAATGGCTTACTCATACCTCTAACCCCCCAAAGTTCATAGAAATCACATCCAGTAATTGGTATAAAACCTTAGATGTCATGAGTTACCTTTGATAGTTGTTTAACTTGGAGCTTTTGCAACCCTTTTTGGTCTCATTGCCAACTGAGAAAAACAAAAAGTTGATAAATGCAAATGCTTATTTTCACAGCTGCATGGAAAGAGGCAATTAATCTCAAAAGATGAATTGCTCAACTCTAGAAATCCAATTTGGTTTAATTCAATCTAATCCTACTTAATTCAAAAAACATTTATTAAGTGGTAATCTGAGCCCAGGAACTCTGATAGATCTCTGGATTCCACAGTGGAAAACGACATGGCCTCTGCCTGGAAGAAAATCAAAATCTGGTCTGAAAGCTCCTACCATGTGCAATTTAGAAAGGAATTTGGAATTTTGCTTTAAAAAAAAGTGACAATAATGTCTATGCCACTTGACCCAGAGGTCACATTTTTAGACATATACTCCAAGGAGGTCAGAGTTAGATAAGTCCAATATTCACCAAAAATATTAGTGCTGTTTGAGGCAGAAGAGAACTAGAAATCAAGTCGATGCCTATGGATTGGTACATGTCTAAATAAAATGTGGCACCTGAACATAACTGAATATTAATTGTTACACAGGAAAAATGATGAAGCATATAGAGAAGCATAAGAAGACTTACATGAACTGATGCAAAGTGAAGTAAGAAAAACCAGGGAAACAATATATGACTACAATAGAATAAATGGAAAGAACAACAAAACTTAATATGATGTAATTGTAATGGTAAAGCTTGGCTTACAAGAAGAGATGAGAAAATGTACTTCTCTCTTGTACCTCTCTCTCTCCATCTGTTGCAGAGATGGGAGACTATAGGTCTAAGACACTGTATATAAGGTATTATCAAATTAGGTTGATTGATCACTTTTGTTGATTTTCTTTCTTTTTTTCTTTATCTTTCTTTCTTATTAAAGGTTATAAGTGAAAACTCTCTGGAGAAGGAGTTGGAAAACATCTTGGAAATGAAGATGGTATGAAACCAAAAGATATTTATAAGAATTATTTTAAAAAAACAGCTATTATGTATAAACCATTGTGCCAGACATTGAAGAAGGAAACAATTTCTGATCATAGATTTCAGGGACCTTATAACATAGCAAGAAAGTAGTTCTCATTCAAAGAACCAAATTTATTTGCATTCTTTGCTTATGAATTTATGTTGAACAACAAAAATCATCTATTAGTACCTAATAGGCGTAAACACCCTATGATAGGCACTAGGGAAACAAAAAGGGGAAAAAAATAGGTCCTACTATCAAGGAGCTTATGTTTAACAACTGAGGAAGAACAGATTTAGGTAGTAATATTAATAATGACAGTGAAGCAAATTTTTTTTTGAATGAGAGGGGTATCTCATATGGTTTCTCAATGTATTTCCCTCTTAGAAAAGGATTACTTTTTGTCAGTAAGCAACAGTTATTGTGCCCAGGGTATTAATAATACTGTTCTTGGGCCTTGCTATTTCAAGGTGACATTTTCAGTCCCACAATAGACTGGGAATTTTGAGTGTTGTCAACAACAAGGTCAAGATAAAAATGCATTATCCTGTACTTACATGTTTCTTCTTTTTCTTAAAAGCTAAACCCATGTGTCAGTGAGCTTTTCACTTGTATGCGGAATTTTATATCAACTACTGTAAAAACAATCAATAAGAATTCTAAAATATACAAAGCAGCTATTATGTATAAACCATAGTGCTAGAAATTGAAGAAATAAGATATAGTCTTAGAGGTCATAGACCTTACAACCTATTAAGAAAGTAGTTCCCTTTTTATTAATTCATAAATTCATTAACATTTTGAATAGTATTATGTTTGAACTAAAGAATTCCACTGTTTACTTACTTGTGTAAAAACTCTTCCCAGGAAACATTATAAATGACACAAAAATCATAAATTTGTTCTCTTTTTCCATCAGCCATGTCCCAAGGTAAAAAGAGTTATCAGTATTATGTAGATTTCCAGTTGTACAAAAGACCAATGAAGAGGAGGAATTATTACTTTTATTACAGTATTAACTGTTTTGCTCCTGTACAGCTGTTGTTAATATATGGTGACTCACTGTCTCTGACATACCTCAAAATAATGAGGAAGTATATTTTCTAGGTTTCTAGTAGTGAGGGATCAAGGGCATCCTTTTGAATAGCAAATATGATCCTTAGTGTGAAGCTCCATTAGCATGAAAAACAAATTCAGTTCATTTAAATCTACTTTTACATTTTCCTCCTCATAAAGTTACAAGGTGTTCAGAAGATTTTGCAAAACACAAAAGAAACCTTAGCTATAAATTCAAATTATATTTCTGACAAGACAGCTATAATGAATGAATGAATGTAAAAGTATTTATTAAGTGCTTACTATGTGCTACATAGTTATAGCACCACACAATATCTATAGCACCAACAGTGACTATGAATATGCCAGCATAGGTCTCAATTGCAAAATATAACAGACTCTCCATATATAAGACAGAAGCAAAACATTTATTCAGACAACAGAAAATTGAATCCCCAAATCTGAAAGCCAAATCCATCACAGTCACAAAGAAGATAATATACCATAGCATAGCAGAGAACCACACCATCCTTTAGCCTTCCCATAAACACTCACAAGCTTACCTATCTGCTTGCTTGCCATCTTCTCTCTCCGACCATCTAGCTACTCTGACTCCCAGCTTCCCATGGGCTCTGCTCTACCCTTTAGCAAGCTCCTCCCACCACAGGCTCCATGTGATTATATTCAGCCTATTAGGACACAAGCAGGTAAATCCCTAAAGGCTCCAAAAGGACAAGCCTATGGGTCAGTTTGCATACCTGGCTAAAATATGGAGAAGGCTGCTGAATGAACATGTTATATATTAACATTTTTCACCATTAACTCATAAGGCTGATACCTTGTAAGGGCTTGGTTGTCTTATCCAAAGAAACAGCTGTAATTGCCCTATGCCTGGTACGTAGTTCTTGGGGGAAGGTCAGGTAGGAGGAATTAGTGATGCCTAGAGCAAATTTCTCATTCTCCATTTTTAATCACATAACTTTCTTTTCCCCCCCAATTTTTTAACAGTTTTGTTTAGAGGTCTGAGTTCCAAATTCTATCCCTTCCTCCCCTACCCCTCATTGAGATGGTAAGCAACCAGATATGGGTTATAAATGTGCAACTATGTAAAACATTTTCATGTGAGTCCTTTTGTACAAGAAGACTTCAATAAAAGAAAGAAAAAAGAATGTAAAAAAATCATACGGGGGCAGCTAGGTGGCACAGTGAATAGAGCACTGACCCTGAAGTCAGGAAGACCTGACTCCCAATTCAGCCTCAGACACATAACCCTTACTAACTGCATGGCCTTGGGCATGTCACTTAATGCCACCTGCCCTGCCCTCCCCCCCCAAAATAGCATGCTTCATTCTGTATTCAATAATAACAATTCTTTCTCTAGAGATGTATAGTATGCTTCATCATTAGTCCTTTGGGATTGTCTTGGAGGATGATAGCATTGCTGAGAATAACTAAGTCATTCCCAGTTCTTCATCAAACAATATTGCTGTAACCATGTACAACATTCCGCTGGTTCTGTTCACTTCACTTTGCATCAGTTCAAGTAAGTCTTTCCAAGCTTTTCTGAAATCATCCTGTGCAATAATAATCCATTATAATCATATACCACAGTTTGGCCTTTTCTCAGCCCTTAATTTCCAATACTTTGCCACCACAGAAAGAGCTGCTTAGAAATATGTTTGTTCATGATGGTCATTTTCTCTCTTTGGGATATTAACCTAGCAATCATATTGCAGGGTCAAAAGGTACGCACAGTTTTATAGTTACAAACTGCTGTCCAGAAAGGGGATGAGTTCACAACTCTACCAACAGTGCATTAGCATCCCAGTTTTCCCACATCCCCTCCAACATCCAACATTTTCCATTTTTTTGTCATATGAGAGTCACTCTGATAGGTGTGAGGTTTGCAGGAGGGTGGGACCGAGGAGGTGAATCGGAACCTTGCTGTAGGCCTCCTGCTGTGAGGCTGGCCGCTGCCGCTCCCCTTGGACAAGCACTCCCCTCCCACCCTAGTGAGACAGACTTTTCCTACTGCACTAGTAAGCTGCTTCTCTACTCCTAGACCAATTCTGAGGCAGTTTGCTAGTTGTTTAAAGGTGAATTTGGGAGGACTTTGGAGGGTTCCTTCCTCCCTCTGCCATTCTGGCACCAGAAGTCTCACTTCCTACACATGACTCCGTTTAGTGATTTCTAAATCCTAGATACGAACGATCAGGGAGAAGATTATTTCCACACAGTTGATTTTAGCTGTCTAGGATAAAGGCACAGAGAAAATTCTCAGCTTCTTTATCAGTCAAAATGGAAGAGAGAAAAAGAGCCTGGGAAAAGGCTACAAGAGACACAACCAATTCCTCTCATCCATGTGTATATGTCCATAGGGCAAGAATATAAGCAGTCCTCCAAGATGAAAAAAGTATAAACTGAAAAAATACACTAAAATCTTTAAGGCCTTAGAATCTCCTTTCAGATGACCAATCATGGTACCTCAATCAAACCACTGTTTTCCTTTTCTGCTTAACAGAAAGACAACGTTCTCTAGTTTGGCATCTCATAAGAAGGAATTCAGAAGGAATTGGGACCACAGGACAATTCCCATTGCCACAGATGTGGAGATTCTCAACTCTGTCCTGTGGCAATCTCAAAAGTGTTTTATATAGGTTCAGTGACATCCTCTTTACTTTCCAAATGGTCAGTGTGATATCAAATTGCTCCCTTTATGCAGAAATGAAACAGAATGGCAGCAAGTGTAATAAAAAACCAACATATTCAATTTCCTTTCTCATAAGTGTTCCCACAAAAGTTTATTACTGAGTTGCACTTAAAAATCTATGTGGAAATGAACCTTTCCAACTAGAATAAACACAGCCTTAAAAAAAACTACAGAAGAAATTGTATTTGAAACAAACTGAGAAAGCTGTTAGGAAAAAAAATTAATATTTTTTACATCCTATGATAATGTCTACAGGGATGGGGCTCCAAAATGTAAAATAGTTAAATTAATAAAGGCACAGAAGCTATTTTTATAATTGTATTCATAATCTCTTAAATATTTATATGCAATGGCTTTCACATAACAGTTACTTAATAAATGTTTGTTGAATGGAATTGACATATTCTTGTACTTCTTGAATTTCATAGTCCTTTTTTGTACCAATGATGTTTCAGTTTTTAATATAGTTTTGGGGTACACATTTTATCTCCCCTACTAGACTACAAGGTCACAGAGCAGCAACTGGGCCTTAATAATCATTATATCCTTAGCACCTAACAACAGAGTGCAGTAGGTACTGGATAAGTCTGTGGAACAGAATTTAATTGCATTCCTAAATATTAATTAAATATTTAATTTAATATTACTTAAATATTAATTCAATGGCAAAAAATGAATGGTAAAATATAGAAGAGATTCTTGAACTGGACATATAGTGGCCATGTAGTCAATCTCCACTTGTGTTTGGAATTTCCTCCACAACCGAGGAACAATTTTGCTCACCAACCATCATTTACGCTCTGTACGAATACCTAAATAGGGAGGTAGCGGACTATGTTCCCTTTCGAAATGCTCTAACTTCTAGGGCATTTTCCTCATATTGGTTGATTTCAGACATACTACTTGTATGACTGAATAAATCACAACCTCTTAGTTTTCTCATCTGTAAAACTGGGATTAAAAAGAGCACCTACTTCCCACAGTTGCTATGAGCATATAATGAGACATTGGTGAAAGGCTTTGCAAACCTTAAGTACTAGGTACATGGTAGTTGTAATTGTTTTTATTATTGTTGTTATTGAACTAAAATTTGCCTCCTGGTCCTAGGTCTTCTGAGATAAAATTAAGATAATGATTATCATGGCAGCAATGTGGAAAGCAGTTCTCTGTTATTTGAGAAATACTCCTAACACAGTGTCATAAAGAACAACTAATACAAAGTACGCCATTTTTCAGACAGAAAGTTTAACTCCATTATAGTTCAACCAAGATCAATTATAGTGTCCAAATTAAAGAGGGAATAAAAAAATCACTTTATGTATGTGAACAAAATTAAATACCACGATTTCACTGAAAAGAGACATTAAACATTTCTTTCATCTTGTGAAATCTCTGCCCAATGTCATTTTTAAAAGTTTTTTCTGACATAATGAGTATCTTAACAAGTACTAAAGGAAGAAAAGGTTGGAGGGTTTGAGCTTAAATCTGGAGGTCACATTGAACCAACAGATGCAAGAGGGGCTGACAAATACCTTAGATTCCTTCAAAACATCAAGTGTAAAACTATTAAGAATTCTATGCCTGAATATTAAGAGACCTACTGGTATCCTAAAATGAAAGCTCAATAGGAGGACATGTTTAAAGCAGTCAATACCTACACAATATTAGTCTTAAGAAATACTCTTGGAACTGTGAAATGGACAGTAGATGTGGAAAATCTAACAAAAATTCCATACAATAGTAACAAATATAGGGAACAGCATCCCATAGGCACCTATATCTAGATTCATGCTTCTTTGTCACAACAGAAAAGGACTTGATAGACAATTCTTACAATGACAAATAGGTTAGAAAGCTTCAGAAATAGCTTTGGAAAAAGCAGAGATTCTTCTACCTCAGTGGTACCCTTCTCTACTTGAGGATTTCCTCCCAGATCCTCCATTTAGACAAAGGGTATTAGGACAGCTTTATGCTGATTATGCAGTTTTATGTTGATAGCAACAATCCAAAGCACTTTTATGATTCCCTGAAAGCTATTTATGGGCCAAAGACCTATGGTGCATCTCAACTACTCAGCACTGAAGGGGCCACATTGATTAGTGATAAGGATATAATCCTACAGAGATGGGCTGAACACCTCCATAGTGTTCTCAATTAATGCTGAGGCCATTGATCATTTATTTCAGGTAGAAATCAATCCCTCCCTTGCTAAAGTTCCAACTGAAGAAGAGATTTTGAATGTTGTCAGGCTCCTTTCCTGTAGCAAGGTACCTGGTACTGATTCTATTCCAGCTATTCACAAGGTAGAGTGTCCATTCCATATAAAAGCTGACTGAAATTTTCCAGGTTATGTGCCAAGAGAAGGTTATCCCTCAGGAGTTAAAGGATGCCTCCATTGTCCATCTCTATAAACACAAAGGAAATAGACTGTTCTGTGACAATCACAGGAGTGTCTTTCTCTTAGTCATTTCTGGCAAGATCCTTACCTTAAGGTAAAGACCAATGTACTCTTTAATAGACTGATCCTTCACCTGGAAGATGAGTATTTACCTGAGAGCCACTGTAGTAGAATGGCCAGTATGGTGTTTGTTGCCTGAAAACTCCAGGAGAAATGCCAGGAGTAGAACAGAGGACTATACACAACATTTATAGATCTCACCAAGACCTCTGATAATATTAGTCATGAGGGCTTATGGAAAATTATGTCAAATTTGGTTTCCTGGAGAAGTTCACTGGCATTGTACATCAATTTCAGGACAGTATGCGACTTGCCCAGGTTCTAGATAATGGACAATGTTCTCATGCCTTCCTAGTCACCACTGGAATGAAACAAGGTTCTGTGCTTGCTCCCATGCTTTCCAGCATGACGTTTTCAGCCATATTGTCAAATGCTATCAATGAGGATGAACTCAGCATCAAAGTCAGCTACCACACTGTTGGTAAATTCTTCAACTTGAAAAGGCTACAAGCCAAGCCCAAAATGGAGGGAGTGTTGGTCCATGATTTCTGTTTGCAGATGATCCTGCACTCAATACAGCCTCTGAAGCTGAGATACAGCAAATTATGAATCAATTTTTTGCTGCTTATGCAAATTTTGGCCTAAACAATTAACACCAAGAAAACACAGGTGTTCTACCAGCCATGCCATCTATACATGGAATCAGTGGTTACAGCAAATGGAGAAGCTTTGAATGCTGTGGATAAGTTCACTTACCTTGGTAGTGTACTTTCCAGGGATGTACACATTGATAATAAGGATGACACACACAATGCCAGAGCTAGCTTAGTGTTTGGGAGGATCCAAAGGAAAGTATGGGAGAGAAGAGGTATTAGACTAACTACCAAACTGAAGGTCTAGAGAGCTGCTGAGCTGTTGTCATTGTTATATACCTATGAAACCTGGACAGTCTACCAGCGTCATGCCAGGAAACTGAATTGCTTATATTTGAACTGTCTTAGGAAGATTCTGAAGATCACCTGGTAGAATAAGGTACCAGACACTGAGGTACTTACTTAAACTGTCAAGCATTTAAACTCTGCTTAAACTCTTATGAGCTGGCCATATTGTTTGAATACAAAACATATGCTTGCCAAAAGGACTACTTTATGGAGAACTCACACAGGGCAAGCCTTCACTTGGAAGTCAGAAGAAGCAATACAAAGACACTGTGAAGGTCTCTCTTAAGAACTTTGGAATTGATTGTGTGACATGGGAGACACTGGCACAGGACCACTCAGCATGGTTACCCACATCAGAGAAGGTGCTGTACTCTGTGAGTAAAGCAGAATTGAAACAGCTCAAAGGAAACACAAGAATATGCAATTTCAGAGAATCCATCCCAAACATTCATATGAACTATCTGAGCCTGACTTGTGGTAGAGCATTCTGAGCACATATAGGTCTGATCAACCACAGTTGGACACACTGGAACCTGACTCTAGCATAGTGATGCCATTTTGGTCCTCATTGAGAATGAAGGACAGCAACCAGTTAGGCCAGCTAAGCTGTCATTTCTCTACCAGTCTTGCTTCTGACTCTTTGGACTACTAAGACGACACAGCTGCCTTCTTACCTGGAACATTTCTGCCATCTACTTTTTTCATTGGTGAATTACTCTCCTCACTTCCATTTTGTGAAATGTCCCCAGGTGACCCATCCTGCATTTCTTTCTTGGCTCTGTTTCTGAATCTTTGGACTTTTCTGCCATACTCCTATGTAAGTTCTTTTTCGACTGACCTCGTTAACTCCTGTTTTTCAGTTGCCTTTTACATATTGCTTTCCCTTGCCCATTAGAATGTAAGCTCCTTGAAAGCTGGCACTGGCTTTGTATTTATATTTGCATCCCCAATACCAAGCATAATTCCCAGAACATAATAGGGCATCATTAATGCTGGCTGCCTGACCATTAGCACTTTATCAAGTAATAGGGCACCAGACGTCTCAGTGAAGCAGGTGCTATAGGAAGACCTCCTTCCCAAACTTATTGCTAATGTTGCTTTTTTCCTTTATTATCTCAATTGAAATTAATTTTCATCCCCATCCTACCCCCACTTTTTACCCTCACAGGAAAAAACCCAGAGTGCCTGCTTTTCCCTTTACAGTCATGGACTGGACTCTTCTTGCCCCCAACTCTGCAGTAGAAAGGTCCATTGTCATTGTTTGGACTAATAGAGAATCAATTCTTCTGGCAAGATGGAGATGGGCCTAGATGGGTAATAGCTACATGCACTCTGACAACAATAATGTTGATAAAGAAACATCAAATAAATGGATGTTGTGCATATTTGTTTATAGAAGTGGAGAGTTTTATGATGGTGGTTTAGGACCAGGTTGAGTGTCATCAGGAATTAAAGAAAGGTTATATTTAATGAGTCCCAACTCACTGATCAATGTACATTATTTAGGAAATGATAGAAACTGTATAATACATCTTTGCCAGCTAGGAAAATTTATCACTTACTGAATGCTCAGCAAGACATCACCTGGTGGCTAAAATTATAAATCAGAAGCTCACTATCTTTCATACACTAACAGATGATAAATCTCCAGACTATCAATATAGACCTGAAAATATACGTGAGAATTCAACAAACTATATTATAATTAGTGTAGCATTATCATTGAAAAAACTCTTTACCATAATCGTGTAGATATAACATTGATTTTTTTTACAAAAAAATTAATAACAGTGTTCTGAACAGAAATACTGAAAACTTACCCTTTACAAGTTATATAAATGAAAAGGTTAAAAAATATAGACACATAGCAGAAAAAAAATCAAACTATGTGGAAAGAGGTGAAGTATATATATCATCCTCATAACTTGTCTGCTATTAAAGTTATCCCAAAGATGATTTTACAGTGCAAAAGATGGGATGAGATTGCAACAGTTTTATTCAATAATAAAAAATCAATCATTCTATTGCCTTGTGCAACAGTCCATAGAATATTAAGCAGCAAAGAATAATGGAAAGATGGTGACTTGAACCAGGTCTATTTCCATCTGAACCCCAATGAATTAAGATGAGAATACCAAGATAAATAACACTACGAACTATTATGGCAGTGGCAGTTATAGTAACAACTGCTACTTATTTAATGTTTTAGGTTTGTCAAGCATACATAAAGTCATTTGAGCCTCATACATTTTGTCATTTGAACAACCCTCGGAAGCAGGGATCATAGATTTGATCATCTACATTCTACTGATGAACCAAGGCTAAGAGAGACTAAGTGACTTTCCCACATAATTTGTTAATATTGGGAATCAGAATTTGAATGCAGATCTTCCAGATTCTAAATCCCATTGAGTTAAAAATGTTTACTCTTTTCCATATAGCAATTTTTTGAATATTTGACTATATCCTCCCTTTAAAGCAGCTGAATTAGACCAATGTGTATAAAGTACGTCCATGCTGGAGGACGTATAATATTAAAGGTTTTGATGCAAACATTTTCAAGGTGTTGAAGGTAGAAAAGATACCAAAGATGTAGAAAAAATAATCTCAGAATTTATGATTCCATCCCCCATGGGAGGCACATACCAGCATGAAAGGTAAAGTGAAAGAACACTGCCTTTGGAGTCAGAGAACCTTGTTCCACTCCTGCCTCTGTCACTCACCAACTGTGTAACGTTGTCATTTAATCTGTCTGAGTCTCATCTTCCTGATCTGTAAAACGAAGGGACTGAACATTTCAGTCTTGATCTATTGACCGACAACTACTATATATCTATTTACCCATTTATATATAAAAAATTACCAAAATAAATACGTACATTGAGAATATTTTAATTATGTAGCCGGCAGACTTTCATGAGCAGTATTTAATAATAGCCTACATATTCACCATTATATAATTGAGTGGATGGTGCAAAGAATCCCAGTCACCATTGTGCTTACTGTTTGCTGACTATTAAAAAAACAACAACAACCAATCGATTCAGTCATGAAAATCTCTGCCTTACAGTCTCTTTCCATCAAGATGTAAAAATTACAAAAATTCCTTGAAAGATACAACAGAGTTTTCTCACTTGACATCATTCTGGTTATCAGCATCAAGCAAGGCATGAAACAGGGAGACATATGTTTATCACGTATGTTTATTTGTCATTATCCTGTAAAAGATCCAGAAAAGAATCCACGTCAAGGAAGGAGTCCCTATAGATCAATGGTTCTCAACCTTCCTAATGCCACGACCCTTTAATACTTGTGTGTGGGCATATCTGCATGTGGGTGGACCTGCCTGGAGATGGATAGAGGAGAAGTGTCTTGGTTCTTAAGAACATTGGAAATATGTGTTTTCCTGTGGAAGGGCCTTTGGATCCCCAAAGGGTTTGCAACCCACAGGTTGAGAACTGCTGCTATAGATGATAAAGTCCTCCAGATGTTCCCACTTGTAGATGATGTTGTGCTGATTGCATCAAGGCCTAGAACATTATAGAGCTTTCTAAATGAGACCCATAGTCACTCAAAGGGTTTGGTATAAGTAGCCACATGGTGGGAAAAACTATACAAATGAACAATGCTTACAGTTCATGGTATGATATATATATAGTTGATTCTCCTTATTTTAGTCAGTATTAGTCCATACACATCTTCCCATGTTCCTCCCAAATGTCTTATATTCAACATTTCTTACTGTTCTACAAGATTCCATTAAACTGATATTCCACAATTTTAGTCTTTTTGTCCCCAACTGATAAGCACCTACTTTGCGTCTATTTCTTTTCTCCCAGAAGGGTATTGTTATGAATATTCGTTAAGCCACAATTTGTCTTTGACATCCTTTAGATTTAAATCCATTAATAGGCTCATGGCACAAAGGAGTGAATAACTTAATCATTATACTTGTATGAATTAAAAATTGTACGTAGACCATTTTATAGTTTCAGCAGAAATATATTGGCGTGTTTGTCTTCTCACAGGTACTCCAATATTTCCTGTTTCCATTTTTTTGGGCTATTTTTTTTCAATTTGCAGTGGATGAGGTAGAACTCAGAGTTATTTTAATTAGTATTTATCTCACTATTAGTGTTTTGGAACACACATTATGCAAATGAATGGACAACATATAGAGCTTGACATATCTTACCATTTGGGGAGATGCTAATTCATTATAGAAAGGCTAAAGTTTATTGGAAGACATCTGAAATCTATTTATTGCCCTCTAGTACCACTCTTTGCTTGAAAATGAAACTTTAGGGTCAGAGCGCTATAGAGTGACTTAGCCCAGACTTACTCTGTAACAGACTTGCTCTGGCCTGCTTGCCCAATGCAAGTGTCACAGATACCTAGGCTCCTTAAGAGTCTACCCAATGTGGGGAACTTTTAATCAACTTTCAGTTAACTTTGCTCTTCTTTGGCTAAGAGAAGACTTCAGTGCAATTCTTTATGCAAGACATGGCAGGTTGGTATTTTGGGGTCTCCAGAGAACCCTAACCCTAACTACATCATGTTAATGGTTCCCTGATACTGGAAATACTGCTAATCTCAAACTCTTCTCTAGCTGGAACTGGAAGGGTCTTGGCCAACCAGCAAGATGTTTGTTTTATCTGTTTGAAGCCAGTCTTAAAAGTAATCACAACTGAATGTGGACATACTATTTGCATGTCTTGTCTCAGGAAAAAATCCTCTCCACCTCTATGTTGCCCAACATGTTGGGAATTCTCTCAGCTGAGAACTCTTCAGACTGACATTGTCATACACCCTGAAGGACAGGGCACGTGTGAGTTGCACGGGGAAGACCAGAGGCTGTTCTGTGAGCGTGACAAGACCCTACTGTGTCTGACCTGCTCTAAATCAGAGGGTCATAAAGTCCACCTTCAATGGCCCATTGCAGCGGCTGCTCTGGGCTACAGGAAGAAGATCCAGGCTCATCTGGAAATGTTGCATGGAACTGTGAGCAAAGTTGAGGACCATCTACTCAAAGGGAAGGAGAAACCCTTTGCATGTGGCACGGTCTGTAATAGGGGAATGCCTGAAGAAAGAGGATACTGAGAGAGCAGAAGTAGAGGAACTCATAATGCGGACAGGCAACCAAGGGTTCATCAGTCTCTACCAGAGGCTGAAGGAGATGGAAACTGCACAGCAAGAGGACATAATGGAACAAAAGAAGGACTGGGAGGCCCTGATGTTTCAAAAAAGCAGATTTCTAACAGACAAAATAAGAGAATTAGAGGAAAAGAGCCAGAAATCAAATGTGGAACTTCTACAAGATGTGAGAGATACATTGGAAAGGACTTATATAGAGATAAATTTGAGCCTGTCTCTCAAGATGGCTGACAAAAAGCCACCCAAGGAAAAGAAGATCAAAAAAGAAAAAAAAAGAGAACGAAGAGGAAGATGTAGCTGAAAAGGTCAAAAAGCCTCAAAAGCATTGCGGTCGGAATCTAGTCCTGGCCTGAGGAATTGGGAGATACTCCAGGTCTGCGATGTATTCTCAGAGAGCCATGTACAAGTGGTAATATGCTGCCCCCAAAACCCTGATTAAAACGAAGAAGAAGGAAAAAGTGCCTGCTACTATCTCAAAGCCTGTTGGTGGTGATAAGAATGGAGGAACTCGAGTGGTAAAGATTCTCAAATCTTTGGATTAGTAGGTATTACCCTACTGAGAATGTGCCTAGAAAGCTGTTAAGTCATTGCAAAAAGCCCTTCAGCCAGCATTTGAGGAGACTTCGAACTAGCATCACCCCGGGCACCGTTCTGATCATGCTCACTGGGTGCCACAAGGGCAAGCGAGTGGTTTTCCTGAAGCAGCTGGCTAGTGGCTTGCTACTGGTGACTGGACCTCTGACCATCAACCGTGTTCCTCTGAGAAGGACCCATCAGAAATTTGTCATTGCCACCTCTACCAGGGTTAACCTTTCAGGTGTGAAAATTCCAAATCATCTTACTGATGCTTACTTCAAGAAGAAGAGGCTCTGTAAACCTAGACATCAAGAAGGAGAGATTTTTGACACAGAAAAAGAGAAATATAAGATTACAGAGCAGCACAAGACTGATCAGAAAACAGTAGACTCTCAGATCCTGCCCCAGATCAAGAAAATTCCTCAGCTCCATGGCTACCTGCGTTCTGTCTTCTCTCTCTCCAATGGAGTTTATCCTCACAAACTGGTGTTTTAAATGCCTTGCAGAGAACACATTAAAATATTTGCAATTGCTAAAAACAAACAAATCAACAAATAAATAAATAATTAGATAAATAAATAAATGAATGAATGAATGATTAAATAAACAAATAAACAAACAAACAAATAAATAAATTTGAAACCTTTCATTCCTCTTATGAATCCTTCTTATATCAATTTGGCAATGGAATTTAAAAGACTCTTTCATACTTCTGGACTGCCAAAGATCTGTAGTTCCTACAACTTTTCTAAACAAAAATGAGCACTATGACTTTTGTACCTGTCTCCTCAGGAAAGACATGTCCTTTTTATACTATTGGCAATCTTCAAGCTCACTCCATCAGAGTATACTTTTTTTGCATCTTGGCAAATCCTCGTATTTATCTCATTCATATTTGCTCAGTCATAGAATGAAAAACCTGGTGTAAGAGATATTTAATCTTGCATATATAGATACCCCCCCAACAAAAGTTTACTGTGTAAATATTAAATCTGTAAACCTGAAAAATGAAAAAAAAAATGCATTTTAACTTAAAAAAAGAGAAGAAAATGAAACTTTCACAGGCAATGGTTGCATACTATTGCCATGTCTGGTTTGATAGGAAGAAATAGAAGGGAAAATGCAGGCTTTGTATTTGCTGTGTCTGACTGGATAACATAAGCATCTTGTTGAGGGAATAACTATCTGGGGTTTTTCTGCATTTCCTAGAATCCTGACTGAAAATTTTCTTTTGTTCTCTTTCTTAAAGCAACTATTTTTGACTTGAATAACATAAGGTGTTCCCAAAACCTCAGAAGGATTAAGTGTAAGAGCTTGTCACTGTTTTGTCAGTTCCAGGGTAGGAGAGGAGAAGGAAAGCAGCAAGGACCAAAGGAAAGAAACAACGTCATGTGCTAGAGTTTCTAATTGAAGGGATTGAGAGCATCAAAAGCTACACTCCTGAGCTCTATGTGGTCCTTGCTTGTGTGCTTCCCTACTAAATTTCAGCAAGTGTGTGCCAATTCTCTCTCAGGGATACTGTGTTTACCACTGGAAGAGCGGGGCCCAGGCTTATATTTTAACTGTTACTTAGGGATTATTCCTTCCTTGGTTTCATATTTTGTAATTGTGATTTATCAATTATTCTTGTTTTTGCATGACTGTTAAATACGTGCTTCATGTTTAAGAGTTAATGGTATCATCACTGTAATGGAAAGATTTCCTTACAATTGGAAGCACACCAGTGGGGTCTCCCTCCAGAGCTACAAAGGTGAGTAGGGGGAGCACAACTTCCCAACACTGAAGGTATTCCTAGTATCCTTGAGAAAATTTGAGATGAAGCTATGGGTGGTGGTTCTTTTCTGGGAAATAAGACCTCTTAATATGGGGGCAAGTTGGGGTGGGAGGGTGTAAAGCCAATCACCTGCACCTCTCCAAAGGCCTGCTGCTGTGAATAACTTTAAGGAGCTAACCTACACCTTAGGCAGGGAAGGTCTCCAAATTCCCTTAGGCCTATTACAGCAACACAATATATAATATAGTACATAATGCAATATATATATATATGCATATATATATACATATACACATTATACAATATAATACACACACACACACAATGTATAATGTTTCCAACAAAGATACAATCAAAGGCACTTGAATAGCTGAAACAGGCAGCAAAGTACTACCTTGCTTGCCATTGCAGTGGGCAAACCCAGACAACAGAATGATGGTGATACCCCATAGCAAAAGGACAATGAGTTTCACCCAGGTTTATATAGGAGGAAGATAGAGAAAACTGGGATTGCCTTTGGGAAGGTCTAAACTTCTTTTAATAATCCCAAACTTCTATCTGAAACAAAAGTCCGTTGTTATTTTTTAAACACTAATGTTCTTCCAGTATAGTATGGATGAAGTCACTGAGTACCACAAACCTCTGAAAAACTGCAGTTGAGGATTGAAAGGAGAGGCCGATGGTGCCTATGAGCAAAATGCTCATGCAAATTACAAAAAAGGTATTATGACGAGGAGTGGATGTCATCAAACAAGTATGTGAGCAAAGAAGACAGAGGTTAGATAACTGCAGATTTTCAGGTTTTTGGAGAGTTCCTTGAAGAATGGGCTCATTTATCTCTCCCCAATACGCAGCACAAGGCCTTGCATGGAGAAGACAATGTTTGATGAGTTGAACTGAGTTGTACTAGATTATGTCTAATGAAATGGTTTTGAAAAGGTGTTGATAAATAAAATAATGACAAAATCATGTGTAATATGCACATACAAAATAGCTCATTAAGTTAAACAAATGAATAGGGAAAAAGAAACAGGTCATGCCAAATGATCTATATTTGAGTTATTTCTGACAAACATTCAGAGGAACAAGTTGAAGTACACTCCCCATAAATGCAGTGACGCTCCTCTCTGTCCTTGGCATTTCCTATGGTGAGACGTTAGGAGTAAGCACTTCTAATAGCACCTTCAAAGTAAAGCGAGGTCACCAAATCTATCTGGAGGGGGATTGCTGTTTCTAATATGATTTCTAAGAGACAGCAACCTACTGTGGGAAGAAAGCTGAATGTAGAGGAAGAGAGGCTAGTTTCCAGTCCAGGCTGTGTTACTGCTTGCTGTCATGATCCTCAGAAAATGATTTCACTTCTCTGGGCTTCAACTTCCTCATCTGTCAAATCTGAAGGTTTTATTTATTATCCCAATATTTATAATATTGGATGTAGCGGCTGTATATTATATATTGAATATTGAATATAGCAGTTGTATTTCCTATGAATCTGTCATTGTGACAAAATCCTTCTTCAAGGACATCAACCATATATCAAAGGTGTGTGTGTGTGTGTGTGTGTGTGTGTGTGTGTGTGTGTGTGTGTGTGTGTAAGTTTAACCAGTTATGTGAATGGCAATATATATCTATTTTAATGATTTTATTTTTAAAAATTTACATAGTGAATCATATAATACTACATGTAAACTGACTTCAATCTCTTAACAGACAATACAGATTTTTTGCTGTTTAAAGATTAATCTTCAGCCTTCATTTTTCCTAAATTTGTTTGTTCTTTTAAAGGTGGGGAGCAAATAGAAGAGGTCTGTGAGCCCCTCTTTATTTTTCCTCCACGTCGGGAGGCAGGGAACAAAAAGCTAAAAAATGTACCAGCTGTTATGAGATTCTATCTAACTTGGCCCTTGACTGTGGGAACCCAGTTTCAAATTGTTCACTAAAACCCTTCAAAGGTTCTGGATTTCAGGAAATAGCAAACCCTGTGAAGGTTAGCTCTGAGTAGGTGATCACATGGTGTGATTTATGGGGCAATGAAAGGCTAGTCTGCCTCAAAATATCTTTTCTACTTGCCTAACACAATATCTGAAGTTCCTACCATTAATTTTGGATTTCTTCAAATAATGGTAGTCACCTTAAAAATATCTATGAAATTTTAGATATTTCCAGAAGGAATGACATATTATTTCATTAACATCTTAGCAATGATTAATTTATTCTTTACTGAGTTGACATCTTGAAAATAAGATAGGACAATCCTGAGAGAATTACACACAAAATAAAGTTGTGATGGGACAGAAGGGGTCATAAAATCTGCAAACACAGGGTTTTATTGAAGGAAGATGGGTGTAAGAAGGTGTTTTACAATGGGGAGCTTTAGGTTGGTTGGGGTCAGAGATGAGGGCCAGTACAAAACCACTCACAGCCTAGAGAGGGAAATGGAAGGAGAGCAAAAAGGAGAGCAGCAGAAGCCTTTGTCTATTTTAATATTTTCACCAGGGTTCTCCTTAGTTTCTTCTTAAAGTAATTAAGTAAAAAGAAGAGAAAGAGAGGAACATACTGGGCTACCCAGATCCTTCAAAAGCTTGATTACAGTAGGCAATTTTGCCAGTTTCACATACAGCTTTTAAATGTTTCCTCTTTCCATGACATACAACCTATAATAGAGACTGATTCATGGATATATCTAACTTCATGCAGCACATGTATCCCTAAACTTTTGTGCAGAATCAAATCATTTTCAATTTTTATTTTTGGAGCAGAGGTCACATTTATTACTTTTTACAAAGCACAGTATGTCTGCACAGTGATACTCATGTACATGAAAAACAAGCAGGAGTGACAAAAGTCTCACTAGAGTTTACTTTGACGTTTCTGTCTGAATGATCTTCTCTTTTCCTCCCTTTCTAAAACATGCTAACCTTGATCAGAACCAAGGTCACACTGGCTAATACGTGCGATACATACGGCATTTCCTAGAAGGATTTGTTTTCTTAGATGAGTGGGAGCTGTTTGTGAAATACTATTTTAAGAAAGAGTAGGAGCTAATTCTGTTTCTCTGCCTCCTCCACTTTTATGATTTTTTTTATTAGTATTTCATATCAGGTGTCAGGGAATGCTACAGCCTGGTGAGAGGATGTTGTCAAGAAACAGTTTATATAAGGACAGAAAGGCTGACTACCAGAAGGCGGGCACCCAGGTGATTAATTTTTTGGTTCATCAAACAGATAAAAACACCAAAAGGTCTCTAGAGCTATGCCCTTATGCTTCTGAAGTGATATTAAGTCGATAAGGGTTTAATAAATACTTACAGTGTGCCAGGCCAGAAAAAAAAAAGAAATTTAAAGAAATCAGCCTTCCCCCAAACAAAAAGAAACAACAGCAAAAATCCAGTCTCTATCCTCAAGGAATTTACATTCCCATAGAAGAGACAATGTATAAATAACTAGCTTTGCACAACATATTTACAGACCAGATATAACAGTGGTTCTAAACCTTCCTAATGCCATGACCCTTTAATACTCACATGAGGACGTATCTGCATGTGGATGGACCCGCCTGGAGACGGATAGATGAGCGGTGTCTTGGTACCTAAGACCATCATAAATATGTGTTTTCCCATGGTCTTAGGTGACCCCTGTGAAAGGGTCGTTTGACCCCCAAAGGGGGTCGTGACCCACAGGTTGAAAACTGTTGAGATAGAAGGTTATCTAAGAGGGAAAGGCTTTAGCAGCTGGGGCAACCAGGAAAGGCTCCTTGAGCTTAGCCTTGAAGGAGGATGGGGAAATTAAGGAATGGAGGTGAGGAGAATGGCCAGGGCAAAGGAAGAGATGAGGGATAGAGTGTTGTGCTCGAAGGTAGCTCCAGCATAGCTGGATCACAGATTAGAAAGATGGGAGTAAAGTAGAAGAACTCTTGAAAGGCAGGAAGGGGCCAGATTATGAAGAGCATTAAGTACCAAACATATGTTTTTATATTTAATACTGGAGGTCGTAGGGAGGCATTGGAGCTCCTTGAGAAGGGTGGTGACATGACCAGACGTACACTTCAGAAAAATCACCCCTTGACAGCTAAGTGGAGAACTGATTTGTGGTTGGGAGAGACTTAAACAGAGCAGTTAAGTTAAGTGACAGAGAAGGGAATGCAGGATGTCTAGAATCACAGAGAGTTCTTACATTCTATACAGGTATTGATTTAATGATTGGTATTTTAAAAAAATTACTTATTCTTAGTTTTCAACATTCACTGCCATACATTTTAAATTTTCTCCTCCTCCCTCCCCAAGACAGCTTGTAATGTGATATGGGCTCTACACATACATTTCTATTAAAAAACATTTTCACATTATTCATATTGCATAGAAGAATTATAACAAATGGGAAAAACTATGAGATAGAGAAAACAAAACAAAACAAAACAAAAGAAAATAGCTTCATTCTGCATTATGACTCCATAGTTCTTTCTCTGGATGTAGGAGGCATTTTCCATTGTGTGTCCTTTGGAACTGTTTTAGATCCCTGTATGGCTGAGAAGGGCTAAGTCTATCAAAATCAGTCCCCACACATTGTGGCTGTTACTGAGTACAGTGTTCTCCTGGTTCTGCTCCCCTCACTCAGCATCAGTTCAGGTTTTTCTGAAGTCTGCCTGTTCATCATTTCTTACAGCACAATAATATTCCATTACATTCATATACCACAACTTGTTTAGTCATTTCCCAATTGATGGGCATACTCTTGGTTCCCAGTTCTTGGCCACCACAAAAAGAGCCACTATAAATATTTTTGTACATGTGGGTCCCTTTCCCATTTTTATTTTCTCTTTGGTATACAGACCTAGGAGTGGTATTGCTGGGCCAAAGGGTAAGTGGTAATGTTAATATATAATCTAAGTCAAACAGCAAAAGTTCCTAATAACTACTAGCTAGCAGAGAGATTTTTAAGGTTTGCAAAGCACTTTACAATTTACCTGGAGT
>CM053600.1:15251080-15276353 GCA_028646575.1 Pseudocheirus occidentalis | reverse complement strand
AAACTAATGCTAAGTGAGAAGAGCAGAACCAGGAAAACTTTGTATGCAATCACAGACACATCGTATGTATGATGGCCAGCTTTGATAAACTGGACTCTTCTCAGCAATGCATAGTTATAAGACAACTCTACAAGTCTCAGGATGGAAGGAGATGTCTACATTCAGAGAAAGATCTAGAAAGACCAGAGTTTAAATGGAGACTGAAGCAATCTACATGGTATTGTTCTTTTCCATGTTTGGATTTCTTTCCTCTTTCTCATTGTTCACTCCATTTGTTGCAACCCTTCTTTACAACAAGACTAACGTCCAACGTGAAAGTATTTGCAGATCCTATACTCGATTGCACGCCGCCATGGGGGAGGGGGAGATGAAGGCAAAAAAAATTGAAACTTGAGGGATTTTGAAACTGAATCTTATAAACTAAAAGTAAATAAACAAATCAATTTTAAAAAGAGCAGGTAAAAAACAAAACAAAAATAAATATTTTCTCATTTGAAACTCACAATAACTTTGGGAAGAAGGTACTGTTATATATTTTCATTTTTATACATTAGGAAAATAAAGCAGACAGATTCTAAGTGACTTGCCCAGGGTCACATAACTAGTGTTTGGCATTGTATTGAACTCAGTTGTTTCTGACCCCAGGCCCAGCACCCAGTGCCACCTAGTTGAATTATGAATACCTTATTGAAAGAACTGAACCAAAGTCACAGTACTATTGTTGCTTCAAATGAAAGTAAAGTACAGAAACATGTTACAGCTAACTGGAAGGTAGCCCTAAGTTCTTCTCAGAAAGACAAATGAAGGTAATGGTGGAATTTTGTGTGCCCAAAGGTAACAAGGAACCTTATTTCATGATGCATTTGGCTGTGCCTCATGGGAGGGCTCACAATAGGAGAAACATACCTGTAGTTTAGACAGTTTTGTCACTTGAACAGAATAAAGGAGTACTGCACAAAGTATATAAAGAACATGACAAAATGCTCCAAACTGTGCCAACATCCTGCCTGATAGTCTGTGACTTCAATGTGAAGATGAAAACAGAGGAATGGGAAAAAACAAAAACAAGAACATAAACAACAACAACCTACACTGGAAAATATGGTTCAGCAGAAAACAAAGGAAAAGCTCCAAGGTTGATAGACTTATAGGACTGAACCAAAAATGAAGGACAACACATCTCTGGAGGTTCCTACAACAATATGTTCTGATTGAAGACAAGAGTGGAACTGCCACATTTGACTTGTGGTGTTTGGTTATTTTCAGCCATGTCACCCTCTTTGTGACCCCATCTGGTGTTTTCTTGGCTAAGATACTGGAGTGGTTTGTCATTTCCTTATCCAGGTCATTTCACAGATGAGGAAACTGAGGCAAACAGGGGTAAGTTACTTGCCCAGGGTCACATACTTAGTATCCGAGGCAGGATTTGAACTCAAAAAGAGGAGTCTCCCTGATTCTGGGCCCAGTGTTCTATCCACTGCAACACTTACCTGCCCCTGACCTCTAATACCTGATATATCTGTGTGAGGAAGTGCTGATGGACTTTTGTAAAACAAAGTCATTTGATAGGGATTTATTAAGCACCTGCTGTATGCCATGTAGATTGTTAGAGATATAAAAACAGGAAAAAAGACAGTCCTTGCCTTTAAGAAGCTTACAGACTAATGGAAGAGCCAACTAAATACACACGAGACATTTTTTACAGGTATTGGGGAGGGTTTGGTGAAGAACTCAATCAAGTCTCTGTTTTTACTCAGCTATTTTAGCTCCAACTCCCCCCAAAATTTTAAAGAAATAAATAAGATTTAAATAACTGGACAGATATTAATGGTAAATGGATAGGCAAGGTCAAAGTAATAAAAATGACAATTTTATCTAAACTAGCTTATATATTCACACCATGCCAATTAAATCACAAAAAGTTATTTTACTGAATTAGAAAAAATAATAACAAAATTCTTTTGGAAAAATAAAAAAGTCAAGAATATCAAAGGCAATAATGGGGAAAAAATGTAAAGAAAAGAGGTTTAGCAGGACCAAATTTTAAACTGTATTCCAAGGCAGTAATTACCTTCTATGTGGTACTGGCGAAAAAATAGAAAAGTTGATCAATAGAATAGGGTAGATATACAATTAACAGAAGTAAATAAACATCATAACCTTATATGTGGCAGGTGTTAAGATTTAAGATTTTGGAATAAGAATTTATTATTTGGTAAAACTTGTGAAAACTGGAAAGCAGTACAGCAGAGACTGAGAATGGACCAATATCTCACACCATTTACCAAGGTAAGGTCAAAATGGATACATACATAAAAGCAGATTTTATGAGAAAATTAGAAGAACAAGTAACATATTCTTTATCAGACTTAGGGATAGGTGAACAATTTATGAATAAACAAGAGATAAAGAGCAAAGTTGGATATAAAATGGATAATTTGATTACATTAAATTATAAAAGGTTTTGTACAAACAACAAATATAGTCAAGATCAGAAGGAAAGCAGAAAACGGGGGGGAAATATAGCCAGTTTTTCAAATAAAGGTCTCATATCAAAAATATATAAAAACATTGTCAAATCTGTAAGACTGTGGGTCATTCCCCAATTGATAAATGATCAATGCATAGGCACAGGCATTTTTTCAATAAAGAAATCAAAATAATTTATAATCATATAAAATTCTCTAAATCATTATTGATTAGAGAAATGCAGATTAAAACAGCCTTGAGATACCATTTTACACTTATCAGATTGACTAAAAATGATAGAAAGAGAAAGTGACAAATGTTGGAGAGGGTGTAGAAAAATTGGGGTACTAAGTCTCTCTTGGAATTGTGAACTGATCCAACCATTTTGGAGAGCAATCTAGAATTATGCCCAAAGAGTTACTGAACTATACCCTTTGACACAGCAATATTGCTACTTGGTCTATTTCCAAAGATGATTAGGGAAAAAAGAAAAGAACATATATGTCCTAAAATGCTCGTAGGAGCTCTCTTTGTGGTGGCAAAGAACTAGAAATTACAGGGATGCCCATCAATTGGGGAATGACTGAACAAGTTGTGGTATAGGATTGTGAAAAAAATCCTACTGTGGTATATGAACTCAATGATTTTAGAGAAATATGGAAAAACTCGCATGAAATAATGAAAAGGAAAATGAGCAGAACCAAGATCACATTTAAATTCAAATGTTGCCACTTATTACCTGTGTAACCTTGGTCTAGTCATAATCTTTCTAGCCATCAATTTCCTCATCTGTAAAAAGGAAAACATTGGATTATATGACATCTAAAGTCACTTCCTGCTCTTTATCTATGCCCTTATAAGTACTGAAAAAGCTCTCTTCGAGGAGAGTGTCTACCACGCATGCTGTAGTACTTCAACAATCTGTTATTTTACTGGTGAGGATACTTATGACACCATTGCAGAGTGTGACTCATTATTTATAGATGGTCTTTATAAGCTGTTATGGCCAAAATCTTCCCCTTCTCCCCCACCAAAAAAAACAACAACACTGTAAACAACCTGATGAGACTCTGATGTATCAGGTCCTTGGATAAAAGACCCATAGATGAATTGATGAATATATGATAGAGCCACTATTCCAATCAGCATTTTTTTTTGGCTGACCAGGACCTATCAGAGCTTACACAGTACTGAAAGAGCCTTTATAAGTCATGGGTTATCCAAGTATGTTAAAACAGGATCACTGATTTAGAGCTGAAAGAGATCTTGGAGGCAATCTCATTGAATTTCCTCATTTTATAGATAAGGTAACTGATGTCCAAAGAGGTGAATGTTAAAATACTAGATCCCATGACTGATGCTACCGAAGAGATGATTCTGTAAACTGACCCGCGGCATCTGACAACAGTATACAAAGAGAGACTACAGGGTGCTCACCACTCTCATGAAGGCTGTCTTGAACAGGGTCTATGTAAAAGAAGATTTTCTTATTCTCCATGATGTCCCCATTTGCAGGTCCCATTTTATCACTTTATCAAGTTCCAGAAAACTACCAGTCTCCTACAGACCTTTGAAAGAATTTATCTAACAATTCACATTCAAAATACAAAGAGAATGAAAAAAAATGTGATGGAAAGCAAACTGAATTTATAGCTATATAACCTGACCAAAAGCTGGGCCTTTCTGGGCCTTATTTTCTGATCTCTAAGGTTTCTTCTCATTTTAAATTCAATACTCACATGGAAAACACATGTTGTCCAGATCAGGATGTGCATTTGGGAAAGACAACTGAGTTAATCGACTGGTTTAGACCTATGTCAGGTGCCCCATATGGACAACCAGTTCTGTCCATGGTTGAATAGGAGGAGATCTGCATAAATGGCATGTTGAAACTGTGTGGGAGTTATTTTCTTTTTAAAAATTGATTTGTTTCTTTATTCTGCTCTTAAACACCAAAAGAAAACACATTAGCTTTTCCATATGTACAGTAGAACAGAAAAAAAGATTATATAAATCTACAAATCTCTATTACACACTGCTCATTTTTTATGACATAATAAATTCAATATGTTACCATGAAACACTTTGAATTATCCCCAACTGTTCATCGTTACAATAGACTCACTCTCTATTTTTTTTTAACATCATCTGGGGATCCTGATGACATATGGCACATCGTGGAAAACCATGTTCTTAGAATCACAATTGTAGGCGACCCAAAAGATGGAAAATGCATAGTGGACATCAGTAGGCCTCAGAAAATGAACAATGACAAAATGCATGTGAGGAGATATCATTACAGGGATCTTTGATAGGATGAGAAGGTAAGATGACATAAGTGGCATTAGAGCCAGGAAGATTTAGGTTCAAGTTCAATCTCTGACACATATTGGTCGTGTGACTGGGCAAGTCACTGAACATCTTATTGACTGAGACAACTCTAGAACTGTTAGCTGTAAAACAGATGTCAGTCTGAGTTAGCAAAGGAGAATCCTCACAAATTCCCTACCACAGGGAGATCACGGATTGGGAAAAAGTACAACTGAAGAGATGGATCAGTTGTTTAACAAGATCGCCAGCCATCCCCAAGTGCTTCATTTGTATTCTCTGGATATTAAACAAGCTGAAAAAGTCCTCTGGTACATTGACTCAATCTCATATAGAGAACTTAAGTGAAAACAAACAAAAAGAGGACAGAAATCACACAGGAAGAGAAGGTGTGAATGAGTCATAATCTGTACTTGTAGGAACATACACAAGTGATCAAGTCACAGATCTAAAGTATCTAAGAAACCCTGAGGGATGAATGAAGCAATATTTTAAGCATGAGGCTTTGCCACCTGCCAGCCAACTTCAAGATTCTCTCCTAAAAGGGAAGCTAAACGTTTGTCTTATCAGGCTGACATAGAGAGTCACAGAGAAAATACCAACTTTTGGGCTATGAGCCAGATTCTCTTCTTAGCTAACAATTCACTTCCTCCACAAACCCCCCACATGCCCCAAAGCATATGCCTCTTGATGTAAGTTTATCAATTTTGGTAACTTTAGCCCTGGTTTTTCTGACAAGATGCTTTGATTGCTCTCAATCTGTAGGAGATGATGTACCATCTAATTTCAAAGCAGGGTTGATTTATGCTAATAAATTGTTCCTATATGCTACAGCCAACAGGATGAGGGGAAAAGCCAGGACTACTGTGACTGGTAGTAGCTAGATCACTAATGGTCATTCTGAAGGTAGTCAAAAAGGTCTGATTAGCAGTTATTGTGTGATATTCCAATTACTCTTTCTAAAATATATATTTTTAAAACTTTTTATTTATTTATTTTAGTTTACAACATTCAGTTCCACAAAACTTTGAGTTCCAAATTTGCTCTCTCTCTTTCTCCTCCCCTCTTTACCCCTATGGCAAGCTGCAATCCAATATAAAGTCTACAAATACCTTCAAATTAAACATTAATCAAGTTATAAAGAAGGTCCATAACCAATAGCATGAACAACCAGAAAGAAGGAACAAAACAAAACAAAAAAGACAGAGAACAAGTAGTTTGCTTCATTCTGCATTCAGACTCTGTAATTCTTTTTCTGGATGTGGGTAGCCCTTTCCATCATGAGTCTTTTGGAATTGTCTTACAGTATTGTCTTGCTGAGAAGAGCCCAGTCTATCAAAATTAGTCATCACAGATACGATGCATCTGTAATTGCATACAATGTTCTCCTGGTTCTGCTCCCCTCACTCACCATCAGTTTATATAGGTCTCTCCAGGATATTATGAAGTCCATCCACTCCTCATTGCTTATAGCACAACAGTATTCCATTACATGCATATACCACAGCTTGTTCCGCCTTTGCACAATTGATGGGCACCCCCTTGACTTCCAATTCTTTGCCACCACAAAAAGAGATGCTATAAATATTTTTATTATATTAGCTTGACCTAACCATGAGCAGCTGATGTTTTTTCAATTGTTTAGACCTGATTTTATTTGTGTGAAAAGTGTTTTGTAACTGTGTTCATATAGTTCCTGGGTTTGTTTTGGCAAGAAGACTCCTAAATGTTTTATAATGTCTAAAGTAACCTTAAATGGAATTTCTCTTTTTATTTCTTGCTCTTTGGCTTTGTTAGAATAGGAATGCCAAGGATTTATGCAGGTTTATTTTATATCCTGCAACTTTGCTAATGCTATCTAGTATTTCAAGTAATTTTTACTTGATTCTCTAGGATTCTCTAAGTATATCCTCATATCATATGCAAAAAATTATAGCTTAGTCTCTTCCTAGCCTATTCTCATTCCTTTGATTTCTTTTTCTTCTCTTTTTGCTACAGTTAACATTTCTAGTACCAAATTGAATTAACAGGGATGATAGTGGGCATCCTTGTATCACCCCCAATGTTACTGGACGTGCTTCTAGCTTATCCCTAATACATATAATACTTGCTGGTGGCTTTAGATAAATGGTATTTATTATTTTAAGGAAGACTTCATTTATTCTTATGCTTTCTAGTGTTCTTTTTTTTTCTTTTTGGAGGGCAGTTGGGGTTAAGTGACTTGCCCAAGGTCACACGGCTAGTTTTTGTGTTAAGTGTCTGAGACTGTATTTGAACTCAGGTCCTCCTGACTCCAGGGCTGGTGCTCTATTCACTGCACCACCTAGCCACCCCTCTAGTGTTCTTAATAGGAACCAGTGCTGTATTTTGTCAAAAGCTTTTTCTGCATCTATTGAGATAATCACATGGTTTCTACTAGTTTTGTTGTTGATGTAATCAATTATACTGATAGTTTTACTACTATTGAACCAACCTTGCATTCTTGGAATAAATTCTACTGATCAAAATGTATTATTCTCGTGATAAGCTGCTGCCGTTTTTTTTTTTTTGCTAATATTTTATTTAAAGTTTTTTTATCTATGAGGGAAACAGATCTATAAATTTTTTTTCTCTGTTTTGGCTCTTCCCAATTTAGGTATCAGTACCATATTTATATTGTAAAAAGAATTTAATAGGACTCCTCCAATTTTCCCAAATAGTTTGTAGAGTATTGGAATCAATTATTCTTTAAATGTTTGATACAATTCACTTGCAAATTCTTCTGCCCCTGGATATTTTTTTCTACACAGTTCATTAATGACTTATTCAATTTCTTTTTTTGAGATGGGGTTATTTAAATACTTTACATCCTCTTCAGTTAATCTGGGCAATTTATATTTTTGTAAACATTCATTTCACTAATATTGTCAAAATTATGGGCATACAACTGGACAAAATTCCTAATTATTATTTTAATTTCCTCTTTATTGGATGTAAGTTCACCATTTTCATTTCTGATACTGATAATTTGGTTTTCTTCTTTCTTTTTAAAAATTAAATTGACTAAATTTTTCCCAATTTTATTTTTTTTCATAAAACTAGCTTTTAGTTTCATTAGTTCAATAGTTTTCTTAATTTCAATTTTATTAATCTCTCCTTTGGTTTTCAGTATTTCTAAGTATTTAATGGGGATTTTCAATTTGTTCTTTTTCTAGCTTTTTCAGTTACATGCCCAATTCACTGATCTTGTTTTTCTCTACTTTATTTATGTAAGCATTCAGAGATACAAAACTTCCCCTAAGAGTCACTTTTGCTGCATCCCATAAGTTTTGGTATGTTATCTCATTATTTTCATTCTCTTGAATTAAGTTACTGATTTCTTTTACAATTTGTTGTTTGACCCACTCATTCTTTAGGATTAGATTACTTAGTTCCCAATTAGTTTTTAGTCTGCCCTTCCATGGCCTTTTTTTACATATAATTTTTATTGCATCATGAGTTGAAAAGGCCGCATTTAATATTTCTGCTTTTCTGCAGTAGACCGTGAGATTTTTATGCCCTCATACATGGTTTATTTTTGTGTATGAGTATATGTGTATATACTGCTGAGAAGAAGGTATATTTCATTTAATCCCCATTCAGTTTTTTTCAGAGGTCTATCGTATCTACCATTCTTAAATTCTATTGACCTCCTTAACTTCTTTCTTGTTTATTTTGAGGTTAGATCTATCAAGTTCAGAGAAGAGGAGGTTGAGGTCCCCTAGTAGCATAATTTTGCTATCTATTTCTTCCTCTAACTCCCTTAACTTCTCCTCTAAGAATCTGGATGCCATATCTCTTGGTGCATACATTTAGTAATGATATTGCTTCATTGTCAATGGTACACTTTAGAGGGATATAGTTTCCTTCCTTATCTCTTTTAATCAGAACCATTTTCAACTTTTGCTTTATCTGAGATAAGGCTTGCTACCTCTGCTTTTTTTACTTAAGATAAAGCATAATATATTTTACTCCACCCTTTTACCTTTATGCTATGTTTATCCCCCTATTTCAAATGTGTTTCTTATAAACAGCATATTGTAGGAGTATGGTTTTGAATCCATTCTGATATCTGCTTCTGTTTTATGGGAGAGTTCATCCCATTCACATTCACAGTTATGAGTAGTATCTGTCTTTCTCTCCATCCTATTTCCTCCCCTGTTTATGCTTTTTTCTCCTTTCTCCCTTCCCCTCCTTAAGAGTTTTCATTTTGACCACCACCTCCCTCAGTATTCCTTCTCTTTTAGTCCCCCTCCCTTTTCCTACCTTTTCCCCTTACCACTTTTTCCAAACCTTCTAATCACCCCCTCCTTTTCTTTCTCCTTTCCCCTCCTACTGCCTGTAGAGCACGTTAGATTTTTAAACTTAACAAAGTATGTTATTCCCTTGTTGCAACACTATTTCAAGATTCTACACTGGGGCAATATTCTCTGTTTTTTTCAGGGTCAGAGAGGAAAATGAGAGCAGTTACTGTTTCTACCATCTTCGTTCCTGGGAGTTCAGGCAGGTGATCTTTACACATCCAGACTATGGGCTGGTAGTCCCAAGAGTAGCTGTTGCCACTGCCACAGGCCCTATGCTTGTCTCTTACCCAGGTTGAACAGACACCCATCCTGCAGTGAGAGGTCTGGGAGTTGCCCCTGCAATGGGTAAGTCAGTTAGCCAGGGTTTGCTCCAGCTCTGCTATGGTCAGGTGTGTGCTGGAGTAGCCCACGTGTTACACGCTCCCCCTACCTAGTGCAACAAATCCTACCCATCCATACTTTACTGGGCTAGAAATCTACCACACTCTGTCTCCCAATAGATTCTGCCACTCTAAAAATCTATTTAGATTCCCTTTTTTTACAGATTACTGAAGGAATTAATGGGCAAGTTCAGGTAAATTCCTGTTTTCACTCCATCATTTTGGCTCTGCCCCCTCCAATTACTCTTATCAGACTTTTCGAGCAGTCCTTAAAGTTGACAACCACAAATATTCAGTGGAGAGTGAGAGGGAAGGATCTTATAAGTAATTAACATTGTTATTTTTTGTTATTGTTAGGAAAGGACTGGGAGTTGGAACACTTAGGTTTTAATGCTGGTTCTGCCACTTTCTACCTGTGTGACCTTGGGCAAATCACTAAACCTTGATGATTCTGTTTTCTCATATTCAATCAATAAACATTTATTAAATGCCCACTATGTGCCAGCTGCTCTGCTAAGCACCTGAGTGGGTGGGGGTATAGCTAGATGATTTCTAAAGTCCTTTACTACTCTCTTATGATTTTATAGGAGCATTTGTTTGGTTTTTTTTTTCATCCTTCACCCATTTCTCCAAGTTTAAAGCCAGAAAAATGGAGGGGGAGAAATTATAGCCAAATGGAATACATATGGGTAGTGTACTCATGCTTAGGCTTCCTCTACTGATCAAATGCTCTTGGATGATCCATTTTCCAAGTCACCATCATACTTTACATTTGAATACAAGTTTAGAGCTCATAAGACATTCTTACAAACATTATTTTATTTGGTTCCTACATATATTTCCTTGCCATATCCTTTCAACTTGAAGGCTAATATATTCTTTGGTAAATGTGGCCAGTGTCCATGAAATGTTTAAACTTCTGATCAGTTTTACTCTGTCATTCATTGCTTAGGGAATTTTAGTTCATGGAATTTATTTATTTTAATCTTTTTTTGGATCCAGACCTATGATCAGAGTTGTATAGGGAACTTCTTGTAAGGAAACCTTCACTACCAGTGCCCCAGTCTACAATGCTAGAGACTTGTCTGAGCATCAAGAGGTTAGGTGACATACTCAGGGTCACTCAGCCAGTATCTGTTAGAAGCAGGACTTGAACCCAGATTTTCTTAACTCCAAAGTTGACACTCAATCTACTATGCCACCTTGGCATGTAAGAGAAATAGTTCTCTTGAAAGGAGAAGACACATGGCAGTGGAGGCCAGTTCAGACAGAAAAGCTACTAAGTTATAAGTGATTGAGAAAGAAGGGAGAAAGACCTATCAGAATTATCAAGTGGTTTAATGTATCTTTTTTTACTTTACTTGACTCAAAGTCAAATCTGGATAGCATCATTAAGGAATAAGTGGGGATTGCCTTTATGTTCATTACTGGTATTACGGAATATTGCTGTACGTATCAGTCTTTATCAGCTAGCAACAGTAGTAAGAGATCAGATATCCGGGAATATTATGCCATGTCCCTGCTTTGCAGTTTTTCATTCTGCCATCAAAGGGATTCTTTTTCCTAAACCTTTCAATGGTCCTCTAAACAGTGCCTTACCTTTGGCCAGCTCTTCTAAGTCTATTTGATCGCCCACAAAAGAATACAGATGCTGCTTTATGATTACAGCTATAAGAATGCTCTGTACTTCGAGTCTTCCTTCAGATGTGGGAAACCAGAGGATACACGACACAGCTACAGTGAGTAAGTGTCTGACTCACCCTTGGCACAAGCCTCCGCTCCCTTTATGTCATCTAAGTGACATCCTATTCTGTTCCTAAATGGTCGCTGCGTCATCTAAATGACCTTCAGCACTCCTGCTCTGACAAAAATCACAGGACAGGGAGGTCCCAGATTTAGACTGGGATGCGACCTAAAGGGTTCATCTAGTTCAGGAACTTTATTTTACAAATGACATAACTGAGGTCAAGAGAAGTGATTTGTCTAAACCAGTGGTTCTCAACCTGTGGGTTGCGACCCCTTTGGGGGTCAAACGACCCTTTCACAGGGGTCACAAGGGTCACCTAAGACCATCAGAAAACACATATTTCTGATGGTCTTAGGAACTGAGACACCACTACTCCATCTGTCTCCAGGCGGGTCCGCCCACATGCAGATACGCCCACATATGAGTATTGAAGGATCACAGCATTAGGAAGGTTGAGAACCACTGGTCTAAACGCTAAAAGTGTCAAAGATAGGATTTGACCGTGGGTTCTCTGGCCTCAAGTGTAGCAATCTTTCCAGGGGATCTTCACTTGGCAAGCAAAAACAGTGCAAACTCTGTCTCTCAAACCAGTTCTCTGGGTAGCTAATGCTGAAGCTTCTTTCAGAGAGCTCAGAGACCCTCCCCCCCCACCCCCACCAAAGGATCAGGCAACGAAAGGATTATTCTATTCTTCATATTTGTATCCCTTACAGGGTACAGGCCCAAGCTGAGAACTTTTCCTTTTCCCACCAAAAAGGTCCTGGGAAACCCCCACCTTGAATTCTACCTGAATTTCCCCACTTAATCTGGCTTTTTCATGCCTATATCTGTTACCCCTAACACGGCCTAGTTGTCCATTGTCTGTTACCTCTGTACTGCTTTGGCTGCTTCCCACCCTTGATCCCACCAAAATCCCATTCTTTTGGTTCCTGGGAATCTGACCTCTAGTCACCCCAGTCCCATCAAGATCCTCCTTAAACTCCTCCGGATCCTCCTGCCCTCCTCCTCCCATCACCCCAGACTACTATACCACCTTAATTCCCTCCCACATTCTTTCTATATACAAGCTCCATCTTGCCTCCACGAAGGTGCTCAGATGCAATCTAGCTGAGATGTAATCTGGTCAATATAAGCATCACAAATTGTGCTCAGGCTCCTTAAGAGTCTACCCACTATGATGAATCTTCAATAAGCTTTTTTTTTTTACTTTGGCTGAGAGAAGGACTGAGTCAAATTCATTCAGCAGGATCCAGCTTATTGGTATTTTGGGGTCTCAAGCACCCCTAAACCTAAACCTCAACATCCCTAGTGCCTGGCATATCACAGTAAATCTTTAATAAATGCTTATTGACTGACTGATTGATTGATTGATATGATTAAAAAGCAAAGTTACTTATGTCAAAATACGTATCATCTGCAGGTGACTTTGTGGGGTTCCCAGATTCACAGACACATCATGCAGAGCAAAACCACGCATAGCATAGCGACACACGTATGAACATGTACCCTCATCAACTGAATGACTGCTTACCTTGAACAACAACCAGTAAGTAAGACTCTTGACCAATCTGGTAAGCCAAAACACATGCTTATAGAGCATAGTGTCCACCACTCCAGGGTCTACTACGTTGGCAGTCACAGGACTCCCTTCAGATGCCAGGAGCTGTTGTAGTCGGTAGGAAAAAAGTACCAGGGCAAGCTTGCTTTGGGCATAGGCTCCACAAGGTGAGTAACAGTGGCTGCAAATGAAAAGACAAAGGCTGCCATGAGGAAATTCAAATGGCCAGATGATCAGTCACCTGATGACTTCACCAAAATGTGCAGAAAGCAAACCACATACTAAACAGATGCCTCATCACTCAGAGAATGAGATACTATTTCATAAGGTAGCTGTCGCATGGGAGAATCTTTACTTTCTGATCAAATTGGAAGTGAACTTGTAATAAATAATATGTAGTTGTGCGTCTACATACAGCTACATAGCACTTTACGGTTTATAATTGTTGTTGAGTAATTTTAGTCATGTCTGACTCTTCATTACGCCACTTGGGGTTTTCTTGGCAAAGATACTTGTGTGGTTCACCATTTCCTCCTCCAACTCATTCTACAGGTGAGGAAATTGAGGCAAAGTCAAATGACTTGTGCAGGATCACAGAGTAAATATCTGAGGCTGGATGTGAACTCAGATCTTACTGACTCCAGTTCAATGATGTTTTACCATTCACTACAAAAGCTACCTGGTCCAATTAATATATAAAGAAAGAATTCCCCCTTTACTGGGTTGGCTTTTACATGGCGCCTTGAGGCCTCAGATTCCCCACCCCTGCATAACATTGAAACCTCTTTTGCTGGAAGACTCCACTGATGGGGAAACTCATCCCCCCAAAGGCAGTACATTTCACTTATAGATAACTCTAATTGTTAGGAAGATTTTCCTTAGATAAAGACTAAACCTGCTTCTTTGCAACTTCTACTCTTTGTGCCTAGACAAACAGGCCTTTTGGGGACTAGTAGAAGGCATCTAATCCCCCTTCTTGGAGGGTAGCTCTTCAAATTCCTAAAGGCAGCTAAGGCATCCCCACCCACCCACTGTTTGCCATGTTTGGGCAAAACAGCTCCAATTTCTTTGATCTATCCTCATGTACAAGCTGTTAGCTATTCTATAGAGCTTCTCATATGAGTAAAAGACAGGTGGGTGGGGAGAGAGAGAGACATAGAGAGGAGGAAGAGAGAAGGGTCCTTATTTGTAAAACTAAAATCAATCATTTTATAAATACGACATTTCCAGGAATAAAAGACGCTGTTATTTTGGAACTAAATAAATTATCAAATAATTTTACCAAGACTTCTGACTTGGTTATCACCAATACATAGGCTGAATTGTTAGAAAGATTCCCACAATAGAGCTGAAAGGAAGATGACACTTGTGTCCTCACATGCGTGAGAAGACAGAAGGTAAGCAGAAGTCAATTTTTTTGCAACTGTGGATCGTCTTTGTTAAGGTCCAACCATAACAAAATGTCTCTCTGTAACCACTGCCAAGTTAAGGAGTTCTTGTGTTAGATATGCTAACCAATCATTTACTTAATAAGAAACAAATATATATATTTGTTTCTTAAATATATGTCTTTCCAATGTTTCCTGCTGAGGCATCACTAGCTTCTCTAAAAACTCCTACTTGCATTTCTGCAATTACTTTTGACTTTTTGGAAAACAGTCCTGTGTCCAAAAAAAAAAATGAAAACCCACCCCTTTCTTAGAATTGTTTCATCTCTGATTTTATTTTAATATCTGGTATAGGATATTTTAGGTGATAGACTAAATCACCCTTGTAAAGGAACACAAGGCTTGTGGCAAATGTTCTCTTCGTGAAAACATGTATCCCTATTTTAGAAATTTAGCTTTTAGGAACTCCTACTGCATATTTTGACAACCACTGAAAATAAGAAAAGCCTTCTTTTTCTATCAAATGTCACGAGGAAAGAAAACATTTAAACATTCAGAATTTTTCTAGCTCATTTTCTCTGTTTGAATCTCAAATCAATCACTGCCTTTTTTATTCCCCAGTTAGAAAGTGTTGTTTTTCTTGTTTTGTTTTGTTCCAGCAGTGAATGGGAGATCCCTTCACCTCCCCAGGGGAAAGCCCTCCAAACCTCTCAGTCACACTGGGAAATTTGCCCTTCACAAGCTTTTGTCTCTGTCCCAGGGGACTTCTTGGGAGGACAGACATGGTCCATCTAGATGTTTGTCTTCTTTTCCTGAGAGGGCTTCACAGCCACACATATGGCCGAGTTCGTCCATCTGTTTCTCAGTTCTCTAGCTGAGCTCTGTTAAATCCCAGAGTGTGGTTGATGTTCCAGCTATGATAAGCTTCTGCCTTTTGGTTTTCTGTGGCACTGAGGGCTTAGAATTGAGTTCCTGTTGCAAACCTGAGTGTTGGTATGTGCAGCCCTGGGCAGGTATGATAAGTGATTGGGAAGGGGGCAGCTGAGTGAACACATCAAGGGTTTGGGATCAGCCTATTCTGATATTAGTTTGCCCTATTATTACCTTGTGAGGGATCTTGGTATCTTAGACCTTGTAGGCAGTTGAGACTGCAGTCTCTCTTGTGCAAAACCTCTTTTTTAGAGAGGTCTGAGAGATTGTTAGGTCAGAGTATGTGGCAGTCCTCCATATTGGTCCCGTGACCCAGCAGCACTCAAAAGCACTTACTTCTATCTTGTCATTATGATTTACGCTTCACCTCATTGGATCCAACGCACCTCGTTCTTTGTGGGTCACATTCTGGACACACATTATTGTTGGTGTGTATACAAGCAGCTACATGTTTCTGTTTTTGCAGATAAAAATCAGCAAATTCATGAATTACGGTTCAGTTCTATTTATTGCTCTGTTGTAAAGGATAATCATTTAAGACAGATTCTATATTTAATGATGTGTCAATATAAATAAGATTTCAGAAATTCAAATACAGGATCATTTACCCAGCAGAGTCACTACTAGCTTCAACTTTCTACACTTTGAATTGATTTTTTTTTCTTCCTGACTTAAGAATTTGAATATTCCCTATTGGCCTATATTGGGTCTTTATCTGTGACACAGACCTATATATGAAAATACAATAACAGTCTCTTTCTGGATTATAATTTAATTTCCATTAAAAAATAAAATAATATTCTGTGTCATTGCTTCTCCTTCATTTTTGAAGAGAACCAATGAAATCTCAGGTGATGTCGACTTCTTTGTGAACTGGATTTGTGTGAGATAGAGATGAACTGAATGGGCAGAGGAGAACAATGCTAGTGAATAGAGAAAAGTAAAACATCAGCACTTTTACCATCATGCCTATAGGAATACAGATCCTCATAATCCCATAATTCCATAGGACATTCTAATTCTTTTGCTATAGTGGCATTTTTATACCAAATACAAGCTAGAAATAAAATTCCCACTCTGTAGGATTCAAGGATGAAACAGAGTTGATGTCTTTACCTCCCTACAGTAAATTAATAAGGCAAAAAAGTTCTTTGACTCTTTCTAATTTGGGGTTTTATTTTTGTATTGTTGACACATTTTGGGGTTTTTCCCTCCTTATATTAAACGGTTAGGAAAGCTAAGGTATGGAAAAATTAGGAGAGTTAAAGAATGCTTGTCTTTTGAAGTAATAATGGAAAGAAAAAAATTTGGAGTTCAACTACAGCTCAGGTTATTTCATATCTCGTTCTTTCTTAGCATAGAATAAAACCATATTACCCCCTTACAGTCTAATTTTTAAACAATGGGTTCAAGAGATTAAAACAAAGGAAAACACTTTCCTAAAAGACATAATAGAGATACATATTTGTTGACGATGAGTAATGGTTGGAGCTTGTAGAAGCTCCAAAAAATTGCTAGGAAAGGAAAGCTATAATCTTCATAAATACTTTATTGATAATGCATCTGTCATGCATCTACTACTACTACTACTACTACTACTACTACTACTACTACTACTACTACTAATGTTGTACTACAGAAAAATTCAAATGAGTATCACCAGCTCTTAGAGGGGATTTATTCTAAGCTTTCCACGATCCTAAGTCACTTGTAGCAACAGCAATATTAATGCCAAAATGGGACACTGAAAACACAACTATAAAACAGAGTACACTTTGGAAAGATATCATTTACTTGTTTATTTTTCTACTAGAAGAGCACAACTCTATTGAATGGTACACTTAAGAACTTAAAGTAATTATACCCCATCTCAAAGTAATACTCTTTAACCAAGGATTTTAAAACGGTGTCCAAAAAATAATTTTTTATCCTAATTCAATATATGGTACAATGGAGATAAAAATTTCTGCCAGCTGATCTTTAATTTTTTTCAGTGACAAAGTAGAACAATATAAGTAGAAGAAGGGCCCAAGACATTGAGAGAAGACTCAGTCATTGTTAGTAACAAGGAATATGGTTATACCCTTTGGTAATAACTTCAGTGAGCAAAATGAGTAATAGTTATGGTTTATACGAGTTAAAAAATTAACATGAACTATCTTACTAGAAAATAAAATCTACATTGTTCATAACTATAGTATTGACAACACATCTACTCCTATATCTACTTAATAATAATAAGTGACATTTATAAGAAACTGTAAGGGTTAAAAGCCAATTGATTGACAAAACTGAGTTATATAGTGCAAATATTATCTCTGTTTTGATAGATTTTATTGATAAATTTTGTTTTCACATAACCAGGGATAAATGTTGCATAATGGGCTCACCCAAATACAAAATACACACTTTTAAGTTCCATCTGCATTATTAGCATTTTCCCCAACACCTTCTTAAATCTAGCCAATCAATAAAACAACAAATCAAGCACTGATTTGTAGCCTTTGCTGACTTCCAAGATATAGATGCTCACGTTGAAAATTTAACAATCAGCTCTCAGGAGTCAATTACAAGCTGGTTTCAGCTCGCTCTTGCATATCATCCTGATTTCTCCTCTATTCCTCCCTGAGATCCATACTTAATAAGAACTGTCAAAAAGGGGAAGAAGTGCTTAGCAAACCAATCAACACATTGAAGAAGTCTGACATTATACACAACATTCCACACTTGTAGTCCCTTATATCTGCAAAGAAGCGGAATGAAATATTTTTCCTTATGTTTTCTCTGGGCCCAGCTTGGGTCATAAGAATTTTGCAAAATTCAGGGGCGACTAGGTGGCACAGTGAATAGAGCATAGGCCCTGGAGTCAGGAGGACCTGAGTTCAAATCCGGCCTCAGACACTTAACACAAAAACTAGCCGTGTGACCTTGGGCAAGTCACTTAACCCCAACTGCCCTCCAAAAAGCAAAAAAAAAAAGAATTTTGCAAAATTCAGTTTCAGTAATTTTACTGATGATCTTTCCAATTTTTCTGTTGTAGTCACTTAATATATTGTTTTCCTGGTTCTGCTTAGTTCACATTTATCACCTTGACTTTTTTCTTTTTTATAGTGCAGACCTATAATTTTACCAGTATATGGAATTCTGGATGCAGAATTATGAAATTTGTCTCTATGTTATATAGTCTTTCAGAAATGCCTGAGTAACTGAGATTAAGCAACTTGACCATGGTCACAAAGTTAGGCTGGGTCAAAAACCAGTTTTAAATTTAGGTTTTCCTTACTCCAAAGTCAGACGTCTATCCATCACCCCATGTTTCTCTCCATCCCTATATTACAGATGAGGAAAGACCAAGGCTCCATGCCTTAACAGATTCTGGATTACAAGGTATTGATTATTGGCTATAGGTTTTAGCAGACTTCCAAAAGATTCCACAATATCAAAAACAAACAAACAAAAAGATAACAACTTTAGACTGCTTTGGTTCATCCAAATGACAGAAAGTGAAAAATGAAGGGGAAAAATTAAAAATTGGTTCATTTTATTTCCTGTTCCCTATTGTTCTAGACTGATTATCACAAACAATCCAGAACTGATGATTTACTGACAAACTGTTCTAATGTTTTTCTTTGTATGTAAAATATTCCCTTTCTACTTATTTTTACATTTTTCAACATTAATCAGAATAAGAACTGATAACCAGGACCTGAAGATTCTCCCTAGTTTTTATTTGGTTCAATACCTGCAAAATACAAAAGTGTTTTGAGTCTAGGGTACCATAGTAATAATTGAGCTAACCTTGGTTTATAGTGCAGATTTTCCAAAACAATGTTTGTATATTTTATATCAAAATTCTGATCTCCTATAGCTGCAAGTTTCCTGGGATGGGGAGGAGGTGGAATGGGGGAGAACTAGCAAGTATCCATGAGGCTTTAGGCTATTTTGTGGTCAGCTTCTGTCTTCTTTATTAAAACTGTCATGAGACTGCTATCATGCTGTGGTTTTTAATGAAATACCACATGCAAAAAGCCAGCATTAGACTAAGATCCTTCCAATTTTCAGGCTTGAAAAACACAACAGGTATGTTCCATTAAAGGTGAAACAAATAAGTGCCTTGTAGTTTCAATTATTTCCTGGACAGTGTAGAATTCTCCTCTAGGTTTATCTGTTACCCACCACGCGACCAAAGAACAAGGGAAGGGATCCCCACAGAGTTTTTGGCAGGAGGAAGTTCTGGGGAACGCTTCGTGTACGTAGATTGAAAAGACTAATAGAAATGGTTTTGTAGAACTCAAGAGTATAAGTTCCTTCAATTTGCTGCATGCATGATTTTATTCTCTTTATCAGAAGTATATACTAAGGTAACCATCAAAAAGAAGAAGTCATGGACTTTTCTCTGGGTATATGTTTGATAGAGAAGTACTGAGACATAGTAGACAGAACTGATCTGAGTTAGGATAATCCAGGTTTAAGCTCTGTCTCCTATACATACTAGGTGTACTGGCTATGTGATCCTGGGTAAGGTACTAAACATCTCAGTGCTTCAGGCAATCCTTCAAGACTTGAAGTTTCAGAACAGTGGTCTATTGGGAACAGTGGGATACTGAAATCACAGGTTTGGACAATATATATCTCTATCGCTACCATCTATAGCTTTATCTAATGTTTCTATTTCTATATCATCAATAGCAACACCTATATGATCCATATATATATATTTCTGTATCACCTATGATAGCTAGATCATGCAGCGGATAGAACACCGAGCCTGGAGTTGGGAAGACCTGAGTTCAAATCTGGTCACAGAAACTGACCAGTGAGGTGACCCTGGGAAAACCGCTTCACCTTGTTTGCCTCAGTCTCCTCCTCTGTAAAATGAGCTAGAGAAGGAGATGGCAAACCCTGCCAGCATCTTTGCTGAGAATACCCTAAATGAGGTCACGAAGGGTGGGATGCACTGAAAGACTGAACAACCATCTTTGTCATCTCTCTCTGCATACTTAATATGTACCCATGTTATCCATATCTACTCTATGTCTATATCATAGATTAGATATATCTAATATTATGTTATTGATATTAGATCAATCTAATCTGTAGATTGGACCATCTGTATCTATGGTATCTATACATACACATATGTAAACACTACTTGCATACACACATATATGCACTTGTATTTATATACATGTATATGATATTTCAGTATGTATAAATATAAATATACACAGCATGTTTATGCACAATGTAAATATATACATATATATTTGTGTGCATATACTGTAAGGCACAATAGGGAAGCGGTAATTTCTCATAATTTAGGAAATTTTAAAAAATATTTCCTTTATAGTACATGAACATAACCAGTTTTATATTGAACTGTCAAAGTACTTAGTAGCAAAATTTGAACGGAAAAATTTCAAAGTGATTTAAGTCAAAGGGAGTGTGGGCAAGATGACTAAGGCAGTTCATATAACATGTTCAGGGTTAACAATCTAATTGGCTTCTCAGGGGAGTTTATTTAGAATAACTGCAAAAATGGACTTGTTTTTCAATGATAAAATGACTTACTCTGAATATAAATACAGGTGGCATGCATAGCACATAGTGCTGGGAACTTAAAAGTACTACATATGGAAACCACAATAAAAATGTGGAAGCAAAAGGGTGGGACTGGAGTATAGAGGGCATTACTCAGAGATTTACATGGAGAAAGTATTAAATTGAGGCTAAAGAAGAAAGGATGGGACCAAAGAGGATTCTACAATATCTATTAAGGTCTAAAAACGACATATAAGAACTGACAAGGGAATTTGTGCTGAAGCTAGTTTTAAAAAAAAAAGGGAGTATAAGGACAAATGAGCCATTCCAAAGTCATTAGTAGAGAGGTGGGGAGATGGCTAGAAACAGCAGTCTCTTAATTAATGAGGAGTTGAATGAAATTAATGCCTTATTTAAATGACCTCAGGCTCTTAAAATTACATTTTAAATTCATTGATTTTCTAATTAATGGCAAAAGGCAAGACAAAACACCCATGAAAATAAATAACCATTTATATTAAAGCTCCCATAATCTTATATGTGTTGTCACAGTTTTTCAAGGAGTAATCTCAAATAAAATTAGAGATAAAAATTAGTTATTTTTTAATCTAATTTCAAAATTAGATTTAAAAGCTGAAAGGAAAAAAGATTACATAGTTCCATTTTCATGCATTTAAGAGATCACTTTTAATAACTGATTAAGGAATTAATGGGCACATTATAAATTTGAAGATACTTCAATTCTTGACCCTTCAGCCTCTTACCTACATTAATTAAATGTAGTAGAGTATGGTATAACAACTGCCCATGACAGTTTATGTTGAAACTATAAAGCTTTTTCTATACAGTGCTACAATTCTAGCATAACGAATTTACCATTAAGAGTTATACATGTTAGCTCACATATATAGTGATTTAGGGTTAACAAGCTTTAAAACAAACACCACTCTCCAACCATCATCACTAAAGGACTTTCTCGATCCTGCCACAGAAACCTCTTTACCCTTGAAGCTCATTCCACTCCTGGACTACTTTTCACATTGGAAGTACTCAGCCATCCCCAGAAGTCACTCTCTTGGTCTGGCTGATTCCTTCCAGCCCGTTCATTTTAAGAAAAGAAGGCCCAGGCCAATCTCCTCTCCAGAATGCACTACTGACTTTTTGGCACAGGATTTTTTCTCCCATGCCCTCCCTACCCTTTTCATGCACTGTACCGTCCTTTCAGAATGAAAGCTCTTTGATGGCATGGACTGCCTTTCTTTCCATGTGTATTTGTGATCTCTCCTGAATCTGGACTGGGGTGTATAGGTTTTCTTTTTCCTTTTTCTGTTTAATTTTTGCTAGGTTTAATGATTAGTTCTACATTTACCTCATACAAAGGACAAAATAGTAGGACAGTTTTTTTCTACTTAAATATTTGATAGAATTTACTTGTGAATAGAGTTAGACATTGTAAGAATTTACATCGTAATTTCTTAATAGTCTATCTTTTCCTCTTAAAATTGGCATGTTAGTTATTTCTGAATAAAAATTTACAAAACATGCCCTGTCTTTTCAACACTCTACAATGCTTACTTAATTAAGAAAGGAGTTTCTCTCTAGAACTGCTTATCTCCTTTTTCTTTGCCTAATTCTCTGCCCCCCATCCCTTCAATATTTGTAATGAAGGAATGCAATTCTTTATGTATTCATTCATCCTGGTCCCTCTTCATTTATCCAAAAACAAAACAACGTTGGTTTTTTTGGTTTTGTTTTGTTTTTTTAATGTCTCTTGATCGAATTAGAGATAGGACTGTAGACTGAAATCAGGAAGACAAAGGTTATGGTCCTGTCTCAGCCGTGTAGTAACTTCTTGACTTTGGGCAAGTTACTTAACTTCTTTTTTTTTTTTTTTTTTTTTGCTTTTTTGGAGGGCAATTGGGGTTAAGTGACTTGCCCAAAGTCACACGGCTAGTAAGTGTGTCAAGAGTCTGAGGCTGGATTTGAACTCATGTCCTCCTGACTCCAGGGCTGGTGCTCTATTCACTGTGCCACCTAGCCACCCCATACTTAACTTCTTAATATCCCATGAAATTCTTTTAGACTATTAATTGCAGAATAGGTGCCTATCTGCATTAGCAGAGAGTTTCCTCCTTAAAATTTCCTTATATCAATGAAATTACTGGTGGTTTCCAATAAAGTATCTATTAAACAAAAACTAGTTGATAACCAGGGATAGGTAGGTGGCGCTGTGGATAGGTCTATAATCAGGAAGTCCTGAATTCAAATGCAGCGTTAGACACTCATTAGCTGCGTGACTCTGGGCAAGTCATTGACCTGTGTTTCTCTCGGTGTCTTCATCTGCAAAATGAGCTAAAGAAGAAAATGGCAAAATGCTCCAGTATCTTTGCCAAGAAAACCCCAAATGGGATCATGAAGATTGGGGTATGACTGAACAAGTTGATCATCACTGCAAACGATTTCTTAATTTAAGTGCTTAGTTTGAAAACCCAATTTATCTGTCCTTACTCCAGCCTGTCAAAACTCAAAGAGCTTTGATGGGTTTATTCCATGACAAAAATTTCATTGAAGTTTAATTAGTTCTGTACAAATTGTTCAAAGCTACCTTGTTTTCTTAATATTCATCTTTTGTTTTTAAAATAATTCTCAGCTTTCCAGGAAACTGATATGAGTATTAAGTCCTAAATTCTTTAATATTTTATGTCACCTTCCAATATCTTCTGGGTTTTTCCCCCTCATCTTTGTAGAAAAATAGTATAATTACTTCAATATATTAATTATATAATATAATATTAATCACTTTAATTGCTTATAGAATTAATTCCTTGTCATCGCAATATTTAAATTTGAGAATGATGAATCCTGATTAGTTTAATTTTGAATATTTTCTGTTGTAGCAGCTTGTGATTTCTGTTTATTTGAAATATGTTCCTTATTTTCAAATTTTCTGGGTTTTCTTCTTAAACAATTGTTAAAAACTAAGTAGTTAGATTATTTTTTCATATTTTTGGAAGTATAATAATTATTAGGATTACTCTTTTTATGTGCCCTCTATAACCTCCATTTTGTCACCAATATTTCATCAAATTAGTGTAGCTAAGTTTCTAGGTTTATTTTTCTACTTTTAGGGTCTCATCTTCCATTTTATAACACAGTAAAATTACTTTTCTTTTATGTATTAGTGTGGTACAGATGAAATAGTGCTGTATTTGGATTCTGTCAATACGGGTTCTACAATGTGAAAAGGCATTTCACTTCTCAGAGGGTCCTCAATTTTCTCATCTATAAAATGAGGTTATTTTTCTAGAAATAATTTAAGGTGCCTTTCTGGTCTAAATCTATGACTCAATGAACATTTCTACTTTGCTGAGTTTCTTTGATTCCTTTAGGAGAACTTTATTCTTTATTTTTCTTATAATGGTCTTGATCATTTCTTCAATGTATTTATTATTCATTTTTGTTTCATCTGGAGAAAATTCTGATTTTGTTTCTGGTGCTTCTCCTGTTGCTATTTAACTACATATTTTTTCTTTTGGCATTTTTGCCTCTGTTCCCTTTATTCAATGTAGACATAAATATAGACAGACAGAGATGTAAGTACATATGCGCATCTATACATATATATTATCAAACAAGATAATATTGGTAAAGAATTAGCACAGCGTCTGCAACATCCTTCCCTATACTGGATTGGAACTAATCTTTTGTTAACTTTTTCTTTAAGTGATCTCACTATGTTTCTTTTCAGGATTTCTGGAAGTTGTATTCTTTTGGTTGTCTCTATTGAGAGTTCTAATGAGAATGCCAAAGTGGTAGACTTCTCTATGACTGCTTACTCTGCTACATTCCCTTAAGCATTGTTTTGCGTTAGTCATGTGCTCTTAAGAGATTTTAAGGTCCATGAGGGAAAGAACCACAACCTAGCTCTTTACCCATCTTCATCTCATATCCAGAACGTGGAAGTTCCCAAAAGGAACTTTGGTTCCCTTCATTTCCCTCTCCACATACTACCTCCCTTCGCAAAATCTATCATTCCTATCTGTAGCTTCAAATATTAGCTCCAACGCAGATGAATACCAAATTTATATAAGCGGTCCTGACTTCTTGTATGAGTTTTAAGACTGCATCCATAATTGCTAACAATCCAACTTCAACTTCAACCAAGTTGTTCAAACAACACCTCAGACTCAACAGGTCTAAAAATGAAGACCATCCTCCTCCTGAATTCAGTATTGCTTGTAATGCTACCCATCATCTCAGCTCATTTTTGTAAACACAAAATAATCTTTGATTTTCTTTAATCTATGACTTTCATTTCTAATCAGTCATCAAGTAATATGGATTGTACCTCCGTAATATCTCATCCCTCCACCCCCTATGCCAATTGCTAACAGCCCGGTAGAGAATACTCAGTTCAAAATATGTTAAGTCCCCGCAGCTCCCACACCACCACCCTAAACACCCATAAAATATGAGCCCAGACAAAGTCTAGGAAAGTCTAGGACTCTCAGACTCACACAAAAATACAGAGAACACATCTCTCGCTGAAGGCAGCTCGGCAGTAGGGGCTCAGCGTGGCAGCCGGAATGGAGGCTGGAACAGCCTGAAGC
>CM053600.1:15230906-15250580 GCA_028646575.1 Pseudocheirus occidentalis | reverse complement strand
AGAGAGAAGGGCCTAGAGCTCAAGGGAGAAGTGAAGATTAGAGCTATAGATCTTGGAGACTTTGTTTGCATAGTTAAGGCTGTGGGAAGAGATAAAATCATGAACAGAAAAATAACATATAGCCAAAATAAAAGATAACCATAAACAAGAAAATATAATAGACTCAGCAGATGGATGAGGAAGCAAGGTCAAATAAAGGGGAAAGAAATAAAAGAAAAGGTAATGAGAGGTAAGAAGAGAAACATGATAATGTAGAATCAAGAAAGTCAAATAATTGACATTTTCAAGGAGAAAGTGGTCAGTGATCTGAAGCACTCAATTCAATTTTAAAAAACCAAGCCATTTATTAAGCACCTGTCATTTACCAATACAGGGAGGCAGCTAAAAAGCAGGCTTCAAAGTCAAGGGTTTCATTCCCCTCCAAGCTGTGCTTCTGACCGTAAGGATACTGACCCTATGACTCATGAGGTAGCTGGGTTGGTGCAGTGGGAAGAGTGCTGGGTCTGGAGTCAGGAAAGCTTCCCCAGACAAAATGTGGTTGTAACAAGTCAAAATACTTATTAGCTGTGTAACTCTAGGCAAGTCACTTAACCCTGTTTGCCTCAGTTTCCTCTTCTGTAAAATGAGCTGGAGAAGGAAATGGCAAACCACTCCAGTATCTTTGCTGAGAAAATCCCAAGCAGGGTCACAAGTAGTCAAATATTACTGCAATGACCCAATAATGATAGCTGCCACTCAGCTGCCTGCTCATCCTGGATCTTTTCCTATTACCAGGGTGCCTTTCACTCTGCAATATCCTTCTAACATGACAGCTCCCATTGATTAATTCATTTCAGGGCCTCCTTTTGGGGGATGGGTCCAAACAGTTCATTCCTCTCCTGGCTCTGATTAAAAATGTAAGGACTCCTCTATCACATCCCCTCAACCAGGAATCCTTGGGCAAGCTACTCAGCCTCTACTGGCAAAGAGAAATCACTGGAAAAGGGAGTTTCTTTTTTGCTTCAGTCATTTTCAAATTTATTGATTTTTAATATTTAAAAAATTGCGTTCAAAATTCTCTCCTCCCTCCTGCCAATCCCCATCCACTTAGAATACAAGCAATATATAACTTATCCAGGTGAAATCATGCAAAACACATTTGAATATTAGCTATATTACAAAAAAGCAAGAAAAATACAGAAAGCGAGAAAACTATACTTCAATTTGCAGTCAGAGTTCACTAGTTCTCTGTCTTGTGTCACCACCAAAAGACTTGCTGTAAATATTTTTGTACATCTAGGTCCCTATCCTTTTGGAGTAGAGACCTTGTGGTATTGCTGAGCCAAAGGTATGCACAAGTGTGTAGACCTTGGGGCATCGTTCCAAACTGTTTTCCAGAATGGTCAGACCAGTTCCTAACTCCATCAACAATTCATTTGTCTAACTATTTTCCCTCATTCCCTCAAAATTTGTCACTTTGACAGGTGTGAGGTGGTATCTCAGAATTGTTTTAATTTGTATTTCTCTAATCAATAGGAATTTATAGCATTTTTATATGACTATAGATAGCTTTGATTTCTTCTTCTGGAAATTGCCTGTTCATATACTTTCATCATTATCAAATGAGGAATGAGTCTTATTTCTATAAATTTGACTCTGTTCCCCACATATTTGAGAAAAGAGGCCTTGCTGTTAACATTTTTAATATTAGATAATTATTTTTGTTGCCTTTTAGCAAAATGTGGTTTCCTTGATTTTCTCTTTTAATTGGGTCTATTTTTACTTTTGCTTTGTCTGATATTATGACTGCTTTGTTTTTTAACTTCAGCTGAAACATAATAGACTCTAGCGCCTTATTTTAACTATGTGTCTGTATCCTTTTGTTTTAGGTACCATTCTTATAAACATTTTTTATGTGTAATAATTTTCCCTATTATTCCTTTCCCTTCTCCCTTTCTCCCAGTGCATCCCTCTCTTTCATGCCCAAAAGCATGTGTGTTCGTGTGGAATTTGTAAATACAATGTTGTTTCCAGTTATTCACTATCACAAAAATACTACTTAGATATTTTGATGTATATAGTGACTTTCTGATTCAAAGGCATGAGCATTTTAGTAACTATTTACTTAATCCCAAATTTATTTCCCAAATATTTATGTTGATTTATATCTACACTAATTAGACACTAGTGTATTAATCATCCCACAAACTCTTTGCTGTAAATTGAATGTCTTTTTTTCAGCTCTGAAAGTTTTCGGGACTTGAGGTCATATGATAATGTTGGTTTGATTTGCATTTCTCTTATTATTGGTGAGTTGCAGCTTCTTTCCTAAGGTTCATAATTTGAAATTATTATTACTCTGATTATTTGCAAATTGTTCGTTCATATACTTATTTATACGGAAATGAGTTTTTCTATATTTATCTGTATTTTCATATGTATACATATGCATTCACAAATATATCCATGTCCATATACATATATACACACACACACACAAATATACGCACATGTTTTGTTTATCCCTTTCCCTTTGCACTGCGTTATGCTCTAAATATAAAAAGAGGAAAAAAGAAAGCTCTCTGCCTTCAGGAAGCTTAAATTCAGGGGTCAACTGGTACAAGAACTGAGAACATACACTGAATTTGAAGTTAGGAGATCATTCATGACCTCCAATGGGACTTCTACTACAGAAATAAGAAAGAGATCACTGAAATTCAGGTTAAAGTTAAATGGCATTAATTTGCAGCGGAGGTTAAGTATGCATATATGTTTTGGATGATCCTAGTTAAACATTATATACCACTAAACTCCCCAATAAAATGCAGGTAGCCCAAGTAAGACTTTCTTCAAAATTCTCATAGTTCTTAAAATGTTCAATAAATATTGACCAATGATTCTCAACAGTCAACTACTTATGCTTGCAACCACCAATTAAGTTTAAAAAAAAGTGAATAATACCTGCTTTGTAAATCATCCATGTTCAGTTCTCCTACATAATGGGTGCCTGAGGACACTGTGACGACTCTTGCATTGTGGCCTGGAGAGCCTGTTTTCTTGAGGACATCCAAGAGGAGATTTGTCAACAAGAAGTGCCCCAAGTAGTTCACACCAAATTGTTCTTCAAATCCATCTACAGTCTTTCTCTGAGGAATCATCATAACTCCAGCTAGGAAGCAAAAAGCAAAGAATAAGTCATCCAAATAAGAAAGCGATCCTAACTGTACTGCAAAGTAGAGGATAAAGAGAGCTGGAGGAAGGATTCAAGGAGCCTTAAATTCCAGTCCCAGCTCAGTCCCTAGACATCTGACCTTGGGTAAAGGGTATCACCTCTGTAGCCCTCAGTGACCTCGTTTTTTATTCTAAATAAATTTATAATTCTCTTAAAAATAAAAATTATTTGAGTCAGAAGCAATAACAGTTAAAGTGACCTTGAGTGACAGAAACCTTCTTCAGCTTTGGCTAAATGATTTCCCAGAACAGAATGTGTGATTCGGAGCAGGAAGGTGATGCTGGTGACAAAGCGGTGAGCCTGGAATCAGAAGACTCATCTTCCTGAGTTCAAATTTGGTTTCAGACATTTATTAGTTGTGTGACCCTAGGCAAGTCACTTAACCCTGTTTGCCTCAGTTTTCTCATCTTCAAAATGAACTGGAGAAGGGAAAAGCAAACACTCCAGAATCTTTGTCAAGAAAACCCTAAAAGGAGTCACAAAGAGTTGGAAATGACAAAATAATGAACCTCAAAAAATGCATCAGTTTCTCCTACTACATATTTACTCACACTGCTCCCCTGCCAAAATTACCCTTCTTCCTCCTCTCTGTCTGTCAAAAGTCCCACTTCTACTTATTGGAATTCCCACTAGCCCAGCAGTTCTCAACCTGTGGGCTGTGACCACTTTAGGGGTTGAAGGACCCTTTCACAGGGGTCCCAGGGGTTGCCTAAGACCATCAGAAAAACACATTTCCAATGGTCTTTAGGAACTGAGGCACCATTCTTCTATCTGTCCCCAGGTGGGTCTGCCCACATGCAGATATGCCCACATATGAGTATTAAAGGGTCGCGGCATTAGGAAGGTTGAGAACCACTGCACTAGCCCATGGCATAGGCCCCTATTGTAATGTCTTAGTAATAACTGCATACTCTTAATTCTTACAGTATACCTTGCTACTCATCAAATGAAATAGGTATATGTATGACACTTAGCAAACCTTAAAATGCTAGATGCTATTATTCTTATTACCATGTTTATCTGAGGTTTATCATGCTTTGTATTTATGGGACAGTGACGCACATGGTTGCTCCTCAGTCCTTACTCCTACCACCCTATTCCAGTTTCTAGGTACCCAAATTCCCTAGTCTCCTAGATGCAGATGGGAAGAAAATTCTTTCATCAATAATCTAACCCTTAATCCAAAGAAGATGCAGAGAAGCATTAGGGAAAACGTATGTGTACATACACACACCATACAACACATATACATATACATATATATGCACATATACACATATATACACACATAAATATATACACACATTTTATAAAGTATGTATATATGCGTGTATATGTATATATGGGTATGTTATTTATGTATGTATGTATGTTTTGCACTAAGTAATTATGGAGAAAACCATATCAAGTAGAGAAAGGTATAGAAAACACGAAGTCATGTTTAGCTAGACACGGACACCCCCTTTCTTTTGACACTCTCTCATTCTGCCATAGAGAGTAGAAGGGAAGGAGGACAGGATCAAACAATGCCAAACAGCCCCTTTGCCTGCTCTCAGTTCTTTTTTTTGGGGGGGGGTGGGAGTTATTTTTTTATTTTATTTTTTTGCTTTTTGGGGGGCAGTTGGGGTTAAATGACTTGCCCAAAGTCACACAGCTAGTTTTTTGTGTCAAGTGTCTGAGGCCGGATTTGAACTCGCGTCCTCCTGACTCCAGGGTTGGTGCTCTATTCCTGCTCTCAGTTCTTACCATTCTACTTCCAAACTGACTGGAGTTGAGGGAAGAAAAAGCCATAGCAAATCTAAATCTACCTTTCTCTGACTGGGTTTTAGGGTGCTAATGTACAGTCACAGGCCTCATGAGGCTGCTTGTTGGTGCATCGGATAGGGGGATATCACTGGAATCAAGAAGACCTGAGTTCAAAAATGACCCCAGATACTCAGTAGCTACATGACCCTGAGCAAGTCACTTTATCTCGTTTAGCATCAGCATCTTCATTATTACCCTCAAAATGTGCTTAAGAATAGTATTTATATTTCAAGGTTGTAAGGATAAAATAAACTAATTGTGAAGTATTTTGCAAACCTTAAAACATTATATAAATGCTGGCTATTATTATTATTATTATTATTAATGTGCACACACATGCTATACCACACTGGCAGTCTAGTGAAGATTACAGAATATTAAATGTTATTCTCAGAATAACATTTTGTTGCCTTTATTTATAATGGAAAGACATGCTAAATTTCAACTAAATGGTATAAAGAGAATAAAGATGCAGTTTCCCACCCAAATTCACAGACCCCTGACCCAGACATCAGGTTAAGAATCTATGGTCTGGTGGGTCATTACACATCAAACAGCTTGATGGAAACTCAGCTTCCCTCCTTTGGGGTAAAGGACTAAGAAAGGCACAGGAGAAAACACAGAAAAAAAATCTACTTCTATATATCTTATATTATGCTGTATCTTTGTAAGCATCTGTCCTGTATTTCTAGCTAATAAGAAAGTCATACAAAAGCATGAGCAAATGTTCATGCTCTTTCCCCTTCACCAAATTGCTTTTACTTGAAAATATTAAAGGCTAATCTCTCTACAAAGAGTACAAAATTCAGGGTTTTCACTAATTCAAATTGATTTCCTTCCAAATCAGTCTACATTTTTGGTTGATTATTAAGCAGAAATTCATTAAGAAAATGATGAGTAGAGGGAAAAAATAGAGTTAAAATAGAGTCAGGATCACTGTGAAACTCATAGATATTGGGTAAGAGAGTTGAAGTACAGCATTATAGAATGCTGCATCCATTACTGTCTCCAATTAGAGCAACTGATTGTTCAAACAACTATATACCATTCAGACGTGGTTCCTACTTGGAACAGCCTACTTGGCTGCTACTTTTCATGAGCACTAGAGAATTGGACTTTGGGAAGACAAAAATGGAAGAATGGTAAAGTAAATGAGTAATGTAGGGTATAAATTTAAATATCCCATGATCCTAGAAAAAGACTAGACTATACCAGAAAGGAGGTAAAAGGGGTCTTTAAATTCTTCCTCTAAAAGAAACTGAGAAAGAAGTCACCTAAGCGACTTTGGAAAGGGTTGCCAAAACAAGCAAACAAAAAACCCAAACCTAGAGATAAAGGGAAACTTCTCATAAAAAGGAAACTCTGGTGCTGACACCAAACATTCAATATAATGCAACATAGGAGGTTTTTAGTGGGACAGAAAATAAAAACTAGGAAAGAAAAGATGGCAAGAAAATGAACTTGATGAATATTCTTGATAGAAGTTTTTTAAATGAAGGAGAACAAATAAAGAATGTAGAGAATGATAGATAGTATACATATATGCAATGTTTTCAAGTTTGACAAATGCTTTGATCCTGATAACCCAATGAGGCATCTTTATTTTTCCATATGAAAAACTGAAACTCCAAGAGGAGGTTCAGTACATAACTAGTATCTGAAGTAACACTTGAACTCACACTTTCCAATTCATGCAAGAAACTTTTATGTGTAAATGTGGTTAGAGTGAGGGATTAAGGAGCCCCAGGCTACTTGCATAATCTCTATATGGGACGGAAAAGCAATGTTATAGTAGAGAGAACAGGGGACTGAGAGTTAAAGGACCTGAATTAAAATTCTAATTCTATGTGATCACAGATTCCTCATCAATAAAACAAGGGCATCAGGCAAGACTAGTGTTTCCTAAATATTCGTGGTCCTGTGATATTCTTTTCCATGGGGAATTCAAGTGGACCAGAAGTTAAAGACAGAAACAGGATAATTGGGCCCATTTGTGGAATTGTAGGTGTTTAAAGCCTAATTCAATTTCCATCTCTTCCACAGAGTCCTTCTTGATAATCCCCTATCATCGATGACCTTTTTTCCCAAAGATGGTATACCATATGTTTATATTACCATTCTGGGTGTATATTTATGTGCCATAAACACTTGATCAGACTGACAGATCTATAAGACAGGGATAACCTATTATTTAATTTTCATAGTTTCCTCAGTTCCAATTATAATATATTGTATCTAAGAAATGCTTAGCCAATGTTTGTTAAATTAAATGTAATTGACTACCCCCCACTCTTTTTTAGAGAATAGAACTGAAGAATTTATTTAGACACCAGAAAACCAAATTCCAAAACCAGTAAGCTAATTCCATCATACTACCAAAGATATTCAGAAGCCATAATAACAGTAAGAGCTGGGGCGGCTAGGTGGCGCAGTGAATAGAGCGCTAGCCCTGGAGTCAGGAGTACCTGAGTTCAAATCCGGATTCAGACACTTAACACAAAAAACTAGCCATGTGACCTTGGGCAAGTCACTTAACCTCAACTGCCCTCCAAAAAAAAAGGCAAAAAAAAAAACCAACCAGTGAGAGCCACAGCATCTTTCAGCCTTTCCACAAACCAATACAAGATCATTATTTACTCAAAAGCCTCTTTCTCATTGCCTGAGCTCTTCTGTCTCCTACTGTCTGGCCAACTCTGAACCAGCTTCCTGTGGGCTCTACTTCTCCTCAGCAAAAGTCCCTCCATCATAGGCTCCGTGTGATTACATTCAGCCTATGAGGGGGCAGAGTTTACTTTCAAAGCAGAGGAGATCTTCAAACATTCCCCTACATCTATTAAGGGGCAGGGAAGATCTGCAAATTCCCATGCCCATTACAGCATCTAACTAGGAATTCCAGCATTCTTTTTTTAAATTAAATTTTATGTTTATTTTTAGTTTACATCATTCATTTCCACAAGCTTTTGAGTTACAAATTTTCTCTTCCTCTTTCCCTTACCCAGCACCCCAAAACAGCAACGCCACTGTATACTCCCTCACCCAATCTGTTCTCTCCTATATCCTCCCTCCAACTTTCCGGTAGAGCAAGATGGATCTCCTTACCCCAGCAACTATATATCTTATTTCCCAGTCGTATGTAAAAAATAATAATAACATTTAAAAAAAACATTTTATTTTAAAACTTTGAATTCCAGATTCTTTCCCTTCCTCCCTTGTTATCTGCCCTTATTGGGAATATAAGCAATTTCAATGTAGATTGTACATGTGTAGCTACACAAAACATTTCCATAGTGGATATAATGTGAAAAACTGACTGTATTTCCCTCCATCCTATTCCCCCTACCATTTGTTCTATTTTATATTTTGAACCTGTCCCTTTTCAAAATTGTGTGCTTCAAACTACAGTCTCCCCCCAAACTGCCCTCCCCTCCATCATCCCCTCTCATCCCCTTCCCCCCTACTCTCCTGTAGGGCAAGATACCCTATTTAGAGTGCATGTCATTCCCTCCATAAGCCAAATTCAATGAGGGTAAGGTTGATCCATTCCCTTTTGCCTTCCTGATCTTATCCTCCATTGTAACAGTTTTTTCTTGCCTCTTCTATATGAGATAATTTGCCCCATTCTGTCTCTCCCCATCTCCTCTCATTATATTCCTTTTTCATCTTTAAATTTCACCTTTTAAGTATTATCACTTACTATTTAACTCATCCTCTGCCTTCTATGTATACCTGTACACATATATACATGCATTCATATATGTATTCATATGTCTATATACCGTCCTATATAGACATATGTGTATGTATATACATACATATGCATAGACATAGACATATATTCCCTTCACCTATCCTCATACTGAGAAAAGTTTTGTAAGTTACAATTATAGTTTTTCAGAATGAGAAATCCTCATTTCTCTTCCCAATTTTTCCTTCACTTCTCTTATTTGGTTTTCAAAATCCTTCTTAAGCTTCTCTATGGCTTGTAACCAGTTTATATTTTCTTGGTAGCCTTTGGTGCAGGAGGTCTGACTGTGCTGTCTTCCCGCCATTCCATGCTTTGATCCTTTTTGTCCCCAAAAAAGGAATCTAAAGTTGGATGGCTGTACTTGTTTTGCTTCCTTTGCTTGCTCATGTTGCCACTCAAATATTGGACTTTTGAGTTTTCTGCCACAGTAGATCTCTGCTTCCAGAGGGGAGAGCTTTGTCCCAAATTGCTGGGGTCTTCCCAGCTGCCGGAACTGTCCTCTCTGAAGCCTCCACGGTCTCTGGCACCTGTTGACTCCCCTTTCTGACTGCTCTCTAAATACAACACAGTGCAGTAGAAGGACTCCCATAGCTGGAGTTAAAGGACATGGGCTATTTCCCCGCTGCTCAACTTTTACTTCAAGTAACCTTGGGAAAACAATCAATCCTTTCAGGCCTTAGTTTCCTCATCCATATCATGACAGGGTTGAAGTTTCTTTTTCATTTAAAGTTTTTCAAAGTCTCTTCGAATTCTGTGATTTTTCCTCTCTCCCTCACTTCCTTCCTTCCTTCCTTCCTTCCTTCCTTCCTTCCTTCTCTCCTTCCTTCTCTTTCTCTTCTCTGTCTCTCTTTCAGACAAACAGAGACAGAGAGACAGAGGCAGAGACAGAGACACTATAGCCTCATGGATAAAAAATTGGCCAGGAAAAGTTGGGTTTAAGTCCTTCCTCTTACACAAATTGGCTGTGTGACCTTAAGCAAGTCACTTAACTTCTCAGGGTTCTAGTCAACTAACTCAATGACTGTAAGTTGCTGTGTGTGTGTGTGTGTGTGTGTGTGTGTGTGTGTGTATACCACTGGAGAATGGTCGCTCTATTAAAGGTCTGCAAATGGGCTGATGTTGAGGAAGAAGGAGGGAATCAGAAGCTGGTCAAATATCAGTCAGATTACTAAAGGCATGATACAGCAATGAAACCACACTCCAGAGTATGCTGGAGAGGGCTTGTCTGATAAGATATTTTTAACACTTTCCCTTTCTAGGTTGTGTAGAATTCTATATTGAGACACTAAACATGTCTTCCACATTAACCTAGTAAATTCTAAAATATTTTATGCTGCAAATATCTATCTCTAGTGTATATTAGCTGAGGTAGAAATATCTGGTTATTCAAAACCCAAACCAAATGGTGCTCTATGCTCAGGGATTTATAAGTGAAACCTGTATCATATTTTACATAATTCTCCTACCCTGACTATAGTTCAGAAAGGTCCTAGCTTGTGTCCAATTACATGCTGAATTGGGTCATTCCACTATAATTCTTATTCTTTTGATGTTCAAGGGATGTTGTGAAATAGAATATTATTCAAGCACAGTTACTTTAGAATGCTTGGTGAGAAGTAAAAATATTCCAAATGTAATGAAATATGAAATACTGTCTTCATCCTCAGCTTTTTATTATCTATGTCTTGATAATATTGATTTGAATGTATTTTCTTACTTTTTATTAATTACAACGATCCTATTTAAATAGCAACTGGCCGAGAACAGTATGTCTCATAGGAAAAGAAAAATCTTAGAAGCTGATACTCTCATTGCACTTGTAGGTTTGCGAAGCATTTATTTTCCAAAAATCTGATTCTCATTTGATTCTTGCACCAGTACTATGAGGCAGGTGCCATATTATTATCTTCATTTTAGAGATGAAGAAACTGAATCTCTAATTGGCAAAATTAATTTCGTAGGATGCTGCAGGAAATGCAACTAAGGCTGCATTCAAACCTGCCTTCCTTATTTTAAACCCAGGTCATGGGACAATGTCTTGTATCATAAGCTTTTTCAGGTATGTACCAAATCATGCAAGGAGAAATGCTGCATTAGCAGCACCTATAGGAAGATAAAGAAAGGAAAAAAAATCCAGTACTTACAAAGTTCTTTCTTCCTTTGTTGATTATCCCCAATCAATCGTTAATATAATAATAATCCTTATTCATAATATATCCTATTTATAAACAGTTGTTTGTATGCTGTCTTGCCCATTAGACCATGAGCTCCTTGAGAATAAGGATTTTCTTTTGCCTTTCTTTGCATCTCCTGTACTTGGCAGAGTGACTGCATAGCAGATTCTTAATAAATTTCGTTGACTATTGATCAATTCACCTGGATTGGAGATTTCTTGAAGGCAGGGACAATGTCTTTTTTATCTTTGTTTCCTCTAACACCCAATACAGTGTACTTCATGCAGTAGGTGTTAATAAATGTTGAATGAAAAAACTCAAATTCTTTAATACAAAAATTATTCTTGTGTTTGGTTGGAATAAGCCTTTATTAAGCACCTACTATGTACAGTACGATGGTAAAAATTGTGCAAATTTTACCTCATTTGTTCCTCACAGCAACCCTGAGAGGGCAGAGCTATTATCACTTAATTTGACAGTTGAGGAAACAGAGGCAGACAGAGATTAAGCGACTTGCCCAGAATCACACAGACAGTAAGGAACTGAGGCCAGTTTTGAAACTAGGTCTTCAAGAATCCAGAGTATTCTATCCCCTTCACTGCCTTATCTTTTGAATAGGATTATAAATCCCTACACCAGTGGTTCTCAGCTTTCCTAATACCTGTATGTGTGCATATATATCTGCATGTGGGCAGACCCGCTTGGAGATGCATAGAGGAGCCGTGTCTCAGTTCCTAACACTATCAGAAATATGTGTTTTCCAATGATCTTAGGTGACCCCTGTGATAGAGTCGTTCGACCCGCAAAGGGGTCACGACCCACAGGTTGAGAACTGCTGCCCTACACTATCTGTATATATTCAACATATTATTTTTATTTTATTAGTAAGGAAATGCTCTTAAGAGAAAATTTTAGCTATACTTATGGAATACTGTGAGGTTTACAAAGTACTTTGCTAGGATTTTTTTTTTAATTTCTGAGAATATAAAGATGGGGGTAAAATCACTGCATCATTTCAGCCCACCTTTTTAACTGGTGAGTAACAACTACTGGTGAATGATTTTTAAAGGAAGCAAAGAACCAAGATGTCCCAAAAAAAGCTTTTCTAGGTGGCTAAGTGCAAGAGCATACTTTTTTGCCTCCATTTATACCTTTATTTATGATTTTAAATGAACAAATTTATCAATAAATGAGTAACTTTTGTTCTGGATTTCCCTTAAAACTGATATATTCCGTTTGAATTTAAACATTTGTACATACTAATGTATGTATGTATGTATGTATGTATGTATGTATGTATGTATGATGATATATCTCATTTACATTTCAACTGGTCCTAAGATCTCCAGACGTGAATCTTCTCACCAGTAACTATGCTCACCTCAGAATGTCTCCATTCTGGGGCCTTCTCTAATGATGAAATGAGTCCCTAGAACAAACCTCCATTTCATGAAGAGCTCAAGTCATGCTCACTACCAGTACAATTCACTCTCTAGATTTCTTTAACTTTTTTGCCAACTACCAAGTAACATGAGGGTGCCCTCTCCTATACTATGTCCTTTCTAGTTCCTTTTAATTTTTAAGAATTGATTGATTTTTAGGAGATTGTGAGTTCTGATTTTTCTCCCCATGTGTCCCCTATCCCCCACACCAAGATGGCACACAATCTGATTGCCCTTTCCCCCAGTCTGCCCTCACTTCTATCACATTCCCCCTCTTATCTATCCCCTTCCCCCCTTTTTTCTTGTAGGGCCCGATAGTTTTCTACCACATTGCCTGTGTATCTTATTTCCCAGTTGCATGTAAATTTTTTTTTACCTTTGTTTTAAAACTCTGAGTTACAAATTCTCTACTTTCTTCCCTCCCCACCCACCCTCAATGAGAAGGCAGGTCAATATAGGTTACACATGTGTAGTTATGCAAAATACTTCCATAATAACCATGTTGCAAAAGACTATATTTCCCTCCATCCTATCCCCCGCCACTTATTCTATTTTCTCCTTTGACCCTGTCCCTTTTTAAAAGTAACTGATTCTGACTGCCCCCTCCCCCAATCTGCTCTCCTTTGTATCATCATCCCCCCCTTCACATCTCCTTACCCTTTACTTTCCTATAGAGTAAGATACCCAATTGAGTGTGTGTTATTCCCTCCTTAAGTCAAATCTGGTGAGAGTAAGGTCCATTCATTCCCTCTTACCTCCCTCCTTTTTCTTTCTATTGTCTCTTGCCTGCAATAGTACATTTTTAAAGAAGAAGAAGGCACGGGGAAAGTGAGGTCTCAACAACAGGATTAAGGAAACATTAGTTGTTACTCACCAGAGATCACTGTTTTTTCCTGTTTTCTACTTGTCTTCTGCCCTACTCCCTACTTTAATCCATACCACAAATTATACAAACTTCTAACTGTGAGGGAACTCAGTTTGGACATATTTAAAAACTGTCTTAGATCACTTCTCCCTAAAAATAGCAAGGGTACCAGAGGGCCTACATGCTAAGCATAGTACCCCTTTATAATAAAGTAATGACCACGTGATCCAACAATGACCAACATCATTAGTCATTTTCCAAAACCAAAACTAAATGTTAACAAGACAAGGGCTTGTTTCCAATGAAAATTGGAAACGAGAGAATATTTTCTATAAAACATATATGTGTGTGTGTGTGTGTGCATGCACGTTAAGGCCAATTAAAAAATTTATTTGTGATAAACTAATTCGTATTCTCTTTTCCTTGTTATGCTGAGGGTGTAGATATACCGAACAACAAAACTAATGTTTTCACATTTTTATGTTGTTAATATTTTGTCTAAATAATTGGACAAGAATCACCTAACTACATTTTCGGGATCTCTGTCTTCAATTTGTAGTGTGCCCTCAGATCCATACTAATGGTTAGGCAATGATTCCATTGCTCATCATTCTTGTCACATGACCTACTCAATGGATTTTCACATGACAGACAATCTCAATTAATTACTTCAGGACCTCAAAGATTCACAATTTCATCACCCTAGGTACTCATTCCATCACTGTAAGTCAGAAGACTTCTCCATCTTTATACAAGAAAACCAGAATTATGGGCAATGCTGACAATCCCATACTGTTTTTAATTTTTGGTAAATGACTGTGTCTTGTCAAATGACGTCCTTAAGATCCCCCAAAACTGTGAAGTTTATATACAGGGTATCTAAAATTATTATTTTGGGAATTAATAGTGACAAAACAAGAGGGATAGAAACTGAATACTGTCTATGACAGTGGTTCTCAACCTTCCTAATGCCGTGACCCTTTAATACAGTTCCTCATATTGTCGTGGCCCCCAACCATAAAATTATTTTCGCTGCTACTTCATAGCTGCAATTTTGCTATTATTATGAATCTATCTGATATGCAGGATGTATTTTCATTGTTACAAACTAAACATAACCCACATGTTGAGAACCGCTGGTCTATGAGGTATGATGTGCACAGATGTCCTGGGCACGGACAAGGCAGTGAGATACATCTAATTTATTATGGGAAAAATAACAAGAAGAATGGATGGAGAACAGTTGTTCAAAAGCACCTAGATTTGTTTCAGGTGGATCTGAACCATGTTAATTTAATAGGAGCTATTTATCATTATGATGAGATGCTGACTCGATGGTGCTGCCCAAAGTGACTTACACTGGTTTTTTCCCCCTTTTCCACATTTATTATTTTTCTAACCCCCTACTTACAAAGACTACTCAAAACGCAAGTTGAGAGAGAAATCAGATCAGAAGAATCTAAAAGCTATAGTGGAAGCCTCCTGCTTTCCCCACCTTGGCAAGTACATCTGAGAACTAACAAATTATGCACAGTACTGTACCTGCTTATAGCATATTAATGACCACTTTCATTTTCAGTAGCATAAAAACTGAAAATCACCAATGTTATTAATCACTAAGCAAAGTCAAATGGTAGTCAATCAGAATGTTGGTTTACAAAAAAACACCAAGAACAAAAAACTTCTTGTTACAAGGCCTACAAAGAAAGGATAAGGTATATAATCTCTCTAAGAGAACACATGGCAGATTAATAATTCGACAGGTCAGGGTAACAGATGTAATAACAGCAAAATAGTGCACTAATAAAATAGTATATGGAAAGGTAAACATGTGTCAATTTCAAATACAAAGCCAATAGTTTTCTAAACCTTCATGGAGTGTCAAAGGTTCAAGTAATGGCCATATAGATAGAATTCTTTTAGAAAAGAAGAATTCGGTATGTTTCTTTGTTTATACAGAGAACTGCTTTTCTTCTGTACATAAATGAAGCATTTTCCCCCCTAATTTCATTGCAAACATCAATAAAAGGGTCAGACCCTTTCACTATCTCCACTGTGGAGCTATTTTCTCCTATAAAATGCCATTTAAAAATTTTAAAAAATGATACTAAGAAAACCTCACTTCTTTTAAGAGTTATAAAGGAATCCTATGAAAGATTTCTTTATATAAGGAATAGTACTTTATAAAAACCAAATACAGTGAATTCCTTTCATAGTGAAAGTAACACGTAGTTAAATTCTATAGCCACTAAAAATCAAATTCTAGATTCATGATAATCCTCAAATCAATGCTTCCTCCTTCCCTCTTCTTCTCTCCCTCTCCTTTTCTCGGTTCCCCTACCCCCCAATTCTTGACAAAAAAAGCTACAGTATATCAGTAGTTTCATGTAAAAAAATCAGTTCATTTCAGATAATATATTGCCTCAAGTTACTTACTATTCTGGTTCTGCCTGTTACCATTATTTCAATCAGAAAAGGTCAGAACAGATACACTAGCTAAGATTAAAATGCTTCTGGACAAAGCAATAACTTATTTGAAAATGTACTTTGTAAGTAATTTTGCCTAGCAAAGTAACAACAAATTAGCTAACAGTAGGACTTATCCACACTTGTATGTATGTAGGCACATTTTGTATGTGTATGCTATGTTACAGCTGCAAGAGGTCATTAGGACGTTAGTCTTTTGTTCTAATACATACCTGAGATGAGAGAGGAAGCATCAAGCGGTCAACCAGCATTTATCAATCACCCTATTATGTGCCAGACACTGTGTGTGCCAAGTGCTGGGGACAGAGAGCAAGGCAAACTAGAGCCCCTTCTCTCAAACACTTCACAGTCTTAAATGTGTGCAGGGAGAACAGTGAGCCGGCCTTGGAGGCAAGAAGACCCGAGTTTAATCTCTTCTCCTCTAACTCACACTGGCTATGTAGCCCCGGAGAGATAACTTAATTCTTAGTGTTCTGAGCAATGTTCTGATTCTATAATTTTTTTGATAAGTGACAACCTGCTTTGGTGAAGGGAGTTTGTTCATGCAAGAGTTCCATATACTAATGAAATTCCATATCTAGTCCTTGTCTCATTCTGTAGCTAATACATATCAAACAGCAGCACGGTTTTGGGACAGGTAGGGTAAGATATTTTGGTCTCATACTGTTCTTGCATCACAGATTTTAAAAGATGCCTGAGATCTTACTAAGAACAAGGAATGAGCAATCTTCAGCATCAGTTAAAATTTAGTGGGAAAATGGAAGAAATTATTAGTCAAAGCCACAGTTGATTTCTATATGCAAAGATATAAACTGGAATGAGGGAGGCAGTTATTAGCTTATCAAGAAAACAAAGATAGCTAGGTAGCACAGTGGATAGAGCACTGGCCCTGCAGTTAGGAGAACCTGAGTTCAAATCTGGCCTCAGACACTTGACACCTACTAACTGTGTGACCCTGGGCAAGTAACTTAACCCAATTGTATCACTCCCCTCCTCCACCAAATGCACCTTTAATAATTAACTCAGAAGAATTAATGATTAATTATTAATTTTATTATTATTTTTATTCATATGAATTCATTATTATTAATATATTATTATTAATTCATAGTATTAATTATTCATAATTAATTCAGAAGAAGAAAAATGATTCATCTAAATTAGTTGATCTAAACCAGCAGTTCTCAACCTGTGGGTTATGTTCAATTTGTAACAATGAAAATTCATCCTGCATATCAGATATATTCGTGACAGTAGCAAACTTCCAGTTATGAAGTAGAAACGAAAATCATTTTATGGTTGGGGGTCATCACAACATGAGGAACTGTATTAAAGGATCGTGACATTAGGAAGGTTGAGAACCACTAAATTTGAAAAAAAAAATCAGAGTCCATGATTAAAAACCATGTTTGGATATAATGGTGATAAAGAGATAGCTCAGGAAAGTAGAAGAGGCAACAAAAGGAACCCTCAGACCCTTAAGGAATTAGTCAATTAATTTTATTTAAAAAAACAAACCAAAAAACCCATGTTCACTGTTTACCAGAGGATGTAAAAATATGTCATTTTTGTTGGGATGGGGGGGGACAGTATCCTGGAAGTCAGTGTAAAGCAACTGAAATATTTAATAAGTGGAATGAAATTATATAATCAGTAGATAAATACCAGACCTCTACAATATGCTAAGTGACGGGTAATCTAACAAGATTAACAAAGTATGTTTGTTTTAAATCTTTAAAAAATTAACTGGTTATTCATTACACTATTGAAGAAAGAGCTATGTTTACACGTGTATCTATTTATTTAAACAACAAGAAGTCATTATTAAATAAACTGGAAAAACAGATTTAGTCCCTAAAGACCATCAAAGTCATTAGAGAAAGGTGGGGGATTAACAAAAGCAAATAAAAGACACGTAAATGGCAAAAATTTTAAAGTACTACAGGCAATATAGCAGAAAATATATTATTATGAGAAGTCCTAAAATCTCCAGCTTTCCCATAAATATATAACATGCTACAATGAAACTCAACTTTCAACTTTTTCAGGGTAAAATAATTCAGGATTGTAAAGATTTGTAACTACTCCAAGGATCAAAATGCAGATTGGATTTTAAACCATCTACTTGGACTACCATGCAGACCACCTCAGTATTGCACAGAGTTCACTAACCACGGTATTAAAATAAAAGTCTTCTGTCACCTGAGTTTCATGAATGCATTCAAAGGAAAATTCAAAGGAGAATAAAGCTGTTAATCTTTCATTAGTTGCTTTTTTTAATCAACCTAGAGGAATTATTACCATTTTTTTCCACTTCCTACTTTAAGGGGAGTTCAAACTTTCAATGATATGCACAATATCATTATAACAGATATTGTGTTGAAGCCAAACAGGTCAGAAAGCATCTGTCTCCTGATGCAACATGTGATTGTCAGGACTTGGGCTAATTATTCAGGAGGAACATTTAGAGTTCTCTACATGATTACTTATGCACTTCTGAGAAATCTTCCCTGAGTGCAGTTGCCATCTATTTAATTGAAGTTTTTGAAAGGCTTTTAATTCACTTTACATGAACAAATGTTCAGTGAATATCCACTCTGTGTAGGGTATCATGCTGCGTGCATGGATGAGATACAAGAATGACTGAGATCTTGGTCCCTAGCCCAGAGATATTTACTATTAGAGAAGACAAAATATATAAAAATCAAATAATTATAACACAAGACAGAATATAAGGGCAATAAGATTTACCTATATATGTGTATATATATATATGTGTACACACATACATATATACATGCATATATACGTATGAATAAAGTGTTGTGGTATTTGAACTCGCTATTGAAGAACAGGTGGGATTTCAACAGGCAAAGAAGGGGGAAAGGAAGACAAGTGTGCCAGTCGTAGAGAACAGTAAATGAAAAAAATATATAAATGTAGGAAGGTACAAGGTGGGTATGGAAAATATGAAGTAGTCTGGTTGAAGAGGAACATAGGGATCTATGAGTGAGAGTAGATTCAGAAAAAAACTATAGCAGTGGATTGGGGCTGATGAGCAAGCATTTTAAAGCTGGTTTTAAAAATATTTTTGTAACTATTTCAATATAATGACTTTCTTTTGTACTCCCATAGATTTTAGTTTATATATTTATATATTTAGTTTATATATTTAAAATATATTTATTTAAAATATATGTGTTAATATATTTTTATATTTATTTTATATATTTATAAATATATATTTATATTTAGCTTATACACACATATATTTAAGATAATTCTAGACAGAGGTCAATAAGGCTTCACTATGACCATCAAAAGAGTATATGACAAAAAACAAACAAGCAAACAAAAAAACCACGTCTCACCAGCCAGATTGGCTAAGATGACGAAATGGGAAAATGACAAATGTGGGAGAGGATGTGGAAAAATTGGAACACTAATGCATTGTTGGTGGAGCTGTGAACTGATACAATCATTCTGGAGAGCAATCTGGAACTATCTCCAAAGGGCTATAAATAACTGCATACCCCTTTGACCCAGTAACACCACTTTTGGAGTTATATCCCAAAGAGATCATAGAAGCAGGAAGAAGACCCATATGTAAAAAAATATTTTTTGCAGCTCTCTTTGTGGTGGCAAAAAACTGGAAATTAAGAGGATGCCCATCAACTGGGGAATGGCTAAACAAGTCATGGTATATGAATGCAATGGAATGCTATTGTGCTACAAGAAATGGGGAAGAGATGGTCTTCATATTCACCTGGAGAGGCTTATACAAACTGATGCTAAATGAGAAGAGCAGAACCAGAAAAAATTTGTACACAGTCACAGATACATCATGTGTGTGATGACCAACCTGGATAAACTGGACTCTTCTCAGCATCACACAATTATAAGACATCTCTAAAAGTCTTAAGATGGAAGGAGATATCTACATT
>CM053600.1:15187272-15230406 GCA_028646575.1 Pseudocheirus occidentalis | reverse complement strand
AAAAAAATAAAAAGAAAGGAAAGTCAACCAATTAGAAAAGGAGGTCCAGAATCCTAAGGAAGAAAATGACACCTTGAAAACCAGAATTGGGCAAAGGGAAGCCAGCAAAATTATAAGAGATCAAGAAATAATTAAACACAATATGAATAATGAAAAAATAGAAGAGAACAAGTAAAACATCTTGTAAGAAAAACAGCAGATTTGGAGACTAGATCAAGAAGAGAAAATATAAAAACAGATTAATTGAAAGTTACAATGAAAAAAGAATCGTGATAAGATCATACAAGAAATAATTAAAGAAAATTGTATTTAAGTTTCTGATACATTTTTATTTCTTTTCTTTATTTTGTATTTGTGTTCTGGCCCTTAAGTCTAAAATTAAAAAAAATAATAATAAAGTTAGATATGACAGAACTTTGGAGAAAACTGAATAGGAACAGAAAGGAATATGCATTTTTCTCAACAGTATATGGCACTTACACAAAAATTCACCCTGTAATACAGCATAAAAATCTCAAAAACAAATGTAAAAAGCAGAACATTAAATGTATGCCTTTCAGCTTATAATACAACAAAAATTATGTTCAACAAAGGGCAGTGAAAATATAGATTAAAATTAATTGGAAATAAAATCATCTAATCCTAAAGAATAAATGGGTTAAAGAACAAATCATAGAAATAATCAATAATTTCACTAAAGAGAATGATGAGACAGCATACCAAAATTTATGGAATGCAGACAAAGCAGTATTTAAGGGAAAATTAATTTCTCTAAATTCTTATAAAATGGAAAAAGAACAGATAAATGAACTGGGCATGAAACTAAAAAACTAGAAAAAGAACAAATTAAAAATCCCCAAATAAGCACCAAACTGTAAATCCTATGAATCTAGATGAGATTAATAAGATTGAAATGAAAAACAAAAACTACTGAGCTAATAAATAAATCTATCATATGATTTTATGAAAATATTAGTAGGAGAGATACACCTTTGGTTAGTTTGAACAAAAAAAAATAAACAAGAAAGAAAGAAAGAAAACAAATTACCAGTATCAAAAATGAAAAGGGTAAATTCTCTAGCGGTGAAGAGGAAAGAAATTCAAACAATAATTAGGAGTTATTTTTGCCCAGTTTATATGCCAATAAATATGACAATTGAAGTGAAATGGATGAATATTTACAAAAAATATATAAATTGCCCAGATTAACAAAAGAAATAAAATGCTTTAATAATCCCATTTCAGAAAAAAAGAAATTGAAAAAGCCATCAATGAACTTCCTAAGAAAAAAATCTCCAGAGGCAAGTGGATTTACAAGTGAATTCTATCAAAATTTAAACAATTGCTTCCAATGTTATATCAACTATTTTGAAAAATAGATAGAGTGCTACCAAATTTGTTTTATTATATAAATTTGACGCTGATATCTAAGTCGCAATGAGTCAAAACAGAAAGAAAATTATAAATCAATTGCCCTAATGAAAACTGATGCAAAAAATAAATAAAATATTAGTGAAGAGAGTACAGCAATTTAATCACATAATACACTATGAACAAGTAGGATTTATACCAGGAATCCAGGACTGTTTCAGTATTAGGAAAATTATTAGCATTACTGACAATATCAGTAACAAAATTAACAGAAATTGTTTGATTATCTCAATAGATGCAGAAAAAGGTTTTGATAAAAATGCTTTATTCCTAATAAAAAACACTAGACAGCATAGTAATAAATGGATTTTTTCTTAAAATGATAAGCAGTATCTTTTTAAAACTTATAAGCAAGTATTATCTGTAATGAGGATAAGCTAGAAGAATTCCCAGTAAGCTCAGAGGTAACACAAGGATGCCCATTACCACTATTATTTAATATAGCAATAGAAATTTTAAATGTAGCAATAAGAGAAGAAAATTTGAAGGAATTGGAATAGGCAATGATGAAATAAAACTACAACTCATTGCAGATGATATGATGTTATACTTAGAGAACCCTAGACCATCAACTAAACAATTACTTGGAATAATCAACAACTTTAGCAAAGTTGTAGAATATAAGATAAACTCACATAAATCACCAGTATTTCTTAAAATAAAGCCCAGCAGCAAGAGATAGAGAAATTCTATTTAAAATAACTGCAAAATAAAAAAAAATTAGTATTCTCTCTGCCAAGATTAACACAGGAATTATATGAGTACAATTACAAAACACTTTTCACACAAATAAAATCAGATCTAAACAATTCTAAATTATCATTTGTTCATCATGTAGGCCAAGTCCATATAATAAAAATGACAGTTCTGACTAAACAAATTTACTTATTCAGTGTCATACCGATCAAACTACCAAAAATTATTTTATAGAGTTGGAAAAAAATAACAACAAAATTCATCTGAAAGAACGAAAGGTCAAGAATATTAAGAGAATTAATGGAAAAAAAAACTACAAAGGAAGGTGGCCTAGAAATACCAGATCTCAAACTATACTATAAAGCAGTAATCATCCAAACTGTCTGATACTGGCTAAGAAATAGAGGGGTAGGTCAGTGGTATAGATTAGGTATACAGCATAGCAATTAATGACCACAGTAACCTACTGTTTGTAAACCCAAAGACAGTAGCTTTGGGGGTAAGAACTCACTATTTGACAAAAACTGTTGGGAAAATTGGAAAACAATAGGATGCAAACTAGGAATAGACAAAATATCTCACACCATATTCCAAGACAAGGTCAAAATGGTGCATGATATAGACATAAAAGTTGACACCATAAGGAATTTAGAAGAGCAAGGAATGCTCTAGTCAAGTCAAGTCTAGTCAAGTTGACTAGACTTGCTAGTCAAGTCTATGGGGAGGGGAAGAATTCATGACCAAACAAGAGATAGAGAGCATTACAAAGTTGTAAAATAGATAAATTTGATTATATTAAATTAAAATGGTTTTATACAAACAAAACCAATGCAACTAGATTAGAAGGAAAGCAGAAAGTCAGGAACCAATCTTTGCAACAAATGTCTCAGATAAAAGTGTCATTTCTCAAATATATAGGAAACTGAATCAAATTTATAAACAAACCATTCCTCAATTGATCCAAGGATATGAACAGGAAGTTTTCAGGTGAAGAAATCAAAGATATCTATAGGCAAATGAAGATGTGCTCTAAATTACTTTTGATTAGAGAAATACAAATTAAAACAACTCTGAGATACCACCTTACACCTTCCAGATTGGCTAATATGACAAAACAGGAAAATGATAAAGATGTGGGAAAAATGGGAAACTAATACAATGTTGGTGGAGTTGTGAACTGATCCAACCACTTTGGAAAGCAATTTGGAATTATGCCAAAAAATGCAACCAAATATCACTACTACATCTGTATCCCAAAGAGATCATAAAAAAGAGGAAAGGACCTATATGTACAAAAATATTTATAGCAGCCCTTTTTGTGGCGGCAAAAATATTGAAAAATGAGGGCATGTCCATCACTTGGGGTATGGCTTAACAAACTGTGGTATATACATGTAATGGAACACTATCTTGCAATCAGAAATTATAAACAGGCTGATTTCATAAAAACCTGGAAAGACGTGTACAAAAAGACTTGCTAAGTGAACTGACCAGAACCAGGCAAACATTGTACACAGTGTCAGCAACACTGTGTGAAGATCCATTATGAGTAACTCAACTCTGAGCACACAATGATCCAAGACAAGTAAAAAGGACTCAGGAAGGAAAATGCCATTCATATCTAGATAAAGAACTGATAGACTCTGAATGCAGATTGAAGCATACTTTTTAAACTTACTTTATTCATTTTCATGTTATTTTTTTCTTTTTGATGTTTCTTCTTTCAGAATTGTGACTAATAAGGAAATGTTTTTACACCATAGATAGTACCTGTATAAAGTATATCAAACTACGTACCATTTTCAGAAGAGGGAAGAGGAGGCAGGGAGGGAGAAAAATTTGGAATGCAAAATTTTGTAAAAATGAATGATAAAAATTTTCTTGACATGCAATGGGAGAAAAATAAAATACTATTTAATAAAAAAGATAGATTTGTGAATCCTTTAATTAATTAAGTGTGAAGGACTAGTAGACAATTTATGTAACAACATTCTAAAGAAAATCAACATCAAAAAATTTTAAGAATACCGATAAATACCATGACGAGGCATGACTACAGAGAGCCAGTAATGAAGGAGCTATCTATTTCATAAATCATTGACTCAAGGTACAGAATGTGACATTTTTCTTTTCTGAATGCCACTGAAAGTACTAAGACAGTTGGAGCAGATTTGCTCATTAACAGTGAGCAAGTAGAAATATTTTTGAAAAAAAAAACAAAACATTTGCCAGCTTTTCAATGTAAAATATTAAAAATGAATTCAGTAATGTCAAAGAAAACATTTAGTTTTAAAATAACTAAGGAAATACATTTAATTTTAAGATAAAACTAAAAATATTTTAGTTTTAAGTGATGGACTTTTTTTTCTGAAGGATTTATCCAATCTTTTGCATGCACAGTAACATTTATAACAGCAGTATCATCTATGGACTAGAGATCTGAACAAAACTCACCATTGTTGATTAATACATGAAGAGGATAATTCTTTTCCTTGAATTCCTTAACAAACTGTCGAATGGACTTCATGGAAGCCAGGTCACAAAATAAAAATTCCACTGAAAAGAAAGAGAAAGCAGCTATTTATCTTCCAAAGACATTGTGGACCCCAAACAAAGGTTAAATTCACTTTGACTCAATTCAATCTGTCATATTTAAGTATAAAGAGATGGCAAGGTTTTGTGCTGGTCAGAATACCAGTGAAAGCTAGAGTTACTTTCTTCACTTTTTTACTGATCCACATAATAAAAACAACAATGTGGGCCCAGAAGTTGGAAGCCTTAAACCTTGCTTTCTTATTTAGCTTTTGCTCTGATTTAACTTCATTTGCATGCCAATCAAAGAGGATTTGGGACTTGAAGTAGGCTTTATCACTCTAGCTCAGATGTTCTCAACCTGTGGGTCTTGTTGAATGACCCTTTCACAGGAGTCACAGGAGTAGCCTAAGACCATCAGAAAACACATATTTCCGATGGTCTTAGGAACCAAGACGCTTCTCCTCTATCCGTCTCCAGGCAGGTCTGCCCACATGCCAGTATGTCCACATACAAGTATCAAAGTGTTGCAGCATTAGGAAGGTTGAGAACCACTGCGCTAGCTTCTTCACAAGTCCAGCGGGTCATTTTGGCCAAGTTCCAAAAATGTGGTTTGTTTATTTAAGGGGATGGTACTAAAGCACTATCAGGGGTTAAATGGGAGTTAAAAGTAACTTTCTAACTCTAGAGAGTGGTCTGGGACCATGGACTTTGAATAATTACCAGTCACAGGTAATGAAAAGAATATAATTTTAGGATTAGGATTGAGTGAGAAACAGTTTTGCTTCTTTTTACTGCCTTTCAACTATGAACTAAAGAGCTACAAGCCTGTGCTTGTCAGGGAATAAAAGCTTTTTAGTTAGTGAATCTTAGCAAATGGGAGCAATAGATATATGCTCATACAAGCCTATGGGACCAGTAGAGTTTTCAGAGAGACAAGGTTCCCAAAGGAGATCAGAAACATGTCACCAGAAAGTGTGAAGGAGGAAGATCATCAATAAACGCATCAGTAGCAACAGAAGTAGAAGAGGCCATGGCCATATGAGTCCACGTACAAACACGAATTCTACGTGTAGATACAAGTATAGAGTTCATGTAGATTCCATATCACACATGTTTTCTGAATGGGCACCCTTCCCCACCGAGTAATGTGTTAACCTGCTGGAGAGCGTACTCTGTGTAGGTATGGAGAAATCTTTTCTTGTTTCTTTACATGCCATATTGTTTAAATGGCTTTTGTTTTGGATTAATATATCCTCTGAGTCGTAAATACAGAGGCATGCTTTTGAGAACTGTGGTGTTAACCCTCAGAATGCTGCCAATCTGGCAGAGCTTTTCTGGGATGTGAACATGTGAGGGTCCCCTATATGTTACATGAGTCTGTTTCCACTAAGCATTCCATTATACTATGGAGCTATATAATCATTCATCTTTTTTAAATGTATGGAATACTAGATTCTCCTAATACAGCTAATCATTTCAGGATAGTTTGATATGCGATGAAATAATACAGAATCCAATTAAGACTTTTTTAAAAGACTATTTTATAAGTAAAAAAAGTCTGTTCTTACAATTATTTTTTCTCAAAAACACTTGGAACACAAAAGTAACAATGAAATTTTTTTTAAAGTTTAAAGGAAAGGTACAACCATTATTTATCAAATCTAAAAATGATACTTTAAAACAAAAATAACACTGAACATCAGCCCTTTACTACAGTTCAATTATTCATGTGTATATTTATATAGTTAGCATTTACATTTTAAAATTCTTTTTTCTTTTCCATTCCTTTGTGTTATATGTGCATTCTTCATTTCAATGAGTAGTGGCTGTCATTAAGATGGAAATAGCATTTTAGTCATCAAGGGGAAATGAATGTTTGTCATAAAATATGGAGAAGGAAGAAAGCAACAGTCAGAGGGACCCAATTATTATAAATAAATACTAGTAATTGTGACAAAATTAAATATATGTTTAAGGCCAAACAGCAAATCCCTTTGGTTGACAATGGCACCAATGGCCCTTTTCTTTTTTGTTTTATAATAATTATAGGTTTTCTATTAGAAAATTCTGAATACTTACAGGCATTGATTTCAAGAGAAAGTGTAACTCTATTTTCATCTAAAAACTGTATAGGAAAAAAATAAGTTGATAGATGTACTATCAAAGAAGAGGAAAATTTGCCAAGCTGAGATGTGATTAAAAATATAATCATGAGACACAGTCAAAGGCACGAAATTATTGAATATAAAATCCAGAATATTTAAATGTCTCTAAACCTCAGTAAATTTCATGTTCTCTGCTGAATTTAGATCAAATGAGATATTTGGAAAGTAATTTATCACAGTGCCTGACACAGAGCAGACTCTTAATAAATGCTTATTCTTTTTCCCCTTCCCTTACTCAGTTCCCAATCAATAAACATTTATTAAGTGCCAACAACATGCCGTGCCAAATGTCAGTGAAGTATTATCCTGGATCCCGAACAACAAGCAGTCAATCAACAAATATGCATTAAGTACTTATTATGTGTCAGGTGTCAACATATAACAAAAGCTCCTTCTTAGTCACTGGGTTTACTTTCAGCTATAAGGTTGGATGAGACTTTGGTCCCCAATTACACAATGAAAATATACACAACCAAAGGCCCTTTATTTCAACTCTGTTAATGTTATGTATGAGAACAGAGGGGTCAAGAAATTTAAGTGACAAGCATGAGATCACACAGAGCTGGCATGTGAACCTAAATCCTCCTAAGTTAAAATCCTATATCCTATATGGGATTAATCCATGTCTTCTGTAATGTACTTTAGGCTAATTGCTACTCTAAATAAATAGAATAAAAATGAGTAGAACACTGGCCTTAAATTGATTTTAAAATTATGTATTTATGATATCTTGATCATAAAAATTAATTTTCCATCAAAACAGCTCTATGGGAATAGCAGACAACAAACTATTATATTTTTCTTTAGTTTTAACTAAATAATAAAAACATACAATGCTGCTTGTGCCCAAGGTCATACACAATCAAGGATTTCTAACAACTGGAAATGACAACAGTTGATAACCCTTTCTCATTCTTGGAACATGGTCCATGTTTGTGATGAAGTTAAAGTTTAAGATAAGATAAATCAATGAATGGTAACGAAAGGGCATCTGGTTTGTTAGAGTCTCTGGGGAGCATCTTGGGTCACAGAGATTGGGTTAACCATTCTTGACTAGCATAACATTCTTGACAGCATCACTGCCGTCGTATTAGAGAAAAGCCGAGATTTCTGAAGATATTCTTCTTAAATGACTATCATTATTTAAAACCTCTGCCTGCAGCCAACACTACAATTCCCACTTGTTTCTGACTGTCAATTCCTAGATAATATTTCAGAGGTTTGGAGGCTCATTGGAGCATGCAGGTGTTTGGCAATTAACATCTCCTGAACTGAAGGAAGATCTTTAAGCCTTTAGCTATCTCTCTTTCTAACATCTTCACGTGCAACTCCTAGAGGTAAACTCACCATGTCTAGCTGACAGACAGTTACTTATGGAACTACAAGCTAGAGCTAAGAGATTCTATTCTTGGACAAGGCATAAGCATGGTTAAAACACCAACTAGTGAAAACGAATAGTTTAAGAAGTTTCTGTTCCCTGGTAAGGAATTTAAAATTCTGGGAAATAATGAGGTACTTTTTTCCCTACTAAAATGATCACTTTCTGCCTCTCTAAATCTAAATATATTAATATTAGCTACCTCATCTGAGCAAATACTTATTAAAACTGTGTGCATGTGTGTAAACATACAAATACACACATGTATATGTGTGGGGGAGAGAGAGAGACAGAGAGACAGAGAGAGAGAGAGAGAGAAAGAGAGAGAGACAGAGAGACAGAGAGAGAGAGAGAGAGAGAGAGAGAGAGAGAGAGAGAGAGAGAGAGAGAGAGAGAGAGAGAGAGAGAGAGAGAGAGAGAGAGAGAGAGAAGGAAAGAGAAACAGAGAGAGAGAAAAGACAGACATGGTGAGATCAAGCACGGGATGCCATAATCCTTGCCTCATAAATCCAAGCCAATGTCTTCCTGGAGGAGTGCCAGTCTTAGGACCTAGGGGCAGTCTTGGAGGCCTCCCATTTTAGCTTGACTCCCTTCCCACCTAATCCCAGGAGTTGGATCTAGATAATCTAACCAGTTCCTATCCCCATGGGCTAGACAGCCCTCTGCATTCCTCCCACTTTTTTTCCTCTTGCTCAGAATACAGCCATACTCAGTCCCTAATCAAGGAGGGATCACCCAACTAAAAAGCCATTAGTCCCATGGTTGGAATAAAGAAGTGAACAGGGCATTAGAAGGCGTCTTTAACTTCCCCCTTTCTCCCAAAGGACATGTATGCATGGATGCCTACATGTGCGTGTATATGTATATACATGCATATGTATACACACACACACACATAGAAAAATGCCTATGTGCATGCATTCTTAAGTGAATGTATATGCATACTTGTATGTGGGTACACAGACACGCATATATTTCTACAAAGCAAAGTAAGGGTAAAGACAACAGCAGTACATAGAGCACTGGGCAGCAGACAGTGCTGTGGCACTACCTGAACAGAGCAGTCAGGAAGACCTGAGTTCAAATCTCACCTCAGACGCTTAACAAGCTGTGTGGTCCTGGGCAAGTTAGTCAACCACTCTGTCTCAGTTTTCTCAGCTGTAAAATGAGGGTAATAACAGTCCCTGCCTTCCAGGGTTGCTGTGAGGATCAACAGATAATATTTGTGAAGTGTTTAGTACCGTGGCTGCCACATAACAGGTTCCATATAAACACTAGTTTATTATAATTATTGTTACTTTTATTATTATTATAATTATTCAGTTTAAAAACAACAAAGTTCTTTTTTTACTTTTCAACTTCCAATAGGTTGAGTGAAAGGGCGTAATACTGTTTTACAGAGGAATGTTTTTGCCGCTACATTTATATCAAACAGACCATAGTGACACTGTATTATTCCCATGCAGTATGTAAAATCGTGGAGCTTGGTCCTCTTAGACCCTGGAAAAAGCATGTTCCAGTTTTTACGCATCCATCTGCCATTAGCAAAACTAAGTTAGCAAATGTGGTACTTATCCCGAGTGCTATTAATTGGGTTCTCTTTAAACCTGGTTCCCATGTAGTCTAAGTAGATGCTCTTAACACGTTCCATCCATATGAAAATAACATCTGTCACACAGGAAAAGTAAAAAAAAAAGTATAGAATCAAGTTTGTATAGATTGTGTTTCACTGTGAAACATCAAATATCTGAAACACTGAACCAGATGGGTGGAGATTTTTGTGTTTTGTTTTTCAAACTTCATGAACGACTGCCCTTTTTGGGGGGAACGGCAAGTGAAGCCCTTTACTCAGAACAACGTACCATTTTCTTCCTTTATGGTCTTATTTTCTCTATTTTCCTGCTCTACAATTAACTTTTTTTTAAGGCATAAAGATCAAAGAAGGGAGTTCATATTTTGTGAATGTGTGTGCACACCACTCCACTTCTCTTCCTCCTGGTCTCTGTATGTCCTAAGTGAAGGGACAGCAAGGGTTTCCAGCCCTTACAAGACCATTAAAGTACAGTCAGTACTTAAACACATCCAATCTTTGCCTGTCTGCATGCATCCCACTTGTTGCTGTCTGCAGTGACTTAATAGAGGAAAATACAGATTTTATCCCTCCTTGGCTCGAAAACCTTCAAAAACTCTCTCTTATTTCCAATTTAAACCATAAACTCCTCAGCCCTGATATTTAAGTTCAACCATTGATTCCAACTTACCTTGTTAGCCTGTTCTCATATTATTCTTTCATGAACTTTAGGTTCTAAGCCAAGCAGGATGAAGAGCCATTGGTCCCTTGACGTGACATCCAATCCCACTATTCTACGTATTCCTCAGCCCATCTTCAATTGCCTCATGTTGCTCATTTACAAGAGGAGTAATAACAGTCATCCCACAACCTACTGAAATCACAGGGCTGTAGTGAGAAAAGCACTTGGCGGACCTCAAAATGCCCTATAAATGCGAAGTGCCTTCTCATTTTTCTTTAGTTCAGATAAAAGCACTCTCTCTATCTTGCTATTATTATTCTTTCATATTTAGAAGACAATTCCATACAGGCATAAGATAATAAATGGCAAATGAACAGAAGTTGTAAATTCATCTTGCTTACACTTACTGAAAGCATTTCTAGGAAAACTCCAGGAGCAGAAAGAACAATAGGGATGACAGATATGAACCTTATCCTTGTATTGCCAAGGCAGTATTCACAGCACCAACACTGACTATGAATATGTTGGGGGCCCCAAACCTGGGGACAGGAGGACCTGAGTTCAAATCCAGCCTCAGACACTTAACACAAAACTAGCCATGTGACCTTGGGCAAGTCACTTAACCCTAATTGCCCTACCTTCCCCTTCCAAAAAGCAAAACAAAACCAAAAAAAGACTATGTTGACATAGTTCTGAATTGCAAAATATAACAGACTCTCCACATATAAAACAGAAGCAAAACACTTAGACACCAGAAAGTCAAATCCCAACACCAAAAAACTGAATTCATTCATAACAACAAAGAAATTAATACACCTTATCACTGCAGGAAGAAACATCATCCCAAAGTCTTTCTATAAGCAAACACTCACAAACCTAGCTGTCTGCTTGCCTGCATTCTCAAACTCCCTCTAAATTAACTGCTCTGACTCCCAGCTTCCTCTCAGCTCTGTTACATTATTCCTAGCCCACTGGTTCAGCAAGCTCTTCCCACCACAGGCTCCAAGTGATTACATTGGATCTATTAAGGGGCAATGAAAATCTTCAAATTCACTTAGGCCTATTAAGGGGCAGGGTGTAATCGCCATCAGTTTATCAGATACTTAGCACTTAGCAACTTATGACAATGATTAAGTAAGGAGGGTTTCCCCTTAGGGAAACCAAGTGATTTTTCTTTTGTTCCTTGTTCTAAATATTGGGGCCAGTGTAGTGAAAACTGTGTGGCCATTCTAATGTTAAGCTGTTATGAACAAGATATTGTGACTTTCTTTGATAAGATGTAATGTTGTGGATATTATATTGTGAATGTTTGCCTTGATTTGTAATGGAATAAACAGTGCTCACTATTACTGTGTAATCTGAATCTTAAAAGCTGTTCACAGTAGCATTCTTTTGGGAATCTGCTGGTGCACGGTGTTACACAGGGAAGGTCTTCAAATTTTCATTACCATTACAGTCCTGTGCTCATATGTTGTTTTGTTTTGTTTTTCTGTTAAGTCTGTAAATTTTGAAAGCTTTTCACTTCACGGAGCTTGAACAGTATGAGTATTCAGCATGGTGACAACTATTGCAAAAGTTCTTTTAATGTTCATTATGTTTATTTTATGAACAAATGCTGTATCTGGGGGGTTTGGATCAACAATTCCTTCATTTTGCCTGGGGTAATGGTATGGTTTCAGTAAAGTCTATTTAAAATAGAAACCATACTATTAACAATGACAAGAGAAAAAGAAAGAAAGAAAAAGAGACTCTAAGATCCAGTTTTTTTTAAACTTCTATTGATCTTTAAAAATGTTCTTGGGTGTAAAAATATTACAGGATTCTTTACTGTCTAGTAAATATTTCTGCAGCTTATCTTTTGGTTATTTTTTTTCTGGAAAAGGATAACGCCTCTTCCACATTGTGTCTGACTTCAGAGAGTGATCAGGGTTGGGTAATGGCTTTAGACATAGGTCTAATAAACTCCAGATTTTATATAGATTTCATACAAATGAAATGGAATTTGATATACAGAATTCTCCAAGAATCAAAATAGAAAAAAGAAGGAATCTCAAGGATAATCCTGTACCCCTTTATTTTACAGGTGAGGAAAATAAAGCCCATAGAGATGATGTGAAGTCCCCAAGTTCTTGCTGTTGTTCACTTGTATCCAACTCTTTGTGAGCCCCATTTGGGATTTTCTTGGCAACAATACTGGTTCCTTCTCCAGCTCATTCATTTTTTTATACATTTGAGGACCTGAGGCAAACAGGGTTAAGTGACTTGCCCAGGGTCACACAGCTAATAAGTGTCTGAGACCAGATTTGAACTCAGGAAAATGAATTTTCCTGACTCTAGCTTTGGTGCTCTACCTACTGCACCACCGAGCTGCCCCAGACTTGCTCAAATTAAGCCAAACTGAAATACTGATCTAATTAATGCTCTAATAAAAAGACAAACATAGGGTCTGATAATTCTATGTTCTTTCCTCCTTCCATTTCAGTGTGATAATAGTAGTGCAGCAGCAATTAGGTGGTGAATTGGATGGAGCGTAGGACTTGGAATCAGGATGACCTGTGTTCAAATTCTGCATTAGTCACTTACTGGTTCTGAGACCCTTAGAAGTCACTTTGCCTTCTTCATGTTGGAAATGAGGTTGGATTCAGACTTCCTTCCACCTCCAAATCTATGATCCTAAAATCATCATATAGGTTTAACACTGACCCATAAAAATTCAAGAACAATGGTTTTAACAGAAGTCACCACACCACCTTTCTAATCACCAAGCTGTGTGGAGTAAAAAGCTTTGAAAACAGAGTGAAGAGAATATCAAAGTCACACAGGAACAGGCTGAGGTGCATTTCACCCCTGTTGTCTGTTATTAGAGCTATACCAAGGGTGCTTTCAGTGAGTGTACAAAGGGCAAGCTTATATCCTAATACCTTTATTTAACTGTAAAATAATTATCTTGTCAAGCTATGTAATATTTTGAGAAGATGAAATATGGAAATAATAAGAGAAGAACAGTGACTTGTCCCTGGACCATTTCAATGGTGCCTCTGCTCACAGTTCCTTCTCCCCAGGTGGAGTCTTGTGAAATAAGGCAAAATAACAGCCAAAATTGAAGAGATACTAAAAACTGAAGAAGGAAAAGTTGACGAGCCTGTCATTAAAAACTGTCGGTTAAAATAAACACTAGACATTTACCTGGTGACAAAATTAACAGCAAAAACAAAAATGATGCCTTAAATGATTATAAGAGGAGAGAGATACACAATTTGGACTGGAAACTTGAAAAGAATTTTTTAATCTTAATTTTGAAGTTACAAATCCAACTAACAGATATTCATGCTAAAATACAGACATTTTAAAAAGTTTGCATTTGCTATAATGATCATGAATGAATGCATTCTCCCACAACATTTAACAAGTTTCCTATTGTTTCTGGACCAGCACACACCAGTGTGTAAAGTGGCTGTTGTCATGGTGAGATACATAGGAGTAAAGCTGGCACTGCTACTGGCAAGTATAGGCATCAAGTTTCACTATAGAAAAATCTATTTGAGAGAGCTTTTGAAGAGCTGAGGAAGGAAAGCTATGGGAGATTTCATCAACATCTAGCTGGAACATCCAGAAGATGAAAGAAACATCATACTGCCCAATTAAAGGAAAACAAAATGAAACATGTAGACTGGGATCCATGAAAATATATATATGTATATATATACATGAGAAATTCTAGGTTTCCTTAATCAGCATTTGAAAGCAAAAGTCACAACTTTAAGGTGGGACAAGAAGTTAAATCAACACAAAAAACAAACAAACAATTCAGTATCAATCAGATTTGCTTTACAGGCCTGAGAAGCAAAGATATTAGAAAAGACATAATCTCTTAAGCAGGAAGAGGTAGAAATTATATGGTTGCAAAAAGTCTAAACCCAATTTAATTGGATTAATCATGAAGCAGAAAGCTTTATCACAGCAAATATAATAAACAAAACAATTATGTTAAAGGAGGTTGCTTAAAGTCTAGCTTTTCTGAAGAATTGGGTGATTGTGGGTACAGATAAGATCCATAATTCTTGTCTCAAATGCTTCACAGTGATGCATAAAATGGGGGATACAAAGGGCGTACAAAGCATTTATTAACATGTCTAGCAAGTGCCAGATACTGCTGTGTGCTTCACAACTACCTCATCTGATTCTCATATTTGCCCTCCTTGTGAACTTGTCCTCTTCTCTCTTAATTGCCTTTCTCCTACTTTGTGGTACATCTAGAAAAGTCACAAAGCATGCCCTAAAACAAGCCAAATTCAGGAGAAAATTAAGGGTTTGATTTATTGATCTAATTTTTCAGTCAGGTCTCTTTAAGACTTTATAATAAATCATTCGGGACAGAGGCAAAATGGTGGAGTACAGGCAGCAATCTAGCTGAACATTCCTCAAATTCCCCTCCAAACAACTTTAAAATAATTCCTCAAAACAAATTTTGTAGGGGCAGAACCAACTAAAGATCAGAGTAAGACATTTTTTTTCAGCCTAAAACAACTTAGGACGTTGGCAGGAGAGGTCTGTGGCGCTGCCCTGGGCACCATCCTAAAGTGCAGCAGCAGTACTGGAGGAAGGCCTTGGGGGCTGTTGAAATAGTGGCAGCTTTGGGAGCTATCAGAGATGAGAAGGGGGTTGGACAACTGTTCAGAAAGGGATGACAGGGCATAGATTAGCTGACATAGATTAGCAACTCTGCCGCCCATACATAGTTCTGGGTCACAGTTACAGGGTGGAGAGGAGCATTAGCTCTTGTGGCTTCAGGGAAACGGGGCACCTGGTCACAATCCCAGGACCTAGAGGAGCACTAGTATTTGCAGCTGTAGAAGAGCAGGGGACCTGGACACAATCTCAGAGCCAACACTAGACTAACTTTTGTGGCTACAGAAAATCAGGGACTCTTCCTGGGTAAACACCAGAGTGTAGATTAGGAGAGTAGTGACCACACATCTCCCTGGATCACACCAGGGATGTAGCAAAATGCAAACAGAAAAAACTTGTAGACCCCTGAACTAGCTCTGAAAATGGCAGCATGAAAAAGTGTGAAGTTTGGGACACTGCCTCCCCAACTTCAGATATGCACAACTGAACTATAACATAAAATTCAAAGTCAAGAAATAGAAAAATAAACAATCAAAAAAAGAGCTTGACCTACTATGGTGACATCTGATCAAGATATAAACTCAAAAGAAGAAAACAATGTGAAAATAGCCATAAAGAAAGCCCCCAAGGAAAAAAATGCTAACTGGACCCAAGTCCAACAAGGTTACCAAAAGAGCTGAAGGAGATGAGTGATAGAGGAAAAGTTAAGAAAAGAAATGACAGGGAGGCAAGAAAGTCTTGAAAAGAGAATGGCTTTGTAAAAAAGGCACAAAATAGTGAAGAAAATAACACTTTGGGAAGAAAAAAAAAGAATTGGCCTAATGGTAAAAGAGGCACAAAAATTCACTGAAGAAAAGACCTCTTTAAAAGCAGAATTGGCCACATGGAAAAGAAGGTACAAAAGTTAACTGAAGAAAATAAGTCTTTAAAAATTAGAATTGGGCAAATGGAAGCTAATGACTGTCAAAATATGTTCAAAGTCAAAAGAATGAAAAAAATAGAAGGAAAGGTAAAATATTTCATCATAAAATAGCTGACCTGGAAAACAGACTGAGGAAAAATAATTTAAGATTATTGAACTATTTGATAACCAAATTTTTTAAAAGAGCTTAGCCATCATATTTCAAGAAATTATCAAGTAAAACTCTTCTGATATCTTAGATCCAGAGGGTAAAGTAGAAACTGATAGAATCCACCAATCATCTCCTGAAAGAGATTCCAAAATGAATAGTCCCAGGAATATTATAGTCAAATTCCAGAGCTCCCAGGTCAAGGAGAAAATATTGCAAGCAACCAGAATGAGACAATTAAAATTTTGTGAAGCTACCGTCAGGATCACACAAGATTTTGTAGGTTCCAAGTTAAAGGAGTGGAGGGTTTGGAATATCATATTCCAAAAGGTAAAGGAGATAGGATTAAAACCAAGAATAACCTATCCATCAAAACTGAGGTATAATCCTTCAGGGGGAAAAACAGTTATTTAATAAAATAGAGGACTTTTAAGAATGCTTGATAAAAAGACCAGAGCATATAGAAAATTTAACATTCAAACACAAGATTCAAGAGAAGCATAAAAAGGTAAACATGAATGAGTAAATGATAAAGGACTAAGCAAAGTTTAACTGTTTACATTATGATGTGGAAAAATCATAAATGTAACTAAGAATTTTATCATTATTAAGGTAATTAGGAGTTTACATAGATAGAGGACATGAGTCAAGTCAGTTATGTTGGGATGATGTAACCCGCCAAAGAAAAAATGAAAACATGAAAAAGAGGGATAGACTGGGAGAATAGGGAGATAGAATGGGGAAATTTTTCTCACAACTCTCAGATACCAAAGAGAAAAATTTGGAACTATGCCCAAAGGTCTATAAAATTGTGCCTACCCTTTGACTCAGCAATACCACTGCTAGGTCTATACTCCAAAGAGATCAAAGAAAAAGGAAGAAGGACCTATATGTACAAAGATATTTATAGCAGCTCTTTTTTGTCGGGACAAAGAATTAGCAATCAGTCATCAACTGGAGGAAAACTGAACAAGTTGTGGCATTTGCTTCTGAAGTAATACTACTGTGCTATTTGAAATGATAAGAGAAGTGGTTTGGGGAAAAAGAAAACAAACATGGCAAACCTATACGAACTGATGCAAAATGAACGGAGAAGAACCAGGAGATCACCGTATACAGTAATAGCAATGTTGTATGATCAGCAAAGTGATGATCAATTTAAAAAAAAAACTTCATGACTCTGATCAATACAATGAAGTAAGACAGTCCCAAAAGATTCATGATGAAAGAAGGATATTTGCCCCCCAGAGAGAGAACTGATAGACTCTGGGTGCTAATTGAAGGATAATTTTCTCAGATTATTTTTGTTCTGGATATGGCCAATACGGAGATATGTTCTGCATGACTTCACATAAGTAACTGATATATTGTTTGCCTTTTCAGATGGGGGGGGCGGGGTAGGAGAGAGGAAGAGAATTTGGAACTCAATTTTTTTAAATGTTAAAAAAATATTAAAAAAATTAAAAACAATAATGAACCATCTTCTCCTCCCTCATTTTACCAGTAAGAAAACTGAAACCACTTAAGGTTAAGTGAATTGCCCAAATAACACAGATAGTTTAAGAATGGTAGTTTATAGTAGTTTAAGAACTAGTATCAATAATAATAATAATGGCATTTGATATATTTATACCACTTTCACAAACATAACCAAATTTGATACAACAACCCTGTGAGGCAGGACATGGATTATTTTTCCTCCATTTTATAAATGGGAAAATAGGCTTAGAGAGATGAATATCTCTAATATTCAGGAGACTGTAAGTTTCTTGAAAGGAGCCTTTTTTAAAATTATCAGTGCTAAGCAGTGTCTGAAATACAGCAGGTGCTTAATAAATGCTTCTTGATTGAATAACTAAAAGATATTATTCACAGTCACACAATCAGTAAAGACAGAACTAGTAATACCAAAGATGCATATTTAATATTAACATATTTCATTAGCCATTTTTCCAAGTGGTGACTATTGCTTGATTCTTTCATACTGATTGAGTTTGCCGTACTGATTTTCCCTAATATATGCCTGCATTAGTTACATAGCATCTTGCTTCAACTTATGTTTGTATAACTTTTTAAAAATTATTTCCACTTCTGCTCTATGAGATAGAAAATACACAGGTGTGCAGGCAAGTGATTTGCATCAACACCGCTGGCAAGATATGGTTTAAACTGAAGTAGCTCATCATGCTTTAACTCAAGTATTATAACTGTGCTGTGGAAAGCTTTGCAAATTCAAAGGATGTTTATTCCCACTGCAGAGAACTCACTGCAGAAGGCCTGTTGGCTGTTTTCTTCTTTTTCATTTTATAGTTTGTTCCTCAAACATCTTTGAGAAAAACAGGGGCAAGTATTCCAAGAATCTTGCATCAATTAACCCTGCTGGGTGGACTAGAATGAGAACAATTTCATGGCGAGCCAACGGAGAGTGTATTCGTTGTGCTCATATATATGCACATGTGTGTATGTGTATATATGCATGTGTGTATAGATGTATATATGTGTGTATGTATGTATATATGCATATATACATACACACGCATATAGGTATGTGTATATATATATACCTATCATATTTCTTTGCTATGCTTGCTTCACTTTATACTGGTCCCTTTAAGTCTTCCCATATATTCACCGTTAATAATTTTTTCTAACTGAACAGTAACATACATTCCATTACATTCATGTATGAATGTTAATCCATTCTCCAATCATGTACAAATTCACAGCTCTACCAATGGTACATTAGGGCAAACTGTTTATTAATTATAAAGTAAAACAAAACAGAACAAAATTTGATTTAGTAAAAATGAAATGAAGACTGAAACGTTCTCTAATAAAACTACGTACAGCGACACATCAACAATATACATATATGTATGTATTGATGTATGTGCATGTATGCATATAGATCATAAGGAATTTCCTAAGATTCCAACAACCACCTAGGCAAGGAGACATAACAGAAGTACTGGATTTGGAGACAGGAATACCTGGGTAACAACCCCACTTTTGAAATCCTTTCATGATAGTTGTGTGAATGTGGGCCAGTGACTTAATCTTCCTAATTCTGTTTCAGAGAAATAGCCCATGGGATACACATGTATTCTTAAAATGTTCAAACACATACAGGAAGGTCTCCATTGCATCCTCTCTGAAGGATTATTGTAAGGACATGAAAAGAATTTCATACGAGAAGCTGTAAATGGGACATGACTTGTACCTTTAGTGGAGACAACCATACATCAATATTATCTCAGATTTGTGGAATAACTGAATAAAGCATACAATTGTGTAGGTGAGTTTACATATATATTCCACGTGTACACAAATATATATTTACACATATATAAGGAGAACCAGAGACTGAGTAGACAAGAACTTAAATAAAATCCAACTTATTTTACAGATGAAGAAATGGATTCGGGACAGGTAGGTGGCACAGTGAATAGAGCACCAGCCCTGGAGTCAGGAAGACCTGAGTTCAAATCCAGCCTCAGATACTTGACGCATAGACCTCGGGAAAGGGACTTAACCCTAATTGCCTTGCCTTCCCCCCTCAAAAGAAAATGGAAAAAAAGAAACACATTCAAGATCACATAGTAAATTTAGTGACAGATCTTGAATTATACAGACACCTTGTAGAAGGACCCCAGAAGTCATCTGGTCGAACCCCCTCATTTCTAGTTAAGGGAACAGAGGCCCAGAGAGACAAACTGAGCTGTCCAAGGTCACACAGGCAGTACATGCCAGAGACATGATATGAACCTGGGTCTTCTGACAAGGGTCTCTTGGTCTCCTTGTCAGACACAGGTCTCTTGTATCAGCCCACTGCTTTCCCATTTTACCATAATGTCTCTCTTTACATAATAATTTTGTTACCTTTGGTAACAAATAAGCTAACAAAATAATCTAAATCTATATATTCTGCTGCTTCCTCTTTGACAACTTCATACAATCTGTACATTTTTGCCACTCTGGGGATGTGTAACATCTTCAAACTGATAAAAACCAATAGGGCTGTCTCAGATTTGCCCTTATAGCACTCTCTGACCTTTAACAACATGAAAATCCCACCTTTTCTGTTCTGCTTTTGATGGAGGAGTAAAACGATGTCACAGGATGAAAAAACGTTGTAGAACCAACCATCCAGACGTGTTATGTGTCAAAAGCATTCCCAGATGCAGCTGTTCTTGTGACTGCTCCTGACAGTAAGTGCTAGTGCACACAGTTTGCTACTAAGACCCAAAGGAACCAGGAGGTAGGAGCTGGAAAGTGATGACACACATATGTCCTGGTGATGTCTTAAGCTGCCGGTGATGAACCTACATTTGTCTCCCAGTGATTAAACTAGAAAACTAGGGGAAAGGATAGCTAGCTATGGGGGCAAGGATGGAGGGCATGGGGTGATGAGAGAAGTTATAGCAGTGATGTTCTCCCTAGAGAATGAAATATGGTATAATTAATTACTACAGAGGGTCCCTCATATCTATCTCTGTCTTGTCAGTTATATGTTTATATGTATATACATATGCATTTCTAAATGTACACATATAAATCCCATGTGATCAAATATATAGCTCAGCCTTTAGCTTTTATGAGTCCTCATAGCTAATGGGGCAGTACACTGGGGATAATGACTAATGACCATTATTAGGATATAAAGCAGAGGTTCTCAACCTGTGGGTTGCGACTCCTTTGGGGGTCACCTAAGACCATCAGAAAACACATATTTCCAATGGTCTTAGGAACCCAGACACTGCTCCTGTATCTGTTTCCAGGTGGGTCAGCCCACATGCAGATACACCCACATACGAGTATTAAAGGGTCTCAGCATTAGGAAGGTTGAGAACCACTGATATAAAGCCATGGGATCTTAGACCCTTAAAGCTGGAAGGTACTCTAGAGGTCTCACATTTTACAAATGGGGAAAGAAGTAAGGGTGGTTAAATAATTTCCCCAAGATCACCAACATATATATATTCCAATAGCAATGATGTTCAGCATTGTATAGTTGGTAGAAATTGTGTATTTGGCCTCAAAACATCAGTGTGTCCCTGGGCAAGTCACTTAGCCCGTTGCTCTGGGGAAATTCTTGAAGGCAATAAGTTAGGCAGAATGTCTTCATTGAGAAAGAGAGTTTTCTCAAGGAAAGCATATTATTAAGCCATAGGTCTGGTTCTCCCCACCTCAAAAAGCAACAACAAAAACCCTCCAATGATCCCTGAGAGTCCCTACTTTCTTCCATTCAAGAATACTATAGGAACCTCTCAGTTCTAACAGTCCCCTCACCCCCATCCATTTGATTTCTCATTTATCCTTTATTGGCTATTCCTGGTCCTAAGGCTTTTTGTAAAGCCCATTACACATATGTGTTTTTATTTTGTTTTGTTTTGAAATATTTTGCAAATAAGAAGGGCTCTAAAAGAAAGTCTTCTTGAAAAATCCATTTTAAAAGTTAAAGTTTCTAACAAAATACAAACACTAGCTGAGGGGGAAAATCTTAACAAACTGGTATTTAAACAGCAGCTCTCTCAATTTTGAGGTGGCGTAGAAATCTACTCACTATTTCAGGTGGGATAGAAAGAAAGTATGTATGGTAAGTAAAACTGTTCAGTACCCCCCATATATGTGTGTGTTTATGTGTTTGTAAATATGTATGACACCACACACACACACACACACACACACACACACACACACTGATGTTCCCTTCTCTACATCAGCTCTATTTTCCAAAGATAATCACAATAAAGTCACTTTGAGCCAAAGCAAAATGGCACCACAGGAAACTACCCAAGTTCTAGTGATCAGAAGACAGTTTTGAAATTTGCATTTTAGTATAATGAGTAACACCCCAAGAAAAGCCTCCTTGTTTCAGTGAATCTAGTGAGTAGCACTGCAATGGTAGGAAAACCAAGTGGAAGATTTGCCACTGTTATGCTGTGACCCGTTCTTTACTTGCTGGTGTGCTAAATGATGGCAGGAAGTCAGAGTAGCCAAAAAGCACCAGAATCTGCTTCCAGCTACTTTCCCAAACTATCAGAGCTTCATTTAGATTAGTACACTTATACTTTAGAATGCAAATGGCTTCCTTAGACGTTTGTTTTAGTATGAATTATTTTTTTTTAGTAGACAATCAGTTCAACACCTAATATCCCATTCACAGAATATAGGAATTTGATTGGGGCCAGAAGGATGGTGAGGACATTAGGAGTGCGTATCAACAATGCAATATTTACAATGACTATAGTAACTGTAAGTATGCTGATATAGTTATTAATCACAAAATGTAACAAGCTCTCTACATGGAAAATATAGCTAGAGCATTTATTCAGATACCAGAAAACTGAGTCCCCAAACCATAAAGTCAAAGCCAACACATTAGTTATAAAGTTGGCACATGAGTTAACGTAGTAAACAGCCACACTCTCAAGCCTTCAAAACAGGACAGGCTACCTCAGGCAAAGATCCTCCTCTCCTCACTCACGGCAACTGCTCAGTGTCCAGGCAGCTTGCTCCCAGCAGCAGTGCCCCTTCTCCTCCTCCCTCACTATTCAAAGGGCATGGAAGATCTTCAAATCCCAGTATCATTACAGAGTGGAAAGTCAGGCCAAAATCTATTACAGAAATTACAGAAGTCCTACGATACCAGGGTGAGCTGGGTGATAAAGGAATATGGAGAAATGGGGCAGCACGTGGAGTTAGGAAGTTCTGTGTCTTCATATCAAAGCAGCTGTTACTTGTTAGTAGACCAAAGGTAAAATGTTTCAGATCCTAGAACTTGGTATTCTTATCTGTAGAATGAAGAGATTGAATGAAATTATGTTAAATCACCCCAACAATACTCTAGAATTCTAGAAAAGAGGTTGGGAGATCTTCCCTAGGTTTCAAGGGCTAGCTTGGGTGTCACATTTAATAATGCCAGATACAACACATATTATCTGGAGCCAATCCAATTCAGCATGAATATTCTCTTCCAATTCCCATCTCTCCTTCATTGGAAGGAGAAAAGAAAGTAAAAAGGGAAAAGGAAGAAACACGCACAAGCATTTTCCCATGCCTTTTTATTTTTATTTGTTAAGAAGTATGTTTTAAAATATTATTTATTTTTTATTATTACAGGGTATAGTGCAGGCATGAAAAAAATAACTCCACAGGTCTTATTAATACACATATAAAAAAGTGACCAGTGTACATGCTATTATTTGAGTTCTTTTTAAGTTAAGTTTTTTAAGTTCTTAAAGCTATTTAAGTTCTTTAAGTTCTATTTAAGTTCTTAAGCTACTTAAGTTCTTCAGCCCTCAATTGCTTCCTAAAATGAAGAAGGACTAGATAATCTCAGAGGTCCCTTTAAACACTAAAACTATGATCCTAGGAATCTGTTCTTGTTTTTGCCTCTGTCAAAGTACTGGAGCAACCTGTTAATAGGATCAGAGCATTTAAGCCTTTAGAGCCAAAAGGGACCTTATGGATTATCTAGGTTTATCCTTCCTTTTCAGATGAAGAAACCATTATTCCAGAGATGTTCACTTATTTTCAAAGACCACAAAAGTAATAAACAGCAGAGCTGAGTATCAATTAAAATCTTGTATTTTTCTCATTATACAACTTTTGTCTCTCAGCTTTGCTGGGATGGGGCAGTGTAGGTAATGGGTCTTTCCACCATTTATATTTACACAGAGAGTATACTTGCTTAAAGTAAGACTTAAACTTGATGGAACGGGGGTGATGAATATATGAACTTGGAATCCCAGGACTCTGAAAATTTGTCATTTCAGAGCCTAAGTCTGAATCTGAGCCCTGCTACATGCTACCAAATGTGACTTTGTGCAAGTCATTTAATTTGTATGGGCCTACTTCCTCATCTATAAAATGAGAGGACTGGGTTAGATATTGTCTGGTGCTTCTTCCAAACTCAACGATCCTGCCATCATGGATTTCCCTGAGCTCTTCTCTAGCATTAAGATTCTGTGACTGCACATCATCCTTTAGAAATCTTTATACTACTACCCATGTGGATTTTTTTTTAATTTAGAGATCTAGTCTTGCTTCATAAAATGTGTGTGCCCAAGTGCATGTGTGTGTATATCTCCGAACTCCTGATAACAAGATAAATTTAATTTGCTTTATTCAAGTCACCACCTCCTTGGGAGCCAAGGATTTCTTGCATATTAATAATTCATCTGGTACATTTTTAATGCTCATTTCTAATCTGATACAGATTTCACTTCCATTTCAAAAAGACATTTCTGAAGGAGATGAATTGGAATGACTGCATGCTTCCTAATAGCTTTTCCTGCTAAGCTGCTGTGTGAGTCATGAAGTTGAAAAATAAAGGAAATAAGGATTTTTTCAAGTGCATACTTTGAACTTGGTGCTTACTAGGGACTACTTGCCCAGGGTCACGTAGCCAGTAAGCATCAGAAGCCAAATTTGAACTCAGATCTTCCTTCTTTTTTTTTTTTTTTTTGCTTTTTTGGAGGGCAGTTGGGGTTAAGTGACTTGCCCAAGATCACAGGACTAGTTTTTTTGTGTTAAGTGTCTGAAGCCGGATTTGAACTCAGGTACTCCTGACTCCAGGGCGGTTGCTTTATTCACTGCGCCACCTAGCCGCCCCTCAGATCTTCCTTCTTAACTCTAGGCCTAGCACTTTATCCGCGAAGTAAAGCACTCACAAACTCTTTTTCTTCTCCCTACTAAGAAAGAAAGTTCTCATTCTGAGGCAAAACAATCTGGCCCAGCTGCTATGAACAGTATGCACAGACTCTGGAGCCTCCATAATGGAGAGAGTAAGGTAAAAGGCATTCACAAAATGATCAGGAGAGTTTTGATGTCATGCCATATCAATTTTCTGCATCATTTAACTTGGGGGTGGAAAGGAACATATTAGGGTTTGGCAGAACCTGTTAATCAAGACTGTTAAACCTTTCATGGGAAAACAAAGCATCAAGATACCATAATTATTTTGTTTTTTTTCAGGTGACTGAATTTTTGCCCTGAGGTGGACTCCATTTCTCTGAAGGCCGTCTTTTAAAAATCTATTTTTCTTTTTCAAGGATCAACTTCCTTCTGAAAAACTGCAGCCTCATGAGGCTTACTGCCATAGGTTAATATGAAGCCAAAGCAAATATGAATAGAGCTGATCTCAATACAAAATTCATGAAAAACAGCCACATCTTTTTCCATACAAATGTGAAAATAGCATAATGATAAGAAAACTGTCGAGAACAAAGGTGTCACTTTTTGTTTTCATACTGAAATCTCACCTAATAACGAAAAGGAGAAATAAAAGTAAACTCAATTATGGTTTAAATTCCTTTCTTAAGAAATTTGCTGTTGTTTTTTCCCCCTCATTTGAATTAATAATATTTTAAGAATTCTGGAATCATGAGTTGAAATTTGACTGAAGTAGATCATATAACTTTTCTGTTGCTATATGTTGGTCTGTTGTTTTTAAATCTTACATGATTATTATTATTATTATTATTATTATTATTATTATTATTATTATAAACCTGATAAATATCAAGCAACTTGAGCATTTCCCAATATGAAGAGAAAAAGAGGACTGCATCAGAAACCAGGGAGTACTACTATCTACACCAAAGGTCATGCCATCAGAACACAAGTCCTGGGGTGGCTAGGTTGTGCAGTGAAAACACTTGCCCTGGAGTCAGGAGGATCTGAGTTCAAATCCAGCCTCAGACACTTAACACTTACTAGCCATGTGCCCTACCTTCCTCTCTCCAAAAAGCAAAAAAAAAAAAAACAAAACCAAAAAAAACCAAGCCCCAATAGGTCCTAATTAGTTGGAAAGGTTTCAAGTTCAGGTTCAGTGACAATATGCATGTTCACAGCTCAAGGACTAGCAGAAGTATATCTACAGAGTCTTATCATCAGGCAATAATATCATTCACTAGGTAATGACATTTTTTGGCTACCATAACTTAACAGGGTAATTTACTGAGATAGAAAAAGGTTAGAATCCAGAAAAATGAATGGAAATTCCTTGAAATAAGGGATTCAATGTACTGCATAAAATGTCCCTAGCTAACTAAAAAGAGAGAAAACATTTGAGTTTCTCCTAATTTGGGGGCATGGAGGGAGGAAAGCAGGGCAATTGGGATTAAGTGACTTGCCCAAGGTCACACAGCTAGTAAGTGTGTCAAGTGTCTGAGGCTGGATTTGAACTCAAGTCCTCCTGACTCCAGGGCAGGTGTTCCATTCACTGTGCTGCCTAGCTGCCTCATTTCTCCTTATTAAAAAATAATAATAATAAGTTACCATAAAAGGTGCCAAATGAGATGGAAAAGACAGGTCTAATTCTTATTGTAGAATTTTAAAACAATAGCACATAAGAATAATGTGGCATATAATAGTATATAATAGCTACATAATATTCTCTATAGAAATCATTGTCATATACTAGTTCCTAATACAATGTCCCATCATCAGCATTGACTGTCTATCTGTGGCCCTTGTTCCAACTCTTACGTACTTTAAACCATTGGGCAACACTGTTATTCACTAAACTGATTCTATCCACCAAGAGAATCTGGCTCTAAGAAGTCTTACCCTGGAGGTTTTGTGCTCCCCAACCTCAACCCCAACCCCAATGGGCAATCAGTTGAGTCCAGAATTGAGCACCAGGAAGATAAAAGGTTGTATCGCGTGTTTTGCCAATGCCTTCGATAAACCTAAACTATTCCTTGACACAAAAATCTATTGCTTAACACCAACATTTTTTTTCCTAATGAGGGTTTTTTTTTTCCCTGATGACACTATATTGTTCAAAATCTAGCATATGACCATTGATGGGATCCTAATAAAGCTGCCTCCAGCCCCAATATTCTAACTTCCTTATAGACTCCACTGAACAGCAGGCCCACTGTACCTACCTAACCCCTCACCACCTCCTATACTCAATATCCTAACTTTTTCATACATGCCTCACTACTTACTAGAATGGCAGGTGTGTCCGCAAACTGACATTTCTCACAGAAACAGCAGGCTTGTCCATGTGATGGGATTCCAGCCACTGCCCCTAGCTGAGCACTTCCCTCAGATCCAATTTACATATTTGAACAGGAGTGTTCTTGTACTCAAGTACAATCACATCATCCATTTAGCCGAAGACAGGGTCACAATACGTAACTATTCACCTTGAGCAGACGGGACCACGATAGCTAGCCAACTGGAGGGCAGCATGACCAGAATGCTTAACCCTGAGCCACAGAAGGGACCTCTCCCCTATCATCTAATCCCATGACAAACCCTTCTGCCTCTTTAATATTCATGATCTCTGTTATGTAATTGAATCTTGACCCTATAAAAATCCATCTTGCTTTCTCTGAAGTTGGTGGTTACTCTTGGAGGCGTCATGAGAGGAGTCAATCTCAATAAATGCCTATACTTGGATTGGAGGTAGTATGACTCTGAATTCTTTAAAATGGTTCCACCACAACACATCTAGAAACCACACGGTTTTTGGCATCCCTGGGTGGGCAGAGTCTAAACCCCAACAACCATCTTTAAAGAGCCAAAGTTTTGGCAGATAAAAATGGCAATGGAGAGACATGTGTATGTACATGGTGGGGGGAGGAGAATGGGAATGGGGAGGATGGGATAACCTCTGTGCAAGTAGAGGTGATGTAGGGGATATAATTTAGGAAATATGTAACTGCAAAAGGAGACGGTCTGCTTGTAACAAGAGCATGGGTTTAAACTGATAGCCTGAATGGTACCTAGGTATACAAAAAATTTTTAAAGGGGAAAAAAGAAAAGACCTAGAGGAAAGGATTCCAATGAGTTTGGGAGGTCGTTCATAGATGATCGGTAGGATAACATGACCAAGAATCATAAAATTAGAAGGCCCTGATAGGTAGCAATCTGCACTTATTTGAGGTGTACCCATATTTGTAATATCGCAAAATCTATTTAAGTACTGAGATAGTAAAGCTGGGAGCAGGGGAAAGATGTTGGATAGGACCTATGTTGTCATTGCTTTATCAACCTACCAGGATATAAAAACTCTCTACAAATCTGGATAAGCAACTAATCTGTAACTTTTAGTTTCAGAGGATTGCCTAGAGGCATGTAAAAAAATTTGCTCAGGACCAGCCAATCTGTGTCATATATAGAACTTAAACCCAGGATTTGTAGGCTTCATGGCTAGCTCCTGTAAAGCCACACGTGAACAGCTTTCTAGAGGGCTGCTGATGTGAACAGCTTTCAAGGTTCTGATTACATAGTATAGCAAACTCTCTATTTAATTCAATAACAAATCAGAGAACAACATCCACAGCAAATCAAGGTACAGCATTGACAACATTACAACTTACCACAGAAAATCAAAATGCAGCATTCAACATGTCTCAACTCAACAGCTTACCACTAAAATGGACACATAATTTTCACCAAAATAGTCACGATAGTTTTCAACAAAATACAATCATTTAGTAACTCAATCATTCAATTATCCTTAAGGAGATACAAAAGACCTTCCCCCCCCCCCCGGTAGTCATACCGGAGATTAGTTTCCAATCATAAACAAAGTACATTCCTTTAGTCAATCACAGAATCCTTACTTCAGTCACAAAGTACAATAGTCAAAGTCCCCACCCATGAGGTGTAATTAAGTTACAACTTCAACAGTCACTTTAGCAGTCAAACATATATCATTTGCCTAGTTCTGGGGGAAAAGTCAGCACCCTGAACTTCAGAGAATACAAACAGAAGTTACAACACAAAATAACACAATTTAGCAGACAGGGCTTCCAGCAGTATGACCATTACATCCATACCTAATTAGTTACCAGAGAGGGAATCACCAACATCTGGGTTTTCAAAGCCAGGGGTGGAGGGGGAAGGGGAAGGGAGCTTAAGGACGGCCCAGAGTCTCATCTGTCCAAATTACACAGCTCTTCCTAAAGTGAGTTCCAAAGCAAAACCTCACATCAGGGTCAGTCACTACTCAGCCAATTTCATCAGTCACTACTCTGTACCCACGGAGAGGTCTTTGCATCTTGACTCAGGGCAGGCTTTCAGTTTCCATGATTCCTCTTCCATGGTTCCAGTTCCCACCCAAATCTAACCAACTGCCACCTAAGTTCAAAGGCAGAAAGCTCCCAGTTCCTTGTCCAGCTTTCCATAAAGTTCCTGCTCCACACTGAAGCTCACAGTGTCCAATCCATCTCAATCCTTCACAGTCTCTGTTCCTGGGAAGACAAGGCTTAACAAAGCCACAAGAGCATTCATGCGCATTAACAAAGCCACAACAACATTTGTACAAAATACTGGCACAACAGTCATGCTTCCTCAGTCTTTGGCAGCTCTGGCTGACCCTCGGAAATCCTCAGTACCATAAGTTCCATTCTCAAAATCACAATCACTTTATCTAGCCTTCATGTGGCTTGGTCGAAGAAACTCTGTCTCAGTTTTCAATTCTCATTCCTCTTCTCAGTTCTTCTCAATTCTCAGTTCAGTTTTAAGTCTAGCAGCAGCCGCCCTGCCTCCACATGCTTATCCTAGGAAAATTCTGACTGTCCAGCTTGTGCTCTTTCATAAATATAGTATAGCTCTTCCCTGTTCAGCCCCTTCCTGTTATATCAGCAAAAGGGGTTCATACTTTCTGTTTCTTTAAAAGAGGCTTAATTTCAAACTAGGTGCTAAGTACTTCTTAGCTTAGCAATACAAAGGAATCTTCAAATTTCATTACCATTACATTCCACCTCCCCCAGGATCCTTGGCCTTACAATCTCAATCCAAATGACCATGGATCCTGGAAAATTTAGAGGTACTATACTTTGTAATCCTGCTGACTGTGCCATAATGTAAAACCATGCATGAACAGCTTTCCAGGGAGCTGCTGCTGTGAATAGCTTTCAAGGTTCTGATTCATTCCACAATGCTACCTCTCCACAAAGCATATAATAAGCACACTCATTTATGTTTTAAAGTTTATGAAATAAATTCTTCATAATAATCCAGTGAAGAAGATACTGCAAATATTATAAATCCAGTTTCATAAATGAGGAAACTGAGGCTTATGAGTTAATAAGTAAAGAGATTGAACTTGGGACTCAGAGTCCAGACCAAGTGTAGCACTCTTTCCACTATGCCATTGTTTCTTCACATATATAAAAAATAAAATTAATTATGATTAATTTGAATAATATTTCACACACTTAAACATATCAAGGCATTTGAAAAGAATGGTAATCAGCACACAGGAAATAATTAACTTGAAAATACTTGAGAGAGAATTAAAATTCTAGTCCAGAGGCAACTTCATTTGGTCTCATTTGGTTGGAGTAAAAGATAATCCATTTTAAAACCATACATGTAAATCAAATTGTTTATGACCTACATTAACAGGGATAGAAACACATCTAAATTACAAGACTTCTTCAGTACTATGGTATTTTTATGTCTACCAAGAAAGCATGAAAAACGTTCAAAGAAAACACCAATATCTCAAATGTCTAAAAAATAAAAACAAGATGTTCTCCCAATTCAAAGCAGATGGCTTAAATTCATTCCTCAGATAGTAAAATAATGAATTGACTATAAACTTAAGACGATGATATGAGAAAAGAACCAAGTGTTCATATATGTATTAAACATGGTAGTAAGTTAATTGGTATCAAAATCCCTTAGGTCAGTCTTTGTCTGCAACAGATTGCAAAAAAAAAGCAGATTTAAAGTCATACTCATATATTTATAGACATATGTACTAGGTAAACATGCAAGTTGAATAGTTGAATAAATCAACACTAACTCTCTGATTTGAAATTAGGCCATGCATGTGCTTCCCTGCCCCTCCTCCCCCCTTATTGAACTATTCTTGAATCTAAATTCTATCATATAGATAGTTATACCTTAAGGTTATCATCTACAGGAGTGGGGCATTCTGGGAAGACGGTGAAGAGGATCAGAGTTTTTTTATTATACTATGTTATATAAATGTTTTATTCGGTAAATTAAAAATAAATAAATATATTTATCAAGTACAAAATATAAATGCCTAGAGACCCATATAGCCAGTAGAATTGAGTTCCTATAGCAAGAGGCATAGAGGCTATGGTCTTAGATTCTATTCTATTCTTGTTCAGATCCAAGTCCAAATCAGGAACTTGCAGCTCAAGTCAGTAGAACATTAATCAGAGTTTGTTCTAGGGCAGAGCACCCCCTTAGAAAGCACTTATAGCTTACAAGTCCTTGGCTTGATCTGTCTCTGTGGTACTGGAATACCAATATTCAGTAGCTCCCACAAGAGCAGTAACAGGACAAGTCCAGACCTTCCCTTAAGAAGTACACTGAGTTTGGCCATAACATAAAGTCTGAAGCTAGAAAGAAGGCTGGAATAATGGCAAAACAAACAAAAACAATCCCACTATGAAAAGCTATGATGGTAATGGAGACACTTAAGACCTAGAAGAGAAGAGTTCCAAAATATCTACTAGCAAAGCTGCAAAGAAAAATACAACTTGGGCATAAATCAAACTAGAATTCTCTGAAGAGATGAATTAAGAATTTTATAAAAGTGTTTAAAAATGTGATTTCTTTTAAATAGATGAAATGCATGTCAGAGGAAAATATGAGAAAATAAATGAGACCTATGGAAGAAAGAACTGGAAAAGGAATTAACAGCTTAGCACAAGACTTATAGAATCTTTCTCAAAAACCAAACCCCCTAAAAATTAGAATTGACCAAACAGATGCCAATGACTCTGTGTTGACAAGAACTATCAAAATAAAGTCAAAAGGGGGCGGCTAGGTGGCGCAGTGAACAGAGCATTGATCCTGGAGTCAGGAGGACGTGAGTTCAAGTCCAGACTCAGACACTTGACACAAAAACTAGCCGTTTGACTTTGGGCAAGTCACTTAACCCCAATTGCCCTCCAAAAAGCAAAAAAATAAATAAATAAATAAAGTCAAAAGACTGAACAAAAAGAAGAAAATATAAGGTAGCTATCTTGTAAGAGAAACAACTGATATATAAAACAGATCAAAATGAAAAACAAAGTTAAGAATCTTTAGACTACTTGAAATCTAAACCAAGAAATAAATAAATAAATAAATAACACTAGACAAATCATTTCAAGAAATCATAAAGGAAACTGTCCAAATTAGAAATATAAAGGATATATTGATCACTTTCCAAAAGAAACCCCAAAATAAAATCTCTCAGGAACTGTCTAGCCAAAATCCAAAGGTACCAAGTCAAAGAAAAAATACTGTAAGCAGCCACAAGGAATTCAAGGAATAAGGAGCTACAGTCAGGATCTCACATAATTTTGCATCCTCCACTATGAAGGAGAAGAGAAATCTGGAATATGATATTCCAGAAAGCAAAAGATAAAGGCTTCCAGCCAAGAATAATCTGTCCAGGAAAACTGGTTTTAATGGACTTTTTAATGATATAGAGGACTTCCAAGCATACCTAATAAAAATATTAGAGCTGCTCACAGAAACTTAAGTACAAAGACAGGTGTGAGGGGAAAAAGAAAAGGTAAACACAAATGATCATAAGGGATTAAACAAGGATAAATTGCTTACATTTTACTATGGGTGGATAACAAATGTGTTCATTCTGAACCAAATTATCATTGAGGATCATAGAGAGTCTAATTAGACAGAACTACTGGGAGTAGTTCCATTTATCTTGATAATCCTAAAAGATGAATAGGAAGAGAGAGAAAAAGGAATGTGCTGGGTTCAGGGAATAGGAAGGTTAGGGAAAATTATCTTATATAAAGTACATAACAGAAGTCTTTATAAACAAAGGAGTGGGGTATTATCAAACTGAACTTCACTTTCATGTGAATAAGTCAAAGGAAGGAGGAACACATACACAGAGCTGGGTAGAGAAATACATTTCACAACAACAGGGAAATAGAAAAGGAAGGGGAGAAAGAAAAAGGGGTAATTAAAAGGGGTATTCGATTAAGAGAGAGCTTAGTCCCAAACAAAACAACTCTAAGGATGCCAGAAAATAATAGAATTCTTGTTGACATGGTAAATAATGGAAATCTGAAGGGATGCCCATCAAGTAGGGAATAACTGAAGAAGTTAAAATGTATAAATTGCGTAGAATACAATGATGCTACAAGAAATGATGAAGGGGATAGTTTCAGAAAAACTTAGGAAGTAAAACCTAGGAACTGAAACTGAATGAAATGAAGAGAACCATGAGGGAAAAAAGGAATATATATACTTTTGACTAACATATTCTGGAAACTACTGATGTCTCTTTAAGGCTGTCAAAGGAGAAAAGGTAATTTTAAAAAAATTCTGAAGATGACCTTTCATCTTGCAGAGTGAACCAGAAAGAGGGTCAAGATCATATGGAATTCTTACAAAGCTTAGGCAATGACAAGGAAAGAAAGTGATGACACTAGCTTGTAGATCCCGTAACAAATTCAAGAAATAAAGAAAACAGGAAAAGAATAAAAGTTATTGTTACTTATTCTTATTCTAGAGAAAAAGTACTGTATAGAGAATTGAAATCATAACCTCAATTTGAGACTAAACTTATATTTCTAATATTATTTCCTTATCATAGTATATCTTCAAGTTTAAGACATGTCACCTTCCTCTCTATCCCATAGACAATCAGGAAATAAGGAACAGTGTAAGCAATTGTGTCTCAGTGTCAAATTTTGGCCACAATTTTTGCAAAATATTCACAGAATCATAAACCTTTGTGGCTGGAAGGAATCTCAAAGATTATTCAGCCTAATGCCCTCATTTTATAGATGAGGAAACTAAGGTCTGGAGAGCCAAAATGACTTTTCCAACATTACACAGTGGGGAAAAAACCACCACCACCCCAGGTCTTGATTCCAAATTCAGCATGCATTCAGTATGCCACACTGCACCCACCTGCAGTCACCCTGTATCATTATGAGGAAATCAAACATATAGCACCAATATCTGGTCTTGAAAAGACCTTGCCACTAGCAAAGGCCATTCTCCTGCCAAAAACAAACAAAAAATAAAGTTGCTCTTTTAAAAAGAATCCAGGAGTAAGATTCTATGAAAGTGTAGTCCTAATACTATATCCTCTGCTATATAGTGAACCAGTCAGAAGTCAATTTTATAAAAACGAGTAATATCTTAGAAAAGAAATGTTGGTCTAAGGCTATTCAATGTACAGGTTAATATTTATTGAAGAGTAAAAGAAACAAAAGAATTAAAGAACTTTTAAAAGGGGGGAAATTTAGGATTAGTTCATCCTCTCCCAAAAGTAACATTCCACGTATTTCTGCATTGTTTCACAGTTGCATAACAATGGCTTGTTTTGATCTCAACTCTAAGAAGCTAATATGACATACTTACAAAAATGTATTAAATATCTATCATGTGTCAAACATTGCTAGGTCATGGGGGAACAAAGAGAAAAATGAAAATGTCCCTGCCCTCAAGGAACTTACATTCAAATAGAGGAAAACATCAAAGTACACAACATAAATAAAGTCATTTCAGAAATTTATCTACTAGGGGAAAAAGTCAGAAAAAGTCTTAAAGAGGAGGATGCCATTGAGCTGAACAACGAATGGAGCCAGAAATTTTAAGAGGCATGAGGGAAGGAGTGTAATCCAGGCACAGAAGGCTGAGAACAGAGTTTTTGGGTAGGGAAAACAATTTTTAAGCTACTTCAGTAATTCATAGGAGAGACCATGAAATAAGATTATTTAAGAGATATTACAGATAAGAATTGACAAGACTTGAAGACTAATTGGAAATGGGAGGGGGTGAGGGAGAGTGAAAAAAATAGAAGATGACTTTGGGATTCTAAACATGGGTGGCTAGAAAGAGGAATGCCCTCAAAAGAAACAGGGAAGTTAGCAAGGAAAATGGAGGGGGGCGGATCATTTGTTCTCTTTCAGATATGTTAAATTTGTGGTACATATAGGGTATCAGGTGACAAATGTTAACAAGGCAATTAAAGAAAATCTTAGAGCTCAGGAGAAAGACTAGGGTGGAAATTTGGATCTGGGAGTCATTTCTATAGCAATGCTAACTGAATCTTTGAGAGCTGAAAAGTCCCCTGAGAATGGAATGTAGAGGGAGGAGAAGAGAGAGGAGAGGGGAGGGAAAGAGAAGAGAGGAGAGGGGAGAGGAGAGGAAGATAGAAGGGAGAAGAGAGAAGAGAAAGACAGAGGAGAAGAAGGGATGAGAAGAGAAGGGAGGAGAAAGCACTAGGGTATTATCACTGTTTGGAAGCCAACAAGAGAGAATGAGAAGAAATGTCCAGATAGGAAGAGGAAAACCACGGGAAAGAAGTGCTTCAAAAACTTCAGGAGTATCCAATAGGAAATGATGATTAACAGAGGCAGGCCAAGAAAGAAGAGAGGCACTTAAGAAATTACCAGAATATCTGGAGGAAGAGGATCAGTTGGGTTATGAGATCAGAAGTCAGAATGCATGGGGCTGAAAGCTATCTAAGAAGAGAGGAGGTACAGGCACCAAGTGTTTTAGGAGTTTACCTGTGAGAGGTCCTAAATCCTCACCTGTACCACAGATAACAACAGCATCCTCTCACCTCCAGGATCAATGATAAATTTCTTGATCTGGTGTTTGAAGCCCTTCATAACCTCCCAAACCCCTTCCAGTCTTCTGAACTTTATTCATTCACATGCATGGGCATGAAGCCTATGAGCTCCAGCAACAATAACTTCTGGGTTTTTCCTCATGCATTGTGGCTCCTGGCTCCAGGCATTATAACTGGCTGTCCCCTATACCTAGAAGTCCCTCTGCTTACTTCTAGGCTTCTTTCAAGTCCCACCTAAAATCAGATCTTCTCCCAAAACCTTTCTATGATTCCCCTTTAATGTGAGTGATTTAACCTCTGATGCTAGCTAGCTCTCAGATTATCTTCAATATATCTTGTTTCTACATAGTTGTTCTTTTAAAACATTTTTATTATTTTTTAAAATTAACTTTAATCTTTATTTTTAGATTACATCATTCATTTCCACAAGATTTTGAGTTACAAGTTTTCTCCCTGTCTTTCCCCTACCCACCACCCCAAAACAATGAACCCACTGTATACTCCTTTCCCCAATATACTCTCTCCTATATCCTCCCCAACCACCCTCTGTCTTTCTAGTAGGGCAAAATGGATCACCATACACCAGTGCCTGTATATCTTATTTCCCAGTTGCATGTAAAAAGCAATCACAATAAAATAATAATAATAATAATAATAATAATAATTTTTGAATATTTGATTTTAAAATTGTGAAGTCCAGATACTTTCTGTTCCTTCTTTATCACCCACCCTTACTGGGAAGATAAGCATTTCAAGATAGGTTGTACATGTGTAGTTATGAGAAATATTTCCATAGTGGATATATTGTGAAAGACTGACTATACTTCTCTCTATCCTATGCCGCCCCCCACTTGTTCTATTCTCTACTTTGTCCCTGTCCCTTTTCAAAAGTGTTTGCTTCTAATAACCCTCCCTCCCTTGCCCTCCCCTCCCTCATTCCCCCTCTCATCCCCTTCCCCCTTACTCTCCTGTAGGGTAAGATACTTAATTTAGAGTGTATGTCATTCCTTCCCTAAACCAACTTCAATGAGAGTAAGGTTGACTTACTTTTGCCTTCCTTTTCTTCCCCTCCATTATAACAGTTGTCCCTTGCCTCTTGTATATGAGAAATTAACTCCATTCTGTCTCTCCCCATCTCCTCTCATTATATTCCTCTCTTACCTCCCAATTTTACCTTTTAAACACCATCCCTTCCTATTCAACTGATCCTGTGCCCTCTGTCTATGTATACCTGTACACATATATACACACACTCACATATGTATTCATATGCATATATACCCTCCTATACAGACATATACGTATGTATGTATATGTATATATACACATATACACACACATTTATATTCCCTTCACCTATCCTCATACTGAGAAATGTTTCATAAGTTACAATTATCATTCTTCCATGTAGACATGTAAATAGTTCAACTCTGACAAGTTCCTTACGATTTTCTTTTCCCTGTTTACCTTCTCATGCTTCTCTTGCTTTTTGTATTTGAATGTCAAATTTTCTATCCAGATCTGGTTTTTTCATCAAGAATGCCTGAAAGTCCTCCACCTCATTGAATGACCATATTTTCCCCTGAAACATTACACTCAGTTTTGCTGGGTAGGTGATTCTTGGTTTTATTCCTAGCTCCTTTGATCTCTGGAATATCATATTCCAAACTCTTTGATCCCTTAATGCAGAAGCTGCCAGATCCTATGTTATCCTGATTGTGTTTCCACAATATTTTAATTGTTTCTTCTTGGCTGCTTGTAATATTTCTCCTTGATCTGGGAATTCTAGAACCTGGCCATCATATTCCTTGGAGTTTCCTTTTGGGGATCTTTTTCAAGAGGTGATCAGTGGATTCCTTCAATTTCTATTTTGCCCTCTGGTTCTAAAATATCCAGGCAATTTTCCTTTGATCGTGACTTTCAGGTAGTCCAATAATTTTTAAATTGTCTTTCCCAGATCTATTTTCCAGGTGACTGGTTTTTCCAATGAGATATTTCACATTGCCTTCAACTTTTTCATTTGTTTGTATCTGGGTAATAGTATCTTGATTTTTCATAAAGTCACTTGTTTCCATTTGCTCCAATCTAATTCTGAAGCAAGTATTCTCTTCAGTGAGCTTTTGAAATTCTTTTTCCATCTGATAAATTCAGCATTTTAAGGTGTTCTTCTCCTCATTGGCTTTTAGGGCATCTTTTGCCATTTGAGTTAGTCTATTTTTTAAGGTGTTATTTTCTTCAATCAGGTTGTTGACTCTCTTTTCATGATTTTCTTGTAGCATTCTCGTTTCTCTTCCCAATTTTTCCTCTTCCTCTCTTACTTGATTTTCAAAATCTTTCTTGAATTCCTCCATGGCCTGTAACCAGTTTATATTTTTCTTGGAAGCTTTTGGTGCAAGAGTTCTGACTGTGTTGTCTTCCTCCTGCTCCATGCTTTGATACTTTTTGTCTCCAAAAAAGGAATCTAAAGTTGGATGGCTGTGCTTGCTTTGCTTCCTTTGCTTGCTCATGTTGCCACTCAATTTCTTGACTTTGAGCTCTTTGCCCCAGTAGAACTCTCATTCCAGATGGGACAGCTTTGTCCCAGTTGCTGGGGCTTTCTCAGCTGTTGGAGCTATTAGGAGGATGCTACCTCTACAGCCCACAGAAACTCTGGCTTGCTGGTCACACACCTCAGGACCACTACCCAAGACCACAATCCAGATCCAGGCAGGTTAAGGCAAGAGAACTTAGCTTCTGAATGGTCCCTTGGCCCTGCTGGAGATCTGCAGGATGGGAGCTTCTGAAACAGTCACATGGAGGTGGCTGCAGGGCCACTGCTTCTGCAGCTTCTTGCTCCTGAGGTTGAGGCTGGACCTCACTCCATCTCCCCATATCCAGTAGAGTTCCACTGACCTTTTTACTTTTTCTTTGCTATTTACAGTTGATAATTCTGGAAACTGCCACAGCAGCTGGTGATCCACTCTCCAGATCCTGCAGCCGTGGCTGGCCGGGGCCACCCTGAGGTTAAGACCACAGGTTCACCTGGGGCTGGGCTCTGCTGATCAGCCCTTGATCTGGATTTTCTTTCATTTAGTAACTTTTTTTCTTTGAACCAATAATACCTCAATATGACTTCTGTCCTCAGCACAGCCAAGTATTGATACTGATGACGCATCTGTTGCATGTGCTGTCCTGAAGCCAACTTCTTTAATTGCCACATTTTCCAGACTACATCCTGGGTATACAGGAGGCCCTGGATATGTCAAAGAAAAACTACACTCTCGCCCTCACATGAGCTGACATAATTTGTGGTTTGCACATCTAGCTGGACTCCCTGTATTTCTTTGGGAGTTAAACCAGTTACAAGAAGACAGCCACTAGTCAGTCTACACCAGACTGAGAATCTATGTAGCTGGGACCCTTCCGGATAAGTAGACCATCACATCTTCATACTCTAATAGTTCGCATGGGGCAGAGGGGGGGGAGGCGGGGAGGAAAGAGAAGAATGCTGTTTTTGTCACCCAACTAACTCATGTTCCCCCTCTGTTTCTTTTGTCTTCCTCTTCCCTTAGACAGGAAATGAATTCTTTCCCCACCCTTATTACTCCTTTCCTCCTCCCATCCTACTTCCATTTGGGAGGGGATTGCCTTCCATTCCTCTTCTCCCTGATAAAACTCATAAATACACAAAGTTCTGTCTGGATTGTGATATCCTTAGTATTTTGTATAGGACTTCCACATGCATGTTCATTCCTCCTGTAATAAATCCAGTGGCAATGCATGTCTCATGGACTTGTAAATTTTTATTTATTTTTAAACATGTTTTGGTTAATAGCAGTAAGTTCTGATTTTTTTTCCAAAAACTGCAGTAGATTTTCCCTGATCCTTTTGTATTGCCATGCAACCAGTATCAAGAATTATCAACACAGTTGCCTAGCATGACTGTCATAATCTATGCTCCTCCAAAAGAGTGAAGCTAACTTCTCTACCTGTGGCTGAAGCTTGATGACCTTGGCCTGAGGAGTGCTTTTCTCTAATCAAACTGAATTAAGCAGTCAGTCACATTATTTATCTATCCAAAAGAAATCGTCTTTTTTTTTATTTCATGTGACAAAATCACTTAGCATCTCTGAGTTTAGATGTGCGATGAAATTTAATTCTCAGATTCTTCATTGATAAAAGGGCCTGTTTGCCTCAAAGGGTTACAAGCATTTAGTGGCCCATATACCTGAAACTCTGCTTGTTTTTTTTAAAGCTGTATTTTTTTTTTCATTTTGGGAAATGCTGTATTTATCGCTTTGCTCAGAGGATCATCAGTCTAGGGTTGGAAAGGACCTTATAAGATATCTAGCCTAATTTCCTCATTTTACAGATGGGGAAACTGAGTCTCAGGAAAGTTAAATGACTTGCCCATGGTAACACATGTATTAAGTCTCAAAAAGCAGAGTTTGAATGCAAATAGAAAGCCATTATACATTCCACTATTCTGTGATGTCTTCTGTCAAAGTGCCTTCTGCCTTCTGCTGAAATTACTTTCAAAAATTTTTATACAGTTATTTTTGTACATGGTTTTTTTTTCTTTTAAAATGCAAGCTGCTTGTAGGCAGGAATTATTTAGCTTTTGCCCTTTGTATTCCCAACAACTATCATCAGAGTGTCTGACTCATGGGAATTTGCCTAATAAGCATTTGTTAATAAAATCAAGCAATCACGTGTTAATTAAGCACCTGGTAAGTTCCTGGCACTGTGCTAGGTGCTGACTAAAAGTACCCAGAAGGAAACAACCCCATCTCACAGGAAACTTACATTCTTATGTATTATATTTTATACATGGGAGATGAATGTCATTGATGACCATATCCTGAGAACTCACTTTGTTTAGCATTTTACTAGTCATGAGAAAAACTGACATACATTAACTCAGAAAAATATAAAAATATATATATATATATATATTTTTTCTATTCTTCAGTGAAAATGGTGACTTGATCATAGTTGGGATAGAGGGGCATTTCAAGTACTATCACTTCCATTTAATGGACTTAGAAACAAAAACATGGGAAGCATAGAAAAGCAAATCTAGAACTCCTCACTTTCTCATTTGTTGGGGTGATGGTTGCATAGCCAGTTCCCCGCCTAACATAAACTGAAAGTAAAAATTGACTGAGTGTCCCTGTCTCATATAATCTATATCAATATATTGTAAGTTGCTACAAAAGTAAATTTTCCTGCCTTCTGATGTCTTTCCTAGTGAATAAAGTTCAAATAGCCATCCTCTCCATTACTCTATCTGAAATAGAGGTTTGATGGATGAGTAAGTAGCCTCGGTACTAAAAGTACTTGCTAAAACTAAATGGCAATAAATAAAGGCATTGGTAAAGATCCAAGAAATTATTCTCATGTTCCCAGGAAGTTGATTAAATCATACAACCAGATTTTATTTCCAAAGGTAGAAAATTTAGCTTGAATAGCGGTTATTTTTCTTGGAAAAACCTGCTGCCATCCTAAGGGGGCTACTAAAGTGGTAGCTGAGAGTCAGCTAGACACTACAGTAGACAGGGGCATAGAGTCAGGAAGACCTGAGTTCAAATCAGATTCAGGCACTTAATGGCTGGGTGACCCTGACCAAGTCACTTAACCTCTACTTACTCAGTTTCCTTGATTATAAAATTAGGATAATAATAGCACCTAACTCTCAAGATTGTTATGAAGATCAAAATAAAGAATATTTGTAGGCACTTACCAAACCATTAACTACTACACAAACGCTATTCTAATTATTAATTTGAGTTAAGAAGGAGCCAGGTTTTCAGAGTATATTTTCGTAACCCTTTCTTATATTATGTGATGTTTTTCAAGCTTGACATTGATGGATCATCCTGAAACAGGGGACATAAATTTGATGGTTCCCACAAACTGTCATTCTTCTCAATGAATTATTTAACTTTTCATTAATTTTACTTAAAAAAAGACTGAAAAACAATGCTATATTGTGCTCTTATTACAATAGAATGTTTGATTTGCAGGAATATTTTGTAATTGGGAAGGTTTCTCTTAGAATAAACTAGAATAAATAGAATTTAAATGTTCTATGATTGAATCTGATATGATACAGCTGAAAAATCATGTTTCATTAACGACAACTGTAGAATTATGAAATCTTCCCCACCAACTGGCTTTTATTTGTCTCAAGTGCTCCAAACTAAAGATGTTTACTTCTTAGCCCTTATCCATATTCTTCTTTCTTTCGCCTATTGTCTTTGCTTATTGATTGTTAGGGGTTTTGTTTCCTTTTTGCTTTTTTTTCCAAATGGCACAAAAGGTGTCCTATATCGTAGAAGAGTGGTTCCCAAACTTTTTTTGAGTACAAGGACTCCTTTTATAACATCAACAAATTTTGAGGATCCTCTTGTGACAGTCTTGTAATTCACAATTCACACTTTACTAGAACTAAAGGAAAATCCAAAGAACAACATTTGGTATGAATATGGGTTCCAGAGTCATGGCAAGCACTTCAAGAAATGCTTATTGACTTAACTTTGCATTGAAATATCTTTGGGGAAAAAGGACATCATGCCAAGAAGAGATCTGAAATATTTCTTCTCCCCTTATTGCTTTTTCAACAGAAGCACAGAATTACCTTTTCCCTTTCCACTATCCTTAAAACGGCATAAATGCTACCCTGAAATATAGTTGATTAAGGAGAAGTGGTAATGGATTGGTAAGAAAGATTCTGGAATCTCTTTCCCCAAGGGTCTTTAAATCTAAGAGAGATTGCTTTCTAGAAGAGACAGTTTATACTGGTTCCTGATTTTTTAATAAATTAATTTATTTATGTTTGCTCTGCAACGTTCAGTTCCACGAGCTTTTGAGTTCCAAATTTTCTCCCCCTCCCTCTGCTACACCTTCCTTCCCAAGATGGCATGCAATCAGATATAGGTTCTACAGATAACCTTCTCATTAAACATATTTTCACTTTAGTCATGTTGTAATGAGGATTTATAACCAATGGAACAAACTACAAGAAAGAAGAAAAAACAAAAAAGAAAAGATAGAGCAAATTGTTTGTTTCAATCTGCATTCAGGCTCTGTAATTCTTTCTCTGGATGTGGATAGCTTTTTCCAATATGGGTCTTTTGGAGTTGTCTGGGAACCTTGTATTGCTGAGAGGACCAGGTCTATCAGTGTTAGTCATGAGAGATACAATGTGTCTGTAATTGTGTACAATGATCTCCTGGTCCTGCTCCCTTCCCTCAGCATCAGTTCTTATAAGTCTTTCCAGGTTATTCTGAAGTTCATTTGTTCATTGTTTCTTATAGCACAATAGTATTCCATTCCATTCATATACCACAACTTGCTTAGCCATTCCCCAACTGATAGGCATCCCCTTGATTTCCAATTCTTTGCCACCACAAAAAAGAGCTGCTATGAATGTTTTTGT
>CM053600.1:15159641-15187172 GCA_028646575.1 Pseudocheirus occidentalis | reverse complement strand
AAGAGATCATAGAAGTGGGAAAAGGACCCATATGTATAAAAATATTTATTGCAGCTCTCTTTGTGGTGGCAAAAAACTGGAAATTTAGGGGATTGCCCATCAATTGGGGAATGAATATGATGGAATACTATTGTGATATAAGAAATGGGAAGGAGATGGACTTCATAATTACCTGGAGAGGCTTATACGAATTGATGCTAAGTGAGAAGAGCAGAACCGGGAAAAATTTGTACACAGTCACAGATACATCATATGTGTGATGACCAAACTTGATAAACTGGACGCTTCTCAGCAATGCAGTTAAAGACAACTCTACAAGTCTCAGAATGGAAGGAGATGTCTACATTCAGACAAAGATCTAGAAAGACCAGAGTTTAGATGGAGACTGAAGCAACACATGCTATCATTGTTTTCCATGTTTGGCTTTGTTTCTTTTTTTTTTCTTTTTCCCATTTGGTTACAATGCTTCTATACAACCAGACTATTGTACAACGTGAAAGTGTTTGCAGATCCTATACATGACTGTACGCCACCATAGGGGTGGGGTAGAAAATCTGAAACTCAAGTGATTCTGTAACTGAATCTTGTAAACTAAAAGTAAAGAAACAAGTCAATAAATTAAAAAAAAGAAGTGATAATCAATTCTGGATATCCTATATAGCCCAGAAATTCTAGACTTTCAAGTTAAATTTCTAATTATTATTATACTTATATTTGAAAAGTTTTCAGTTGTCAAGTTATTTTGACACAAGTTGTTAAGCAATAATGAAGTACCTATCAGGCTTTATTTCGTTAATTCTCCCAAAGCCTTAGAAAGGAGGTTGAAGTCATGTTCCTTAACAAATAAAGCAACTGAGGCAGATGGATGTGACAAATAATTTTTGCACCAAACTAGGTCTTCTAAATTCAGACTTAGGATATGTCGTCTAGATAATTCCATCTTTCATATAAAACACTGAGGAGACTGAAGCAAATGATAAAAATTAAAAACTTCACCACTGCCAACTCTCTCCAGGGTAAACAAGGCAAAGGGATTTTATAACATTGACTCCAGAAACCCATCATTATCTTTCATTTTCCTAAGAAAACCTAACTGCTTACTCTTTCTAAGTTGGCTCTTTCATTCCCAATAATCCTCATGCAGAGAGGCACTCTAAGAGAAAAACCATCTGGGCCTGGGGGCAGTGAAAAGGGTGGAAATTTTACGGGACAGCAAAAGAACTGGACTTAGGAATGTTCTAACCCTTGATAATGGTTCTAATTCTGCCTTTGTTACTTATTATCCATGTAGACTTAGACAAATTGTTCTCTCTCTCTCTCTCTCCTTTACAAGACAATGATCTCTAAGTTATTTCTGACAGTACATCCTATGATTCAAATGATGAGAACAACAGCTATTGTAAAAGGGATTGGCGATATCATTCCCCTAACAGAAGTCTTAAAAAAAAACAAAAAAAAAACAACAACAAAAAAAAAACAAATAAAGACATGACCCGGTTTGAAGGCCAGTGTACGGCAAGGACTCATCACTTGTTTTCCTCCCTAACAGAAACTGTTCACAAAGTGCATTACACACAAATGGAAATAATGTTGATTTCACTGTCACTTAGTAATTGAATTGATGCATCCCTTCAACAAGTATTTACTGAGTACCTATGCCACTCTGCCTAAAATGCTCTCTCTCTCTCTATGTCTCCTCTTGGCTCCCCTGGTTTCGTTCTGGTCTCAGCTAAAGCCCCACCTTCTATAAGAAAACTTTTCCAGTGCCCCATAATGCCAGTGCCTTCCCTCCAAGATTCCTTGTTTATCCTACAAATATGTTCTTTATAAATAGTTGCATGCATGTTCTCTCCCCTATTAAGATATCAGTTCCTGGGGGCAGCTAGGTGGTGCAGTGAATAGAACACTAGCCCCTGAGTCAGGAAGACCTGAGCTCAAACATGGCCTAGGACAAGGAACACTTACTAGCCATGTGACTGTGGGCAAGTCACTTAACCTCAACTGTCCCTCTAAAAAAAAAGCAACAAAACAAACAAACAAAAAAAAAGATGTCAGTTCTTTTTGGGAAAGGACTGTTTTTGCCTGTCTTTGCATCCCAAATGATTAGCATGTCTGGCATACAGCAGGGGCTTAATAAATGCTTTCTGACTTGATATGATGGGCATGAAGAGGGATAAAAAGAAAGAGAATACACTAAGCCAGGGATTCCAGGAATCCCAAATCCATTCAGTATGTGGCCCTTGTTAGTCTCTCTTTCAGGGACATATACAGCTGGGGATAAAAGTTGTGCTTTCAGGAAAGAATTATTTGGCTCGTTGTGACCAACTCAAAGGCTATTAAGAAACATAATGAGGAGCCCCAGGAGGAAGGAACTTGAACAAGTTTGTGAAGCGGTTGTCTTCCCCCCCCTTGTAGCTGAGGAGGGCAGGCATTTACTCCAAAGGCTTCTGTTCTTCAAGTTTGTTCAGAATTTCTGATTTAACTGCTTTTTATTTCTGTGTTTCACCAGTATAACAAATAAAAACTCAAAGTATCTCTGAGAGAGACAGAGTCAGCACTATCAACTACACATCTGGACGCTACATTTAGGGAACTGTGCCAACTGTGCCAAGGGCTGGTGGCCATCTTCCAGGATGGTGAAAGGTTAAAAATCAAAAATGGAAAAAAAAAACAGCTAGCTGGGCTCCACTAAAGGAAACACTAATCCAATCTTCTTTTTCTCACTTTTTAGCTATGTTTCTGTACTCAGTTTGACAGACAGGTGTTGCACACAGTAATAAGCTCTGTAGTAGGTTCCTACTCTTGTGTATAAGGTTTCTTCATTTTCTGGTTCTATGTGTATTTGGGTAACTTACACCTGCTGTCAGATAAACTGTCATAAAATGAAAAGTACCATCAAATGTTATGAGGAAGAAGTAAAAAAAAAAATATTTTTAAAAGCGTTTGAGCTTCTTCATAAAATACCTTCAATACTTCACAGATTATGAGAATTTTCATGTACATAACCTAAGTTAATCTTCACCTCAACTCTGAGAGATAGGCAAAGTAGCTATTAGCAATATTTCACAGGCAAGAAATCATAACTCCGAGGAGTCAAGTGAATTGCCTCAAGTCACATAGCAAATCAATTAACATGCCTTCATGTAAGGTCAATGTCTTCTATGTGCTAGGTGTTACTGAATAAGAGATAAGTGCCTAACAGCTGATTTTGAATTCAGGTCTTCCTGAGTAGTAATATTCTAGTAGGCATAGCAATGTAAAAACAAAAACTCATATTTCTTTAAGAGAATTCTAATTTACTGGTTCCTTGCAAAAGTAAGTAATGTCAGTAGCAAACTAATACACCTAGGAAAAAAGCCAGATAATAAAATGGATGATTACTTATAAAATAGATTTTAAAAGCACTCAAAATTCTGTTAAGCATGACTGAAGGAAACATTAGCCCAATCTCAATTTTCTCAGCATCTCTCTAGCTCAGCATCTCAGAGACCTCAGATGCCAACTATATCAATTCATATATATGACTGAAATTTCTCCAGCGTCTTAATGAAGTTGTGTTCTTCCCTTCCTAGTGATGAAAAGCCTATCACTTCCCCACATAGTACATTCTACTTCAGGGACTAAAGAACATAAATAAAAAACCCTAATGCATCTTCTACAGGACATTTCAAATCCTTAAAGATGATTATCTTATCCCCATTAAGTTTACTCTTCTCCAGGCAAAACATCTCCAGCTCATTTAATATGTCTCTCTACAGCATATTCCCTAGCATTTTCATTCACATTTTGCAAGCTGTCTTCCTTGGGATGCTCTTCAGCTTCTAATGTCCTTCTTAAAATGTGGTACCCACAGCCAAACATGACAGCCTAGATATGATCTAACTAGAATAAAGTTCAATGGAACTCTAGCATCTCCCTATTAATACTGTCTCTCAATGTAGCCCGAGACTGCATCAGTCTTTCTAGCTACCATATAATAGAACTGACTCATCTCAAACTTAAAATCTACTAATATCCCCATGTCTTTTCTATATGATGCACTATTTAGCCCTCCCACCCCCACTTTATTCCTATAAAAAAATTTAAGGAATTTACATTTGTCCTTATTAAACTCTATATTAGAAAATGTTGCCTAGAATACTCAGAAAAATCAGTAGACCTACATTTATAAAGTGTCTATTATGGACAAAAGATTGTACCAGAGCACTGGCCACTGAGATCTTTTTGTTAGTTACTAACTGGGCTTGGTGACTTGAATTGCTCATGAGTAACAAGGTATTCTCTTACTGCCCCCTTACTTATCTTGTGTTTCAACTTCATATTTGTCATTTTTATTCTGTCTCTTTCAGTGTAAGTATCATTCCCTTTGGCAGAGCAAATGGAAACAACTTCAAAAAGGAGTCATTATACCTTCTCTCTATCATCTGTTACCAACAACTCAATCAACCAGAGCAAAATTGGAAACTTTGACTTCTTCAGTTTTTCTCTTTTCATCAGAAGAGTCTTTAATAACTCTTCTTTATATTTAACATTTCTCATCCATCTCAGCTCATTCTGTGTAATAATTTTTTAACTGAAAGTTGGGGGTTAGAAATGAGGGGAGATGTGCCTTATCAAGGTGACTAAATAGTCTAAGTAAGGAGGGTGAAATTTAAAGCTTCTTTTTAATCAGAATCTGAAGAGTAAGATCTCATTAATGGGTCTGAAATTTAAGATAATTACAAGAAATTACTTAGAAGCAAATTTAAAGTGTTTCTTAACATGCTATATTGAACCAAGTGCCTATAATAATTTATAGTTAAATGTAGCAGTAAGAACATATGTTAACCATTGTTTATGGAAGATTATTATTATTATTATTATTATTATTGTTAATTTGGTTATAGAATAGTAGTAGTTAAATTTAATGCATGTTTCTCCCCATAATAAAGCTTCTTCTTAAAATATGAGATTCTACAAGATAAAGGTCAAATGCCCAAGAATATTTGTGGCACCAAATGATGCATACCATGAACTAATCTTTGGAAGCAGAATTTACTTACATAAGCACTTATGTATATTATTTTTAAATACTGATATTAATTTTCTTGGACATCAATGTAGTAAGCAATAACTCAGGAATAAAAAAAAACAATATCCCTAAAATTAGAATGGGCTATGGGGTGATGCAGGGAGAAAATTATTTCAATCCCAACACCTTTATTTTACACCCAAGGAAATGAGGCTTAGGAAGGTAAGGTCACATGGTGAATCTATAGTAAGACTAAGCCTAGACAGGCCAGCTGACCTTTCTACTATGCCATATCATCACTCATTATAGTCATTTTCCAAGGAATTCTCAATCATAATGATACAGGTGATGTAAATAGTGAGCCCTGTTTGAACAACATATAAGCTCCCTGATGTCATGCTCCTCTTTGAAAACAAAGGACAAACACAGTCTGTGAGTAGTCAAAGCTACCTGAATGGGGACCAGTGAGCTGGGTAACTCAACTCATCTTTCCCTTCTCCTTCTCCTCTCCAAAAGAAGGTAAATTTTGATGACTGAAAGCTGCCCAGTTAATTTGGGATTTACGGACTTGATTTATTTTCTTTTTCTTTCTTTCTTTTTCTCTCTCTTTCTTTCTTTCTTTCTTTCTTTCTTTCTTTCTTTCTTTCTTTCTTTCTTTCTTTCTTTCTTTCTTTCTTTCTTCCCTTCCTCCCTTCCTTTCTTCCTTCCTTCTTTCCTTCCTTCCTTTCATTCTCTGTTTTCCTCAATGGCCAAACCTTAAACCCATTTCACTCAGGAGCTCATAGATTGTTATCCAATCTCTGTCCAAGCACCACTCAATGGCCATATTCTGGACCCTCCTGGCCCAAAGTAAATGTAAATAGACAGCAACCCTGAGGGTCTTCCCCTCCCACTTTGATTTCATTTGATTTTTTGATTAAAGGGCCATCCCTTGACTCAATAAAGATACCTATCATCCCCTGATGGGCGTAACTTCACTTAAGGTGAGAACCTGAAAATGCCTAATCCTAAAAGGCCCAGGGTCTCCCACTGCATCCTGGGAGAATGAATATCAGGCAACCGGGCCCAGATGGCTGTGAAGGAGAAAGTGAGGCTGGTGACCTTGCACAACCTTCCCTCACTCAAATCAGTCAACTGCAAATTATGTCATCTCCCTGATCCCGTGGTTCTCTTCAAAAATGAAGGACAAACAAAAGCTCTCTAAGGGCAGGTGCTGTTCCATGATCATCTTTGGATCTGTAGTACCCCACAGACTACTTTTTATACAACAGACACTTAATTTTGTTATATCTGATGACATTTGCCTCTCTAATCTGCATGGGACTAAAGAAACATTGGTTCAGTGAAAAGTATCCTGATTTTGGAGTTAGAGGAGTTCCAGATCCCACCTCTGCTACATATTGCCTATGCAATTTGTGAGAAAGTCATCTGACTTCACCTCAATGTTAACTTATCTACAAAATAAGGGAGTTGGAATAGATGATTTCTAAGAATTGTTCCTACTCCAACTCCTATTATGCTTTAAAAATTTTAAGTAATATTTTACAACTGGATGTTTCTGCATTTATCACAGTGAATACCGTGGAGAGATCACAGAGCCTGGAGTAAGGGAGGCCTGAATTCAAATCCCAACTCAGATACTTGCCAGATGTGAGACCTTGGGAATTAAAAGCTGAGCAAAAGTGATATAAAATCTAATTGGTGAAAATAACTCCTTAAAGATTAAAAGTAGACAAATAAAAGCTAGTCACTCCATAAGACACCAAGAAATAATTTTTAAAAATTCAAAACACTTAAAAAATAGAATATGAAATATCTAACAGGAAAAAACTGATATGGAAAACACATCGAGGAAAGATATTTTAAGTAATCATTTAACTACATGAAATCCATGAAGAAAATAAAGCCTAAATATCTTATTTCAAGAAATTACCAAACTGTCCAGATGTTTTAAAATCAGAATGTGTGGTAAAATTTGAAAGGATCTACCAGTAACTTCCTAAAAGAAGCAAAAAAATCAAAATTCTCCAGGATACCATAGCCAAAATCCAGAACTCCCAGGTAAAGGTAAAAATACTGCTGGCATATGACAATTCAAGTACTAAGGAGCCACAATTAGCATGATACAGGATTTGGTAGCTACCACTATAAAGGTGCAGAAAGATCAGAATACGATATTGAAGAAAGCAAAGGATCTAGGCTTGTAAGCAAGAATAACTTACCTAGCAAAACTAAGTAGGGGATTGAGCTTTAACAAAATAAAGAACTTCAAAGCACTTCTAATAAAAAGTTCAGAGCTGAACAGAAAATACGACTTATAAACATAGGAGTGAAGAGAAGCATATAAAGGTAAACATGAGTGAGAAATCATAAAGGATAAACAAGGTTAAAGTGTTTACATTCTTATATGAGGAGATGATTCATGTTGCTCCCACAGAATTTTACAGTCACTTAGAACAGAATGGGTAAGAAAAAGGAATGTACTGGGAAATGAGGAATGAGAGAAGAATGAAGTAACTTATTTCACATAAATGAGGTGCACAAGGCGGTATGCAACAAGGAAGGGGCAAGGTGGACAACACTTGAACTTCACTCTCATCTGAACTGGTTAAAAAAGGGAATAAGACAAACAAAGATAACTGGGTATATAACTATATCTTTCCCCTTAAGGAAACAGAAGGAAAGAGGTAAGGGAAAAGGGGTGAATAAGACAGAATAGATTAAGGGAAGCATCAGTCAGAAACAAAACAGACTCTTTTTAAAATTTTTTTTTATTGTTAACTTTTGTTTATTTTTAGTTTACATCATTCATTTAAAACAGACTCTTAAAGAGGGGAAAACTATAAGTATAGGAAAATATGATAGAAGGAAATAAACAGTCAATAATCATAATCATAGATGTGAATGGAATGAACTCATCCATAAAATGGAAAAAGAAAGAGAAGTGGATTAGAAATCAGAATTCAGGGGCGGCTAGGCGGTGTCAGGAGGACCTGAGTTCAAATTTGGCCTCAGAAACTTAACACTTACTAACTGTGTGACCTTGAGCAAGTCATGTAGTCCCAACTGCCCTGACTTACCCCCTCCAAAAAAGAAAAAAAAAGAAATCAGAATCCAAAAAAAGTTGATTAAAAGAAATACAAAACATAAAGATACAACAGAATTATAACACATGGTTGAAGAATCTACTATGCTTTAGCTAAAGTAATAAAGGCATGCTTAGCAAATATGACTTTGAAAAAAGAAAAAGGAAAAATAAACCTAAGTAAAAGAGGTAAACAAAGAAACTATATTTATCCCTTCCACACTGTGATGGTTAGGTGCAAGGCATTGCACCATCTGAAAAATCCATGTAAATTGTTCTGGTCCTCCTTTCATATAAGAGAAATCTGAATTTTTCTTTTATGGGGTATTTACAATACCTTATTATATAATCTAGATTGAAATTATAAACATTATACATATATTACATACATTTCTGAGTTTCTAAACTTTTTCTGTGTCACCTGCTGGCCTTTATATGTCACCTGCAATTTCCACAACACTCCCCCAAAATTCCCACTTAATTTCTTATGCCAACCCACAATATATTGAAACTGCAATGTGGAAAGTCACAATGTGGAAGGGATAACTGTACATTTTGCTAAAAAAAAGTACCATAGACAGAGAATTAATATCAACATATAAATATATTTGCACCAAATGGCACCACATCTAAATTCTTCAAGAAAATGTTAAATGAGTTCTGGTAAGAATAGGCAGTAAAATTGTAATAGTGACAGACTTCAATTTATCTTCTCTCAGAACTAGATAAATCAAAGAAAAACAAAACAAAACAAAACAAAAAGAAAGAAATTAAGGACCTGAATAGAATTTTAGAAAAGTTAGATATGTTAGACTACTAGTAAATACTGAATAGGGATAAAAATGAGTATATCTATTTCTTTTCAGCACACAGCACATATACAAAAAATTGACACAGAGGCTTTAAAACTTCAGCAACAAATGCATATGGAGAGAAATATTACATGCATCTTTCACCAACCATAATCCAATAAAAACTATATTTAAAAAGGGGCCTTAGAAACTAAATAATAATCCTAAAGAATAGGCAGGCAAGTCAAAGAATAAAGTATAGAAAGAAGCAATAATTTCGTTAAAAATAATGACAACAATGAAACAACATATCAAACTTCGAAGGAAAGAACCAAAGTAGTACTGGAAAATAAACACCTCCAAACTCTTTCATCAATAAAAGAGAGAAAGAGCAGACTGATGAAATGGGAAGGCAAAAATGAGATTGTGAACAAATCAAAATCTCCCAATTAAACACCAAAATAGAAATTGTGAAAAATTTTAGAAAGAGATAAACAAAATTGAAAGTAAGAAAACATAAAACTGATAAATAAAACTGGCTTTAAAATATAAACTATATATAAGCCATTAGCTAATTTTATTAACAAACTGGAAAGTAGTCACCAGAAATTAGGGTTAGACCAATATCTTATGTCATATTATACAATAAGTTCAAAATGAATATGAAACCTTAATAATAAAAATCATACATAAAAAAATTAGCAAACAAGCAGATCATATACCTTTCAGAGCCACCCGGAGGAATTTTATTCTTAACCAAACACGGAATCGAGGCAATTGCCAAAGACAAAGTACACAGGTTTTTTATTATGTGAAACTGAAAAGCTTCTGCAAAAATAAAATACTTCTAGAACTCCCAAGTGAAAATGTTAAGGAACATTTTAGTCTAAATACACAGCTTCCAAGTCTAAGGGGGAAAATAAAAAGAAGACTGCCAGTAGTCAGAAAGAAAGAATTCAAGTACTGAAGAGCTCCAATCAGGATTACACACAATTTAGCAGTCAACACTATAAAGGAGGAGAGTTGGGAACACAATATTTCAGACAGCAAAGGCTTACAACCAAGAACAGATTACACAGAAGAAAAAAAAGCCATAAAAACTAAGAATGTACAAAATAATTTTGGCTCATTTTGAGGTGAAAAAGAAGGGGAATTTCAGGGAATGCCCATCAATTGGGAAAATGTTGAACAGGTCGTGGCATAAGTTTGATAGAGTCCTCTTTTGCTATAAGAAATGACAGAGACAGTTTTAGAGAAACCTTGGGTAGCTTGTTTGAACTTATGCTGAATGAGGGAAGCATAACTAGGAGAATAATTTCTATAATGACAACAATTTTGTAAAGACAAACAACTCTGAAGGATTTAGGAACTCTAATCAAGATACTAAGAAACAATAATTCCAGAGGACTAAGCATGAAACATCTATCTCCTGATAGAAAGGCAAAAGATGTAGAGTGCAGAATAAGGCATCCATACATACATATCTATGTATGTGTACGTATACAAACTTTATGGATGCACATATATACATACACATACTACATATAAAATAAATACTTTTCCTCTTTTGCCCATGGCTAATGAAAATCTTTTAAAATTATTTTACATATTTGTAATGCTCTTTTTAAATATTCACTTGTTATGGTGAGAGGGAAAGAAGCAAATTCTTGGTTTTTGAAGGTTTGAAAGGTTGGAAGTTCATGAATATAGGCTATTATGTGGTTATAGTTAATGGTTATAGTATAGTTATAGTATATATATATAGTTATAGTACATGGTTATATTATAATATATACTATAGTATAATATATATAACATTAATTTTGTGCCTTTTCAATATATTAAACTGCTAACTGATTTTTGTTACTTTTTTCCTTTTTTAATTAAAAAACCAGCATTTGCTATATGAGATGGCTCTTTGAGAAGAGAAAAAGGAAGAGAACCTAGGAGAAATTCTGGTGATGTGTAATTGATACTAATAAAAATTCTTTTAAGATAAAGGGAGGAGGAACAATAGTGTACATTTCATGGGTATGAGATGACATAAGCATTTCCTACGACTCTCAGCCCATGTTCTGTCAGATCACGGAAGGAAACTGAATGTAAATCAAGCGTCATGGGAATTAAACAGAAGGAAAACTAGAACATAAAGTAAAGGCAGGTGGGTTTCTTACAAACTGATTTTTTAAAAAATATTTTTAGTTGAAGAAAAGCTATTGGTGGTCTTGGAAGAGGAGAAATAAAGCAGAATTCAAGAAAAGCAGGTGATCTGCAGAAATAGTCAGCTTAGAGATATTGAAGCATGTTTTTTTAAGGTTCAACATATATGCAGAAGTCATAAGTTGCCTGATTTGGGCGGGAGGAAAATGTCATCTAAGTATATTACCACCATGCCTATGGAAAGGATGTAAGCACTCCTCTCTTAATGCTGTCAACAGGTTGAGTCAGAGGTCTTACTCACCCCCTGTAATATAGCCAAAGAAATCAACAATGCAAGTACACTTGCCTCACGAAACTGTTGAGAGGATTAATGAGTTAATATTGGCAAAGTACGTTGAGCTCTTCAGGCAAAAGGAGTTAGTTAAATGAAAAGTAAGAAGGATCATAAAGTGAAGAAATCCCTACCCATATTATTAGGTTGTAGCACTGACCTTTGCTTATAACTGGAACAGACAAAATGGAATCTAAAATAATGATATTGACTTCCCTGTGCTGCCCATTGGCTCAGTTTTGCTTAAAAGCTATTCTGAAAATCACATTGTCCAGTTCCTGGGTGGGAGGGGTTCTGAAGTGTGATGAAGCTCAATCCTGTGCATCTCCATTTGCTTCTAGATGCAGCTTCACCCCATTCTCCAGGCTTCAAAAGTTATTCAATTGACTTTCCAGTTGATAGGCATAGATGTTGTGATCTGTAACACCTTGGGCTATGTAGGGAGTCCTATGCTGGATTCAGAATCAGTGTTAAGTGATTAATGGAAGACAGAGTCATTTTAATTATTCATCTTCTTAAATTTGAGAAATCAATCTTAACTGAACACTTTTAGGAGGACCCTTATTTTTTATATGCAATAGAATTTTTAAGACCTGGAAGGTGGGTTACCAAACTCAAAGCAAATCAAAATACAACAAAACAAAATTAAATAATGCAAACAAAAATGTTGGGTGCAACATGACACATTCTTATGAATGCTCCCAGATTATCATTACTCTGCAACCACACACAATTCCTCACCAGTCATTATCAGTTTAGTTCAGTTTAGACTGATGATGATGATGAAGGCTAATATTTATATATCATTTTACCATTTGCAGAGTACTCACAACAACCCTGAGAGATAGGTGCTAATACGATCTCCATTTTACAGGTGAGGAATCCGAGGCAGACACGTTAAGTGACTTGTCCAGGGTCACAAACCTACTGAATTTGAACTGAAGTCTTCCTGACTGCAAGTCTAGGGATCTACAGCACAGCAGACAACAGGGGAACTCAGTCCTACTTCATTTCAGTTCAGTCTTAGATTCTACCTAAGAACCAGATTTTTGGCTAAAATACCTGCCAAGCCAGTCAAAGGCCATGGGCTTCTCCAGCTGGAAGAGAAGGCAGAGGACACGCAACACAGCCCCCTCATTTTAAAGATGAGAGAAAATCCAGTCGATTGTTTGTGCTTGTTATTGCTAGAACAGGATTGAGAACTGAGGTTCCTCGACTGCCATAAATAAGAAATAATCAGTTGATGAGACAACATTATATGTAATATTGTGCTATTATACTACATTGCTGAGCTAAGCAATGAGAAAATAAGGCATTTCCAAGTCCGAAGATGATTAAAGTGACTACGTGAAACTTTATTTTTCTTAACGCCTAAGGTTCATGGAACAGTAAAATTACTTCTGTCTCACTCTTTAGGAAATCATCCCTACTTACATAAAACTCCTTACAAAAACATATCAGAATTGAATAATCTCAGGTCATCTATGGAGGTGTCATAATAGCCATCTACCTTTATGTCTGGAACAACTGCAACTAAAGAGTGCAAAGTGATTGACCTCAATTATTCAACTCAAAATAAGACAATATAAATCAGAAACCTCTTCCTTCTGAATTACAGGAATACAAGATAATATAACCATTTCCCTTGAGTAACCATAATCCTTTTGCACCAAAGCTTTCCAGAGGAAGAGTTTTGAAGATGACTTATTTTAATTAATTAGGATAAGCATCTGACACTTTGGCACCTTTGGGAAATCAAAAGTAGTACAATACACTGCACTTCAGAAGATCCAAATCCAATTAAAAGTTAGCCCACGACAGTCCAGGATGGCCTCCGAGGACCTAATCAACCAGTCCCTGAAGACATAAGACTATTCATGGAAGGGAGTTGGGAATTGGGAAGTTCAGTTTAGACTAGGCCCTACTTGAAATCCCCTTTTCCCCCAGAACCACATAACTCCATCTGAATCACCTAAAGGACAAGCATGTTATTCTGAGATCGAGAACATCCCATTGGGTTTGCTTCTGTCTAAAACACATCAATAGCACTAGCAAAGAACAATGTGTTAAGACCATTCAAAGGCTCAGTAAGTACTAGGCCAGTGGTTCTCAACCTTCCTAATGCCTCGAACCTTTAATATGCATATATGGGTGTATCTGCATGTGGGTGGACCCGCCTGGAGAGGGATAGAGGAGCCCTGTCTTAGTTCCTAAGACCATCGGAAATATGTGTTTTCCGGTGGTCTTAGGCAATATCTGTGACCCGTGTGAAAGGGTTGTTCGCGACCCACAGGGTGAAAACCACTGTACTAAGGGGTTTGCCTCCAGGGTTGAGATATGCAGTTAGGTGGCAATGTGAGAACTAAGTATTCAGCATTAAGGAGGTATGATTCTCACTGTAGTCTGTCCTGGTTAGACCACACCTAGAACTCTAATTGTGCTCAGGTATGGGTATCACTTGTGGAGAAAAACCACAATAAGCACATCTGTTGAGATAGGTGGTGCAGGACTGGAGTTAGGAAGAACTGAGTTCAAATCCAGGTTCAGATATTTACTTAGCTGTAGGACCTGAGCAAGTCACATTAGCCCCATTTGCCTCAGTTTCCTCATCTGTAAAATAAACTGGAGAAGGAAATGGCAAACTATTCCAGCATCTTCGCCCAGAAAACCCCAAATGGGGTCACAAAGAGTCGGGCACAACTGAAAACCAACTGAACAACAGCAAATAATAAGCCAAAGTCCATCCAGATGATGGAAACAAGATAGTGAAGATCCTGGAGGTCATGCTACAGTCTCCTGAAGGAACTGGGGATTTTTAGACTAAAAAAATTAAGATTCAGTAGGGACATGATCATCACCTTTAAATATCTGAAGGGCTGTCATGTGAAAGACCAAGGAGACTTGTTCTGTTTGACCCCAAGAAACTAGTAGCAAAGAGTAGAAGTTTCAAAGAGGTCCGCTTAGGCCTCCTTTCCTTATACAGCCTGCTAACAATTACAGCTGTTCAAAGTAGAACCGGCTGCCTCAGTGCCTTCTCAAATATCTTTAAACGAAGTCTGTATAGCCGTTGATCAAAGATGCTTTTAAATGGATTTCAGTTTAAAAATGGCTTGGTATAGAGATGGCCTCTCAAGTGCCTTCCAACTCTGAGATCTGTGAACCTATGATTTTAGGACATATATTAAATCCTGTTGAGTTATCAAAGTAAAGTTTATTTTAAAAGCCTATATAATATTGATTCAGTGGAGAAATAACTGACTCTGATCTATGAAAGCAGGGCTTTGAATAGTACATCAGAACAATTTATCAAGATAGGTAAACTGCTTCTCATATAAGTAACATAATTTCCACACTAAATGCATTCTTAAAGGTCATCAAAGTAAGAAAAAAATGGAAGAAGCTTGAATGAGGGAGAGTAGTCTGATGGTTATCCAGAACAAGTTGTCTCAGACTGATCTGACTCATATAAGTACTGGTTTAGCTGTACATTTGCTATTTTATCTACATATCAGAAAGAACCTGCAGCTGAAAAATATAAGTAGATGTCAGGGTCCACAATCTTCTTCTGTCACTCACTAGTATGGGCATTATTTACTGAAAAGAACAGTATGAACTGTTTTATGCTCCGTGGTATCTAAGTTTCTCAGTCATGAAGAAGAAAAAAAAAATGTTGTTTTGTAAGTAGAAAAGTTTAAAACTGTTGATTCTAGAGACAAAGAGGCTCTCTTTGGTTAACCTAGGGCCATGGATTTAATGCTAACAATTAAAGAACATTCAGTAATGAAGGCTCCCTAAATGGATAGTTATAATATGGCAAATATAATCTCTTGGCTGAAAAGTGAAAAGGAAGGCCAATGCAAATTCATATGTAGTACAGCAGAAGCTTTTGAAGGATGTATTAAAGCTGGTTATCTCTTAGATGTATTGAGAATACATGGAGGGAGAAAGATTCCAGTCTTGTAGCGAATACTTCCATTTGCAGAGTATACTTCTCTAGAACTACAGAATTCTTGATTATCCACAAGCATTCAACAAGTGTGCATGAGAGAAAAGTCTTGACAATTTGAGGTTGGATTGATCTTGCTTTTACAGAGAAAAAGTCTTAATTCCTATATAATTTCTTTTTAGTAGCCCTGTTTTTCAATTGGTGTTGAAGATTTGGGAACTTGAATTCATCAAGGCATAGCATGGAGCTGATCCTGGGCTATGCTGACAGTCAGACATAACTGAAACAACTGAACAACAATGCCAACAAAATAGAGTCTTATGACTCTATAAAGGCTCTCAGTACAGTCCTGGCAACAGAACCAGTACACTTTCTGAAGACTAGTTTAACTAGATATGGATAAACCCATACCTATAACTCATAGCATATGACTTACACTCAACTAAGTATGGAGGGGCACATACATATATAACTTATGTTATGAAGAAAGATGTCCAGAGGGAAGAGTTCTCATGTTGCTTGGAAAATCTAACATTCCTCTACATCACATCTGGTATAATATAATTGTGTATAATCAAGATGAGACGCAACATAGAGTAGTTGATAGAGAATTGACCTCAGAGTTAAGACTTAGGTTTAAGCACCACTTCTGACATGAATCCCTTGTATGAGTGAAAAAAGCAACTCAATTTAATACTCACAGTAACTCTGGGAGATTGTAAGTTGTAGAGAAGGTATCGAATTGCACTGATAGAGGGAACTCTTCAATGAAAGCTCAACATGCTAAATTAATATGGAAATTTGTTTTCTTCCATTGAATGTTTTGGATGTGGAAGTATATTGAGACAGGGCTGAATCAGATTTGCTGCTGCTTTCCATTAGAGTTCTATGATTCTATCTATCATCTTGATACTACTCCACAATTATCTTCTCGAGACGATAATTAATAGATGACATCTGCCCTCTAAAAAGCTTACATTTGAAAGGGGGAAGACACACATATAGGGAAAGAGTGGTTAAGGAAGGGCAGTCCCAGGGATGCGATGGGCAAACCCTTTCCAGGAATGGTAGTGCTGATGTATTACAGTTCCAAGACAGAACAAAGGAAATGAAAATGTAGGGAGAGGGTGGTTAGAGTGAAAAGGGACCAGAGTAAAGAAGGATACACATATGACACGAAGAGAGCCAGGCAGTGTGTATCTTGGTTTGGTCTGGTCAACCTCGATATGGTGAATACTCATTAATCAGAAACACAAGACCCCAAGATAGAGAGTCAGCTACAGCTCAAAAGCAGGGCAAGAAGATTACAGGAAAGCCAGCTTCCCATAAAATGTCATTTTTTTAATATTAAGAAGGAAAAAAATACTTATCTAAGATCTCAGAAAAAATTTGTCCTTTGATTTGATGGTTAAAAATGGAATTTATAATTTCCAATATGAGGCACTGGCCTCCAGGGCATCTATGTCTAAATTAAGGAGCATTATAGCCAATCATGAAGTATCTAATGATAGAAGTAAGCATCCATTGTCATGTTATGATCACCACTGTAAAAATAATGTTTTAATCAAAAAGTCTGCATAAATGGCAGACATGAAAAAACATTTACATACTATTTCACTTGACATAATTAACACAAATTGCAGTAAAACTACTAAAGATTGGTCACATAATCCCATTCTTTTGCATTATGCAAATGGGGAAAATATGTACGATTCAATTCTGTTTTCTTCATTAGGTAGTCAACCTGAGGAGTTCTTTACATCAGCATTGCTATGTATGTCAATGGCAGGGATCAGCTTCCATAAGCAGCTCAACACTCTGACTAAGCAGCTGAACATAAGAGTATTGTATTGGTGAAAAAAGTTTCCTTAGCATACGCAACTGACCAGATATGGCAGGCAAGCGGAAAAAAATAACAGTTAAAGACAACACTAAAGTTTTAAACACGGGAAACTCGTTAGACAGTGGCACTGATTGGAATGAGGAAGTCAGGAGGAAGAGCAGGTTTGAATTTGGTTTTGGAAATATGAAGCTTGAGTTATCTATAGGGCAGCCAGATGGAGAGAGAAATTCAGATCTGGAGTTCAAGAAAGAGGTCAAGGCTATAGATCCAGAATTAGATTTGTTCTCACAATTCAGCATCCCTATACCTACTTCATATCACTCAAGGACTCTTACTTTGGAGCATCAGCAGACGGTCCTGGAGCTACTATCTCAAATTTTACAAATTTATTTTAGAAACAGTGAGATGATACAGAAAAAGGTAGGTGGCACAGTAGATAGAATGTGGGTAGAAATTTCCTGTTGCAGAAAGTCCTTCCATCAATTCAGATCCATCAAGCCATCTATAACTATTCATATTAAAAACTTTCTTGGGGCTTGAGTGATTAACTTATCTAGGATTCCATAGCCAATATGAATCAAGGTCAGGACAGTAGAGATGTCTTCCTGACTCTAAGTCCAGCCTTCTTTATACCATGCCCACATCTCTTGGAGACCAACTAAATTAAATTTGCGAGTGTATTTCTCATTTCTCTGGATATTTAGCATATTTTTTCTTATTAAAAAAATCTGCTTTTTGGTCCAATTAGGAATTTTGGAGTTTAAACTCCTCCCGAGAGAGAGAGAGGGACAGAGGGAGGGAGGGAAGTGGGAGAGAGAGAGAGAGAGAGAGACAGAGAGAGAGAGAGAGAGACTGATTTGGTGGAAAACTCAAAATGGCAGTCATATTTGAACTTGGGTCTTCCTGACTTCAGGCCCAGAACTCTATCTACTATGCCACCAAGTTAGGAATACTGTTGATATTCAAGAAACACTTTTTAACTGACTGAAGTTTAACTGATTAAAATAGGAATAAACATGAAATGTCAGTCTGATGAGAATATTTTGGATGTTCATCAGTAGCAAGGCATTTAATTTTCTTTTGTTCTAAAATTAATTACAGAGTGTAACTCCCTGCCTGTAAATTGGAAATTTTCTAATTATTTGTACAATTAGTGCTCAGTTATTTACCCCCTTAGGAGAAAGATTTTAGTTCGATAAAAACAGGTTTCATTTAATAATTCTTGCCATGACCACATTATACAAGAGTATGTCGAAGAAAATTTAAAGAGAATAATGCTAAAAGTATATAAGGGAGATCTTGGAAGTTTCTCAAAAATCTAAATTTGAACTCCCAATTCTTAATTTAGCAGCCCTAACTCTACTAGCAGAAATGTCAAATTGTATGTATAAGGAGAGACAGCGGATGGGCTAAGCTAACATATTCGAGATTAATCTTCCTCCAACCATAAGAGACTGAACACTTAGCATGGATGGTTTTCTTTCAATTGCACAAGGAATGTCCTATTTTCCTTATAAGATAGAGTGCCTATGTCTAACAACAGTGCTCCAGGGAAGTTGAGATTGTCTAGCTGCTAGACTCATTCCTTTCCTTTCTCTCTTATATCCTGGTGGGATTTCATGCCCAGAGAAACTCTTAGGGGAGTAAATACATGGAGTAGTAATCAGTCAGTGAGTCAATAAATATTCATTAAGTACCTACTATGTGCCAGACACTTTGCTAGGACCTGCGAATGTGAAGAAAGACAAAAGACAGTCCTCTCCCTCAAGGTGCTCACAATCTAATAGGTGAAACCACACGTAAATAGTTATACACAAACAAGATACACAGGATAAATAGGAAAAACAGGGAGAAAGTGCTCAAAATAAGTACAACTGGAAAAGGCTTCCTGTGGAAGGTGGGGTTTTATCCAGGACTTGAAGGAAGCCAGGAGGTAGTGATGAGCTGGGTAAGAATTCCAGGCATGGGGTCTGTTATTCAGTCATGTCCAACCCTTCATGACCCCAATAGGGTTTTCTTGGCAGAGATACTGGACTTGTTTGCCATTTACTTCTCCATCTCACTTTACAGATCAGGAAACTGAGGCAAACAGGGTTAAGTGACTTACTCACAGTCACACAGCTAGTCTGAGGCCAGATTTTTATCTCAGAAGGATGAGTCTTCCTGACTTCAGGCCCAGCAGTCTATCCACTGTGACACCCAGCTGCCCCCAGGTATGGGTCACAGCCAGTGAAAATACCTAGAGTCAAGAAATAGAATGTCTCATTCAAGGAATAGCAAGGGGTTGGTGCCACTGGATTGAAGAGGGAGGGGGTGGGGAGAAAAGACGGTAGAGGATATAAAGTGTAAGAAGACTGGAAAGGATGGGAAGGAGGGTTCATTATGACAGGCTTTAAACACCAAATACAGGATTTTAAACTTGATCCTGAAAATGAGAGGGGGCCACTTGACTTTTTTGAATAGAGGGTTGACATAGTCAGACCTGCATTTAGGAAAATCACTTTGGTGACTGAAGGATGGACTGGACTGGGGGAGAAACTTGTGACAGGGAGAACAACCAGGAGGCTATTGAAATAGTCCAGGCATGAGGATATGATGACCTGTACCAGGACAGAAGAAGGAGATATATTCAAAGATGCTGCAAAGGTGAAATTAACAAGGCTCGACAACAGATTGACTATGGGGAAGTGAGAGACAGTGAGCAATTAAAGACAAAGACAGCCTGGAAGACGGGGAGGATGGTGATTCTCTCATAAGTAAGAGAGAATTTTGGAAGGGGAGAGGGTTTGGAAAAAAAGATAAGAATTCAGCTGTGGACATATGGGGAATTAAGAGATGACTGGCCTGGGAGCCCTCTTTAAATGAAGTTTTTTGGAGGAGTTCTAACTCCAAATGCAGCACCATTTATACCATACCATGCAGTCTTATGATATATCAAAAATTAAGAAATATGTAACTTGACCCTCAAAAAAATCCCAGAAGACTGAATTATTTTCAAAAATTAAAAATGGATATTTATAAATCAAGAATTTCATATTATCTCTGTCAATTCAATAAATGTAAATACTTCGAATATTTTTGTTGATAGTTTTCCCATCAAAATTGATGTATGAGTACTCATAATATATGTGTGCTCATCTTTGGAATGCAGTCTTCATTAAAAACAACAACAAGAACAACATACATTCATTGTTTTATCTTACTCTCAGATTCAGAAACCTGACTCTTGTAGTTCCTACCTAAGAATTTACATCCTATATTAAGAAGTAATAATTAACCATGATTCCCCATTACTCAAAACAATTAATCCCTTGTTCCTGGACATTAAAAACTGCCTGGCAGCTCACCATTGAATACCTTTCCCCCCCTCTTTTAGCCCCCATTCTCTTATTATTTTGGAAGGGCTATTCATTATATAACGAGAATGACAAGTTAGTTTACCCTCTACTTTCCCAAACAAGTCAAGGCTTTTCAAAAATAGAATGTTAACTCCTACTTCAAACATCTTTCAGATATTAACATTATGTGCTGCAGAAAAGGATCCTAGCAAAATGTTCAACAAAACATCATTAACACCATGAAAGTAAAAGATAAAAAGCTAAAAAAAAATTCAATGTTCCCAAAAGATAATTAAAAATAAATGAAAACATTTTTTATTTGCTGATGACTTTTCAGTTCTTTGATGTAACTAATATGGACATGAGAAAGTACAGTGTCAAAAATATACATAGAGTATACTATCATTAGTAGGGAATTAGGGAATATTAATGTCTTTACCTGAATTCTCTAAGACAACATCTTACGGCACATAATTCCATTTCAATATTCACAAGCTGATTCTTGCTAGAATGAATCCCTTTTACAATGGGAAAGAAGGGTAGAATGTAGACAGATTCCACTAGAATGATTGGTAAAACTGTGAATTTGGTTCATGACGTCAGTGGCTTTCTGGAAACTCTTGTACACGTCTTTATCAAGTTTACTCATGACTGCTATATCCACAACATGCTCATCTTACTTCAGTCTAATTAATACATCTGTTGTTGCTCATCCTTCATTCTCATTTTGAAAGGATCCAGTTCTCTTTGCTTGCCTGAATATAAAACAGCACTATCCCAGCTGCTGACATAATTCAGCCCTGATCTTTAGTTCTGAGAAGAGAGAGTTGTCCTGAAACTACAATACGTTTCTTTGCCTTTCTGAAAACAGACAGTTGAGAAAAATGTGTGACCAGTAAAACCGATTGGTACATGTAATGGTTATGGGGTGTGAAGATCTTCCATGCCCCTTGTACTTGCTGATGTAGCAGGAAGGGGTGGGGCAAGAGGAAGTCAGAGCCAAGCTAGAATCAGTGCAGTGATTGGAAGCAGTGGCTAAGGCTGTGGTGGGAACTCCTTTTTTTGAGCCTGCCAGAATTTCTGCTAAGGACTCCTGCCAAGGACTGCCAGGGATGGTAATTTCAGGGGGGCCAGAGGTGCTGGGAGCAAGCTACATAGATGCTGAGCAGTTGCCATGAGTGAGGAGAGGAGAATCTTTGCCTGAGGTAGCCTGTCCTGTTTTGAAGGCCTGAGAATGTGGGTGTTTACTACTTTAACTACGTGAGCCAACTTCATAACTACTGTGATGGCTTTGGTTTGGGGACTCTGTTTTCTGTCATTTGAATAAATGTTCTAGCTATATCTCCCATGTAGAGAGCCTGTTACCTTTTGTAATTAATAACCACATCATCATATTTATAGTTACTGTAGGCATTGTGAATACTGTATTGTTGATACAGCACATGATATCCCCATATCTTTTTGTAACTGTACATCAGTGGTTTGGAGTGTGCTGTATTTCTGCATTTTTTTTAAAGATATTGGCTATACTTATCCAAGTATCCATGATAAGCCTAGCAAAGTTATGTTACAGTGAGCCTGACCTCTATGCTTAGTAATCATAGGGTGTCTATCACTTTCCCAACAGGACATTCAGGTCTTGATTTGTCCGCAGCTGCAATGCATTTGGGGTTAGATCCAGGTTTGATTCCCAGTTCTGTCTCTAGCTACTTGCCAGGTCTTGGGCAAATCACATAACCTCTCTGACCCTTAGTTTGCTAATATATAAAATGAGATAGTTGGATTAGGTGACCTCTGAGGTCTTTTCCAGCTCTCAATCCACATGCTAGGAAATGACCTTCATTTCCCTGTTTCAACTGTCTTCTGGGTATTTTCAGCTGGGTGTATTGTTGTACCTGGAATACAACATATCCAAAACTGCATTAGTTATTTCAGTCCTTAAAGTCTGTCTTCTAACTCCCCTGTTTCTAATGAAGACAAGAGGAGACATTTAACACTCACTAAATCTTGGGTATAACAAAGAATCCCATACGACCATTTCCTACCAAATGGTTTCTATAAATTTCAGGATTGGCACCAATAACTATTTTTTTCCTGAATTAAACAAATACCAAATTAATCGTCATTTCCGTGTATAAACGTGTGTGTGTGTGTGAGAAGAGGACTGTGCACAACACTGCATATCTGCATTATGTACAGCTTGCTTTTCTTTTAAATATAATAAAGTCAATATGTAATTTTCCAAGCTGTCCTTATTCTCTGTGATTCTTTCTGATTTTTTTCTATTTACTTTGTTCATTAAAAGAAAAAAAAGTATCTATGACTTCCTTTTTTCTTTCTGCTTCTTCTTTCTTCCTTTCCTTCCTTCTTCTATCTTTCCTAGACATGCATTTCCTTCTTTTCCCTTTCTTACTCTATCTTTTCTTCCTTCCTTCTTTTGTCACTGTTGCACACACATTTTCTTTTCTTTCCTTCTTTCTTTTCTTTCCATTTCTCCTTTCTTCTTTTTCTCCTTCCTCCCTCCCTTTTCTTCCATTTTATCCCTATCTACATTCAATTTCCCAAATATTTCCTTATTGAGGGAGAGAGAAGAAAGCAAAGCCCTTAATATGCCTGACAGACTGGTATTGGCAGCCAGACTCCAATAAGACCCAAGTTGCTGCCTGAGTCCTTTTTCTGGTTGTGGTTTCTGCTTTGCCCCAGGCAAGGCTTCCTGGGCACTGGGCTGTCAAAGGCATTGAGTTGCTGGGCTGTTGGATCGTGGGCTGCTCAGGCACCAGACCACTTATACAGCCTGAGCACTCATCAAGTCTCTTTGTTCATGTTCTGCCTTCTGCCTTCCAAGGTTTGCTCTGCTGAGAGCTTCCACTGAATTCTGGAAGTGTTCTTTTGCAGTCCTGGATGGAGGAACATACAATGGTGTTCCTCTCTAGTTTTCTTGCTCAGTGTTCCTTCTGGTGCATTTTTAGAACTCTACTGGGGTGTCTGTAGAGGATATGGACTGCTCTGGATCATAACATGACCATTTTCCCACAATCTGACTCATTTGATTTATGAGGTATGTATTATTATGCCCATTTTACAGATGAGGAAACCAAAGATAAGTTGTCTATGGTTCCACAGCTAGTAAGTGTTACAGGCAGGATTCAAAGTATAAAACCCATATTCTTTTTTTTTTTTTTTACTACATTGTACTTCCTATAGTATATAATTAGCTGTGCCATTTATCTTACCTCTTTTTATTCAGATACAGAATCCGAGACATAAAATTCTTCTTGGTGATTCTTTAGGTCCACAGAAGTCTGAGAGTTCAATTCAATTCAATAAATATTTATTAAGCCCTACTATGTGCTAGGCACTCTGCTAAGCATATGAGTTGTTTTCCTATTTTTCAACCCAAGTATATATTACGTAATCATATGCAAAGTAAATTGCAGTGTGTTAAGTAAAATGTTATTATTATTGAACACTTAATATAGGTTTTTAATCCTACAATATCAGGATTTGAGGATAAAAAGTAGCTTGTGGAATAAGCTGCATTTTCTATCTCTGAACTGCTTTCTTGCTATCACTCCATGCTTGAGGAAATAATAGTTTTCTATTAAAAATATGACTGCCTATCATCTCAGAATAAAAGAAAATATACTTTCCTGTAATATAGAAAACTAAGGTTTTTATTTGAATAGGAAATGGTGTGTGTGTGTGTGTGTGTGTGTGTGTTTCGTTGTCCACAAGCCGTAAAAATGACCTTCTCATGGGCATATGCTGAAAAGGCTTCCTGAACTCCATGACTAATTCCAGTTCTACAGATTCCTGAGCAATCACTTCCTAAAATATACACTGAGCAGTTTGGGAGCTTTGTGGTCAAGCATGTATGATGACAGGGCAGAATTACACACACTAATAACCGACTTTACAAATAACTAAGACTTTGCATACTACAAACTGAGCTGAGCTATTCAAGAATTCAAAGTCCCTAAGAATGTCACTTTTTTTATCCTTTGAAGTAGCGTGACTTCATATCCAAGAATCTAAATGGACAATGGACCCAGTGAAACAATATTCTAAATATAGAATGTTCATGCTATTTATTGTAACTGATGGTTTCAAAGCAGGCTACTGTGGAAAAGGGGTTAGATCCAGTCACAGAAGCTAGGTTCAAACCCCAGCTCTGCCACTTATCTGTGAGACACTCAGCATGTCAATTAACCTCTCAGGGACTCATTTTCCTCATCTATAAAATGAGAGATGGTCTCCAAAGTCTGTTCCCACACTAGGTTCATGATCCAAAAATCTCATGCCTAGATCAGGTGTCAAACACTCATTTCCTCACAATACTCTCAGGTGATACCCAAGTCAGATTAAATTGTAACTGGGAAATATTTAAGAAAATAAATTAAAAAACAATGGAACATACTTACTTTTTAATGTCTTTTTTGGTTACATTTTAAGTGCCAAACTGTCTCCCTTCCTCCCTCCTCGACCCACACTGAAGAAGGTCACCATTTAACATAAATTTATAAATATATGTAATACTACACCTTGCATACTTCGATTTATCAGTTCCCTCTCTGGAGATGAATAGCATCTCCCCCCACCCCCTGCCCCATTTCTAGTTCTTTGCCAGTGCAAAGAGAGCTTCTGGAAATATTTTAGAACATGTTGGTTCTCTTCCTTTTGTCCTGATCACATTGGGAAGGAGACCTAATACTGGTGTTGCTGAGTTAAAGAGTATATACAGCTTTATAACTCTTTGGATATAATTTCACATTTCTCTCCAAATTAGCTCGATTAGTTCACAGTTCCACCAACAGAGTATTAGTGCCCTAATTTTTCCACATCCAAGTGAATGTTATTGGCCCATTTCCATCTAAGTTTGATACCACTGGACTAAATGGCCTCCAAGATCTCCTGAAGTACTAAACTGATAATCCTATTATCCTGAGTATCAGAAAAAAACATTTCTTTTAGATTTGCAAACTAAATACCATTTTTGCAAAGTATGAGAGGGAAAGGAACAAACATAGTGGACTGCTGTTGATAGAGGGCAAATAAAGTACACAATAGTTCTAATAATCTTCAAGCCTATTCTCAATTCCTTTTCATCCCCTGATCTAGAAATATCTGATCTAAATTTCATTTGCTACTGTGGCTGTGGTGGTGGTTGTTTTTGTTGTGGCAGCGAAGCTCAGATCTGTGATTTCACTGGTCTAAGAACTTCCTGGTAAGTAAACTCTCTCAGCGTGATCAATGGCTGCTTGGAAAGTGACTGTCTAAGGAGTTGTCTGGGACACTGAGAGGTGAAGTGACTTAGCCAGGTTCACACAGTCAGTGCATCAGGGCTAAGGTTGGAACCTAGGTCTTCCTGACTCTGAGGCAGACCCTCTATCCACTACTCCATGCTGCCTTTCTCCTAGTGCCATTTCTAACATGTTTTCTTCAACTCAGTCCCTTTAAATGTCTTGATTGACCCTTTTATTTTCTCAACCTTAAATCACTTTATAGAAGTATCCAATGTATTACAACTTTTGTGAGTTTTAAGAACATTTTTCTGAGACTTAAAAAAATACTTAGGAAAAAGACTAAAAGCTGGACAAATATTATAGAAGACTACTTAGGTGAATTCAGTCAAACAAAGGGCAGACAACAACTGAGTCACTAAAAGGACAGATGAACATAATAATTTTTAAATCATCAGGAATTTTAAAAATGAATTAAGTAATGAAGAAATGGAGCAAAAATTGAGTGGACTAAAAAAAATGGATTAAACAATCAAGACACAGGAAACTTACCTTTTGCCCTTTCAGCCAAACAATAATGTCTCTGCTATGAATGTCACTATGACTCAGTAATCCCTGGCTAATAATACTCAGTAGATCATCTGAGAGAGGGCAGACAAGATACTCCTTAGCACATCTTGTCACAGGACAGGAAGAGGCTAAATGTCAAGGGATTGACCAAAAGAGAGTATTTCAAGCAGTTATCAAGACCATCAGCAGTAGAGAAGGCACATAAGTGGCAAAAGATAAATAAGTGAATAAGGCCCTTTCCCAGGCAGCTTTACATTATCAGTGAAGCAGATACGTAAGACCAACATGAAGCCAAACATCTTCTCTTACCAATTCCACATGTGTACTTTGGATGCCCTCATACACAAACTTGCTTCCGATATTCATATATGCCACAAATTAGTGTCCAACTTCTATCAGTATCCCTGGCTAAACCACAGATACCATAGTGGGGTTGAGTTACATAAGTCTTCGATAAAGGGCACATCAGCTTTGTACATCAAGTGACTAATTATCTGAGGAATGAAGGAAGAAGTTATCAGGAAGCAAAACTGTACAACAGCTAGGAAGAAGATGTCTGAGGCTGGATTTGAACTAAGTTCCTCCTGAACCGTGAACTTCCTTAGAACTATGGATAGGCAGTATAACCAAAGATATACTGTGATGTTTCATGCTATTGCCATTTTCATGCTTTCTTTGATTTTTGGTAGCTTTTCAGCAGTTCTCAACCTATGGGTTGTGACATCTTTGGGGGTCGAATGACCCTTTCACAGGGTTTCACAGGGGTCGACTAAGACCATCGGAAAACACTTATTTCCGATAGTCTTAGAAACTGAGACTCTGCTCCTCTGTCTCCAGGGGGGTCCGCCCACATGCAGATGCTGCCACATGTGAGTATTCAAGGTTCATGGCACTAGGAAGGGTGAGAACCACTGTTTTAGATGAAGCACTTCTAGGTTTCCTTGATCACAGTTCAGAGCACAGAGCATGAGTAAGGGTAGCATTACAAGGAGTGTTTTGTATCTAACAGGGAACAGATTTTTTAAAATTTTTACTTAGGTGCTTGGATCTGCCACTTCTATCATTCTTTTTTTTTTTAATTTTAATTTATTTTCTTGGTTACATCATTCATTTCCACAAGGTGTTGAGTTACAAATTTTCTCCCCTTTTTGTCCCTAACCCCCAGCCCAGAACATTGATCACAGTGTAAGACCCCTCCCACAATCTGTTCCCTTTT
>CM053600.1:15126131-15159141 GCA_028646575.1 Pseudocheirus occidentalis | reverse complement strand
AAAATGGGGTTAATCATCCTATATAGAAGAGGCAAGGGATAACTATTACAACTTTACTTTCAATTACTCTCATTGAATTTGGCTTAGGGAAGAAATGGCATAAACGCTAAACTGGGCATCATGCCACACAGGAGAGTAGGGGGCATGGGGATGAGAGGGGGTATGATGAAGGGGAGGACAGGTTCTGGGGGAGGGATGCTGGAAGCACACACTTCAGTAAAGTGACAGGGACAGGGCAGAGAACAGAACAAGGGGAGAGAGGGATAGGAAGGGGAGACAGATGATCACTGTCACAATATGTCCCCTATGAAGATGTCCTGTATAATCACACATCCACAGCCTGTATTGAATTGATTGTCCTTCCAGTGGGGGTGGGGGACAAGGGAGGAATTGAAAGAATCTAGAATTTAAAGTTCTGCAAGACCTGCAACTAGGAATTAAGATATATAGGGGCTGGGATAAGGAGACCCTCCCTGCCCTACCAGAAAGTAAGAGAGCAGAGCAGGGAAGGGGCTTTACATTGGGATTGCTGTTTTAGGATTGGGGCTGGGAAAAGATGGGGAGAAAATTTGTAATTCAAAATGTCATGAAAATGAATGATGTAAACAAGAAAACAAATTAAAAAAATAAAAAATAAAAAATAAATTTAAAAAAGTTTGACAAAGAGATGAATGAAATGTTAAGGACTTGAACGGAATTTCACAAATATTAAATAAGATCTCTTGTGATTATCAATTGTGAATAGAAATGAATAAGTGTACACGCACACAAGCACACACATACACACAGAGAGAGTTAGGCGGCACAATAGACAGACTGCCAAATCTGGAGTCAGGAAGAATTGATTTCAAATCCAGCCTCAGACACTAGCTGTGTGACCCTGGGAAAGTCATTTAAACCTGTGTGCCTCACTTTCCTCATCTGTAAAATGAGTTGAAGAAATAAATGGCAAATCACTCTCGTATGACTGAAATGACTGAACGACATAAATATGAAAACATAATGTATGTATGAATATATGCATGCATGCGTGTCTCTTTTGCTCAGCTGTGAGGTTTTACTATTATAAGACCAAAGACTGTATACTAGTATACAAAAATACAACACAGTTTAAAAGGTAGAATTATTGGATATATCATTACTAACCTCAACTCAGTGGAAAAAATAATAAGTAAGGATTATTGGGAGAAAGGTGATTCAAACTTACAGAACAAATAATTCAATCTTAAACAACTGATTGTTCAAAGAACAAATTATTGAAATTTCAAAGAATAATTTCATAGAAAAAAGGAAAAAGATGATATAACAGCACCTACCTCACAGGATTGTTGTGAGGATCAAAGCAAGTAATATTTGTAAAATGTATTTAGCACAGGGACTGGCATACAGTAGGCATTTAATAAATGTTTATTCCCTTCTTCCATTTACCAACATACCAAAACTTCTGAAATAAAGCAAAAAAAAAAAATTCCTTGGAGGAAACTTTGTAACTCTAAAGAGTTTTATCAACAAAAGAAAAATGTATCAGTGAATTAGTCTTGTAACCAAAAATAGAAAAAATAATTTAAAACTGCAGCAGAAGACAAAAATGGAAACTCTGAAAATCAGAGATAAATAAAATTAAATTAAATGAAAATAAATGAAAATAAAACAATAACTCTGAATTGATCAATGAAGGTAGGAATCTTAAAATTAGCAATAAAGATAAGGGATAAGATTATATAATAAAAAGAGAGGGAAACTAAATGATCAACAATAAAAATTAAAAACAAGAAGAGAAAAAAAATTACTTGAAACTATCCAACTAGATGAAAGAAAAAGCGACAAGTGAAATATGATGAAGAAATATTCAAAAACCTCTAAATAACCAGATTCTCAGTACAAGAATAAAAAATTAAAAAATTAAATGTCAGAAAAGAAGGTGAATAAGTCATAAGCAAACTCCAAAGGGTGGTTGTGGGGGGAGGAGTATTAAAATATGTGTATATATATATATACATATATATATATATATATATACAACACAAGACCAGATAGATTTGCAAGTCTATCCAATTTTTTAATTAATTTTAATTGAAAGATATATAGATAATGATAATAAAATACATTTGGAAGAACAAAAAGTCAAGCATCTCAAGGGAAGTAATGAAAAGAGAAGGGGGAGTGATGGCACAAGGGGTGGGAGCAAGAGGAGGGGTGGCAAGAAAGGCCTAGTTTTGCCCCATTCCAGCTTATAACCAATATGTGACAATCATCAAATTTGGTTCTGGTTAGAAAATTCAGAAACATTTGGTATGAGTTTAAAAAAAAAAAAAGAAAAGTATTTCAAGGGAAGAGATGAAGTGCACAAGATTCAGATGCATTAGAACACGGTAACATGGGTTTAGATAAACATAAATGACGCCCGGACGTCTACTACTGAAATAGAGAGTATCTAATTAAAATAACAACAAAGTGCTTGGAAAACTAGAAAGAAGAATGGGAGAAATGAGTCTTAGATAAACAACCCACACCATAGAGCACAATAAGGTCCAATCGGATACATAATATTGACATAAATACATATTGACATACATAATATTGACACATTACAAACAAATCAGAGGATCAAGGAGGAAAACGTCATTTGTAACTACGGGCAGGAGAGATCTATACGGACAAGGAACAGAAAGGATCCCAGCAGATCAATGGAAGTCTGATTGTTTTTTTTAATGGGAAGATATACATAAACTAAAGTAGTACAGGGAGAATTAAAAGAGAAATTGTACATTAGAGAAACATCTTTTCAAAAAATTTCCCCGATAAAGGTCTACTGTCTGAGACATAGAGGGAATTTTTAGAAATGAACAAGAACCATTTCCCAAAAGATGCAGCAAAAGGGTATGATACAGGCTTTCATTTAGTGATGAAATCCAAGTCACCAATGACTATAAGAAAAATGTTCCAAATGACTAAGAGAAATGTTAAAATAACTTTGAAGCTCCACCTCATTAGATTGGCAGGATAATGATGAAAAAATGAAAATGACATGGGGGGTGTTGGGGGGGGATTGGTAGGAGACTATGGTAGGACCAGAGTATTAAAGGTACTAACTAGACTGGAGTTATTGGTCCAACCATTCAGGAAAGCAATTTGGAACAGTAGTCCCAAATTCACTAAAATGTGTATACTCTTCAACCCAGTCATAATACAAGTTGGCATATATTTTAAGTGATCAAAGAAAGAAAAAGAAAGGAAGGAAAGAGGGAGAGAGGAAAAAAGGAAGGAAGGAAGGAAGGAAGGAAGGAAGGAAGGAAGGAAGGAAGGAAGGAAGGAAGGAAGGAAGGAAGGAAGGAAGGAAGGAAGGAAGGAAAGAAGGAAGAAAGGAAGGAAGGAAGGAAAGGAGGGAGGGAATTTCTGAAAGGGAGAAAGAGAGAAAAAAGAAAGAAAAGAGGAAAGAAAAATGTCAATGAAACATTTAATAAATACACAGAGGAGACCACAGGGGGGTTCAATGGGGTTCGCTGCCAATCTGAGCACAGTTAATACTACCATGTTAAATTCAGTATATGCTAAAACGGAGCAAGCTATATGTAACAGATTTGAGATTCCCTGTATAGTAACCATTTTCTATCCTTTGTATATGGAAATGTTCCTGTTGTGGATTTTCATCATAGTTCATGACACAAAAAAGTAAAAGAAAAAATAATCAAACTAAAAAGAGCTGAGAAAGCAATTTAACCCACTGAAAGTACAGTTGTGGTGTTTGGCAAAAAATCTTATTTCTATGCTCCAGAGTGTGTAAAGAATACTATACTGGGAGTCAAGAGATCCGTGTTCTAGTTCTTTTTTTTTGTCACTAGGAAGCTGTGACAGCACCATAAATCAAGCAAATATATGGGCAGTTCATTGTTTTTCTTTTGGTTTTAAATTATGGGTAGTTTTTTCTTTTATTTTTTTTTAAAAGCAGAACTAGTTCAAAGTCAAAGAAAAAAGTAAACCCATAGTTTCATGAAGCCAAATTGTGCACCAGAGAGAAACTGAACTAACAGTTTCTTCAAAGGCAGAACAAGAATTGCTCGTGATGTTTCCTGGGGTGAGTCTGTTGCGTTTGTCCCTATGTTCTTAAAAGATAGTAAAGAAAAGATCTCTTAGAATTATGGAGTTATAAGGACCATTTGGATACTTGAAATTTCTCAACTCAAATTGCTAATGTCAGGAGGAGGAAAGAAGTTCCTGCAGTAAGAGATTAGTCAAATTCACCAGCAGATGGCAAGGGACAGAAAAGTCTAAATATATTAAGGATCATTGCTCTATTCTCTGTTCTTCCCCAGTGTCTAAAATCACCACATCCAAATACATTTCAGCGGTGGGAAACCTGTGGCCTTGAGTCCGAGTTTTACAGGATAAATCCTTTTATTAAGGGGATTTGGTCTATGAAGTTTGGATTGAGTCAAAGGGCTGCACTTGAGGACCTAGAGGGCCACATGTGGCCCAAATGCAGCAGATTCCCCACCCTACCTAATGATTAGGTATTTAAGAGGAAGTATTAACTCTTTCAGAAGACTAGACTAGGGAGCCACAAGGTACTTTTTTGTCTTAGCTCTTGTTTTTAGACACAAATTAATCATGAATTGCTAATTGAGTAGATATGTAGCAGAATACAAACCCACTTAAGAACCGGCTCTTGGACTCTTTGCGTTTGTTAGAAAGATAAAAGATATAGTTACACACACACACACACACACACACACACACAACTGCAACAGGAAAATAGAATAAGCATTTAGATAGCATCTACTTGCTATATACCAGACAGTATGCTAAGTGCTTCACAAATATCTCACTTCCTCCTTAAAATGATGCTGGGAGGAAACTGTTACTTTGATCCCTTATTTTTGAGCTGCAGTCCCAAGCTGAGGAAACTGATGCAAACAGGTTAAGTGACTCAACCCTGGTCAAATAGCTAATCAAAATCTGAAACCAAATTTGAACTCAGGTCTTTCTAACTCAAGGCTCTAGCCATACTGTAGTGTGAAAGGGATGGATGGAAGGCACAGAGGGACAACAGGGGTCCGGTGCTGTCTCTGATACATCATTACTGCATGGGTGAGTACGGCAATACAAACTCTTAGGCAACTCTTTAAGAAGGAAAATGGCAGAGATGACCATCTGCATGGCTAGAGGAAGCTTTGGAAGCTTTTTGTACCAATGAAATAAGTCCATGAGAAATTACAAAGGACAATCATTCAGCCTGAGGTGGTAACTGACTGGATGGATGTGAATGAGTCCAAGACGGGGGCAAACAAAAAATGACCAAGATTTTTTTCAGTCTTGTGACTAGGGACATAGTAATCTCATTAACAGAAACTGGTTTGCTATTTTGTCTGTTTGGAAGAGGATATGATCAATATTTGAGGAGATCAGTAAAAGCTTTCAGTAGAACATAGTAGCAGAGATTTGAAGTAATCAGGGGATTCTAAGAAGCGCAGGTAGAAAGGGAGTGTTGCTGTGAAAAGGAGACAGTTAATGCCCAAACACCACAATGGGAGAGGAAGGACACAGTGTGAGGAAAAGCAAGAAAATGGGTCCCAATGACAAGATTTTTTTTTTTACTCTCTATAATTGATTTTCCAACCCACTTTTCATGCACGGTGTTCCTTTTTCCTCTATACTCCAACCAAAGCTCTCTTCCACCATTGCTGCAAACTATTTATGCTCTTTCCTACTTCTACTTCTTGTCTCACACCATCTGCTATTTTTCTTGCATAGCACTCCCTAAACCTCATGTCCCATCTCTGTCTGTTGAATCTAGGCATCTCCTCCGTTTGTTCTACATCCCTGGCTAGACGTGTAGCAATAAGATAGCAAAGCTAACAGAACACTGCGTTTGAAAGTTTGTAAAACTACATTAGAACTCTAACTCTGACACTATTTATTCACATTAAGCAAGGGACTTCATTTCTAAGGGGTCTTAACTTCCTCAGTTGTTGAACTAAATGGTCTCTAAGGTGCTTTCCAACTCTAAATATATGGACCTATGACCCCAAGTGTATTTTCCTCCAAAAAGTCTTCCCTAACTTCTGCAATTACAAATGATTTCTCCACCTTCTTGATGATCTTCTACTTCTCTTCCATTCACATCATATTCAATTTTAGTGGTAAATATTTTTAAATGAATTCATTATCTGGATATATACATGTTCATACATATATACATACATAGGTTTAAGTATCTCTATATCTGCCTCAAAGCATAGCCAGAATAGAATATGAACAGATTATATCCTTAATAAAGTCTTTAACTGAACTAAACTTTGCACTCAAAGAATCCTCCATTTAATATCTATATTTACAGAGTTTTTAAAATGCCAAATAAATTGAGGTTCATGAATAAAATGGAATTTTATTCTGCTATAATAAACATTGGTCATATTTTTAAAAAGAAAGGAAAATAAATTATTAGTATCAAAAACGAAAAAGAAGAATCCATAACAAATTTAAAAGGTACAAAGGAAATGATCAGAAATCATTTTGACCTAAAATATGTGAATAAAATTGACAAATGTAATGTTCATAAAGTTAGAAGGGAAAGTTTTTTTTTAAATAAAATCAACAAGTGGACTACAGCAACATATCACAAAGACTATACTAAGTATATATATACTATGGTATACTATGACCAAGTTTGATTTATACGAGCAATGTAGACTTGGTTCAGTATTAGGAAAATTATCAATGTAAAAGTTCAGATTTATAATAATAACAACAAAAATCACAAAATCTTATAATAATGAAAGAAAAACGATTGACAAAATACAATACTAATTTGCCTTTAAACCTAGAAAAATAAGAAAACTTAGAAATAAATTCACCCTTCCTTAATATAAGAGTAAGTATCCACATAAAGTTAAGAGCTAGCAATATATAAATAACAGAAACATGTAGAGGTTATTCTAATAACATCAGATATAAAAAATATATATTCAGTCTCACTATTACTATTTGACACAATGCTAGAAATGCTTGCTACAGCAATAAGGCAAGGAAAAGAAAGTGTAGGAATAGACATAGGCAAAGAAGAAACAAATATGACTTTTTGAAGATAATCAATGGTGTACTTAGAGAACCTGTGGAATCAACAAAAAAAATTTGATTGAAACAGTAATTTCGGCACAGTTGCAGAATATAAGAGAAATCCATACACACCATCAATATTTCTGCAAATTAACAATGAACTCCAATAGGAAAAAAGAAAAAAATAGTGAAATTTTATGTAACACAACTATGAAATGTATAAAATATTTGAGAGGCTAACTTGCCAAGATATACAAAGGAACTCAAATACAATAATATTGTATTTGTAAATATAGAATCTGTAAATATAGAAATAAAAAGAAATATACATAATTGGAGAAATATTAATTGTTCATGGGTGGACTGTGCCAATATAGCAAAAATTATAAGACTAACTAAATTAATTTACTTATTCAGTGTCATGCCATTCAAACTACCAGAGGATTTACATTATTGATCTAAAAATAATAATATTTATCTTAAGGAGGAAAATGTAACGCATCTCAAGGGAAGGTTTCTTTGTTTGCAGTAATCATCAAAATGATTCGGTACTGATTTTAAAAATTGTTCAGTGAAACACTTAGCTACACAACATACCAAAGAAAGTAAGTGTTAGCTTACTTTGTCAAAAAGTAAGTAGAGACTCACTTCTGAGAAAAAAAAATGCTGGGAAAATTGGATACAAGTACAGCAGCAATTAGGCTTATGACAGAACCTCACACAATGTACCAAGATAATCTCCAAATGAATACATGACTTACATATAAAATTCACATCATAAACTAGAGGAAAATGAAATTACATTTCAAATCTAGGATTAAGGGAAGAGTTCATTACCAAACATGGGATAGAGATCACACAAGATAAAATGGACAATATTTATTACATCAAATTAAAAGTATTTTATACAAACAAGTCCAACTCAGCTAAGATTAGAAGGGAAACAATTGGTGCAGGGAAGAAGCTTTAAAGTAACTCTTTTTTCTGGTAAAGATCTCATTTCCAAAGTATATAAGGAACGAATTCAAATTTATAAAATACAAGTCATTCATCAATTGATAAACGTTCAACAAGAAATATGAACCCAAGATAATTATATCCATTTGAAGAAAAAAAAATACCACAAATCACTAAAAATTAGAAAATGCAAGTTAAAGCAACTCAGGTTCCACTTGACACCCATCATAGTGCCAATGTTAACCCCTTCATCCCAAAAATAAATTAACAAATGTTGGAAGGGCTGTGGGAAAAAAGGCACATGAATACACTGTTGCTGGAGCCATGAACTGGTACAGTCCTTCTGGAAAGCAATTTAGAACTACCAAGGAAATTTACTAAATTGTATATACTCTTGACCCAGAAATATATGCTGATATATCAAAGAAGTTAAAGAAAGAGGAAAGGGACATATATGCATATAATATTTATAGCAGCTCTTTTTGTGGTAGCAAAGTACTAGAAACCAAAAGGATAGTAATTAGCTGGGAAATGGCTGAACAAATTATGATATATAAATTCAATGGAATACCATAGTTCTATAAGAAATGATTAAGGGGATGGTCTCAAAGAAACCCGGGAAGACTTGTATGAACAGATGCATAGAGACATGAACAGAACCAAAACAATTTATACAATAACACTGTAAAGATAAATAACTTTGAAGAATTTGAGAACACTAATTGATACAATAACCAAACATGATTCCTCTTGACAATGAGGTGGAAGGGATAAAAGTAGAAATCTAGGTGATGTAAATGAAATGTGCAAAACCACTAAAACAAATAACCTAAAGGTGTGACCATCCCCTCAGTCGCTGTGTCTCAATCAACACTACTAGAAATCTTTATTTCTCACTTTTGAAAGATTCCAAAGGTAAATTTGATTATTAGCTCAGATAAATCAGGGTAAAAACGCTCAAAAGGTTTGTCTTTGAATTATACTAAAAAAAGTTGTTGAGAGATACAAGCTTGGATGCGAGTAAGAAAGATAACTGAATCTCTCTGACAAGTTGTCAAGGTAACCAGAGTTTCAGGATTCCTGGTAACAGTATTTGTCCAGATCACCACCAGAGATGCTACAGGTAGCCACCACTTGCTACAGTATATATCAGGGTCTTGTTCTTATGGAACCTCTTGGTAACCATGTAGATGAATCTGACTATTGCCTATTTCATTTGACTTAATGGTTTCTGTGTTTCTGCAATGCCCTCACTGCAATGAAACTGAGTGCCTCCAAATTATCTTTCAGATGGCATCCATTAACACTCTGTTAACTAATGATGCCTGCTGATATCTCTAGACTTCATTTGAATGATTCTAAATTCAACATCAAAGACTCATAGAATTACTGATTGTCACATTATTAGAGTCATTATTATTATCTTATATTTATTCAACAACTGAGCTATCAAAAACGCAAACACCTTTATATGAAAAAGGAAAGATTAATCAGCTTGTGTCTCCCCCCTCTGCTGGGAATATTTGTACTCAGACACGGGATGAATGAGCTGGAGCCTTCTTGACTATTCTTCTAGAGGCTCCATTTCCCTGGGCTTTCCTCTAAAAGAAAGCAAGAATAAACCAGTGACTTCCAATGGTGCTCCCACCAGACAACTGATGGACCCTCTCCCACACACACACACACACACACACACACACACACACACACACACACATTCCCACCCCATTTACTGCAAGGGGTAAGAACAACACACAAGAGCAGTTAACCTTGTAAAATACCAAAGGAGAGTATTCTTCAAATCAGGAATACCTTTGGAAAGGTTCTGAGCACCTTAGTAGGTACATATTCACTGGTGTTAAGTGATGTTAAAGAGGGGTCATAGGGCAAAAAAAAAAAATCACATCTGATGAGTTTAAATGGAAATAAAATGGTATCAGATTCAGAAAATCACCCCTAACATTAACACAGGTCAAAAATAAGAAAAGCACTGAATCTTTAGCCTCTCTCCTCAAGATGCATACAGTTCTGCTTCTCATTGCTCTGTCAGTGGTTCCCAACTTTTCCAAGTAATGGCCAATTTTTTTTTTCAAATACCCTACTCTCACTCTCCTCCTGTAATAACAATTCTTCAGTGAGTATTCACTGAGAAAATGCATAATAGCAAAAAGTGACTATCAGTTAAATAATTCTTTTCATTGAACATGTATTTTATTAATCACAAAAGCATTAATATACATATAAACTAGCTATATACATTTCTCTGTGTGTGTATATGTGAGATATACTAATTTAAAAAAAAGTTATGTGGGTTTACACAGTTCATTGACCTCTTACAATAACCACCCAGCCCTTCAGAGTTCCAAAGCATATAACAAGGAAAACCTCTCCTCATCCACATGCTCTAGTCACATGCCCCTAGAGTCACATCTTGCCCAGGACGTAATGGCTATTTTCAAGAATACTCCATCCATTGTGATGGGAAGCTAGGACAAGGACTTTGGGTTTAGGGAAGCAAGGACTCCATAAGCAGTTTTTTCAGGGACATATCTTCATTTATGGCTTCAAACAATATTCTGATATAATGGTTTGGTATCTACTCTGTAGCTACATTGTATTATGTTAGGTGCTTCAGTACTCCATGTTTTGTGTACTCTATGCATATGGACAGATAGCCCAAAGACAATAAGCACTTTTGCATTTGCAAAACACTTCTAAAAATGATCAGTAGCATATAATTATATAAGATATTTTATGCTGACCTATGCAGAGTATGTCTTACTACCTTAAAATGTAAACTGCTATGCAGTAGATTCTAAAATATACATGTATTGTGCAACACCCAGCACATTTGAGTGTTCAATAAACATTTCCCTAAGAATACAGTAGACATGTCCTCCTAGGAACTCCCAAGGTCAGAACCAGTGAAACATACTGCACCAAGTCAAATTCCCTTCATAGAACAGAAAGAAAATACCATAAGGAGGAGATAGGTAACTATGAATCACAAATCACAAATCCTATGCCTACATAGGTGCTTTTGCTATGTACATATGGCTTATTTGAATCTTTTCATAGGGAATCTGCCTTACTGCAAATTCATTTAACAAAGAAAGAAACATGATCATTTATCTGTGACCTGGAAACTTTCTCTAGACTACTGCTATAATAAAGTGATATTTATGAAGATATTTGAGATACCAGTATTCATCTGCTCACTTAGGATCAAATTCATGCTTTGAGGAATTTCGCTAATACTAAAACATAATTATTATAATCAATTCATGCAAAAGCAGAGCACTCTTAACTCCTTTGTTGTTTTGCTATTATCTTGTAGAGAAAAAATATTCAAAAATACTGTGACTACTTCACCGTTATTACCTAAATAAAATTTGATCATATTTCAACCACTTCAGAACTTATGCTACTAAAGTAAATAATTCATATACTCCAAAATTGTTTTTTCCCTTCTGCATTTTTTTGGTAGATTTTCCTAGTCTTTTTCATGCTCTAAAAAAAAAAAATCAATGATGTTTGTACTAAGCTCCTGGATAACAATCTATAATCGTAAAAAGCATTAGAACAAACATCTTGCCTAGAGGATAAAATACCACTACCAGATTACAGATAAACATGTTGTGCTCTAGTACCAAAAATGATGATACTGAGATGCCATCAATAGGCTATCCTCACTGAATTGTTTTCCCAGTAGCAATAAGGATTTGTCCCAACCTATACATAGCAGGTAGCATGGCCAGGACTTGATTCTGGTTCTTACTGCCTCTATGACATTGGACAAGTCACTTCATGTCTCTGTTATCTCTTCCTTAAAATGATGATTTTAGGTTTTATGACCTCTTTGGTGTCTTCTAGCTCTAGTATAACTCATTAATGTTATGATCTATTTTTGTTCTCCCGTGCATAATGGCATAAGATAGGGAACTGGGGTTAGTAGCACTGTTGAAGGCTATAGGAAGAGATATTGTCAGTTTACTTAGGGATAGAAATCATAGGCTTAACTGTATCTGAAACATTTTTATAACCAGCTGAATTACTTACTGAACAAGAAATAGACTAAATAATGGCTAAGTTTCTTTCCCTCAAGGATTAATTCTACCAAATTCTGGTTACTGTTTGGCAACTATTACTCTCATTTATTGAATAAAAGTCATTTACTTCAGTAGATTCATGTTTTTTTATCTGTCAACTAACATTTTATACATGGAATATTTTAAGTAAAATTGTATAACAAGAAATCAAGAGCAGCATAGCCAACATAATTTCTTCTAACCTAAGAACTCTAGAAATTGGAGGGGGGAAAGATGAGCAATATGTTTTACTTGGCACTCAGAAAAGTATAGCTAACTTCAGGGCTTGTAGTGAATTATTCATATGAAATGAGTCCATTCTCAGTTCTAGCAGAGAATCCTTTATGGGGGGCTAGAGTCCTTCACAGAGACTGCTGACAAAGATACAATATGAAAGAGGGGGCAACATGGTAGCAGTTCTCCAACCAGAAGAATAATTGAGAATGTTCATTAACTGTTCTATACCCTGCCACACCTCCTTCCACTACACTGCCTTTCTGTTATTGATGAGCAATGGCATAATGATTTGGAGGGCAGAGTAGGGGTGGGCTAGGCAAATGATATTTCCTTAATGAGTCTATGATAGCTTAGTTTACACTACATCAGGCTGAGAGTCAGATTCTGTACCTGCTAATTCTACAATGAGTAACCATGACTATAAAGAGTCAAAGAGGGGCGGGTAGGTGGTGCAGTGAATAGAGCTCTGGCCCTGGAGTCAGGAGGACCTGAGTTCAAATTCAGCCTCAGGCACTTAAAACAAAAAACTAGCCGTGTGACCTTGTACAAGTTACTTAACCCCAACTGCCCTCCAAAAAGCAAAAAAAAAAAAAAAAAGTCAAAGAAAAGGCAATCATGGTACAAGCATACGCAATTTAAATTTTTTAAAGACTCTTAACAGCCTTTTTTTTATCTTTGTAGACTTGTTATATTTTATCCTTCTCCACATATATGCAAACCAGCACACCATTGGTCTACTCACTGTTCCTTAACACAGGACACTCCAGTTCTCAACTTCCTTCTTTCATTGTCTATCTCTCAGCCTTAGAATGATCTCCCTTTTTATCTCTAGCCCTGGTTTTCCCCACTTCCTTCGAGATTCACCTCAAAGCCATGGCAATGCCTAGTTTCCAGATGTTTGACAATAACTCCCAGAACAGCCCCAAGGATTCTAGATACAATAGTTCCTAGAATCATAGTGACAGACAGTCCTACTGAGGTTGCTCTGTGAGATAAGGGATGATATAATGTAACATTTACTACTCTTTTCAGAATGACCATGTTGCTAAAGTTAACTTGTGAGCTTAATGTTGCCAAGATGGCTTCTCTGTCCCCCTATAAAGTATGCCGGCACTGGTCAGTGAATGGGGAAAACCGCGGGGAAGCCACAGGGGAATCTGTGAGAGCCTCAACCGGCTTCCATTGAGGATTTGATTGAGGGCATTTAGGGGAGTGCATAAGCTGTGCCTGTCTTGATTGACCTCATTGAGACACAGTGCTAGTTGTCCCAACTTCTCACCAGCCCCTGCAAGAAGGGTAATTAGGGAATGCTGTAGGAATTGGTTCTCCCACAACCCTCTAAGAAGACTAGACTAGAATAAAGCTGATTATTCACCCCTCTGAAGCTGTCTGCCTCTCTGACCAGATCAAGAGTGAACCTGTCAGAGGCTGGAAACTGAGAACTCTAGCGCCTCCTGCGTGTTATCTGTGAAACCGCTGGACAGTAGTGCTTAGGTCCACAAAGAGTCTTTAGGCTCAGCCTAATCTTTGGTTTTCTTTTCTTTCTCTTTTTCTTTCTTTCTTTCTTTTTTGTGGGAGGAGGGACTAGTTGTTCAGTCATTTTTTCAATCCTGTTGAATTTTTCCTGACCCCATTTGGGATTTTCTTGGCAAAAATAGTAGAGTGGTTTGCTATTTCCTTTTCCAGCTCTTTTTACAAATAAAGAAACTGAGGCAAAAAGGATTAAGTGACTTGCCCTTGGCCACATAGCCAGTAAGCGCCCATAGTCAGATTTGAACTCAGGAAGATGAGTCTTCCTGACTCCAAGCTCAACCCAGTATCCTCTATGCCATCTAGTGTCCTCTAGGGACTGACTGCACTTCTAATTTTATTGAAACAGGAGAGCCATGACAATAAAGAAACTCCTTCTACCAAGGCTCACTATTCCCAAGAGGAACTTCCTTCTAACAAAACTGATTAGCATCTACTCTATTACTTATAATTTTAGAGTTTGGCCTGGAGGCACTTAGAGATTAAGTGAATTGCCCAAGGGCATATAGCCAGCTTGCATCTGAAATAGGATTTAAACATAAATCTTCCTGGCTTCCAAGCTGTCTCTCTATTCACTCTATCATGCTCTCAGGAGTTTATATGTGGTGTTTTAAGGATGTTAAGAAATCAAAGAATAACAACTCATGATGTTAAGAAATAATCGATCTGAAACTAAGAGACTTCAGAGGCTGTGCCATTCTGCAGATGAAGAAACCAAGGCCAGGAAAGTAAAGTTACTTGCCCAAGTTCTCATAGGTAGGAGGTATGAGAAGTGGAATTTGGGCTCAGGTACTCTGACTCCAAAGCCAATGTGCCTTCACTGTACTACTCTGCTTTTATCAATTATGACGTGACATATTTTTCTCGGCCCTCACTCCATTTGGAGACTGTCAGAATTTGCTAAATAAACAACATATGCCATAATTTATTCAGCAACTAAGTTTGCCCACAAACACATCCTAACTTTATGTATGTTCATTCATCCTAGAAAGAAAAGACTAATTCATTTTTAGGCCTGCTCAAATCATATTAGAGATTTAAGACATAAACAGAAACAAATTTTTTGTTTACTAAATTTTTAAAGTGAGAATTGTGAGACTGAATACATATTTTAAGTTCAATGAGGGATGATTAGGGAAAGGTGTTTAATCATAGATAAAGATAGAACTTCAGGTAATATCTAATTAGGAGGGATTAATTATTATAAAATTAATTATAGTCGTGTTTATGTAGCTTTTGTCAACTTTATGAAGTTTGAAATGAGGTCTCTTTGAATTATTACAGTTATAAAACTTGCCTAGACGGATGAACCTTTGCTCAACATTTCTTTCGTTTCTACCTAGGACTGCACATATGCTCCAGAGAGGCAAATCAGAGAACTGTGAGAAAGCTGCCTGGAACTGAAAAGGGACAAGAATGCTGCTCTGAACTGGGTGTTTTCAAAAGAGAGCAGGGCATAGGATCAAATGAAACCACCAACAACAACCATATCAAATAACCATACAACCCATCATGAAAATGAGACCTCCGGGATAAAGTCATGTTGCCACATGCAGAGACTGTTTATCCCTCAAGTAGCCAGGCATTGGAGACAAAGACCTTCCATGATGCTGGAAAGATAAGTGAGAAGAAAAGCAGAAATGGTATTCAGGGTGGAGATTCTGGGGGGAAAAGATTGAAATGGTTCTTACTCCTGATTCCCCCATAAGACCTGCTTACAACCATGCTGAACTTGCTGACTGAGATTCTGGAGGGGAACAAATGGAAACTCTCCCTTTTCCAACTGCTTCCAGCAATGCTACTTCTATTGAGAGAAGTCCATGCTACACTTCTCCTACATTCAATTTTTTTTTGCCTTTTTTTCTGGAGGGGGTAAGGCAGGGTAATTGGGGTTAAGTGACTTGCCCAAGGTCACACGGGTAGTTAAGTGTTACGCATCTGAGGCTGGATTTGAACTTAGGTCCTCCTGACTCCAGAGCCTGTGCTCTGTTCAGTGTGCCACCTATCCACCCCTTCTCTTACATTCTAATGGGAAAGACAACAGGAATGGAAATAAATTCATATAAGATACATATAAGGTATGTAGATTATAATCTTAGAGGAAAATAAGATAGTATCAGGTGGAACCAGCAAAGACCTCCTCAGCTCAATCTTAAAGGAATCCAGTGATCCATAAGAGGCAGAGCTGAGGAAGAAGAACATTCTGGATTTGGGGAGGGGAGATGGAGAATCCTAAGTGAGAAATGCCAAGGAGGTCATTACGGCTGGATCACGGCAGTAGTAACATGTAAGAAAACTAGAAACAGGAAGAGGCCAGGCTGTAGAGAGCTTCAAATGCAATAAGATCCTAGAAGAAATAAAGGGCCATTGGAGTGCATCAAGTAAAGTAGTGGCACGGAGAGAGGTCCAGGAACATCACTTTAGCAGCTATGTAGAGGATGTATTGGCGAGGGAAAAGATGAGGCAGGAAGAGCAGTTAAAAAGTTATTGCAATAGTTCAGGAGAAAGAAAGGTGATAGCTGACTGAGTGGAAGGAAGGAGATACATAAAGAGAGGCTGTGGAAAAAAAAATAACAATGGGCAATTTCAGGAGATATATGGAGTGAGAGTGAGGAGTCCAAGAATAACAAGAAGGTTGTTAACCCATGTAATTGGAAAGTTGATCGTATATTCTACCAGAACAGGAAAGCTGGAAAGAGGGGAGAGTTTAGTTTTGGACGTTTGGGTTTGAGATATTTATGAGACATCTGATTAGAAAAGTCCATTCGGGAATTCCATGATGCTGTAAGAAACGGTAAGTGGGAAGATCTCAGAGAAACCTGGAAAGACTTACATGAACTAATACAAAGTGAAGTGAGAAGAGAAGAACCAGGAGAACACTGCGTATAGTAACAGCAACACTGAGTGATAATCAACTATGATTGACTTCTCAGCAATACAATGATCCACGGCATTTCTGAAAGACTCATGATGGACAGTGTTAGCCACATCCAGAGTAAGAACTGGTAGAGTCTGAATGAAGATGAAAATCCTACTATTTTTCTTTCTTGGAGTTTTTTTTTTGCTTTTATTCTGTTTCTTCTTTTACAACATATCTGATATTGAAGTATGTTTTACGGGATTGCACATACATGAGCTACAACAAATTGCTTACCATCTTAGGGAGAAAGGAGAGAAGGGAGGGTGAAAATTAGGAATTCAAAATTTTATTTTAAAATGAATGTTAAAAATTGTCTTCACATATAGTTGTGGGAAAAAATAAAATACTATTTTAAAGGGGGGAAAAAATAAAATACTAATTTAAAGGGAAACAAAAGAAATGTCCATTAGGCAGCTGACAATGTAATATGGAATCTAAGGGAAAAGACCAGACCTATACAGATTCCTATAGCACTGAAAATATTTTACATAAAAATAGCAACTGAACAAATGGGAACTGATGAGATCACCAAGAGTAAAGAAATATAAGAAAAAAGGAGATGAGAGAGCCTTGGGGGAACACCCACTTAGGTGACATGACATGGATGGAGATTTAGCAAAGGAGACCGAAAAGGAGCAACCAGACAAGCAGGAAGGAAGTCAGGAGAGAAAAAAAAAAAAAACCCTTAGAAGAGAGAACACACATTATGAGAAAGTCTTCAACGATGTCAAATGCTACAGGGGTCAAGAAGCATAAGAGTCCATAAAAGGTCTTCAGATTTGGCAAATAATAGATTACTGGTAACTTTGGACAGGGCAGCTTCAGTTGCATGATAAAGCCAGAAGCCAGAATGCAGAGGTAAAAATTTTAATAGGAGATAAGAAATGAGCTAAGCTATATTTGGAGATTTTCCTTGAGTACATTCCAGGTTTAGGGCAGGGGAGGAGGAGAAGAAGAGATATCAAGCAAAATAAGAAGTTCATGAAATATTACATGGAAATTTGTTTAAACATTTTTAATTCCATACAGAATCTGGACTAGAAGATCAGACTAATTCAATAAGGCTATTATTATAATATAGTACTTAAATTCATCTAACAACCAAATTTCACAACAAAACTACTAACAGGACCCTGATGAATTATTCCACTTATGTTTGTTCCAAGCAGCTAGGTGGCACAGTGGATAGAGTGCCAGGCCCGGAGTAAGAAAGATCTGAGTTCAAATCTAGTGTCGGACACTTCCTAGCTATGTGGCTCTGGGCAAATAATTTAACCCTGTCTGTCTCAGTTCCCTCATTTGTAAAATGAGCTGGAGAAGGAAATGGTAAGCCATTCTTGTATCTTTGTCAAGAAAATTTCAAATGAGTTCCCAGAGTTCACACAACCAAAAATGACTTCGAAAAATATGGTGTGCTTTTTTTTTTTGTCATTTATTGACAATCAGAATGTGTCTTTAGCAATAATGAAAAGAACCTCACCTAGGTCCATAATGGAGAAAAGATGAAAATATGATGAATTTAAAAACCATGAATCTATCCAATTTATTCACACTAGTAACAAAGCGAGCCAGCCACAAACCTAGAAAGGGATGTCATATGCCACATTTATGTATGCAAAAATAAATGAACTCTTTACATTTCTAAAATCAATAATGCCTACTATGCTATACTCAGCCTAGGTCAAATGTACAAAAAAAAGCACATGTTCCTCCTTCATTCTCTTTTTCATATTCTCAGACATACACACATCTGGACACTGAAATCCAAAAGCTTCTAAGAATATCTAACCATGTGCATTACTGGGATATGTCAACACTCATCAAAGCAAAGTTTTCTTTCTTAAATGTTATTCACTACTGCAGCATGTGAAGACCCTCTAAGAATTAACTATTATAAAAGTATCTACATGACAAGGGAACCTGCATAACTGCTATATGGGTATCAAACCCATAGATTTTCATATTTATAAGACAACACTGACATCATTGTTCAACTAGATCAAACCAAATATTTAAAAAATGACTTGATTTATTTTGTCGCCTCAATTCACATTGGCTCTGAAGAGCCCCTCTTCTCAAGCAGCATGGGATCAACAGCAATCTCAGTTAGGGAACACGGTGGCAGATGGAATGTTAAATAAAGCCTTAAAACATAGGGAAGCCTCTGAAAGGAAAATAAATCAGATACTGATGGCTTATGTCTTCCAGTGTTCAGTATATCCTACAATGAAACAGAAAAAAAGCAACCCAAGTTTTTGTTATTGGGAATACAACCCATCTTCACTAGAATTACTGCTCTAACAGCAAATCAAAATCAGTCTTGAGATTTTTTTTTCTCCAAATCTGCTTCTCTTCCTGATTTTGCTATTTATCCCAATGGCACCACTATCACCTCAATATCTGATGTTCAAGCATCAGGGTTGTCTTTAACCCTTCTCTTTTCTTTAGCTCTCATGTCTAGTCAGGTGCATTGATTTCATCCCTAGAACACTGGTGGAATTCAACCCTTCTTGATTACTGTTGTTGCCACCAAAGTACAGACCTATTGCCACCTCACATGTTCTCTCCAACTCCCCATACTTCAATAGGTAGGACTTTCTACGGCCACTCTCTTCCCCATGCAATTCATCCTTCATATATTTATATTTCTTAAGGATGGACCAAGTTATGTCACCCCAGATCAAAATTCTCTCTATTGCATGCTAAGAAAAGTTCAAATTCAAATTCCCTTGGTATTTAAGGCCCTCTACAAGGTGAGATTACTCCATCTCTCCAGTTTTATCTCATACTCTGTACTCCGGCCAGATTGGACCATTCGCCATTCCCCAAACACGTTCCTCACTTTTTATTTTTTACTTCTGAAACTTTTTGTTCTTTCCCTACACTGTAACACTCTCCTTTTCATTCCCCCAATCCTTTCTCTTACATGGATTCATACATATTTTTAAAACCCAACTCCTCCATTAAATTAAAAATTAAATCAAATTCCAGCACCTTCACAAAACATTCTTGAATCTCCCAGACACAAACACCCTCTCTCCAACACTTTACAAAGTTCTTTGTGGTTCTCTCATACGTGAGTTATTTTGCATTATGATAATTTGCATTTTTCCCCTTATTACTCTAAATAAGTTCCACCATGATAGAAACTGAGCTTTTCTAACATTCCCTAAACTTTCTAAATGTCCTCTTGGGTCCAGACAACAGATGCTTAATACATGTTTGTCAAATATGAATGTGATCCCCTCAAGGATTCTGTGTGGTGGGGGCTGTTATTATCCCTATTTTGGAGCTGAGAAAGCTGAAGCAAATGAATATCCAATTACTTTACTCAGGATTCTGCAGCTAGTGGGTGTCTGAGGCTGGATTTGAACTAAGGTCTTCCTGACTCTGGGGCCGGCGCTCTGTTCCATACATCCCTAGGTCATCAATTTCTTCACCTGTAAGGTGGGGGTAATAAGAGCACCTACCTCCTTGGGTTGTTGTGATTATCAAATGAGAAAATACCTGGCACACAGAAGGCCACAGCCATAAACAACTGCTTCTGCCTTTCCTTCTTGTCTCTCCCACTGGAATATAAATTCCTTGGGAGCAGAAACCATTAAGTTTGCTTCTATTTGCATCTCAGAGCTTACTTATCACAGTGCCTAGCACATATTAAGCTTTAAATAAATGACTGTTGACTTGAAAAAAAAATATGAATGTGAACAAGCTATTACAGTCTCTTGTTTTAATCTGGAGTCTTGAATTCAACCCTGTTAACAAGACTCTCACTTGTGATTCTTCTGGTTCTAACTCTAAAAAGGTGGTGGAGAGGGTTCCTAAATAAAATGCTAGAAAGCTAAACTAGAAGAGAACTGTTGTGTCTGTTAACACAACAGAACAGACTGTCTTATTTCCCTCGCAGGTCACATGGAGAGTAGGCAACATAGATAACATTTGAACCCAGTCTTTCTGGCTCCAAAACCAATATACTTTAAACTTTTTAGTCTTAGGACCGCTCTACACACCTAAAAGCTATTAAGGTCCTCAAAAGAGCTTTTGTTTACGTGGGTTATACCTACAGATGTTGACTATTAGAAATTGATACTAATAAAATGTAAAATATTTATTAATTCATGTTAAAATAAATTACATACGTCTCAGTCAAGGCCCTCTACAACTTCACTCCAAGTCAGTCTCTAATTTTCCAACCTCATCTTACATTCCTCCCATCTACATACCCTTTCTTCCCATAAAAGTGAATTTCAATTTATTCCAATTCCAAAAATATTTCATAATGTGCTTATTCTGGGCAGAGCAGCAACTAACATTGAGGAAGATAACAAGTCTAGCAGTGAATGAAGCACCAGACCTAGAGTCAGGAACACTTGAGTTCAAAAACAGCCTCAGAACCTTACTAGTCCCGCGACCCTGGTCAAGCTACTTCATCTCTTTTTGCCTCAGGTTTTCTTATCTGTAAAATGGGGCTGGTATTAGCACCAACTATCCAGGGTTGTTGTGAGGTCAAATCAAGTAAAATCTGTAAGCCATGAAATTAAAAGATGCTTGCTCCTTAGAAGGAAAGCTACAGCAATTCTGGACAGCATGCTAAAAAGCAGAGACCTTGCTGACAAAGGCTGGAATAGTCAAAGCTATGGTTTTCCAGTAACAATGTATGACCATTAGAGCTGAGTGCCATGGAGTCAACGTTTCCAAATTGTGGTGCTGGAGAAGAATTTAGAGAGTTTCTTGAATAGCCAGAAGATCAAATGAGTCTTTACTTAAAGAAATTAATTCTGGCTGTTCACTGAAAGGTCAAATCCTAAAGCTGAAGCTTCGCTACTTTAGACACTTAATGAGAAGACAGGACTCACTGGAATGATGTTGAGAAAGACTGAAGGCCAAGAGAAAAGGGGACAGTAGAGGATGAGATGATTGGTGTCAGAGTTACAACAAATATAAACATGGACAGACTCTGAGGGATAGTGGAGGATAGAAGGGCCGGGAATGATATGGTCCATGGGCGTCAGGAAGAGTCAGACTCAACTAAGTGCTTGGCACAGCACCTAGGACACATATAAATGTTAGTTAATACTATTATCATTAAGAGGATAGAATACACAGATATTCAGTACAGAACAAATCCACTAAAGAGGTGCAAAACAAAGAACTCTGCCAGGGGCAGAAGGGAAGAATCCATGACCCTTCATTACCAACTATGGGGAAAGATCACTGGGGGATGAGGGAAATCTTGAAGGAGATGTCATTTGAACTGTGCTTTATACAATGGCTTTCTCTTCATTTCCTGACCTTATCTTATTTTTTTTTATTCTATACTTTCCTTTACTGATTTCTAGAATTAAACCTTCCTCTTTCTCAATTCAGCTCAAACATTTATTACTGGCCTACTCTGCACAGTCACTGTGCTAAGGACTGGGAATACCTAAAGAAAAGCAGAGCTGCCCTCACCTTCAAGGAGATTATATTAAGCTGAGTGGAGAAGGAGCTAGAATCAGTGTACAAGGTTGTATATTCTCATCTGAGGAGGTAATGAGCATTAGCAAATGGGTGGAACTAAGAAAAGCTTCCAGGAATAAAAATCATGGGAACCTAGGACAAGGAGAATAATATGGATTCTGATTTGCAGATGACAGGAAAGAGTGCATTCCTGGCCAACTCGGTGGAATGATCTGTTTGGATTCAGAGGGGCAGGAGTCGGAATTCAGATGAGCATAAGCAGTCTTCATTACCTAGAACTCAAAATGACTGAAGGGGAATGACATGAAATGAGTCAGTAGAGGAAGATTTTTTTTTTCTTCCAGCTCTTGAAAATCTTCAAAGTCAAGTTCAGATACTGAGTCCTCAATGAAAATCCCCTGGGCCTTATCCTTCTTTCTGAACTGGCACTCTCCCTCCCCCAACTGCAACCCACATTTCCATGAGTTCCACCTCCTGGAACTTGTCTTTGTAACCTCAGAACATAAAAAAGAATATCAAATACAGTAAGCACTTCATAAATGTTGAACCGAATAAATTCTATACTATCGGGACACATGTCACATTCTATGAATATTTTTATTAGGAGGCAGGACCGAAAATCAGTGACTTCACAAACCTTCATTTGGTCTCACAAGAGGGGAGGGACTTATTTACATTTAGAATAAAAGTTGGATCACTGGGCCCAAGGGGGAAATTTTAAAGATAGGAAAAGTATTTAATGTCAAACAGCTTAAGAAGAAAAAGGATGTGATTAATTTCTCCAACATTCATTTTGACAATTATCTCAAATTAAATATGATCACAACACATGGCACATCAAATCTTCAGAATTAATGGGCTTCTCCTCTGAGACACAAGAGGCATCTTAGTGTAAGGAAAAGGGCAAAGAATGAGGAGTCAAGAGCTCTGGGCCATAACTCTGGCTCTGTTAATAACTAGCAGCGTGACCTAAGGCAAGCCGCTTAGTCATTCCGTCTCACAGCATACTCTTCTGTAAAATGAAGAAGCTGGACCACATGATTTCTAGGATTCCTTCCAGAGCTAAAATGTTGTGATTCTAAATGTAAAGACCAGAATTAGAAACAAGAATGAATACAAAAATGGACACAAAAAGGAAGCTATTAAATGCTTTAGCTTTTGGTAAGTTTTCAAAATACAACCCAGACCAACACTGAATAATAGCATTGTCTTTAGTTCAATCAATGGTAATCTCCAACAACGGCTAAAAGATACTCCAGTTCATCTGAGATCTCAACAAGGCATTCCCTCTACTACTTCAGTTAGCATCCCACCCATGCTTTCTGATTGGGTGCGATCTTCATTCACGCCTTTCTATAACTCCTCCATAAGGTATCGACCTAATGCTTTGAACATTTTCTGATGGGACCTTAATATAATGTGGGGACCAACACTCTGTTATCTCTTGATTTCAAGACATCTCATCTGCTTTTCCAGGTATGCATCTCTCCAATGATACTTGGAATGTCATTATTTATCATGTAAAAAATCATTATGGGGTAATACACCACAGCTTGCTTTCAGCCATCATGTAACTTTTCTCTTTTAAAGAGATTATGGTATTCTGTTTTACAACCTTATAGCATCCCAGGCAGAATGCATATGGGCTTTTCCAGGAAGGGGCAACTTGGAACTATCATTTAACCAGCACCTCTCTTAAATAATAAGTTACAAAACAGTTACATTAGTGGGAGGTTTCTTTGTATGGAGTTCATTAAACCAAAGAAATCACCCGTCTATACAGAAAAAAACAGTAGTGAAAATAATAATAATATTAATAATAATGAACACAACAGAATCTCCTTCTTTCGTTCCTATTAATCAATCATGTAACCATGGAGGAGTCACCGTAGACAGAATGCTGGGTTTGGATTCAAGAATTGAGTTTAAATTTGGCTTCAGATACTCACTGAGTGACTCTGAATAAGTCACTTAACCACTTCCTGCCTCAGTCACCTTAATTATAAAATTGAAATAATAAGAGCTCCCATGGTTGTTATAAGGCTCAAATGAGATGATATTTGTAGAACACTGAGCACAGTGCCAGGAATATGGCAAGGACTTAACAAACGCTTGTTTCCTCCCTTCCTTTTCTTTCTCTTGTCTTTTCTTCTTTCTTTTTTTTTGCCTTTCTCCTTCCCTTTGCTCCTCCCTTCCTTCTCTCCCTCTCTCTTTCTTTCCCTCCTTCCTTCCTACATTCCTACCTTATTTCCTTCTTATGGAGATGTGATCCACTATAGAAAAGAATTTGTAAAAGTTAACCTGTTTGTATCATGTCTTCATCAAGGGCATCCCCAATACACAGACGGGTCTGCCGTATAAAGACTTTACAGAGATGAGAAAGGTACACCAGCGGTTAGTTGCTGGTATAGCAATGATCAAGAGCATCATCTGGAAAATGTATTTCTCATTCAGCATTTCTAGTTCATCACCTCCCTGACAAGAAGTGGAAAGCATATAATAAGGATAATAATAATAATAATAATAATAATAATAATAATGATAAACAGCTTTATGTAGTATAAGGTTTATAGTGTTTGAAAAATATCTCATTTTGTCTTTAAAACAATTCTAGGAGATAGGTGCTATTATCCCCATTTCACAGCTGAAGAAACTGAATCTGAGAGAAGTTAAGTGACCTGTCCAAGTTATACCACCATGTCTAAGGCAGAATTTGAAATCAGGTCATCCTAATTCCAGGCCTCACACTCTATGAACTTTGTCACTCAGCACAATTCCTCCTTTAAAATCATGACTGACCTTTAAAAACAATCAGAATTTCCAAGTGCTTCATGAGTACTGTCCTTTACATTACTGTAGTCAGTGTATAAACTGGTCTACTGGTTCTGGTCACTTCACTTTTGATCAAATCAAAAAGGTCCTTTCACATTTTTGTCACTTCTTATGGCACAACAGTATGTCATTATACCCCTATAATTTGTGCAGTCATTCTTCAGCTGATGAGGATCCAATTCTTAGCTATAACAAAAACTGCTGCTATAAAAAATGTTGAAATGGAGACAGAGAAATAAGGAAGAGATGAAGATGTTAGACAGAGGGAAAACAGAGTGATTTATATATACATGTATAGTATATAAATTACATACACACACACACACATATACAGAGAGAGAGAAAGAGAGAGACAGAGACAGAGACAGAGAGACAGAGAGAGACACAGAGAGAGAGACAGAGGGAGAGGGAGAAGGAGAAATTTCTTCTGTCTTCCATCTCACTATGACATATACCTACCAAGTATCCTTATATTAAAGAGTCAAAATTCATTCACAATTTTGTATCTATTTGGAAACAGTTCCAAATTGCTTTCCAGAAGAGTTGGGGCACTTCACAGTTCCAAAAACTGAACTAGTATGCCTGTTTTCATATAATTCCTCTAACAACTGTCAATTCCTTATGTGTAAGCTTTGCCAATCTGACAGGTATAAGGTAGAATTCTCAGTTGTTCTAATGTACATTCTTCTTGTCAGTGATTTAGGCATTTTTATACAGTTGTTGGAAGCTTTCACTTCTTTTGAAAACTGCCTTTTCATATACTTTTATTATTTAGGTCTTGGGTAACAACTCTTATTTTCATATCCTTATGTCAGTTTTTTTCTCCTTCAACTTCTGTCATAAATTTTATGTAATCGAAAATGTCTATTTTGCTTACACTGTATACAGTATTTAACTCTAAATGGGTGCATGATCTAGATATAAAGGCTGAGACTGTAAACAATCTGGGAGAGCAAGGAATAATTTACCTGTCAGATTTATGGAGAAGGAAGGAATTTATAATCAAATAAGAGATAGAGAGCATTACAAAATGCAAAATGAATAATTTTGATTACATTGAATTGAAAAGGTTTTGTACAAATAAAGTTAATGTAACCAAGATTATGAAGGAAGTGGAAAATTGGGAAAGGATTTTTATAACCAGTATATCTGATAAAGGCCTCATTTCTAAAATATGCAGAGAATTGAGTCAAATGTATAAGAATACAAGTCATTCCCCAATTGATAAATGGTCAAAGGATATGAATAGGCAGTTTTCAGAGGGAGAAATTTTAAAAAGCTCTAATCTATTGACTAGATAATAGAGAGATGCAAATCAAAACAACTCTGAGGTACCACACCTCACCAGTCAGATTGGCTAAGATGACAAAACAGGAAAATGATAAATGCTGGAGAGGATGTGGAAAAACTGGAACACCAATGCATTGTTGATGAAGTCGTGAATTGATCCAACCATTCTGAAGAAGGGCTATAAAAAGGTGCACACCATTTGAACCAGCAATAACATTTCTAGGGCTGTATCCTAAAAAGATCATACCAGTGGGAGGAAAACCCATTAGCACAAAAATATTTATAGCAGCTCTTTTTGTAGTGGCAAAGAATTGGAAATCAAGGGGATGCCCATCAATTGGGGAATGGCTGAAGAAGTTGTGGTATATGAATGTAATGGAATACTATTGTGCTATAAGAAATGAGGAGCACACAGACTTCATAATAAATAACCTGGAGAGACTTATACAAACTGATGCTGAGTGAGGAGAACAGAACCAGGGGAACTTTGCACACAATTACAGACACAATGTATATATGAGTAATAACTTGGATAGATTTGGCTCCTCTCAGCAATGCAAGGTTATAAGACGACTCCAAAAGACTCATGATGGAAAGGGTTATCCTCATCCAGAGAAAAGAACTACCAAGTCTGGATGCAGATTGAAGCAAATTACTTGCTCTCTCTTTTCTGTTTAGTTTTCTTTCATTCCTTCTTTCTCATAGTTCACTTCATTGGTTATAATTCCTCTTATAACCTGGTTAATGCTTAATGCAAAGGTATTTGTAGAGCCTATATCAGATTTCATGCTGCTATGGGAGGGGGGAGGAGAAGGACAGGGAGAAAATCTGGAACTCAAGAGATTGTAGAACTGAATGTTGTAAGCTAAAATTAGATGAACAAATTTAATAAAATTGAAAAAAATCTATTTTGTATACCATGACCCTTTCTATTCCTTATTTTGTCAAGAAATCTCCTTGTATTTGTAGTTTAAAAGGCATCTCCTTCCCCTTTCCTCTAATTGTTTATTATATAATGTACATATGTAATATGGTATATTATAATATGATCTTTTATATTAGGCCATGTATCTTTTGGGAGCTCATTGTAATTTTACTGAGAGATAGTGGTCTACACCTAATTTCTGCTAAAGTGCTTTTCAGTTTTTCCATCATTTATTTTTTTATCAAACAGGAATTACTTACCACACAAGTCCCTGTACTTGGATATATCAAATGTTATGTTACTAAGTTTGAGTGCTTCTGTGTCTTATTTATCTAACTGTTTCTACTGACCAACTTCTCTATTTTTTGACTGGCAGCAAACAATTTTTATGACAACTTTTGTATTATAGTATGAGACCTGACCCTGCTATTACAGATGTATTGTTGTGGTACTTTGGTGAAAATTAATACCATCTGTCATCATTTCTCACACAGTGGAAGATTCTCATCATTGCAATATCTTGAATATTAATGCCTAAATGTCTTTAGGATTATGTCACCACTTCTGAAAGTATCTGGTCCAATCCTGCTGCCCTTCTTAATTGCTTCTTCTTTTTTTTTTTTTGAAGGGGGGAAGGTAGGGCAATTGGGATTAAGTGACTTGCCCAAGGTCGCACGGCTAGTTTTTGTGTTAAGTGTCTCAGGACGGATTTGAACTCAGGTCCTCCTGACTCCAGAGCCGGTGCTCCATTCATTGTGCCAGGTAGCCGTCCCGTGCCCTTCTTAATCTCCTCTCTTTAAATGACATTTCTATTTTCCTCGTATCAGATAAAACAGCATGAAAATTCAAATGTGGTAATGTCACTGTCACTAATGATGAAAAGAGTTTTCTGCAGAAATGTTGGTAAATCATTTCTTATCCTTGTTCCTTCATTACTTCAATACTCTTGAGATTATCTGGTTGAATTGGGCCTCTCACCAAGCTTCCTGAAGACTCATTTTCCCCATCTACTGCCTTTGTACTGCGAAGTAGCACTCCTTATAATTTCCTGTATTCCTCCAAAATAATTAAAAAATGATCTTGTCCTGAAAACCACTGTTGACCTTGGCTACTAGTTCTCTCTGATTGGCATATGGAATTAAGAGTTTGCCTGCTGAAGCACTTTCTAGTCGCTCTTGGTTTAGTCATTATGGTCATTGTTTTAAATCACTTAAATGTCTCTAAGTTGTGATACTAATTAACAATATATTTATTTAATCCATTTTGCTTATATTTTCTGAAAGAACAGTTTATTTAAGTGGGTCAGATTGTTTGGATTAAACATTGTCATCTTCTTGTCTTGAGTTTCTATTCTGCATTGGTCTTGATAATGACTTTTGGCTTAAACCATCTCTGATATGACTGTACAAAGAGATCTCATAGGAAATAAATTCCATTTTGGAAACCATTTCTTTCCAGTTTCTTGAAATAGAGTCAATTTCACTTTTCCCCCCTCATTATTCAGAGCTTGACGAACCTATCACTTCTTATTTTCTTAAAGAACTTATTATTATCAGGGAGTTTCTACTGGATTAAGGTAGGGGAGAATATAAGAATTATTAGGAAGTGGCAGTGAAGTCAAATAGGACAGAGGTGGTCCATCAGAAAAACATAAAAAAATTCATAATATACAGGGAAAGGGGATAAGAACTAGATCTGTATAGTATGGGGAAGTGACAGATGGAGATATTCTCTCTACTAATGCAAGACAGAAACTTCTCTGCAACTTACCAATTTAAAGATTTACCATCCTAGAGCTCTTTGTTCAGTCCTTTTCAGTTGTGTCCAACTCTTTCTGACCCCATCTGGAGTTTCCTTGGAAAAAATATACTAGAGCGATTTGTCATTTCCTTCTCCAGTCCATTTTGCAGATCAGGCAACTGAGGCAAACAAGGTTTAGTGACTTGCTGAGGGTCACACAGCTAACAAGTGACTAAGGCCAGATTTGAACTCAGAAAGATGAGTCTTCCTGACTCTAGGTGTGGCCCTCTATCGTGTCCTCTAACTGTCCTACCTGTATCACTGAGACGTTGAGTTGGCCTAGGGTCACATGGCTATCATGTGTCAGAAATAGTTCTTGAACTCAGGTCTTCCTGGCTTCTTGGCTAGGCCTCTACGTACATAGACTCTAACGCCACTGTTTTGCTATGATAAATACTCGGCAGCTTCATTTTTCTGAATTCCAAATCATAATTTTCAACATATTTCACTAGTCTTCAATGTCTACCTTCTCATTCATGTCACGAAATATTAATTCACATGCTGGTCCGGTTTAGAAAATTTTGTCAAATGTTCCATATTTCTCTACCTTTCAATCCTGTGCAACAGATGCAGATTTGTAAACTATGACTATTCCCTAACAGGTTCCCTTGCTTACGCTCATGATGAATGATGCAATATCATATCACCTAGTATCCCATGAAATGATGCTTCTTTTGCCTTTACAGCAGTTGACTTTTCCCTTTTCCCACAAACTAGTCAGTAGCTTTTGTAAAATTACAACTCTATTTGATTGCTTTTTTTAAATGGCATTGCTTTGCTTTGGCAATTTCATTCTTCTCCTGCTCTCTTAGTTTGCATATTCAATTCTAATCTGAGTTTAAAGCCTTTAGCAGGAGGACCTGCAATTAAAAATCTGAAAGCTAAAAGCAGGGACAATTCATAAATAAAAAGGAAGCCAGGTAAATGATGCAACTCATTAGCAAAAACCGTGGTGGTTGATTAGCTTTAAATAGGGTTTTTTTGAGTCTTGTTGTGTAGTGTTTTGATGGGAAGGGTATGACTTTTACTAAATTAATTAAATTAAGAATTACTCTGTGGTTTTCCAATGATGCACACTTTAACTTTCTTTCCCAGAAAATAAACAACAAAGCATTCTGGGTATTGGTATCTCTAAAATGGCAAAATTATGTATATATATATATATATACATATATATATATATTCTTTTTGCAGTGTTCACTATTCTTTATCTGTTTAATAATATACATACTATATCACACTAAAACCACTTAACGACCTTCTGAGTAATTAACTTGTAAAATAACCAGTGTCTTCATTACAGGAGAATTTTTTCAAAATGTTTTTAACAAGTGCATTTGAAAAAGAGATCACAAGAAACCATTCAGTTGGGCATTTCCTGAGTATTTTTTATGCTCTTGGACCAGTTCCTAGGGAAGTAAATAGCATAGTATCTGTAAGGACCACACTGGGCTACTGTTCTGTAATGAAGAAGCTTAGGGATGCTGAAAGTCCTTGAGTGGCCTGGTCAAAGTGATGCCCGCTATAATGGGTAAAAACCCTCTTCTGTCCAGCAGGGAGTTTTCAGTATCTTCCCACTCACACATATGTGGCACATAAGGGAAATTGTCATCTCTCCTTGTACTGCACCTTAGAACCCCAAACTTCATTCAAACTATATTAAAACATCCTTCTCTCAAAGATCTAATAATTAAAGGGAAGAAAGAGAACAGACATAGACAAATCCCCAGAATGAAACTGAAAAAAAAAAATAACTAAACAGCTCCAACCAGACAGAAAAGTTAAACATTCAGGACGAGATGATTCAAATCCCATGTTTAATGCTTATTATCTCATTACCTGTGCAACTCTGAGTTAGTAAACCATTTATTCTCCTGGCAAGTTAGTTTCTTTTATGTTTATAAAATAAGAGGGTTGGATTAGTTGGCCTCTGAATTCCCTTCCAGCCCTAGACCTATGATCCTATAACGCAGTGATGATGAATGAGGAGACAGAGGGGGAAAGAAGTTTCTGATCATCTTAGCCAGGAACAATTGGTCTTTAATGCTTTCAGAGAACAAATGAGTTCTGCAGGAGGTTCCAAAGAGAATGAAAAAGGGTAAGGAGGAAGCTATGGAAAGAGCACAGTCCTGGGATCAGATCAAGTCACAAGACATTTGAACTATATAATCTTAGAAAAGCTGCTTTATTTCTGAGAGCCTAGCTTTCCTCATTTGTAAAATAAAGGGATTAGATTAATATCCCTTCAAGCTTTTAAGGTCTATGAGATTATCAGAAGGTATTTACTACAGATTAAAACTGTAAACATTAGATATTATATATGTATACTTATACATGTGTATTTATATGTGTATATATTGATATATATCGTATACTTATACACATGTGTATTTATACATGTGCATAAATATATATGCACACAGCATCTATGTAACCATGGATAGATATGCATACACATATACAAGATATATGTGTGTATATATAGATAATATATTTATACACATTTATAATTTCAACAAGAGTTCATAATCCCAGGGCTAGGATCCAAGAAGGTACAGGGTAAAGACATCAAGCAAGGGGTGGCTAGGTGGCGCAGTGAATAGAGCACCAGCCCTGGAGTCAGGAGGATCTGAGTTCAAATACAGACTCAGACACTTAACACAGTTACTAGCCGTGTGACCTTGGCCAAGTCACTTAACCCCAATTGCCCTTCCAAAAAAAAATTTTTTAAGCAAAAAAAAAAAGAAAGAAATCAAGCAGGATCTAAGTGTTTGGGAAATACAGAAAACCGTAAGAGGTAAGGCTTTAGTTGAAATTCATTCTGCTTCCTATCAGTGCAAGGAATCCCTGCAGATGTACCTGTGTGTTGAAACGGCACAACTCACTACACAAATAGTGTGACCCATCCTTAACACAAACACACAGACACGCTGTCAAAGGCGGGTCTGGCGAAACCTGTTAGGTGAGTAAGCCGCGCGTGTGAAACTTCTCAGGTCGCTAGCATTCCACTGGTATGAGCTTTGTGGAAAAGAAAATAAGCCAGTTACATAAAAATGCATTTCACAATTAGTGCTTCCAAAGACGTTTGGTTCCTCTCATTCCCCTGAAAATTCATCCAAATGAAAAGGGCTGCCCAGGAACAAGAATCTGTCCCCCGTGTGCTCCGGGGCTCTAAGCTGAGGGAGGAGAAAGCTATTAAATGGCGGTCTTCAAATGTTATCCCCTGCCAAGGTGGTTCTACCAATATCTATATTATCTGTCTACTGTCAAAATATAAATGTACTTATATTAATTGAAGGTTGTCATCATAAACACCCATAAGACTTGTTGGAGCAAGTGTCAGATTAGCACAGCACATCACACTGGTTAATGTTAGGCCAATAGCCAAAGGGTGTATCTCATAAGCATTTAAAAATCAAATCCAAACCAAGCTAATACACACCCAGACGTGTTTCTCTTATTATTACCATATTGGACTGAGGAAAAATTGGGACAGAAGAAAGAATAGGTTTGAATTAATGATGAGGATGGGTTTAATCTACCAAAGGTAATTTAGGTGAATTCTAAATAGGAAGAACAGGTGGGAGAAATAGGAAGACAAGAAAATACGGGTGCCCTTCTCCCTTTGATCTCCTTAAAAATGAGCAACATCTTAATATCAACATTTTCTGCACTTAATCAACTTATCCAGTACATTTCCCATTTTATATAAGGTAGTTTCCATCAATACATTGAAATTAATAGCCTCGATTAACCTGAGTTAATAAAGCAACATTGGACATACAGTTGGTTTCTCCCCAAAGCTTTCTTTAATGAGGAAAAAATAAATGTGGGGATAATGAATTCACTCTTAATTCACTTGTCTCTCATCTACATCTATCAGATCTCTGTAGAGATAAAGGAAGGAAGGAAGGA
>CM053600.1:15065425-15125631 GCA_028646575.1 Pseudocheirus occidentalis | reverse complement strand
TACACAGTCACAGATACATCATATGTGTGACAACCAACCTTGATAAACTGGACTCTTCTCAGCAATGCACAGTTAAAAGACAACTCTACAAGTCTCAGGATGGAAGGAGATATCTACATTCAAAGAAAGATCCAGAAAGACCAGAGTTTAAATGGAGACTGAAGCCATACATGCTATCGTTCTTTTTCATTTTTGGTTTTGTTTCTTTTTTCCCATTGTTCACTCCATTGGTTACAACCCTTCTAAACAACCAGACTATTGTACAATGTGAAAGAACTTTTGGACCCTTTGCATGATTGTATGCCACAATGGGGGAGGGGAGTAGAAGGAAGGGGAGAAAAATCTGAAACTCAAGTGATTCTGGAACTGAATCTTGTAAATTAAAAGTAAACAAACAAGTCAATAAAAAAAATTTTTTAAATAAAAAGAAAAGTTCCTTTCTTCTTCTGTCCAAAGGAGGATATATTCAATCCACAACATCCGAGGATGAAATACTATCCCTGATCATGCTAAGCAGACTGTCCTGATTTTAAAAAAGCAATAAGAATTTCCAGGAGGATCAGGAACCTCGGGAGTTCTTAAAAGTGTAAAAAGTGGACCTGGGTCCTCTTGGCCATGTACTGATGGTATCCAATTGCATTCTCAGTTGATTCAATCAGAGCTGATGAGACAGAGGACTGAGATTTAATGGATGTGCTGTTTTTCATTATGGGTTTTTTTGGGGGTGGAGTGTGGGGTGGCTACTATAAAAGATCCCTAAGTCCCACAAAGAGCTTAATGCTTTACATGCACACCAAAGAATAAGCAAAAGCAATGAATATCAATGTAAACATATGAAGAAATATAATTTACTGCATTCATTTCCAATTAGCCAACATTCATTTTGAGTTCCTGGTCTGTGAAAAGCATTGATCTGATATTTCAAGAGATACAAAAAAGAAAAAGATATGGCCCCTGCTTTCAAGTTCCAGTAGGGGAAATCAGACATGTATAGAAATAAGCAGACTACAAACGTAAGGTAAAAATACAATAGGAGAGGTAGCATTGTTATATTAGTTAAGAATGGGGAAAAAGGAGGAGCTGGGAGCTACCATCTCTTGCAGAAAGAACACCAGGGACAAAGGTACAGATGCAGCACTTTAAAACCTACAAAGCACTTTACTAACAATTCATTTGATCCTCCCAGTCACCCTGGGAGGTAAGTGCTATTATTATCCCCATTTTACAGCTGAGGAAACTGAGGCAGACAGAGGTTAAAGTGACATGCCAAGGATTGTACATGAGGCTGGATTTGAACTCAGGAATTATTCTTGGCTCCAGGTCGAGTTCTTTATAGACCATGTCAACTAATTTCCCATTATATGGCTCAATTTGGGTAGAAAATAGGGTTCATGAAGGAAAATAGCCAACACATCTGTTGGAAAAGTACACTGAATTCAGATTGTGGAGTTCAAAGGATCAGGTCCTCTATCAGGTCAGCCCTCCCTCACTTAAATCTAACTCACTTGCACATCAGGGCTTCACCACCCTGTTGCCGTGGTCTTCTTCCCAAAAGAAGGACTACCACTACCACCACCACCACCACCACCACCATTACCACCATTACCACCACCACCACCATCAACAACAACAAAGAGGGCAGGAGGTAAGGTGTTAATCCCAGCTATTCTTTAGGGAGATTAATCCAGCAGTAGCCTATAGAAGGAGTTGCTGAGAGAAGAGATTAAAGACAAAGAGACAAATTAAAATTTACTGAACTACTTGTATACGGATATTTATCAAAAGCTGAGTTTGCCTCTAGCTTTATTCCTTCCCTCCAGTTCAGAAATCAACAGTTATCTACCTTTCACTCTAAGACACAGTACTCCTATCCTAGATGGAAGTGTGACATACACAAAAACACTCCCTCCTGAAAGCCTCCATATTACCCAAGAATCCCTGGCTCCTCTGAACACTCCCAGGGTCAGCATTTATCCATCTCTCCTTCACTTCCCATCCCACACTCCATCACAACACCTACTCTCTCAAGGTCATTCTTCTAACTATCATGAGGGAAAGAGATGTTTTAAATTAATTCACAGTTAGTGACTCATAAGAATGCAATGTTACTATGCCTAAGGGTACTTTCCTTTGAAAAGGAAAGCTTTAGACCAAGACTGTAGGATATATGAGTACATCTAGAAGTCTTATCTGCAAGATGCCTGAATCAGCTGATTATGCCACATACCTTTATTGAAGTCTGCCAGAATTTCCAGGGAGCAGGTCCTATTGACCCTTTCCATTGGTCTGAAAATTGCAGTTTATTTTCAGCATTACCCAGTACAAATCCCATTCTATATGGAGTTGTTGGATGATTTTGTTAATACAAGGAACTCCTGGGTAAGAGACCACTCTCTATAAAATATAAGCTGGCATCTTCTCTGCAACTGACAAGGTTAAATACCTTGCTCTGAGTCACAGTTAGTATATATATATATATATTTCTACAGACATATGCATATACATACATATATATGTATACATATGTATATATACATATACATGTACATATACACACATGTACATATACACGTACACGTACACGTACACATACACATACACATACACATACATATACATATACATATACATATGAGGTGAAACTTGAACCCAGGTCTTCCTGCTTTCACAACTGGCTGTCTATCCATGGATGCTCAGTGTTTAATGGTCCATTCCCTATATCTAGCTATACAGAGAGTTATACTATAGGGAGTTTTATATTCTATTTTATGTTATATTATCACAAATATAATTACTTAATGTATTAATATTAATATCAATATCATTTTAATACTACAACATTAATATTTATTATATTATTTATAGTTTTAGATCTGATTTTATATTATATTATTATAAATATAATTAATGTTAATATTAAATTTAATTAAATATTAAATTAATATTAAATATTAAATTTAATATAAATATTAAATTTGTAGTATATTTTATATTATAGAGAGGTTTGAATTCTCCCCTGTAGAAATGAATTAAATTCATAAAGGCTCTTCGAGGTGAAAAAGGCCACTTTTCCCATAAAATAATTCATCCAAGCCAGAGAACTGGTGGAGCTAAAAGCAAAGAACAAAATGCTCCTCTGTCCTCTGTGCGGCTTTCTGAACTCTGTGTCCTCTCCTCCAGCTGGATGCACCTGGCTGGGTGTTGAGACAATCAGTCCGTTGCTGGCTGACTGTGAGATGTCAAGTCTAGTGATTATACTTGATGTGATCTGATGAAAAGTAAAAGCTACTCGAGTACCTGATACGTGATCAAATATTAAAATAGTGACTTCACCGCTTTCTTAAGTGAGAGTAATCCTTATAAATTATGAAGTATTTACATATCAAGGGAATCTCGCCTTGAAGTTGGCTTTCTGCTTCCTGCCAGGATGAACTTTAAATCTTGTATTTTGCAGTGAACTAAAGTCCTCAAGGGTTTCAGCGGCCCAACACAAAAGCTGAGGTGTTTGGACAAGTTCTTCAGTTACCGGATTGTCTCCGTATGTACCAGACTTTTCTTTAACAAATCTAAGAAGTTGGGATGTTGAGCAGGAGAGAGGCTGAAGAGTGGGAGGCAAGGGGGTGTTTGCTGCTTGGTAGGTGCAGTGGGCCTGCTGTTCAGTGGGGCCTATAAGGAAGACAGAATATTGGGGTTGGGGACAGTTTTATTAGGATTCCATCAACAGGACTTTAACCTCGGCCTAACTCCAAGGCTACCAATCAGTCAACAAGTATTATGCCTTTGTACCAGGCACTGTAGAAGGCACTGGGAGTACAAATAGAAAGAATGAAAGAATCTCTACTCTGACAGAGTTTACATCCTAATCCACTATACCAAGCTACCTCTCAAATGAAAAAAAAAATGTGAATTAAAAAAAAAATTAGTCACTGATGTTCCAACAAGGTTGTCCCTAAACATCAAAAACGGAACACACACAAAAGTCCTACAAAAAAGTGGCTAGCTTTCTTAAAGATGGAAATTCACACTCAAAATTATTATCAGGCCCAGCTGTCAAATGTCATTCAATAAAAGGAATCTTAATCTTAATGTCAAATTCAAGAATAACTATACAGCTCATCATGGATATATCACACCTTTTGATAGATACTTAAGACGAGATAAAATTGGCATATAAGTCCTAGGAGAGTCTACCTTATGAATCTTATAATAAGACAACCAGAAATCCTGAGATTTCATACCACAGACTGACAGAGGCATGAGACCCAGGCCTCAAACTTTTCCAGGTTTAAGTCTTTCTCATGGTCGATTTCCTTAACTTTGCCCCCAAGTTCCATGCAAATGTTTTCAGCTTCATGTAAAGGAGTTCTAAATAGGGAAAGCCTTTTTGGTAAAGAAGATTTTCTTTGTCAACTGTAGGGCCACTGCCTAGCTATCCCCCAAACTGACAGTAATCCAATGAGGCAACAAAATGATGCAACGCATAGGGTGCCGAGTCTGAAGTCACGGGGACCTTCGTTCAAATTCTGCCTCAGACATTTACAAACCATGTGGGCAAATCACATAAAACTCTTTTGTCTCTGTTTTCTCAACTGTAAAATGAGCATAATAACAGAACCTACCTAATAGAGTTGCTGTGAAAATCAAAGAAAAATATTCGTAAAGCTCTTGGCACAGTGCCTGCAGTACAGTATGTAGGGCAGGTCCTATATATATGGTTACTCCTTCCCATCACCCAACGGTATGAAGGACTTGAAGGAAGAGGAGAGAAGAGGGGTGTAGCTAAAACGTTACTACCACATGAAGAGGAGGCCCTCAATGACTACATCTGTGAGGGGGCATTTAATTTGTTCAAAATAGAAGAAGTGACCTTCAATACTCCTTCCAACTCTGAGGTTCTGTGCTTCCATAGTGGGAAGTGCGGGGAAAGAGGGCAGAAAAGATAGAGATGGATGGATGGACGGACAGAGAGAGAGAGAGAGAGAGAGAGAGAGAGAGAGATGATGATGATAGATAGATAGATAGATAGATACATACATACATACATACATACATACATACATACATAGATACGTAGACAGACAGACAGACAGATAGATGGACAGACTGGTAGACGGACAGACAGATGGATAGATGGATAGGTAGAGAGATAAACTCTGTTTCAGTAGAATAGAAAACCACTAAGAATGTAACTATACACAAAACACTTAAAGATTATGTGCTAAATTTTCTTCGGAATGTTATTTTTTTTCTCAAACTATTAGTCCCTATTACATAAGGATCTCATGTTACATTTCATAGTTTTAAAGTAGATTTCAAAGCTGACTGATATCACTATGCTCTGCTCCACAAGATTCACTAGGTTTCCCAGGGTAGAAACCAGTTGAGTTTATAATAATGGTAACACTTGTCTATTTTACCACATTCTGATCAAAGATTTTATTGTAAGTGAACACTCATCTCAATCCACACATAAACATCCAAAGTTTGTCCTTATTCATCCATTCCTCCTGTCCCCTCCCCTTAAAGGCTTAAGAAAAATGTGAAGTCATTTTATTCCATTAAAAAGAACAACTACTATACTATATATGTGTACCTTTGGAGGACAAAGTTTCTTCCTTTATCTTTTTTACAGCCTCCTGGCCTTCTCTCTCCTTATTTCCAGCTTTGAAAAAAAAAGAGATAAAAATTAGTAGGGAATCCATCACCAAACTGTTAAATATATTAATAATCTCAAAGTACATTCCTAACAGAAATGCAAACATACATAAAGTATATGGTCCCACCAGATGACACCAAACACCTCTCACTCTCTGGTCTGGCTCACTCAACCAAATCTATACACACAAAATAGATGGAGATAGGGGAAAGTGCTCCAAGAAGGGAGGCTAGCTATGGATAGACACACTGTTAAAAAATCAGTCTGACAGTGGCAGACCCAAGGTGGAAGAATAAAAGCAGGGACTTGCTACAGCTCTTCTCCCAATGACCTCCAAATATCTGTAAAAAATACTCTAAACAAATTTTAGATCTACAGAACCCACAAAATGACAGAATGAAACAAATCTCCAGCTGAAGATAGCCTTGCAGGTCAACAAGAAGGATCTATTGCACCAGGCTGGAGCAGAGCACAGACCTGACGTGAGCAGACCTCAGGGGACTGGATCATCAGCAGCTGTGGCAGTTTTCAGACTTCTTAATCCACAAACTCCAAAGACTGAGTAAAAGGTCAGTGGGGAAACTGTTGGAACTAGGTGAGAGAAGAGAGTGGTTTGGACCCAGCCCCAGGGTGGCACAGGTGGCAGCAGTGGCAGCAGTAGCAACTGCTTCCACAGATCCAGGTTCACAGATAAAGGGCGGATCAGGCAGGTAATCATAGGGCAATTGCAGGGATCTCTTGGCTGGCAATGAGGCAGGATTCTCTTGCTTTGCCCTGCTTGGATCTGGGTTGCAGTCTTAGGTGGTAGTCCTGGGGTGAGGAGGAATATTGGCATGGCAGAGCTCGTGGTAGCTGTGGAGAAGGAGTCCTCCACACCTCTCAGGCAGAAAAGAGGGCTTGTGGTTACCCACAAACCAGAGCACAGGCCAGGAAAGGAGTAAACATCTCTCCTTTGATCATATCACCTTGGAAGAACTGAAAATTTACAGGTGCCTAGAAGCAGCTCTGACAATATCTATGCAAAACCACAGAAATTTAGGACAAAGCACTCTCCATTCTGGAAGCAGAATCCTACCTTGGTGAAGAGCTCAAAATTCAAATAATTGGCTGGGAAAATGAGCAAACAGAGGGAAAAAATCAGATTACAGAATCTTTGTTTGGTGACAAAGAAGAACAAAACATACAACCAGAAGACAACAAAGTCAAGCTCCTGCATCAAAATCCTCCAAGAAAAATATGAATAGGTTGCAGGCCATGGAGGAGCTCAAGAAGGATTTTGCAAATCAAGTAAGAGAAGTAAAGGAAAAACTGGGAAGGGAAATGACAGTGATGCAAGAAAATTATGAAAAATGAGACAACAGCTTGCTAAAGGAGACCCAAAAATATACTGGGTAAAATAAGACCTTAAAAAATAGACTAATGCATATGGCAAAAGAGGTCCCAAAAGTCAATGAGGAGAAGAATGCCTTTAAAAGCAGCATTGGTCAAATGGAAAAGAAGGTCCAAAAGCACACTGGGTAATTCTTTCAGAATTAGAAGGCAACAAATGGAAACTAATGACTTTATGAGAAATCAAGATGCTATAAAATAAATCCAAAAGAATGAAAAAAATAGTAGACAATTTGAATTACCTCACTGGAAAAAAACACTGACCTGGAAAACAGATCCAGGAGAGATAATTTAAAAACTACTGGACTACCAGAAAACCATAACCAAAAAAAAAAGAGCCTAGATATCATCTTTCAAGAAATTATGAAGGAAATCTTCCCTGAAATTCTAGAACCAGACAATAAAACTGAAATTGAAAGAATCCACCAATCACTTCTAGAAAACAATCCCAAAAAGAAAATTCCTAGGAATATTACAACCAAATTCCAGAGTTCCCAGGTCAAGGAGAAAATATTACAAGCTGTCAGGAAGAAACAATTTAAGTTATTGTGGAAACATAATCAGGATAACATAAGTTCTAGCAGGTTCTACATTAAGGGATCAAATTGTGACCAATTCTTATTTTTCTTGGAGGCTTTTGATGCAGGAATTTTGACTTCATTGTCTTCTTCTGGCTATATATGTTTGGTTATTCTTTGTCACCAAAGTAAGATTCTATAGTCTGATTTCTCCTCCCCCCCCCCCGCTGTTTGCACATTTTCCCAGTCAATTATTTGACTTGTGAGGTCTTTGCCAAGTTAGCACTCTGCTTCCAGAGTGGACAGTGCTTTGTCCTATATCGATGACACTGCGGAGGTCAAAGGAGTTAGGATTAAAACCAAGAATCACCTACCCAGCAAAACTGAGTATAATGCTTCAGGGGAAAAAATAGGCATTCAATGAAATATAGGACTTTTAAGTATTCTTGATGAAAAGAACAAAGCTGAACGAAATTTTGACTTTCAAATACAAGAAGCAGGAGAAACATGAAAAGGTAAACAGAAAAGAGAAATCATAAGGAACTTATTAAAGTTGAACTGTTTACATTCCCACATGGAAAGATGATATTTGTAACTCATGAGAGTTTTCTATTAGCCTTTCAGGCACTTGGTTTTTCAATCCTATTGGCTTCATTTATTTGTGAACTGATTTCTGATGTCTCTGCATCCATTTCTTAGCAGTTTCTCTGATCTCTTCTGTACCTGGCTTCTTCGCTCTCTGATTACTAATCTTTTGATCTGGTTTCTGTGTCTCAAATCTGAGTCCTCTGATGTGTAGTGAGCCATTTTTAACTTCAACTGGGAAACTAAAAATCCATATTCTTGACATATATGACACACGTCCCCTAGTCCCTAGATCATTCTTTGATTCAGAGTTGCCCAAAAATAAACTCCAAAGTACCGAAAAACACTCACATTCAAATTAGCTACTGGGATACAATAGACTACAGACATCTCTACTATCAGTGACTAATTTTGCCTCTGAGTTGCTTATTTCTCTTTAAAAAAAACAATTCAATTTTATTTTCTGTAGTACTTTTATTGAATGGGTTGTTTTCTCTCAGGTACTCAGAATACCTTTTGCCTTAAGCAGCTTTTCTGAGATTTTTATACAAATGTCTGCTTAGCCTGATATTTGGCACATAGCAAGCGTTTAATAAATGTTTGTTGACCTTTGGTACTCCTTGTCATTGAAACAAAATGGCACATAAAAAATAGAGGCAGAATGTGGCTAGGTAGCACAGTGAATAGGGCACTGGCCCTGAAGTCAGGAGGACATGAGTTCAAATCCAGCTTCAGACACTTAACACTATCCATGTGACCTTTGGCAAGTCACTTAACCCCAATTGCCCTGCCCTCCCCCCTCCAAAAAAGCAAAAAATAAAATTAGAAAGAGGAAATATTTTATAAGTTTAAAAAAAACTTTTGTTATTTCATTGGTATTGGGAGATCACAGTGGAAGTCCCTTCCCTCTACCAATGCAGAGAAGCATGTAATCCATAACTCAGTCTTTAAGAGTTGTGGGGAGAGTTGTATGCAACAAGCCTAAAACACATAGTCAGTATTTAGCAGAAACAGCTGAATGTAAGTCTTCCTGACTCTGTAACCAGCTCTATATGTTACAGCACACTATCTCTGAATAAGCATAATTATAAGTCTTCCTGACTCTGTAACCAGCTCTATATGTTACAGCACACTATCTCTGAATAAGCGTAATTATAACCTGGAACACAATTCTTGTTATGTCCTTTTGCTGTTTAATACATCAGAGCACCTGCATCTGATAAAGCTGTTAATTTAAGTAACAAATATTAACCAAGCAAATGTTTTAAAAGAGCTCTTGCATTATTCGAGAATATATGTATATATCCATTTGTCATAAATAAAACATTTAGTACCATACTAAGTTAAAATCAGATATTTTCATATTCACACAAAATATTTTGTTCAGTCATTTTTCAGTTCTCTCTGACTGTGTAGAAAAAAGCAGAGTAAGAAAATTTAGGATAATGTTTTTTTCTCGTTATTTGACATAAATACTCAAAGTCCAAATATATTTGCTAGACAGTGAAAAATCATGTCAGAATGTGTAATTCCAGTAACAGTGATCTTGTAAAAGCCTTATAAAACCTTATATCATAGAAAAGCATAATAATAAATAATAAAAACATTTTGTATCATGATCTCCAAGAACAAATATACATTTTATTTTTTAAAAGACATCTTTATTTTCACGTGGTCATATGGATAAATGAAATTCCAAGATAGGCTCCAAATCTCATTTTAGGTATAAATTTAGATTATTGAATCTTGTGAGGCTCAAATGAGATAACATATGAAAAGCTTTTTGCAAACCTAAAGTTGTTAATGAAATTTTAGATGTAGCTCACTTACTGAAAATGATGCATTCTTGAAAAGTTGGGAGAAAGAGATCAAACAAAGTGGAGAAGGTTTACACAGACAAAAGTATTTATGGCAGCCTTTTGCAAAAGCAAAGAACTATAAACTAAGAAGGGGTCCATACGTTAGAGAATGGTTGAACAAACTTGGTATAGAAATGTGATGAAATAGTATTATATTATAAGAAATGATGAAACATAGTTTCAGAGAAACATGGGAAGACTTTTATGGACTGATGCAGGGTCAAACAAGCAGTTGCAAAAACAATGTGTACTAATAACAACCACACTGCAAAAAGTGAGCAATTTTGCAACAATTAAGAACTCTGTTCAATAAAATGATCAATCATGATTCTAGCAGACTGATGATAAAGGATGATACCCACCTCCTCACAAAGGATGATGGACTAAATATGTAGAATAGTACGTACATTTCTGGACATTATATAGACATTTCTTTTGCGTGAATATTCACATTTTGTTAGAAGAGTTGTTGGGGTTTTTTTCTGTGATAAAGCAGGTAGGGGGAAGAAAATATGTGAAATAACTGAAATAATCAATTTACAACAACAATAAAAATTTAGATGCAGTTTCCTGGGGTTAGTTCTATATGGAAAAGATGAAAGAAAAGGAGATATGGAAAGAAAGAGAAAGAGAAACCAACAGACAGAAAGCGTATATGTTTATCTGAATGGAGTGTGTGTGTGTGTATCTGTATTAGAGAGAGAAAAAAAAGAGACAGAGAGACAGAGACAGAGAGAGGGAAAGAGAGGTCTTGACTGAGCAGTTCAGTTTCTTCTTTTAAACATAATATGGAATGTCTCTAACCTAATTATGTACAGTATAAAAATAACTCACTTAGCTGGCCTGGAAACAGAATTACCTAGAAAATAGCTCTGAACTCAGAAGTAAGCTAGATCATGCATTTTATTCTGCTGAACTGACCTGGAGACACCCTCTGGACTGAATTATCTGAAATTAAGATGGCAAAAGACTTCTGAAATGGAAGGGGTGGGACTGGCTACTAGATAATATAAGAACGAAAACAGCTAACATATTGAGTGAGGAAGTAACTGACCACCAAAAACAAAACTAATGGTTCTACACACCTAAGCAGCCACTCCTCCTCATCCCCCCACATATACCTTCATAAAGCATGCTCCAATAGTTATTATTAATTATTAATATTCATATTTGGTATTTAAAAAGGTAAATTATATTCTCTATACTCCTCTTAAGAAGGCAGGTAAATACATTATACAATTTAGGGAGATTTCTAGCAAAAAAAATTATTTAGGTTAAAAAAATGGTATTAAATTTATCTGGAAAATTCATAGATTTTCTCCTCCAGTAAGTGAATAGCTACATCTATTTCCTTTTAAATGGCCTGATTTCTATGCTAAAAGCTTTGGAAAACATAAACCTGATATATGAACAACTTCCGAAAAGAAATAATGAAATGATATCTACTTGAATGGTGGTCTCTAAGAGAGTACCCCAGGACTCAGCCCTTAGCCCTGTTCTGATTCATATTTCGATCATTTTTCTCACTTCTGATCTGGTTGGCATTGGGACATTTCTGTATTTTCTACTGTGTCCCCAAGAAGTTGATTATTAGGAAAAAGTCTTATCATTCTGCAATCATCTCCTCACCAAGATCTCACGGAGACGCTACCTCATCACCACCCTCAGTTCTCCTGATTGGTAAGTGGAACCATGAACATCAAACTCTAAATTTAAAGAGGGAGCCCAGATCAGAACATCTAATTTCTCATCTGACTGGACTTTTGGGGGACTTCTCTCTCTTCTCCTCCACACTCCCATGTTAGGTACCTTTCTTTTTCAACTTTACATACACATGTTGTCTTGCCCCATTCAATTGTATCTACAATGCTCATTGTATCTACAATGTTTTATGCATCTATTTTGCTAAAAAGGGGGTTGGGGTAGAAGATTATTTATTTCCTGGATATGTTTAATTTATAATGCTGATAGGAACTGTAGTTTGAAATGTCCAACGGAGAGTTGATAATGAAAGAAAATGGAACTGTTTACAGATATGTACAGATACAGAAATGGGACCGTACGGATTTGAAAATTAAACCCATGGAACATAATGAGGTCATCAAGTGAGACGGTACATAGGGGAAGAGACACAAAAACAAATTCTTTGGACACACTCAAGAATATGGGTGTGAAATGGATGATGAAACACCAAAGAAGACTGAGAACAACTAGAAGGAAAGAGTAGAGTCATGAAAACCTTAAAAGAGAAATTATCTAGGAGAAGGTCATCTAGGATGTCAGTTGCTACAGAGGGAACAAGAAAAGTACAAAAAATCCCTGGGCTCCCACTCTTTCCTGTTGAGCTGAAGAGTCTTGAATTGGGCAGTTCAGCTTTTTAATTCTTTTCCTTCCAGATTTAACAGACAGGAAAATCAGTGTTTCTGTTGTCTCTGTTTCATGTTCTTCTAGATGATGGAGCAAAAGGGAATATCCTGCTTCTTAACTTTCTCTGTGCAAAGTAACACATAGAAAACTGCTCTTCTAGTGGGTAAAAGGGAAACCAACAGATTTATTCTCTAATTTGTTGTTTGTTTGTCTCTCTCTAGTAGGAGTCAGGAGATCTGAGTGACGTTGGAACTAGCACAGGCCCAGCTAAACCCAGAATAGGCTTCTACTTATCATCCTCCTTTCAGAAATGATTCTATATCTAATATTTTCAAGATTATTTTTAAGGGTTCTAACTTCTATAAGCAATCATTTTTATAGATTTGTACATTTGTAATGGGCTAGGAATTTCTATTTGATGGTTCATGCCTTTCTTTCATTATCCTGCTTAAATCTCTCCCTTTCTTCCCCCTCTCTGTCTCTGTCTTTCTATCCTTTCCTTCCCTCCCCATCTTATACACGCAAAACCAGTGCGTTTCTTTATCAGATTGTAGCCTATTAGGCACCGAGCCACTGCTGACATTCTTCTGGGTTAAGAGGCGTTGTTTCCTGTTAAAAAGAAAAGGACCTGGAGTGGGTGACCCCCTTGAGGAATTATCATTATGCACTAACATCCTAGATAGCAATGGAAGGAAAACCATTCAAAATCCCAGCAGGAATGATACCTTGTGAAATAAGTTTTCAGTAGAGGGAAGACAGAGAGAAAAAGCTCTGCATAGCACTGTGAGTGTGCCCTCCCACTACCCCTAATTAAACCCTTAGAAGACAACAGGAGGGGAGAGGAAGGAGGCAGAATTGGGAGCAATCAGGTACATGGAAAGGAGTACAAGCAGCCATGAGTCTGCAAGGCAAGGTCAGGAGGCACCGTCTAGAGTACTGTACAATTTTGCCCAAGGCCAGCTCCTTGGGCTCAGTTTTTCCCCAAGGTCTAGTTACTCACAGGTTCACAGTAAGTTCAGCATTAGGAGGACTCATTTGCTTTCTTCAGAACACTATGGCACATTTAGCGTTCTGCAGTACAGAAGATTTAATGTGCCCTCCTAATTTCCTAACTCATTCCTAGCTTAATCTTTCCTTATTATAATGATAATAATAACAATAGTGATGGCAGTAATTCTCCACTTAAGCCTGTTCCAATGACTCATGATGGCCTGGAAATGACCTCAGAAATTACAGCAGTTAAATGCAGGCTGAGGAAGGTCCTACCAAAATGGACAGACTGTGTGAGGACAGGTCTGAGGCCCTTTGAAACACTATAATTTGAGCTAAGTGCCAAGAGGTTTATCACCTGAAGGTTAAACATAAACTAAATGAAAAGTTTTTGTACGTGGGTTTTTGTCTGGTGGATGAGAGGAGCACAATAACCCATAAATCTGCTGATTAAGGCATGTAAAAGTTGGGATCGTCTCACCAGAAACAAGTCTCAGCTCAAATGCCACCTCTTCCAGGAAACCCTTCCCAGTGCCCCCAGTTTCTGGAACCTTCACCAGGGATGACCTTCCATCTACCCTGTAGGTATTTTGTTATCTATATATTGTCTCTTCCTTATCAGGTAAGCTCTAGAGGACCTGTATTATTTTTGCTTTAATGTATGAAGTGCTGAACTCAAGTCAGGAAGACCTAAGGCCAAATAATACCTCGGACACAGCTTACACTCTGAGCAAGTGATTTAATTTCTTTCAGTCTCATTCCCCTCACCTGTAAAGTGAAGATGATAAAAGCATCCGCTTCACAGGGTCAAAGTTTGCTTTGCAAACTCTAAATGACCATATAAATGTTAGGTTGTTTTTGTTTGTTTGTTGGTTGGTTGGTAAATTGCATTCCTAGCACTTAACACGATACCTCACGCTATTAAGTGCTTCATAAATGATTGCTGACTAGCAGATCTTTGAAACTAGGAATCTTTTGAAGGTTTGAGGTAAGAAATAACTGTAAAAGTAATAGAGATTAGGTGTCATTTTATAAAGCTTTACAGTCACAAAAATTGGGGGGATACACTGTTATCATCTGAGATTGATAATATCTGTGGAGATTCAAATCCATTACACACTGGTTCGAGAAATCTATTTAAGGATTCCTAGGATTTTCCTCTAATAAGAACTGAATTAGCCACTTTTAAAATTCTCTGTTGAATGTCAAGATGCTGCCAGATGTTCCTTTAAAAGAGTTTGACGTTGTTAATAATAAATATATCAGCATTAACAAATTATATTCATCTAATAAAGAACTTGCTTACAAGGCTCAAGGGGCCAGGGCACTGCACCTGCCCTTGGTCCACTAAGAGGTCCATCTGTTGGGGACCATTCACCTGGTTCAGATCTGGTCCCACCCTGAGGGAGCCTGACCTTGTAGAAAAATGATTGTTCTTTTTCTCACAGGCTTTGGCTTGCTATGTGCCTTCATACTGGCAATAGTTATATCTTAGGCTATGGCTCATTTCTAGGTTCTTCCCAAAAGGTTGCATAGGAAGGTATAAAAAAGAACAGTATGAATCATATATGGAACAGACATATTTCCTACACACACAAAGGGAAAAAAACTTAAAAGACTGAAAAAACTTAATTGGTAACAAAACAATAACACAGTTGGCTGGGAGGCTGTGTCATAAACATCAGAACATGAAGGGGGTTTATGAGACTATCAATAAGTCATTCTAGATTTCACCTTGGTTCTGCAGTATCTCCAGTACAGCAGAGACATTAAGCCTGGCCGGGGATTGGGCTCATTCTTCTGCCAGTGGTCAATTCTTGTAAGAAGAAACTCCTCTGGCCTCTAGTCAGCAACACCTAATGGACTAAGGACCTCCAGACATGTCAGAATCACAAGGTAACCTTGAAGTCTAGGCATGTCAATCTCCAGGCTGAAGTTCAGTTCCCTACTCAGGAATGGCATATGCACCTAATCAAGTCCCCTTGGTCTTTCTAGCAGTTGGGAGTGGTTGCCATTCTGCCAGAGTGGAAAAGGGCCAGGTTCTTCCACCCCTCACTGGAAGTCTCAGTTACCTGATGCCACCTGGAGGGAGTAAGGAAAAGTATGCTAAGGGTGCAGTCTTAACCTAAAAAGCTCACTGAAAGGCCAGCCCTTCCTCCTTTATGGTCAATACTATCTGATGCAGTTTTGACAGTCTTTCCTTCAGCCTTCAATGTGGTGAAGGTACAAGGCACAACGGTGAGCTTACAGCATCATCCTGAAGCATTAAGACTCCTCAGCACCACGTCTGCCACATGACAGAGGGGAGCATCCTGTGTTTATCATTCCCTGAGCACCCAAGTACTGAACCAACATATCTGGGCAACTGGAAAAACATAGGTGAGCTCCGTGCAGCTCCCAGTTACATTCACAATAGAATCTTAACTCAAGGCTGCTACTACAACACAGGAGTGTCTACATTGATAAAATCATGATTACATTAACACATTTAGTCACCAGTGCCACAAATGCACTCCAACTGCCGGCAAGTCATGGTAAGAACCTCTTTTGAAATACTCCCACGATTTTGCAGGAATAACTTCAAACAAATAAGAGAGTGGTCATCATAAAACTGAAAATGTCTTCAGCTTAAGCTTGTTTTTATTTTTCTCCTCCCACATTGTAGATACTGAAGTTAACACTGCAAAGCGAATCTCCTTTGGGTGAAGACTAAAGAGAATAAATAAGTAAACCACATTCTTGAAGTTCAAAGTAGCATCCATCAAGAAGACAAGTCGGTAAAAAGTAATTTGCACCTCAAGCTTTCTTAAAGAGATACATTTTAACTTATTTGATTTTTACTTTCAGGGATATCTGGATTGGCAAGAGATGTAAGGGCTAATCTAAAAGGTCTTTTCCATCTCTAAGTGCTAAAATTTAAAAAAAATTAAGAAAGATAAATTCACAAGTCTTTTTCAAAAGCTGTGATAAGTTAATATAATAACAACAACAACAACAATAAAGTTAACGTCTGTCAACACTTACTGCATGCCCCGCTCACTATTCTAAGTACCTCACAATAATTATTTCATGTGATGCATCTGAACAATCCTGGGAGGTGGGTGCTATAATTATTTCCATTTAAAGATGAGGAAACAGAGGCAAATAGTTAATTGACTTGCCCTGGGTCACACAGCACAGAAGTACCTGAGGCTGCATATGAACTCAGGTCTCATTGACTGCGGGTCCAGTGTTCTAACCACTGTGCCACCTGGCTGTATGGATTTTGTTTATTTTCTCATTGATTAAAGTCTTTATTTAAATCAAAATGTGGTCACTTAATAGCTAAGTCTTTTGTTATGTCTAGGAAAATTAAAGATTTTAGGCACTGTTAAGGATTGTTAAGGGTTCCCTTGAACCTGTCTTCTTGAGTTCTCATATTTTCCAGAAACACAGGACTCAGAGCATGTAGGAGGCCCTGAATGTGCCAAGGATAAAGCCCACCCCCTACCAATAGCTGGTATAATTTGTTTGCACTCCAAGCTGGATTCTCTGTGTGTCCTTGGAAGGCAAGACAGGTGCCAGCCAGTCTGTGACAGGCTGGGAAATTGCTTGTGCAGCTGGGTCCCTTGCAGACAAGCTGAACCTCCTATCTTCCTAATTTAGCAGTTCCCAAGGAAAAAGAATGCAGCTTTTGCCATCACCTTGCTCCTCCCCTTCCAGAGGGGTTTTCATCTGTTTTGGGAAACTTTACTGCATCTTTCCCCTCCCATGCAACACCCCTTTAGGTGGAGATTCTCGTATTTCCTCCTTCCTTTGTCCTGCTGTCACAAATATGCAAACATCTATAAGGACTGTGAACTCTTTGCTCTGGCTTTGAGTTCCACATGCATGTTCATTTCTCTTGTAATAAACTTAGTTTTCATATAAGTTTTGTGAAGTTCTGATTGCCCACTGACAGCACATAGTCAGTAAGCACCTCAATGTATGCATTAAGAGTAGGATAAATGGGCCAACATACCCAAGAGAACATTCCCACTGATCTGAGGGGCAGGCACATCTGGCCCGTATCCTATGCACAACTATGTATTTACTATGTATGAAGCACTATGCTGTGCACAAAGTAAAATAAAACATGGAATGTTTCTCTTTGTATACATACAGAACAGTGCCTTGTGCATAGCAGGCCCTTACACAGAAGTACACGGATAGTAAGTCAGTCTGTACTGACTCAGGAAAGGGCCAGTAAAGATGCCACACTCCTCAGCTAACGTCCTTTTGGATACAGTAATTTTTCCAGAGGCAAGAATATAATTCTTAAATATACTAAACACCACAAATCTAGACCGTAGCAACTCTATGAAAGTAGAATTTGTTTTTCTCTCTTCTTTCTTTCTTTCCGTCTTTTCTTTTTCTATTATATTTGAGGCTGATGCATGCCACCTGATACAGCATCAGGTGAGAACCACATCACATTTTCCCAGCTGCTAACATGTTCTCACCTCACTCTACTGTCACTTCTATGGCACACTGATAAGAGATGGAAGGGCTGACCAAAAAGATCTTTTCCATCTCTAAAAGCTACACTTCTAGACATTTAAAGCACATCTGAGGACCTGAATGAAAGAATATCATTTCTGGCAGGGCACAGTGTACTAGCTTTAAAAGGAAGCACTGGATAGTGAACAAGTCTTAAAGTCAAGAAGCACTATCTGAGTGATCATTGGTAAGTCACTTCAACTCTCAACGCCCCAGGAAAGCTTCTAAGGCCATAAAATACAGAGAGTACCAAAGTCTTGGGGACATTTTAAACTACTAAATGGCCCTAAGACTTTTGAAAGTCTATAGAGGAGTTTCCACCCTGGAAATTCTCACACTGATGAAATCACAGGTCTGAACAAAAACCAAACCTACCAGAAAACGCAATATTAGCTTATACAACTGGAGAATTTAGTAAATTATAAAGCCCCAAAAATAAAAATTACAAAAAATTTCACAGACCAAATAAAAATGACAACATATTTTAAAGCAATTCTACTCCGAACTTGTATGTTAGAGTCGGAAAGATTAAATTTCTCAGAACATGATGTCAACTGAATTAGAAATAGGCTATAGTCTTAATTCTTTTGGGGGGAGGAAAAAAAAGAAATTTACATGACTTTGTTGTGTATTTGAAAAGAATAGCAAATTGTTATTAGCAGATCTGCAATTTCCATGTATAATCAACTTTTTTATTGTACTGTTATGGAAATGCTTGCTTTATTCCATAAATTAAAAATAAAATTTTTTTAAATCCCTTGAAAAAGTTAATTATTTAACAAGTAATTCATAACATATTAAATAAAAATACTATTGAAATAGCAGAATTCAGTTATATCTGAATTAATACATTTCTTAAATAGAAAGTCTTATATAATTTTTCAAGAAGTGAAATTAAATCAAATTGTCATGGAAAATGAAAAACTGAAGCCTTCAGAAAATACTTAATTGGCTTCTCAAAGTCACCCTTATGCTATAAATGTTCTATACTTAATTGGATTGACTGAGTGTATAAAGCCTCAAACCCAAAGGAGACATTAAATATGAAAATTAGGAACTCTTTCAAACAAAGGAAATGGTTCAATGATTCTTGTTTTCTGTTAACTCTCAAGAAGAGGAGAAAAAAATTGGGGGAACAAGCAGATCTTCCAGTATTTAGAAAATCCCTATCTGAAGGATGTGATTTTTAATGGATCCACCATCAGAAAGTCTGCAATAGGTCTATCTACTCATACTTAGTTATATTTTATCAGTTCCTATGATGACCAATCTTGAATTCCAAAAACTAGTGTTGAAATACGTATCTGTCTTCTCAGCAGAAAGATGGCGAACAATAGGTATAGAATAAGGCATGGAAAATGGTTCAGTTTGTTTTATTTAATTGTTCTTTCTTTCAAGAGTGGCTGGAAGATCTTTAAGAACTGATGGATGTAAAAAAAAATCAATGAAACATTAAAAAAAATAATTTATTAGCCTTCTCAACCCAAAAGCATGCTGGCTGTGTAGTGTTCTCGACAAAGATCAAGGGAATGACTTTCCCCTCCCCCTACACTGACCTAATTTCTTCTTCTAAATAGTATTTTTTATTTCTCAGTCTTGGACTTCATAATAAATCTAAGGTTTTTCACAATATCAGCGAAAGAACAAGATCTCTTCTACATCACACTGACTGTTTGATTAAGCTCCTTGAGGCCAGGGACCATCTTTTACCTCTTTTTATATCCCCTTTGCTTATCACAGTGCCTGACCCATAGTGGGTATTTAATCAATGTTTATTGAACTGAGTTGATTGATTATAGTTATTATAATAGCATATGGAGTGTGGGATGTGGCATTAGGAAGACACAATTCAAATCCAGTCTCAGATACTTATCAGTTGTGTGACTCTGGGTCACTTACTGACCCCTCTCAATCTCAGTTTCCTCATTTGTAAAGTGGGGATACTGCCCAGAATTGTTGTGAGGACAAAAGGAGATGATTGTTATGAAGCAGTTTGCAAATCTTAAAGTGCTATATAGCTACTTATTATTAATATTATTATTATGTTTATTGACTGATTATCTCTTGCAGAAGCTCAGAGGAAGGGACTCTGAAGAACATCTAGTCTAACTGAATCCTTTCACAGTTAAAGAAACTGAGTCCCCAAAAGGCTGAGACTTTCCCAAAATGAAACAAATATTAAGTCTATTCTTGAAGCCAAGGACTCCATGTTATGCATCTTGGTAGCATTATACTACCTGCATATATATATATATATATATATATCGTACCATGATAATAAGAGAATTATAAAACAAAAGATAAAGTTAATGACAAAGTGGGCACAGAACTGCACAGAAAAGATAGTCCAGGTGTGCAGTAGGCTGCTCCTTCCCCACCTGTGGCATTTAGCCTTTATCACTTGGCAGCTGGTTGCCTGCACAACTTTTTTTAATGAAACTTTCGAGAGATGTTTGGACATTGGCTCTCGTGTGCTCTCTCCCTCTCTCCGTGTGTGTGTGTGTGTGTGTGTGTGTGTGTGTGTCTCTCTCTCTCTTTCTCTCTCTCTCTCTCTCTCTCTCTCTCTCTCTCTCTCTCTCTCTCTCTCTCTCACCTTGTATTTCTGATGATAGGAAACAATATTACCTCCACTACAAATCTTAATGTAACTGTATCTGTCTTTTCAATACAAGAAAATAAATTCATTCAAATGACAAAATGCTTCTGCCAAGTGTTTCCCTGTGAACCTTTCAGGTTCCAAAGCTACCCTTTCTTCTTCTGCTACTCTTTGAAGCTAGCAGCTCAAACAGACCCTCACTCATCAGTTCTTCCCCTTGAGATCAGCTCATCCACATCATTCTCATCCACTTCCAGCTCTAATTCCTGTACTAATTTTACAATCTTGTTAACTTCTTTGAAAATTTCTTCTTTGTCAAATCCACAAAACTCAGGAATGAACTGCAGGCACATTTTTTCCCAAACTCTCCTATTTCTGTTACATTTTACTATGCTTTCTATAATTCTTTATAGAAACTTGAATTTGCATAATTTAAATTTATGTAAATGAGAAATGTCTATGCTAAGTGTACAAGAGATTTCTAGTGACTGAGTGAATCAAATGAATGGATGAAGTGAAATACCAGGAAATGTGGTTCCTGATTCTTGGTTCAGGTTTCTTTCTGCCTGCAAAAGGAGCTGGGACTGAATTAGAAATGCTGTTCTTTCCTTGTCCAACCTTCCTCAGCTCCCTTTCTCCAATTCTCTTTCCATTCATTTGGTGTTCTGCCCCTCTGTGCCATGGAGAAGTTCAGTCCCATCAAGGGAAGTGAAGAGGAACAGACGTAAGAAACACTTAAGGAAGAAAGGCTGACCAAGTCCCATGAGGTTAAGGAGGAGAGCATCTATCTTTCTCTAAACTCCTTCTGCATTTCTCCATATCTTCATGTATCAGAAGACTTTAGATGGGGCAGTTATAAGCCTGAAGAAAGCATCCAGGAATTTCCCATTGCCAGTCTAATTCCCATTCCATTCGCCTCCCTGACCACTGAACAGTCATGGAAACAAGGGAAACAGCCAAGGGACAGAAAAAGAGTTAGAAAGTGGCTGTGGGCTGATAACCTCAGATTCCCTTAAAAAAGAGTAAAGGAGATTGAGGGGGAGGAAGAGGCAGGCGGATGTATCACAGAGGCACACCTGCTCCTTGTGGGAACTCAAAGCCTATCTACTAACTCATTCTTCAAAGCAAGAGGAGACAGAAGGGTGAATGTCCCTTACAATATTTCTCAATAATTCTCCTTTCCTCTAATATTTTATTTACAGTATTACACATCTATTCTAATAGGGGTGAAGGTAAAGGGGTGGATGGGGGAGAAGCAATGGCCTCAGTTCTCTTTCAGTAAGTGTGAGAAGGAAGATGATGGAGATAAGTAGGGGAAAGAAAGAGAAAAAATATCTAACAAAAGAAAGTCCTGGATCTACGCCTCTATCAGGAAATTGTCTCCCATGATTGCAGAAACACCAAAGCTGTTAGGAACAACAAGCAAACAAACAGAAAAAGATCAAACAATTCACAAAGCTGTAAACACTAATATAATTGAACACCAAAAGGGGTACTAGAAACTTTAATGTAATTCACCTCACCTGCATCACCAATGAGAAAAAGAAAAAAAAGTGGAAATAAAAGTAAAAGTGCTTTAAAATAAAAGTAGTCTTTGAAGAAAAAGGAAAAACATCGAGGCAGAGAAAGTAATGAGCTAAAGTTAGTGAAGCCTGATAAATATGCTTCATTAGACAGGCTCTATTCCACACAAGTGAAAGATGGGTCACAGGAGGTAGGAAATCATTTGAAGAAATTGCTGTATTTGAAAGGCAAGTAAAATATAGGAGGGACCATGGAATAGGCAAATGAAAAATACTGCAATCATTTTTCAGAAAGGAAGGTTAAAGGAAACACAAAAATGAAACTCATGAGCTTGAGTTCAGCTCCGTAATGGAAAGTGCTAGAACTGCTCTTAAGGAGACAGGAGCTAGCTTAAGAATTAACAAAGGGATATTTTGCCAATGTCTTGAGAAACTTTCTGAAGGAAAGACAAAACATTCCTTAATAAGATTTTCTTTTACAAATTAAAAAAAACTACTTATCAAGTACAGATAAAAATTAATAAGATAATGTCAGTAGGGAGTAGCGTTGTTGAAATGCCAAGAGGAAAATAAATTCAGAGCCACTCCCAAAATCTCTTTTTCCCTTGGAGACTTAAATTTTTCCTCACTATGCTGGAACTCCAGTATTCTGAAAATAAGAATTACAGAATGTTAGAACTGGAAAGAACTTTAGAGATCATCTCATCTTACTCCATGTAGAAATATGCACTACATCATGCTTTACAGGGATATGGGAGGTTGTCCAGCTCACACATGAAGTCTTCCACGCACAAGGATCTTACCACTTGTAAGGTAATAGAGTTCATTATTGGACAGTGTTTTGTCCATTCCTGACCCCGGCAAAGTCACCAGGTGGTCATATTTGAATATATGATAGTGACTTGAGCCTGACTCAATAAATTTTGTCTCTTAATGATATGATAACAAGAAGAATCTTTCATTATACAGTTTCTTTAATACTGTTGTGACCCTTTTTGAAGTCAGTACAGCCTAAGGAACCTTCTCAGAATATTGTTTTTAGTCTATAAATTAAGATACAGAGGACTGCAAAGTAAGCTAATTATACTGAAATACAATAATATATGTGTGTGTGATTTTATGTATGTGTGTATATATATACACACACACACACACACACACACAAATATAAATACATATACTTACATGCAAATATACACACATAAAGTTTATAGACCCTAAATTAAGAATCCCTGCACCACAATGAATAATTGGAAAAACTGTAATTTCCGCTGTGGTGTAATCTCATTGGTGAGGACAAGCTGTCTTTCTTTGTCAAAGAGAAGTAACTAACTTGAGGTAAGTCGCTGAGATATGAAGCAGACAACAGACAGCCAAAAAGAAAGGAGAAAGAAGTCTACTAGAAAACCCAACTTTGAATAAATGAGACTTAGTAGCAGGAAAATATTGTAGATGAACAGAAAATAAGACTGTGGGAAATGATGGGAGTGTGGTCGATACCCAAGCATCATAAATACTTGTTTTTACACAGTGATTTTTGTTCGTTGCATAGTAAAACAGAATACTTTTATTTCCCCAGTTAATGAATTCCTTTTGGGTCCTAACTTTGTTTTCCCCCTTTGGAGATCAATTCTTGATTCTACTTTGCTGGCTTTACATAAGCACATTCTATGGTTTTATTTGATTTATTAATCATATTTCAAAGAACCAATCTGGTACATTTTAGAAACTAAAGAACTGATTTTCCCCCAGCATACAAAATACACATTCATTATCAAAATTATTACCTATTATGATGTGCATGCCAAGTTTTGCCAAATGCTTTGCTGTAGAAAAGCCAATTCCACAGAGTCCTCCAGTCACTATAGCAACGTTTCCATGTTGTGAAGGAAAAGCTGTATAAGAGAAAAAAATACAGGTAAATCCTCATTAGAGTGCCATCAAATATTTTGGGGAATATAAACAAAACACAATGTTAAACTGGTAACTATTAGACATTTCTCTCTTCTTAACACCAATAATCTCCAGAAGACGCTATACAGATAAATAATATATAAAAATATGTCATATTCCCATAAGTCTTTACGGCCAAGGGCAATGAGACTCTCTTTCCCAAGACTGTATGGTGAGGAGATAGTTGAACGTTTCCAAAGGTTGGAGGGCCTTGGAAAACCAGCAGGAAGAGACAAACAGAAACAAAATGGAAATAGGAATAGATGCTCATTTTCCCCAAGCCCACAGGTTCATATCAAGGCCAACCCTTCTGGGGTAAGTGAAGAGAACCCAAAGGCTCTAAGTTACAATAGTCACCCATGAAGTTAACTGATGAAGTCCCTCTAGCAGGGTGTGTGTGTGTGTGTGTGTGTGTGTGTGTGTGTGTGTGTGTAGGAGTGAATAAAGGCAGAAGAGGCAAAGACTCACCTAAACCCAAGGCCAAGAGGCCCAGTATACATAATGTCACTACTGTGGACATTGGCTGAACACTTTTGCCTGCTCTTATGTGGAGGTAATGGCCAAGAGCAGTGCCCTTTCCTCCGCTTTTTCTTCATACATACTTGCAGGAAGGACTTAGTCACTTTTTCTTGGGTGCAGTGATTAACCCTGTTTGATTTAATCTGCTATCGTTTGAATTTGCCTTTTATTTCAAGTAAATGACTTTTTGAAGGGAACCAAAACACCTGATGCAGGAATCAGGCTGTCCTGTGAAAGCGAGCTCTGGGTTTTCTCAATGATGTGGCTATACGTGAGAACTTGCCTGATATCCTGAGATCCAGGGCTCCACTCTGTTCTGGATATTAGCCAGAAGCTGTTAGCTCACCAATACATTCTTAGATACTATTCATATGGCTTGGAATCCGCAAGGACATGATGATTGTCAAGGCCTACTTGACATCACTGTCTGGCATCTTGAAACTGAACAAAGAAGTATTAGAAAACTTAGTAACCTACAGTTATCCTTCTTTGTCTCATTACTCTATAAAAACCTTGCCCAAGACAAAGTAAAAGGTCAGTGTGGAACTATGTTCAAAAAGGGGGAGTACGGTCCGGCTGCTACCCCATGAGTGAGAAGTGAAGGAGGTATGGTGGCTCCAGCCACTGCCCATGGCTGCTTCCAGAGCTCCTGAACTGCAGATTGTTGGGGGACCAAGTGATCATTTGGAGGGTAATCACTCTTGCTTTAACCTGCTTGGATCCGGATCACGGTCTTGGGTGGTGGTCCTGGGTTGTGTGACCAGTAGCCAGAGCGTGTGAGTGTTATAGAGAAGGCGCCCATCTAATAGCTTCAGCAGTTACAAAAACCCCAGAGATTTGGGGCATAGCTCTTTCCATTCTGTAGAGTTCTACCACAGCAAAGAGCTCAAAAAGTCAAGTAATTGGCTGCCAAAATGAGCGAGCAGAGGAAGGACAAACAGACAACAGAATCCTTTTTTTGGGCATCAAAAGCCTCCAAGAAAAATATGAACTGGTTACAGGCCATGGTGGTGCTCAAGAAGGATTTTGAAAATCAAGTAAGAGAAGTGGAGGAAAAATTGGGAAGAGAAATGAGAATGATGCAAGAAAATCATGAAAAGCAAGTTAACAGCCTGCTAAAGAACCAAAAATAAACTGAAGAAAATAGCACCTTAAAAAATAGACTAACTCAAATGGCAAAAGAGGCCCAAAAAGCCAATGAGAAGAAAAATGCTTAAAAAAGCCAAATTTGCCAGATGGAAAAAGAATTTCAAAAACTCATTGAAGAGAAGAATTCCTTCAAAATTAGACTGGAGCAACTAGAAGCTAATGACTTTATGAGAAATCAAGATACTATAAAACAGATGCAAACAAATGAAAAATTAGAAGGCGATGTTAAATATCTCATTGGAACCAACCACTGACCTGGAAAACAGATCCAGGAGAGATAATTTAAAAATGATTTGTCTACCTCAAGGCCATGATCAAAAAAAGAGTCTAGACACCATCTTTCAAGAAATTATCAAGCAAAATTTCCCAGATATTCTAGAACCAGAGGGAAAAATAGAAATTGAAAGAATTCACCGATCACCTCTTCAAAAAGATCCCAAAAAGAAAACTCCCAAGAATATTATAGCCAAATTACAGAGTTCCCAGGTCAAGGAGAAAATATTACAAGCAGCTAGAAAGAAACAATTTGAGTATTTTGGAAACACAATCAGGATAACACAAGAACTAGCAGCTTCTACATTAAGAGATAGAAGGGCTTGGAATACAATATTCTGGAGGTCAAAGGAACTGGGATTAAAATCAAGAATCATCTACCCAGCAAAACTGAGTATAATGCTACAGGGAAAAATATGGTCATCCAATGAAATAGAGGATTTTCAAGCATTCTTGATGAAAAAACCTGAGCTGAACAGAAAATTTGACTCTATATATATATATGTATTTATGAGTGTGGGCATTTGAATGTTCATGTATACATAGAGGGCACAGGATAAATTGAATCAAAAATAAAATTAAGAGATGAGAGAGGAATTTATTGGGAGAAGAAGAAAGGGAGCAATAGATTAGGGTAAATTATCTCATATAAAAGACGCAAGGGAAAACTTCTACAATGGAGGGGAAGAGCAGAAAGGTGAAAGGGAATAGGACAACCTGATTCTCAATGAATTTGGTTTAAGGAGCAAATAACATACACACTCAATTGGGTATCTTACACTACAGGAAAATATGGGGGTAGGGGATAAGAGTGGGGGAGGATAGAAAGGAGGTAAGAATGGGGGAGAGGGGAGTTAGCACTTAAGGTAGGTCCATACTACAGCTACAACTCATCATGTACCACCACCTCAGGAGAATCAAAATTTCAGATTACTCATACAGCACTGCAGAAATACATAGTGAATATAAATAATGAACAAGTATTTATTAAATGCCTACTATATGCCAGGAATTATGCTGGCATTGGTAATACAACAGAAAAAAAATTAAATTACCTTCTTCAACAAGCTTGTACCCTCCTGGAGGAAATAGCATGTGCTTTTTTTCACTAAATACAAAATGAATACAAGGTAACAGGGTGGAACACTTAGGGGAATTAGGAAAAGATTCATGTAGAAGGTGGTGTTTGAGCTGAATTTTGAAGGAAACAAAAGATTCTCCAGTAGAGACAGAGGTGAGGAAAAGACACATTTCAGACATGAGAGACTGCCACAGCAAAGTCATAATACATATAACCAAGTATAAATCATCCATGCAAGACCAAAAAAGATCAATCACATATCAATAAAAAGAGAAATAAATATATTTCTGGCACATTCAAAGAACCAAAGAAAGGATAATTGTGTGGGTACCCTATGAAAGATTTATGAAAATGAACAAGGGCACAGGATGGAAAAGTATGGAATGTTTGTAATCTGTGGTCAGAAGTACTCACAAGGATGAGATTACAGGTCCATCTGAGTGTTTATTTAAATGTAATAGGTGATGTTTAAATCTGATTTGTGATTTCAGAGTTAGACAAATAATCAAAGTACATAGTTTTGTTTACTTTTACAAAAACATATCTGGGGGAGCCAACATGGCAGAATACAGGAGGCAACCTAGTTGAACTCTCCCAACATTTCCTTCAAAATAACTTTAAAATGAGTCCTCAAATCAAATTTTGGAGCAGCAGAACCAACAAAAGATCAGAGTGAGACATTTTCCCAGCCTAAGACAACTTAGGAGGTTGGAAGGAGAAGTCTGGCAGGGTAGACAATGGCCCAGAGTGTGGCAGGGACACCAGTGGTGGACCTTGGAGGTAGCCATGACAGCAGCAACAGCAACAGCTTCAGGAGTTCTCAGCCTGGAAACAGTGAGGAGGTTGGACAAAAGGTCAGAAAGAGATTACGAGGGACCCGATGTTGTCACTGGGCACAGTAGGCACTGATTGGCACTTCTATTGACCATACTGTTTTGGCCCTAGTTCTACAGCAGAAAAGAGTGACTGTGGTCTGTCACAAGAGAGTAGGAGCCTGGGTAAGTTTCAAGACGGAGAGGAACACATACAATTGTGGCTGCGGGAGAGCAAAGGGCCTGAGCATAGTTCCAGGCCAAAGAGGAGTGCCAGTGCTTGCAGTTATACAGGAGCAGAGGCCATTCCTGGAGCACAGACCAAGAGAGAGCAGTGACCACACCTCTATCCAGATAAACATCACCTTGGAAACATCAAAAACTTTCAGAGCCAGAAAACTAACTATGAAAACAGAAGCATGAATAAACTTGATGCCTGGAATGGTAGCTTCCCACACTGAGGTGAGCTGAAGTCTTAATTTTAACATAAAGTTCAAAGTCAAGAAATAAGCTGGAATAATGAGCAAACAAAAATACAAAAACAGATTGAACATAAAAAGCTATCACAATGGCAGGGAAGACCAAGACATAAATTCAGAAAAACACAACACTGTGAAAACAGTTATAAACAAAACCCTAAAGAAAAAAGCTAAAGAAATTCAACAAGAATTCCTGGAATAGTTAAAGAAAGAGATAAGAGTGTTAGAGAAAAATTTGGGACAAGAAATGAGAGTGATGCAAGAAAATTATGAAAAGAGAATTAACAACTCAGTAAAAAGAGACAAAAAATATTTTAGTGACTTTTAAAATACAAAATTGGCCTAATGGCAAAATAGGCACAATAATATGCTGAGGAAAAGAACTCCTTAAAAAGAAGAATTTGCCAAATGTAAAAAGAGGTACAATAGCTCACTGAAAATAGCAATTGCTTAAAAATTAGAATTGGCCAAGTGGAAACTAATGACCACAGGAGACATCAAGAAACAACAAAACAAACTCAAAAGAATGAAAAAATAAGAAAATATAAATTATCTCACTGGAAAAACAACTAAGCTATAAAATAAATAGAAGAGAGATAATTTAAGAATTATTGGACTACTTGGAAGCTATCATTAAAAAAATGAAAGAGGGGACAGCTGGGTGGAACAGTGAATAGAGCAACAGCCCTGGAGTCAGGCACATCTGAGTTCAAATCTGGCCTCAGAAACTTAACACAAAAATTAGCCATGTGATCTGAAGTCACTCAACCCCAAATGCCCCCTCCAAAAAAGCAAGAAAAAAAAATATGAGCCTAGACATCATCTTTCAAGAAATTTTGAAAGAAAATTGCCCTGATATCCTAGAACCAGGGGGTAAAACAGAAATTGAAAGAATCTACCCATCATCACCTCTGAAAAGAGATTCCAAAATGAAAACTCACAGGAATATTATAATCAAATTGCAGAGCTCCCAGGTCAAGGGAAAAATATTTCAAGCAGCCAGAAATAATTCAAATATCATGAAGCCAAAGTCAGGATAGCACAAGACTGAGCAGTTTCTGCATTAAAGAACTGGAGGGCTTGGAATATGATATTCTAGAGGGGAAAGGGGCTAGGATTACAACCAAAAATCATCTACCCAGCAAAACAGGGTAAAAATCTTTCTTTTTGGGGGGGGAGGGGGAGGAAGGAATGGTCATTTAATTAAATAAAGAACTTTCAAGCATTCCTGATTAAGAAAACGAAACAGGGCTGAATAGAAAATTGGACATTCAAAAACAAGACTCAAGAGAAACATAAAAAGGAAAACATGAAAGGATAATCATAGAAGACTCAATAAAGTTTACGTCCCTATATGGGAATACGATTATTGTTTGACTTCGATTTTCAAAGAGAACCAGTGACATCACAGGGTAATGTCTTGACTCGTGGGTGAACTGGATTTAAGTGAGGCAAAGCTGCAGAGTGCGGTGGCCAGACAGAAGCCAGAATGACCGGAGATGGCCTTTGGCATCTTTGATGTCTGACCAAGCTCTAAGCCCCTTCCTTCCCCCGCCCCTCCCAACCCAGCACCTGCTTCAGCCACCTTGATAGCAATTGGAATAAACTGCTTTCATCAACCCATTCTACCAGGGGAGTTTTTCATATACCTAGGGTAGAGATCCCCCTAACTCACAGGTGGGTATGTGGCCCATCAGTTACCCTCAACCTGATTTAGCCCATCTGCCAAGACAGTTTACCAGGGTGCGGCTATTAATGCAACCTATAGCTTCTTGGAATCACAGGTGAGAATTGAATGTTAGGTGGACAACAAAGGTGAACAGCCCTGAAAAAGGCTTGGCAAGCCCTCACACCAGAGGTGCTAGACCTCCATAACATGGGAAGATGACACATGTAACTCCTAAGAACTCTATTATTATTAGGGCATTTGGAAGGAGTCTACATAAACAAAGGGTATGAGTGTAAATCAGTTAGATTGAGATGATCTCACAAACACAAAAATATGAACAGGTGACAAAGAGGGATGCACTGGGAAAAGGAGGAAAGGAAGAGGCAGAATGGGGAAAATGTTCTCACATAAAAGAGGTTTGCAAGGAAGAGCTTTCATAGTGGAGAGGGAAATAGGGGGAATATTTGAACCTCACTCTCATCAGAATTAGTTCAAAAAGAGAAGTAAAATTATATACACACTCAGTTGGGTACAGAAATCTATTTTACCTGACAGGAAAATAAAAGGGGAAGGGAATTTTTTTAAATGGGGGAGGGAAGAAGAATAAAGGAAGGGCAGATAAAAAGAGGTACCGGTCAGAAAGAATACTTACGGGGGAAAAAAAGGGGTGGCTAGGAGGTGCAGTGAATAGAGCACTGGCCCTGGAGTCAGGAGGACCTGAGTTCAAATCCGGCCTCACACACTTAACACAAAAAATAGCCGTGTGACCTTGGGCAAGTCACTTAACCCTAACTGCCCTCCAAAAAGCAAAAAAAAAAGTCTGTATGGGGAGGGAGGAGGAATAAACAAGAAAATAGAATGGAGGGAAACATACAGTAATCATAATTGTGAATGTGAATGCAAGGAGTTCACTCATAAAATGGAAGCAGAGAGCAGAATGGATTAGAAAAACAGAATACAAAAATATGTTGTTTATAAGAGATGAAATTGAAATATGAATTTGAAATAAAAAGACACACAAAGAGTTAAAATAAAGGACTAAAGCAGAATCTATTATGCTTCCACTGAAGTTAAAAAAAAAGGCAGTGGTAGTAATCATGATCTCAGACAAAGCAGAAGCCAAAACAGACCTGATTTAAACAGATAATCAGGGAAATTACATTTTACTAAAAGGTACCATAAACAATGAAGTAATACAAAAAATTTATGGTAAGTTTCTCTGATAAAGACTTTGTTTCTAAAATATTTAGGGACATGGGTCAAATTTATTTTAAAAAACAAATATGAGCCATTTCCAAAATGATAAATGATCAAAGGATAAGAATAGGCAGTTTCCAGAAAAAGAAATCAAAGTTACTTATTGATACATCAAAAAATTCTCTAAATCACTGTTGAGTAGAAAAATGCAAATTAAAATAACTCTAAGGTATCAGTGTAAATCTATGAGAAATCACAAATGTTGGAGATGAGGAAAAATAGGTACACTAATAGAAAAATAGGTACACTAATAAACTGGTAGAGTTGTGAGCCAGTTCAGCCATGTGTAATGGTAATGGAAGCTGGAGATGCCCCTGAATTGGCTTGGTTTTGGGGTTGAGTGTTAAAACCCAGAGCTTGTGAATCCCACTTGTGAGATGGACTTGTTGATGGGAAGAGAGAGAGCTGAACTGGGAGGAGCCGTGGATTTGCAGAAAGGCCCAAGCTGAGAGGAAGCCAGAAGGACTTTTGGGAGAGTAGTGTCCAGTATCATGGTGCCTGAGTTGCTGAAAGACTGCTGAGAGTCCATTGGATCTGCCCAGGACTTTTGAGAACTGACTATGAATGCAAACTGGAAGATAACTTTCTTGCTTTCTTTTGCAGGATTTTTTTTTGCTTTTCTTTTGTGATATGCCTAATGCCAAAATACATTTTTCATGACTTCACTTGAATAATTAATTGATATCATTTTGCTTTCCTTATCAATGGACAGGGGAAAGGTAGAAGAGAATTTAGAATTCAAAATGTAAAAAGAAAAGAATATCCAAAACAAATTAATTATACATTTTAATGGCTTTTCACAGATATCTTAGAAGTTGGGAAAAAATAAAAATCAATCAGTATATGGCTTATGGAATTCTGAGACATTTTCAAGATACTAAAGCTGAATACTCTCTTAGAAAAGACACTTTTTAAAGATGAAATCCAAAAAAACCTCAAAGCTGAACAAAGGTAAATCATTTTTATTTTAGCCACACTACTGTTTTCCTGAAGCTAGCCTCCATCCCTGGAGTAGGAAGACCAATAAGGGGCATTACACTTAGAACAGGGCCTAGTATATAGTAGGTGCTTAATAAATGTCTATTGATTGACAAATTCATGATAGGGAAAGCTAAAAAACTGATCCTTTATCTTCTCTAAAGTCTGGCTTTTTAAGTCTCTGTTGTAAAATCATTGGTTAGTGTGGCTGAATTGTTTATTTTCTTCTTGGGATAACTTTGACATCTTTTATCACTTCAACCTTTTAACTTTTAGTTGTTCATTAAGGGAACCTAGAATTTTGGATACACTTTTGCTTTCCAGATTCTGTTCAATGAATTTCTTTTCTGATGACTTTAATTGGGTACTATGGCTTTTTTTCTAACTCTGTGGTTTGAGTAATTGGCCTTATTACTTTAGAGTAATTACATCCCTGGCTGCTGCAGAAAAGAAACACAGTCCTTGACACATAGAACTTACAGCCTAGCTTAAAGCCAAGAAATGCACACTTGAAACAATTATAGAACAAGATAGCATGTAATGAAGACCTAATTGTGAAGTAGAGATAGTAATTCTCATCAAAATCTGCCCTGGTGCCCGATCCAAATTCTAAAGCTGAAGCAAAGAACAATACACTAAAAATCACAAATCAGCTATCATTTTTATCTGACTTTCTTTCAATGGCAATGGGCCAAAGAGACATATGGGAAAATACCAATCTAATATTCCAATTAAATTCATCTAATGCAGTAAAGTTCCAACTAAATCCAACAAATGGGTTAAAGTCATCAACTCCTGCCAATTCTTTCAGATGAATCCCTCGTTTTTTATCTCTATTGCCATCCTGTCATCATCCTCCCCTTCCATCCCTAATAGAAAAGACAGTAAAGGCAAGAGCCTTTCTAGGAGGTTGGCTGTGAAAAGGAGAAAGAAAACAGGATGACAGTTTCATCTGCTGTAAAAGTCAAGGGTGGGACTAGATGATCTGAAGAGTCTCTTCAAAATATAAATTCAATTTATGACCAAACAAGAGATAGAGAACATTATTAAATGCAAAATGGATAATTTTGATTACATTGAATTAAAAAGGTTTTGCACAAAGCCAATGCAACTAAAATTAGAAGGGAAGAAGAAAGCTTGCGAAGAATTTTTACAGTCAGTGACTCTGATAAAGGTCTCATTTCTAAAATATACAGAGAACCGAGTCAAATTTATAAGAATACAAGTCATTTCCCAATTGATAAACAGTCAAAGGATATGAACAGGCAGTTTTCAGATGAAGAAATTATAGCTATCTACAGTCATATGAAAAAATACTCTAAATCACTATTAATTAGAGAAATGCCAATTAACACAACTCTAAGGTGCCACCTCAAACTGACCAGATTGGCTAATATGACCAAAAAAAGGAAAATAATTAATGCTGGGGAAGATGTGGGAAAATTGGAATACTAATGCATTGTTGGTGGAGTTGTGAACTCATTTAACCATTCTGGTGAATAATTTGGAACTATGCCCAAAGGGCTATAAAACTGTGCATACCCTTTGATCCACCAATACCACTACTAGGTTTACATCCCAAAGAGATCATGAAAAAGGGAAAAGGACCCATATGTACAAAAATATTTATAGCAGCTTTTTTGTGGTGGCAAAGAATTGGAAATTGAGGGGATTCATACTCAATTGAGTATATGAATGTGGTTGTAGTATATGAATATAATGGAATACTAGTCTGCTATAAGAAATGATGAGCATAGGCAGATTTCAGAAAAACCTGGAAAGATCTGCATGAACTAATGCTGAGTGAAGCGAGCAGAAGCAGGAGAACATTATACACAGTAATAGCAACATTGTTTGATACCACGACTGACTTAATTCTTCTCAGCAAAACAATGATCCAAGACAATTCCAAAAGTCTCATAATGGAAAATGCTATCCACATCCAGAGAAAGAACTATGGAGTCTGAATGCAGATGGAAGCATGTTATTTTCACTTTGTTTTTATTTTTGTTCTTTCCTTCTCATGGGTTTTCCCTTTCATTATGATTCTTCTTTCACAACATGAATAATGTGGAAATGTGGACTGATATGATTATACATGTATATACATACATATACATATACACATATGTACAGATACATATATATACACATATATACATATACATATATGCACACATATACACATATATACATATACATATGTACACACACATTGGATTACTTGCTGTCTTGAGGAGAGGAAGGGGAGGAAAGGAGGGAGAAAAAATTGGAACTCAAAATCTTATAAAAGTGAATGCTGAAAATTATCTTTACGTGTAACTGGAAAAAAATAAAATAATATTAAGTGGAAAAATATACATTTTATGATATCAATAATAACCAATCACATTTCTATGGCAGTGAAACATTTGCAAGGTGTTTTCAGAACTGACTCTGACACATACTGCTTGTGTGACCCTAGGCAAATAAACTCTCTTTAACTCTCAATAAGGCAACACTCTAAAAGCCTAAGTTGTAGAGAAGATGCCAACATGCATAGATAGAAATTTTCTTATCTAAGAGTTCCCTATATCACTGAAATCCCTACCCCTGTCTCTTTAGATGAGGAAACTGAGGTCTGAAAAAAGCTGGTATCAGAGATGAAGAACTGAACTCCAGATATGAGCGATATCTAGAACAAAAAGCAATATATAGAGAAAGGAGAATAAATAAGTTTGGCTGAAATGTAGAATGTAGAACAAGTAAATGTAGAATAAATAAATGTAGAATAAGTAAAAGGGAATAATACAATAAAAGGCTTGAAATGTAGATTTAGAGTGCCTTAAATGCATGGCTAAGGAGAAGATATTTTTATCCCATAGGCTATTTTTTTTTTCAAAAGTGAGAGAGCCATGATATAATCCCAAAATGTGTAAACTCTATCTACTGGAGGGAGGAAAAATGAATGTCATTCCACCCTTGCTGTGATCCTTGGGTCTTAATCCAACACAATGATACCACTCCATTGACAGACAAAATTCTCCCCTGAATCCCAATACATCACATATTATCTTGTGATTCTGGTGGGCAGCCCTACAGAAGCCAAGGAGGAGGGAAAAGTCAACACTGATGAACTCTGCAGAAAAATGAAGATGACTGAGAAAAAGTGTTCTCCTTTAGTAGTTAAGCACTTATCAGTAATCTATGAGAGAGCAGTGAAGCTTCAGAAGAGTGGTAGGGTCAGAAAATCACAAGGAGATGAAAACTGAATGGGTGGTAGGTAGAAAGATGGTCATGACAGAAGTGTCTAGGAGTTTAGCAGTGAAAGGAGGGGGATATAATAGGAACTGGGATGGTAGCAGAATCAGAGGAAGGCTTTCATTTTGTTTTGAGGCTCAGGAGATATGCATATTTATAGATAAAGGGGAAGAAGCCCCAGTAGACAAGGAAAAACTGAAGATAAACTAGTTGAAGATGAAAAGAAATTCTGAGATGAGGAAGAACTGACAGAAGGGAACTTACTGTAGTGGAAAGAAAGAACATGAAGGATAGAGAAGCAAGGCCATTTAAAGGGGTGAAGTGGGGAAGGCATGAAGCTGGGGGTTTGGGGAAAGTTGATTGAGAACAATAAATCAATCACAAATTAATAAAAAATACTTTCTATATGACAGTGAATGTACAGTTGAAATTAGGTAACATTAATTCAGAGTAGACTCAATTGTGAATTTCTCCAACAGAGTTCATTAGCTTAGGAACAGAATCAAAGGAGGCAAATTATGGGTGGCCAGGTTTGAGGCATGAACAGTGGAAAGACTTCAAGGGTGAAGAATGGTTCCTTGTTGAATCAAGAATAGAAAAAAACATAAACAGAGGACAGGACAAGGTTGATGGACTGGTAGGACAGGGAAGGATTAAGGGACTAGAAGTCACGATGAAAACAAAGAGCAAGTTTCATAGAGGAGGAGCTGAAGAGGAGGAAGGACAAGAGATGATGTTTTTAAAAGGGATTCCAAAAAAAAAGAAAAAAGGGGGGGGGCGGCTAGGTGGAGCAGTAAGTAGAGCAACAGCCTTGGGGTTAGGAGGACCTAAGTTCAAATCCAGCTTCAAACACTTAACACAAAAAAATAGTCCTGTGACCTTGGGCAAGTCACTTAACACCAACTGCCCTACCTTCCCCCTCCAAAATGACTTCAATGTGTGTGCTGGATTCAGACGCAGCAGGGGACTAAGAAGCCATCCAGGCCCCCCTTCTCATGCACAGAGGAGGGAGGGCGAAGGGGGTCGTGTGATTTTGCTAAGGCTCAAACTCAGGAGAAAGGACTCTTTCCACTATAACACATTCCTCATCTGTACCATGGGGATAATAATATTTACCCTCTCTCACAGGATTATCATAAGTAAAGTGATGAGATAAGTCAGCTATTATTCTAATTCAAAATACGATATAACTGTCAGTTATCACAATAGGAGATCACTAGGTAGTACAGTGGACAGAATGCCGGACCAGGAGTCAAGAATACTCATTCATCCTCCCGAGTTAAAATACAGCCCCAGATACTTACTAGCTATGTGACTCTGGGGAATTTATTTTACCCCTTTTGCCTCAGTTTCCTCATCTGTAAAATGAGCTGGAAAAGGAAATGGCAAACTACTCCAGTCTCTTTGCCAGAAAAACGCCAAATGGGGTCACTAAGGGTCAGAAACAACTGAACCACAAAAATGATTATAAAGCCAGTTTCGTTTCTAGCCAGGGGGAATTTAAATAACACTCAGCACTTCTTGATTCTGTCCTAAGAAAGAATCTTAATGTAAGTAGTCCAACTTTCTCATTTCACAGGTGAGTGAAACTGAGATTCAGTGAAATCAAATGACTTGCCCAAAGTCAAATAGTTAGTTAGGGAAAGAAGTCAGACTAGCATTCGATTTCCTGGATCTTTGTTCAATGGCTTTATACTAGACTGTGACGCTGTAAATGATCAGTCTTAGCTAAGGAATCTTTTTTTTCCTTAATAGAAATTCATTTATATGTAAATATTATGCCTATGCACTACATAATTGGCAGAGCTACAAAAGACTGGTGTAATAAAAATATTTAATTTGATGACAGATTATATCAAGTTCAGTTCTATTACACAAGGAAAAAAAAAACAGGATACAGCAGGTTCCAGAGTAAATTTCCTCCACCAAGCACATCAGAAACAAATTTTTTTATTGATCTAATCCTATGGCTCTGACAGTCTTCTCATTATTCAATAATATGATTCTGTTTCTAATATCTTCAGCAACTTAAATTTATTGATGAGCAAAGTAGGACTAGAAATTTGAGGATACTTCCTTCTAATTTATGGATGTATATAACTCAATAAATTAGTGTCTTCACAAATGTAAATCAGTTGAGTCATAATTCCCTGACACTATCTCCCTCAGTTACTGAATGAATACAGCAAAATCCTCCCCCCAAAATGACTGAGTATGATTTTTTTTTAAAGCCAAGCTTTTCATGCTTTTAAGGAAAGTCATTTTAAAGCTTACTGATTATGGAAAACTTTCATCAGTTGCTTTCAAAACTTTTTCTTTGAACATACATTAACTCAGAAATTTTTCTGAATTAAATGACCAATATCGTCATCCTTGTTTCTAAGCAGTAAAAGCATTAGACTAAATGTTCCAGGAAGTGGATCACAAAACATGGCTAATGATACTTCTGGTCCACAGGCAAGTTTCTTACATATTTATGTTTACGGTAGGATAATGTCTGTAATCTCTCCCCAAAATTAATCATTTTCTAATCATATTTAATAAAATTAAATACTACCATTTTAGTCTGAGTAAATATCAGGGCTTTTCTTACCATTAATTCTGGTGAGATTTACCTTGGGCACCAAGCAGGGGCAGGCAGGCTAAGTAAAGCACATTACCTTTGATTCTGCTAAAGCAAGTGCTACAAAAAATTTAGATTTTGAGCTCCTTGAAGGGCAGAGATTCTTTTTTTCTTCTTCTTGTATCCCCAATCTTTACTACAGTGTATGACATATGGAAGATTCTTAATAAACACTTGCTCACTGACTGATTCCAGGTCAGAGCTCTCATATAATCACAAAATTATAAATTTAGAGATGGAAAGGTCCTTACCAGTCATCCGGTACAAATGTACCATTTTACACATGAGAAAACTGAAGCTCAGAAAGTTTAAATGACTTGACGCAGGTCATATAATGACATAAATTGTATGATTTTAATCCAAGTTCTCTGACTCCAAATGGAAGTTTTCCGTGGCACAGCCGACAGACCCATAAAATAGAACCCTGATTCCCTAAAAGGCACTCTATGTCTTTATTTCTAAATAATATTTAATGACATGTATCTAATAGTGCTAATTAATTCTGCGTAATAATATGTAATAACCATAAGATAAGATAGAGAGCAACTGATGTACTTAAGTACTCAGGAAGGAATTAACCTCACTACCTTTTATGCTTGACAAAGCACTTGAGCCCTCACTTCTACCAATAGAAATTATGGGCAGAGATTATGAGTCCAAGGAAACATTAAAAAAGAATTATTATGAAATTTCAGTCAATCATGAAAGTCTGTTAGAGCCTAGAACCTAAAATCCCCACTTCTGCCAAAATATTTTGAAGTATTCCAATATTTTTCTGGAGTCAAAGAACAATTTCCACATCTCAAGAAATAAAAGATCTAAAACCATCCTACTGGGCAAAAGGGAGTCTTTTCTAAGAAGGTAAAAGGTTTCCAAGTAGGTTACCATCCTTCCCAAACAAAATTGTTCAGTAAACATGGAAAGAATGAGGTGTTGTCATCATGCTTACAAATTCCAGAAAAGGGGGACACTACCATAATCAAGTATAGAAGCCAAGGTCAGGCCCCAGATCCTAATGATAAGAGGATTAGCAGGTTAAGAGATGAAAGGAGTTGCCAGTCTTGTTAGAAATGAGGTGTTAGAAATGATTATGATGAACTGAGAATATCAGTTGCTCAGTTCCCAACTTTTTAATTTTATTTTTTTTATTACAGAGCAGAGTGCACCAGAGCCACTGTTTTTGGTTCATTATCCAAGAACAAGAGAATTGTAAATGCAACCTATTGAAATGGAGTCATCAACAAATAAAATTCTACTGAGCAAATTCAATCAGAGAATTTAAGCTTTCTTGAATATACTCTTAAAAGAAATAGGTGAAAATATTTAAGTAGCATATTAATCATAAAATAATAATGATGATGATGATTAACAATAGAAAGGGAGTGTGGCAAAGCGGACTGACGGATGGCCTTGTAGCCAGGAAGACGCGGGTACCAGTCCTGCTTTTTGACACGTACAAGCCAGAGGCAAGTTACAACTTCTCAATGTCCTAGACAAGTATCGAAGGCTATTTTAAAAATGAATCCTGAGTCTGTGGAAGTGAATCGTTCTTATGCAAGGAGTTTCCCGGGCAGAAGGAATTGGGAGCTTCTTCCAAATCCTTTTCATCCCTCCTCAAACTTCCCATGACTCCTCCTCACCCCCATTCTCTCAGCTGAGACTCTTGCCTTGTATTTACAGATAAAATTGAGGCAATTTGCCGGGAACTCCCTCTCTGCCCCTCTTCCTCATCTCCTATCACTTAAATGCCTTTGGCTTCTTTCCTCCTGTTTCACATAAGGTGGCCTTGGTCCTTAGCAAGGCCAACCTCTACGTGTTCAAGTAAATCTTCTTCCATCCCAGCAGATTGCCTCCTCACTCATCCCCACTCTCTCATTTATTTGCACTCTCTCCCTATCTACTGGCTCTTTTCCTACTGCCTACAGAGAGAAAGAGAGAGAGTGAAAAAAAGAGAGAGAGAGAGAGGGAGAGAGAGAGAGAGAGGGAGAGAGAGGGAGAGAAGGAGAGAGAGTGAAAGAGAGAAAGAGAGTAAAAGAGAGAGAGAGGGGGGAGAGAGAGAGATGGATGGATGGATGATAGATGATAGATAGATAGATAGATAGATAGATAGATAGATAGATAGATAGATAGATAGACAGATGAGATGGATGGATGGATGGATGGATGGATGGATGGATGGATGGATATGTACACATATACACACACACACACATATGTATATATTCATATATATGCCCCCGTCTCCTCCATCCTGAACAACCCTCATTTGTCCTTCCATCCCTGTTAATCACAGTCGTGTTTCTCTTGTACGCTCTGTAGCAAGATTCCTTGTAAAGGCCGTCTGCAAATGCCTCAACTTCCTTGCTCTCTCTTCTTTATCCCTCCTGATTTAGCTTCTGATCTTATCATTCCACAGAAACTGCTCTCTGGAAAGTTACTAATGATCACGTAGTTGCCAAATGCAACGTCCTTTTTTCAGTCCTCATTCTCCTTGACCTCTCTTCAGTCTTTGTCACTGCTGATCACTCTCTCCTCCATACCTTCTTGTCTTGTTTTCAGATCACGACTCTCCTGGGTTCTCCTCCTGCCTATCTGACTGTCCCTCCTCTGTCTCCTCTGCTAGATCCTCCTCCAGATCAAGGCCTCTACCTCTAGATGTCTTCCAGGTTTCTGTCCCACATCTTCTTCTCTTCTTCCTCTACACTACTTCACTCGGTGATCTCATCAGTTCCCAAGGATTTAACTGCCGTCTCTATGCCAATGATTCTCAGATCTATGCATCCTGCTCCAATCTCTCTGCTGACCTCCAAAATCCCATTTCCAACTGCCTGTCAGGCATCTACTGGATGCCTAGTAGTCATCTTAAACTTAATATATCCAAAGCAGAAGCCATTATTTTTACCCCTAAACTGTTTCCCTCGCCTGTCTTCCCTAATACTGTTCAGGGCAGCACCATCCTTCCAGCCCCTCAGGTTCACAACCTAGGAAGCACCTTGACTCCTCAGTCTCTCTCTCTCTCTCTCTCTCTCTCTCTCTCTCTCTCTCTCTCTCTCACCCTCCCCATACCTTCCTTATATCTAAGCTATGGCCAAGGCCTGCCGACTTCACCTCTGCAACACATCTCAAATACAGGCCTTTCTCTTCTCTGAGACTGATGCTCCAGCAGCGTAGGCCTTCATCCCCTCATACCTGGGCCATTGCAATAGCCTGCTGGTGAGCCTGCCTGCCTCAAATTTCTCTCCAGTTCAATCAATTCTCCATTCAGCCAAACTCCAGTGACCTCTTACCGCCTCCAGGATCAAACTTAAAACACTCTGTTTGGCATTCAAAGCACTTTATAACTTAGCCCCCTCTTACCTTCCTTTATCCCCAACACATGACACCGGCCTCCTGGTTGTCCCACAAACAAGACACTCCGACCACTGAGACACAGGCATTCTCCCTGCCTGTGTCCATGCCGAGAATGGCTCCCATCCTCAGCTCCAACTAATGACCCACCTGGCTTCCTTAAAGTCCCATCTAAAATCCCTCCTTCCTCTTAGGAAACCTCTAATCTCTCTAAATTTCAGTGCTTTTTTCCTCTTTTAAGTATTTTGCTATTTATCCAGTATATAACTTGTTTTGGACCTATTCGTTTAATAATTGTCTTTCCCATTAAATGGCATGCTCCCTGAGGGCAGGGACAGTCTTTTGTCTCTTCACCCCCAGGGTGTATCTACTATGGGGCATATAATAGATACTTAATAAATGGTTATTAATTGATTAAGTGCCTACTGTTTGCCAGATACTTTGCTAAGCACTTTGCAATACAAATTGAAAAATAAGTTCTTTCTTGACTTTTTAGAAATGCTGCCTATAATTCTGAACTGTTTTGTAATTTGAGGATCTGGACAATAGTCCATTAAACTAAGTTTCTTCCTCTATTCTTAAAATACATACCTAAGGATAGATAGTACAAAGCTTGCTCATTCATTCAACAAATATTTATCAATTGCCTCTTATGTGCAAGGCAAACTGATGGCTTTTCTGATTGGTCATTGCATTTTAATCCTAAAAATTAATCATGAATCCCAAGATAAATTCTAGAGCTCCAAAAACCATGGAACACTCCTGGAATGGACCTTAGATTTTAATTTCCATACATAAAATATACTGTGCTTTCTTGGCAAAGGAAGGAGTTAAAAAGTAAAGATGGAAAACTAAAATGTGAGGAAGGCCAAGTCTTTTGATCCCCAGATGTATATTTTGGGGCTATCCCAGCACCCATATTAATAGCCACTAAAAAGATTAGTACCCAAGACCTAAATGGCAGTGCCCCACATTGTGTCAACGCGCCCTAATATGTATGATTACACAAAGTAAATATAAGAAAGCTCATGGCATTAAATTATTTCCTAGAGGCATTTACAATCAGACTTTGGCACAGGAAGGATGTTTTACAAAAACTAAAATGCTATGCTGAATGAAATAAGGACAAGAAGTAGGTGGTGGTGAAAAAGGTGGGATGATATAATCCTACCAATTACATGCTAAATGGCAGAACCCCACGCCCTAGATGATAAAAGCTCAAAGAAATGTGTTTAAATATAAGAACAAAATCTTGATACTCACACTAAGACGTAAATCTCTGTATCTTCATTTCAAATGCCTAATTGAAAATTACAGCAGATTTACCACAAACAAGGACCACTAAGAGGAGAGGGCTCCAGCCTACATTTGTATCACTCAGTGCTAGTTCAAGACATCCGTTAAAAGTGGCAGGCTTTACCTTCAAGTCCTTTTTATATTCCTTAGGATGAAAAAAACCTCGTCCATAATTTAATAAAACAAACAAAGAGATCTCTTAGGATAAGAACAGGGGTTTTTTATTCTCTTCCCCGGGAGAAGAGGGAGGTCTTCCCCAAGACTCATCACGAAGAAGAGACCCCAAGGTGTGGGGGAACAAAGTTTTTAGGCCCTAACACAGCAGGGTCATATTTCCCCCATTGTCCCTCACTCCCATTGGTTGGGGGGCGAGCTCAGGCTGTCCCAGGCTGTCCCAGTGGCTGGGAGGAGGGACCCACAGAGGCGGGAAAGCAGACAAAGGACTGAAAGGGGGGGAGGGGGCAAAAGACTCCCAAATGGACTTGTTGCTGATTGACAGCAGCAATGGAGGAGGAAGTGTGAAGTTAATCCAAAACTGCCTGAGTTTTCACTCCCCCCAGACAATATGACTAATCAGCCTATTGATTACTTACACTTCAAAGGAAGAGAAATTATTTAGTCTTACACCTTCCAAGTTCACAGAGTCATGGTTTCTCTGAGTAGGAACTGGCTCTACAGGCAATTCGTTCTAATATAAAATCAAAGGACCAAAAAGTTTAAGGAATTGTTTGCACTAATAATTTTTCCACATAAGGAGTGGGCAACATTTGTTCCCTTTGGCGGAGGGCCAAGACGGGCTGCAGCCTGAGTTATGAGCTGCCAAGCTGACCACACAGCTGATACTGAGTATCCTGATACTGAGCCCAATGAAAGAGGGAACAATGGAGCTCCCCTTAGACTATAATTGGTGTGCCCAGTGGAAGTGAATCCAGAGACTGGGTGAGGATAAACTCATATTCATCTAGTGTTTTAAGAGCCAGGGACACAAAGAAAGGTCAAAGAAAATCCCTCCTTTCAAGAAGGTCACGCTGTAATAAGTGAGAGGGCTACAGCTGTGGATAGATGTCCATAGATACATATGGACTTCCACACACACAATAAACTGGAAGTGATCTCAAAGGGAAGGGACTATGATTGAGGGGATTCCAGAAAGGCTCCCTGTAGGAAGTGGGATTTCAGTTGGGACCTGAAGGAAGCCAGGGAAGCTGGGAGGCACAAATAAGCAGGGAGAGCACTCCCGGCGTGGGGGACGGCTGGTGAAAATGCCTGGTGCCCCCAGAGATGGTGCACCCTGTTGGAGGCACAGCAAGGAGATCAGTGTTCCTGGGTCACAGACTACAAGGTGGGAGGGGAGGGTGGGAACAGTGTGTAAACTGCATAAGGACTAGAGGGGGCAAAGGATCTGACATGTGATTCTGGGAGTGAGAGAGAACCCCTAGAATGTACTGAGTAGAGGGAGTGACATGGTCAGATCCATGCTTTAGGGAGATCAGTTTGCTGGCTGGGTGGAAGGTGAAGGGAAACAGGCATAGATGCGTCGGAAAGAAAGACTCTCCTAACTGTGAGTCTAGCCTAGTGCTTTTCCCCCTACAACTAACAAAAAAGTGAAAATAATCATTGTTTCCTCAAGTTTTTCTCGAGTAATTTGCCCAGATCTTTGGGTTATTCAGTGGATAGAATACTGAAACAGGAGTCAAACAGATGAGTTCAAATCCAGTCTCAGACACCTATGAGCTACAAGACCTTGGGCAGGTCACTTAACTTCTATCTGCTTCAGTTTTTTCATCCATAAGAAGATGATAGCATCTTCCTCCCAAATTTGTGGCAAGGATAAAATGATATTATCATAAAGTATTTTCAAGCACTATATAAATGCTATTATTATTATTTATTATTAGATTTAAATTCCTTAAGGGCAAGTTCTATAACACTCTTCATCTTTTTATCACTGGTCCATATCCCTCTGTATACAGTAGACACATATTAAATGTCTGTTGCATTAAAAAGCATGCGGCAAAGTAAAGATTCATCCATCAATTTATTTATTAAGTAATTATTATGCCGGGCATTGAAAGGTAGGCAGACATAAATATGGTAAAACCATTCCCTAAAGAAATTTATAGACATGTAGACAAGTAAATAAAATGCGGTACGTACATAAGAGAAATATAAAGTTCTATGAGAGCAGATGTGGGAGAGATAAATCACTGCCAGCTTTAAGGAGCAGAGAAGGCTTAATGCAAGCCTTTAAATTTGGCCATGAAAGTTAAGTAGGTTATTGGAAGTTGGAAGCCAAGGGATTTTCAGGCTTGGGGAAGGTAGTGAGCAAACAGAAAGAAAAGGGAAGTGTGGGACAATGAATAATTCAATTTGGCTAAAGCAGAGAGTGTACAAGGTTTAAAAGGTCAGTATTAAAAAGCACTAGATAGAAAGGTAGGAGCTAGATGGGGAAGGGCCCTGATTGTCATGCTAAGGACTTTGATCTTTATTCAGTAGGTAATGGAAAACCATGGAAGGCTTTTGAGCAGTTAAATGCATACACAGCCATGCATGGGCACCAGAAAGACCAAGCTGGCATTAGATGGATTGGAAAACCACGAAGCTAGCGGCAGGCAGGGAGACCTTTTAGGAGGCCTGCTGTACTTCTGACTCTGCAGACTTGGTCACCGTAGCACTTCCCAGAACGCTCCCTAGTGTTTCTGCTCCCTTCTATGTGTCTTTTCCCATTAGCAGTTAAGCTCTCTGAGGGCAGGGTCCTTCTTTCGCTTTGTGTTTCTATCTCCATAGTTTAGAACAGTTCTTCGAACATAGTTAGCATTTAATAAATGTTTGCTGCCTGCCTGCTAGGAGTTAACAATCTAAGCACGAAATAATAAGGAATATAATACTGTAGCAGCTACGCAGTAGCTAAGAATTAAGGGTCAAAGATACTGTTATTGTGAAGGCAGAAAGAGCAAGACTTGGTGAAGGATTGAATTTATGGGATGAAAAAGGATGAGGAGTCAAAAATTATTACAATATTATAGGCATGGGTAACTAACTAAAAGCCAGGGTGTGCCATCCACAGGAACAGAGAAGTCACAAAGAGCTAGTTTTATGGGAAGGGTGTTAAGTTCAGTTTCAGAATTTCATAACTTGTAACAGTGGAACAGCCTGATGGAGATTGCCAACAGGCAGTTAAAAATGTGAGTCTGGAATTCAGGAGAGAGGTGAGGGCTGGAGATTTAGAGTTGGGAACTGTGCCCATGAAAGTGATAGTTTAAGCCATGAGAGGAGATGAGATCACCAAGGGGGAGGGTATATAGAGAGAAGAGCATCCAGATAGAGCAGGAAAAGACAAAGTCTGTTCCACACATACAACATAATATTGCTAATTTATATACCTTTGCACAATCTGTACTCCTCTCTCATGTCAGCCAGGTGGCACAGTCTGGACTTGGAATCAGAAAGATTTACCTTCATAAGTTCAAATTTGGTCTCAGACACTTCCTAGCTATATGATCATGGGTAAGTCTGTTAACAGTGTTTGCCTCAGTTCCTCATCTGTGAAATTATCTAGAGAAGGTAATAGCAAACCACTCTGGGTTCTTTGCCAAGAAAACCCTATATAGGGACAAAAACAGTCGAACACAACTGAAACCACACAACAGCAACAAAACACTCCTCTCCCATGCCTGGTGTGTATCGTTCTTCATGGAACTTGAACTTTCTAAGGCTCACTCCAGTGCCACACCTATTACAGGAAGCTTATCTGATCTCTGCTTCCCATCTTAGCTGTTAGTTCCCATCTTTCTTCCAGAAATTATTTTATATATTTTGCATTTCATATGCTACATACATAGTATTTTCCTCTCCCAAAAGAATGCAAATTCCTTGATAGCAAGAACAGTTTCATTTTTGCCTTTACATGTCTGAAACCTAGCTGGGTGCCTGCCACAGAGTAAGCATCTTTTTTGTTGAATGAATAAATGAGTAAAAGGTCAGCTATCTCAAATGTTGCAGAAAGATAAGGGGGGAAGAGAATGAATCAGGAGGTTGTTGGTGAGGTTTAAGGAAGCATCTTTGATACAGTGGTGGGGGGAGAAGCCAGATTACAAGAGGCACAAAGGTGATGGGGTAAGAAGGATACAGAAACAACGAATGGGCACTAAGGGATCAGATGTTCAGTCGTAAGAAGGAAAGAACTCAGGGGATAGCTTGAGAAAACAGTGGGGTCAAGGGAAATGTTGGGGTACTGGTTTTCTTTGTTAAAGGGTAAGAGAAAGCAGGGTGTACTCTGTGCTAATGGAAAGGGGGAGTCAAGAAGAAAGGGAAGGAAAGATGAATCAGGCAGGACTCAGGAAGAAATGGGAAGGGTGATGATGGATTACACAGACAATTGAAAGAATACATTCTTTCACAGGGACAGGAAGGAATGAGAAGCTGATGACTGAAAACACAGTTTGTGAGGTGACAAGGGGAGGAGTTGAGCAAAGCCTTATCAGATAGTCTCAGTCTTCTCAGGAAATTAGATAGCAAAGGTGACGTTTCAAATGTTACAAGAATTAAACTGCAGGGAAGTAGCATGTTACTGTGAAAAGCAGCCCGGAATTGTATTCAGAGACCTGAATTCAAATTCTAAGTTGTGCACTTATTACTTACATGACCATAGGCAAATCAATTAACCTCCCTGGTTTTTTCTTCACTGTTAAATGAGACTGTTGGACTGAATGTGGCCCAAGATTGTGCAAAGGTATATAAATTAGCAATATTATGTTGTATGTGTGGAACAGACTTTGTCTTTTCCTGCTCTATCTGGATGCTCTTCTCTCTCATAAACTGTTCTCTCATTTAGGCCTTCTAACTGTCAATTATCCACCTCAGGTACAGATCCAAATAAAGCCTATGATTTGTAGATATTTAATTAGAAATAATTCAATGTTGGGATGATATTTTATGTGGAAAAATTAGACAATTTCTTCTTAACTCAAGTGTCTATTAATAAGCATGGAGCAATAAAAATCTGAATGAAAAGTGCCCTACAGAATTACAAAGTTTGAGAGATACAGTATTAAATCCATTCACACAGAATCCAAATACCATGTATTTGTCCCTCAAAATGTGATTTCGCTTGCTTACAGAGTTCTCAGTCAGAAAATTCCCTGTACCAATGCAGACCAACAACACTTCTGAAGTTTATAATCATAAGTGAATTAGCTGTCAAGGGGACTAAATAGTTAAGTGATATCCCTAGGCTCAAATAGCAGGTATGTCAGATATTTGAACGGAGGCCTATCTGACTCCAAAATCAGTTGTCTATCTATGCCTATACTGCACATAAAATATTTAAGAAGGACAAAAGTGGTCTCAATAAAACTAAAAATTGTAGAATGGGATTGGAAGTTTAACATTCCATAGGAACTTCCTTCATTACTTAAAGCATTTAACTACTCCACATTTTAGACTGCCTTTAGGAGATATGATGAGTAAAAGAATCCATCTTAGGTAGTGACCAGCCTCTCTGAACGTAGCAGAAATGTTCTTCAGAAAACAGACGCACATAGCTATGTGGCCCAAGCTTTTCCATCTTTGTGGGACCTGCCACAAAGAGCTCGTGCTCCACTGGCATTGCCTCCAAGAACACAGGGTCCCTCCAGGTGCAGGCCATGAGGAAACACTACAATACAATTTGAATGAAGGAATGTTTTTTGCCCTTTCCCAAAGTTAGTACTGCTACAATTTCCTATTATCCTCACTCTAATATTAGTTGATAGAATGGTAGGGTTTGGCAAAAAATGAGAAATATCCTCCAGACTTCAATGTATCAGAGAGAGTACTAAAAAGCCTTGGTCCCACTTTAGCTTATTGGTCATCCTTTCTCTAAAATACAGAGGGAATCTAGAATGTGGTTCAGGCATTCTTAAAAATAAATTAAAGTGAAGAGAAGAAAAAAAAAAAGCAAAAAAGGGTAGGGGGAGGGAAGGAGGAACATTTGCAAAATGGGAAAAGTCAAAGTGAGGTATCCAGGACTGAGGCTGAAATTAACCCACCAAGCCCCAACTGACTAATGGTCAAAGGCTATGAATGGGCAGTTCTTAAGGGAAAAAAAAAATCCAAGCTCTCTACAGCCACATAAAAATGTTCATAAACAGCAATAACTAGAGAAATGTACATCATAGCAACTCTAAGGTTCTACTTCACACACATTAGTTTGGCAAAGCTGACAGAAAAGAAAAAACAGCAAGTGCTGGAGAAGCTACAGGGAAAATAAGCAGACTTTAGAGCAGTGTTGTTGGAGCTATGGACTGTCAGGGAAAAGCCTTCTGGAAAGCTGTCTGGAACTATGCCCCCAAAGTTGTTAAACTGTGCCTTCTCTTTAAGGAAAATGTCTCATCTATGCGAAAAAAAAATTATACCTTCTCTTTTGTAGTGATAAAGAACTAGAAATTAAGGTGGTACAAATAAATTGGGGAATTGTGAAACAATTGATGGCATTTAAAAGTCATGGAATATTATCACACTATAAGAAATGATGCAAGAGATTGTTTCAGAAAAACCTGAAATTGATTATAAACTAATGCAGAGTGAAGTCAAGCAGAATCAGCAAAAGAATTTTTATAATAACATTGTAGAAAAGGAACACTTTTGGAAGACTCAAGAAAAACAATGCAATATTTAACCACGATTCCAAAAGACTAATAATCAAAATAACTTCATCTTTCAATAAAGATATTCTACTATACAGAATGAGATGCACCGCTTTGGACAGGGACAACATGGGAACTGTTTCACATATCTATGCACATTTATTGCATGGGCTTTTTTGCTCCAATGTGAAGAGCATAGATAAGAGTTAAAGAAATAAATACTTCTTTAAAAAAATACTTTAAAAAGAAATTAATCATTTTGACCATTCTAAATGAAATCTGATCTATCTGTAATATATCTAATCTATAATTATATGAACATGCAGCCTACTTGCCTCCTTCTTAGGCCAAGGATACTATGAAACAAATTGTCAAATGTTTTGATAAACTCCTAGAACACCAACTATGACATCTGAATCCACCAATCTATTAATCCTATCCAAAAAAAAAAAAAAAAGGAAACAAGATTATCCAGACATCTTGGCTCTTAAAGACAATTGTTTCAGGACTAAATGAATCTTTAAAAGTCATTTAGTCATTCTTAGAAAAAAAGAAACATTTTAAATTTTTTTAATTAATTTTTTTATTTAAATTTTTAAAGATTTTAAGTAATTGTTGATTCCCTTTCTACATGCTCACAAACTATCTTTTAATCATATATTCTGGAATAAGTTTAACTCACCCTCTACTTGTATTTTTTTTAAATAAAGACATTTACCTTTCTCCAACCCTCCAGCACTTCTCATATCTTCCATGATTTTAAAGATTGCCAACAGCAACTCGGCAATCCCATCTGCCCATTCTTTCTACACCTTGTAGGTCATTCAGGCCTGGGGACAGGACTCAGGGATGGCGATCGGATATACTCTCCCCTTCACCTCAAGTGATGTTGGGTTTCAACTGCCCGTTAAGAATTTTTGTTCTGTCTTCCCAGTCTGACAATCAAAGTGACAAATAATTCTGCTTTCTCTTCACAATACTTTATCAGCACACATCTAGGACGGCAGACCTGTCCCTTCTTTGATTTCTCTCTTATTCCCCACATAACTCTAAAAAATAATAATAAAATTGTGATTATTCATACTAACCTTTGCATGGTTCCAATTGTTAACACTCACCTTTAACCTCACTATATTATATCATATTCATCTTCAGTTACTTGTCCTTGCTAAAGACATGGCTATTTCAAAACGAAGCTGGTTCATGAGTCTCCTATACACTCACATAAGCTTCTCTGGACAATTTCTTCTTCATTACAACAGGTTTTTTTTTGGGGGGGGGGGGTGGAGACACGGAGTTTGTATCAACAGAATTCATTCTTGAAGGTCTCTTGTCCCTCTAGTGTTCATTTTTTCTTAGGTGAATTTTCGTTTATAGAGTCCTGCCTATGCTTTCTTTAAAAATGAGAAATGGATCAATGGAACAGATTCAACAACAACAAAAATTAAAAAACAACGAGACTCGATGGCCCACTGGTGACAAAGCAGAAAATATAAATTACCTAGGACAAAAGTCCTATTTGATCAAAACTGCTATGAAAACAAGAAAGTAACTTTTACATAAATTAGGCTTAATTCCTATTAATGACCATATTCCACAATACATTCTGAACAGCTACGAGACCTTAGTATTAATGATGATACTATTTAAAAAGTGAGAAGAGAAGATCATTTGCCTCTTACAGCAATGGTAGGAGATGCATTCTTAACCAAATAAATGTTAGTGGCAATTACAAGCAAGTGACTGAGACGTCTATATTCTTTGAACCGGAGACTCCATTGCTGGGCTTATACTCCAAGCAAGCTAACCAATAAGCTGGAAGGACTCTTATATACAAAAATCTTTACCCAACACTTTTGGTCATAGCACAGAATTTGGATAAAGAAGATGCCGTTCAAATGAGGGGTGTAACACAATTATAAAGATCCTGCGTGACTTAAAAGAAAATGTGGCATAGAAAATCCAAGAAAAATATAAGGCACACATCAAACACTAATTACTCAATAAGAACACACTGTTTACTTTTTATACGAAAAAATGTAAAATGCACATCTGAGACTATTCTTAGTAACTGGGTGGTTCAAAAGAAAGACTGGGGTACATCTGAGTATGATATGATGATAAAAAGTCAAACCATTTAGGAAAAGGTAAAAAGTAATTAAACAAATGCAGTGCGAGAGGAAGAACTGACACAGAGGAATGACACTGGAGAGGAAGACTGGTAGTTCTGGAACCCTACTCATAAGGGAAATGAGTTAAAGAGAGAACAATGCATATATGTGTATACATACATATACACACGTATATATATATATATATTTCTAAATTCATAAAGAAATAAAAGGGTAAGGAGATGATGGGAGGTTAATAAGGGAGGGAATTTTAGAGGGAACCCTACTTATATCAGATCTGGGTTAGAGAGAACATATATGCATTTTGAAGGGAATAAAAGTCTTCTAATAAAGAAATAAGAGGATGAGGGAATAGGATAACAGGGTGGTGGTGATACAGAAGGGTATCCAGATGAATGGCATAAAGAGGGAATAACATATATTTGGAAGGCTATAAACGTCTTCTAAATTTATATAGCAACAAGTGGGGAAGGGGAAAGGTTGGGAAGAGAGGATAAGGGACAGGTCTTTGGAGGGTTGGTAGTTAAGTAATAGGAGGGCAAAGTAGCAGGTAGAAGTAAAGTAGAGGAGTCAAGAGGGATAGGAAATAAAAGATACATACAAACATAAAATAAAGATCAGGAGAAGAATATTAGGGGGAAAAGCAGGGGCAGTAATCATGAGCTCAGATAAAGTTAAAGTTAAAATACATTTAATGAAAAGAGAAAAGAGGCAAACTATACTATATTTTGAACATATTAATCAGTACTGTTTTAGACTATTTATAATAGCTAGACAGAATAAGGCTGGAAGATTGGTGTGGTGTAGGAAAGGATGAGTTGGTAAACTTAGAACATATGAAAAGACTTGGTCCTATAAAGGAAGATGTTATCCACCCTCAGAGAAACAGGGGACAAACAAGTACAGTGCATCTCACACAGATGAATATGAACGTATATGTCTATATATATGAGTATGATTATGCATATTTAAGTAAATGTAAGTGTATGCATGGTTGTGTATGTGTGCTTGTGTGTATATATGTGTGTGTGTGTGTGTACATATCCATGCATAATTGAAGCCTGGGAAAGAGGGGGGTAAAGGGGGAAAGAAGGGAGAGAAAAAAGAAAAAAGCGCCCAGCAAAGAACAAAAGAAGACTTACAAGGAAGCAAAGAAAAGATGAACAGCTCTGGATACAATGTGTAGTGCTTATTATATAGGCTTTCTTGAAATGGAAATTTATTGCTGTATATTTTGAATCTTCTGCTGTGCAATTGCCAGTGATTATTTTTTTATTTTTTTAATTTGTATTTGTTTCAGTATTTGATTTTATAAGATCTTTCTCTTTTTCTTTTTTTGTTGTATATTTAAGTTTTAGTACTTCAAAATAAATCAACAAATATTCAGCATGACTTGAATAAAATAATATGAAAAGATTCTTTCCATTTCTATTTTAACCTCTGTTTCTAAAATATTAGGACAGTTTTCCTTGATAATTTCTTCAAAGATGATTTCTAGGCTCTTTTTTTATCATGGCTTCCAGGTAGTCCAATAATTTTTAAATTAATTCTGCCTCTGTGCCACCAAAAAGATTTCACCCCTTTGTGGAGGTGAGAGGTCATATGTATTGCACACTGCGCATTTTCATTTTTTTTTACAATTTTAAAACAATGCTTATTCTTTTTAAAAATATTTATTTATTTTTAGTTTTCAAAGTTCACTTCCACAAAATTTTCCCAAATTTTCTCCCCATCTCTCTCCTTCCCCCCCCCCAGGATGGCATGCATTCTGATTATCCCTTCTCCCAATTTGCCCTCCTTTCTATCACTGTCCCTGCCCCTTATCTCTTTCCCTTCTATTTTCATGCATTCCAAGATAGATTTCTATACATCAATCCCTGAATATTTTATTTCCCAGTTGCATGAAAAACAATGTTTAGCATTCATTTTTAAAATTTTTAAAACTTTCCACATTCTCTCCCTCCCTCCTTACCCACCCTCATTGAGAAGGTAAGCAATTTGATATAGGTTATACATGAGCAGTCACGCAAAACACTTCCATAACAGTCAAGTTGTGAAAGGCTAACTATATTTCCCTCCATCCTGTCCCACTCCCCATTTATTCTATACTCTCCTTTGATCCATTTCTTCCTCAAAATTATTTGCTTTTGGTTATCCCCGCCTTTCATTTTCCCCCATGTTCTATCATACCCTCCTTCTCTTATCATCTTCCCCCCTACTTTCCTGTACAGTAAGATAGATTTCCATAACTAATTGAGTGTGTATGTTATTCCTTCCTCAAGCCAAATTCAATGAGAGTAAGGTTCACTCATTCCCTCTCACCTCCTTTCTCTTCCCCTCCAATGTAAAAGGTTTCTCTTGCGTCTTTTATGAGATAATTTATTCCCATGCTACCTCTCCCTTTCTCCTTCCCCCATACAGTCCTCTCTTGCCCTTTAATTTTATTTTTTAGACAAATATGTATATGTGTATATATACAAATATATTCCCTCCAACTACGCCAATATTGAGAAAGGTCTCATGAGTTACAAATATCATCTTTCTATGTAGGAATATAAACAGTACCACTTTAATAAGTTCCTTATGATTTCTCTTTCCTGTTTACCTTTTCATGCTTCTCTTGAGTCTTATATTTGAAAGTCAAATTTTCTCTTCAGTTCTTGTCTTTTCATCAAGAATGCTTGGAAGTCCTCTATCTCATTGAATATGCATTTTTCCCCTGAAGAATTATACTCAGTTTTGCTGGGCAGGTGAGTTTTAGTTTTAAACCTAGCTCCTATGACCTCTGGAATATCATAATTCAAATCCTTTTATCCATTAAGGTAGAAGCTGCTAAATCTTGTGTTATCCTGATTGTATTTCCACAGTACTTGAACTGTTTCTTTCTGGCTGCTTGCAATATTTTCTCCTTGACCTCAGAAATCTTGAATTTGGCTACAATATTCCCAGGAGTTTTCCTTTTCGGATCTCTTTCAGGAGGTGATCAGTGGATTCTTTTTACCCTCTGTTTCTAGAATATCAGAGCAGTTTTCCTTGACAATTTCTTGAAGAATGATTTCTAGGCTCTTTTTTTTTTTATCATGGCTTCCAGGTAGTCCAATAATTTTTAAATTAATCCTGCTTCTGTGCTACCAAAAAGATCCCTGCAATCTACCTCTAATCAACTGCTGGATCACCCCACTGTCTATAGGTTGAGAGCTACAGAAGCAGTCACTGACTTTGCCTCCACTGCTGCCGCCCCAGGGCTGGGGCTGTACCTTGCTCCTCTCTCACTCAGGTCCAAGAGATCCTTCCTATTAACCTTCTAAGTTGTCTTTGGTGTTTGTGGGTTGAAAGGTCTGGAAACCACTACAGCTGCCAGTGCTTCAATCTCTGGCCCATCTGTGCTAGTGCAGCCCATGCAGGACTGTACTCTTCTCTCAGACTGGTGCAACTGACCTTTCCTGACAACCTTCCTGGTTGTCTTGGGCTGCAAATTTATTTCACTCTGTCAATTTGTGGGTTCCGCTGCTCTAGAATTTGTTTAGAGTCATTTTTAACAGGTATTTGGAGGGTTTGGGGGGAGATCTCAAGCAATCTCTGTTTTTACTCTGCCATCTTGGCTCCTCCCCCCCCCAATTTTTTCCAATGTATCAATAATTGCTCTTTTAAAAAATTGTATTTGCTATATGAGACAGCTTTCTGGGAGGGGAATAAAAAAGATACTAAAGGTCCCTATGATGATGTAAGAAAAAACCCTCTTACTTTTTGTCATATTTTAAGATACCGAGTCTTAGCAATGGGTCAAAAATATATGATCAGTTTTATGACAATGCACATTACCAAATTCTCTTCAAAAAGGCTGTGATCAGTCTGCAATTCCCATCAACAGTGCATTAGAGTTCCCTTTTCCTCCCAGTCATGGTAATTTTTTTTTTACGATTTTTGCCATTCTAAGGGGTGAGAAGGTAGTAGTTTATGGTTATCTTGGGTTGTATCTTTATTATTATTAGTTAATTTGAGTATTATTACATGTAATTCTTAACAGTTTGCATTTTCTTTCTTTTTTTAAAATATATCTATAAATATCAACTTAATCATTGGAACTCTCTATGTCAGATCTTTGCTCAATGACCAATAATAGATACACAATTGAAGGAACTGATCTACATAAATACTGACATTTAATCTATAAATTAAGCCAAAAGATCCAAGGAAGTTTCAGTTACTTGAAAGCAGAGTATACAGAGTTTTCTTAGACAGGTAGGCAAAAGGGGTGGTGGAACTGGTTTCATCGTGTGACAAAAGACAATAAAATCATAATTTCGTGGTTTACTCGATCTTCTACCTTTGCAATATTCACAATGGGCATAAGCAAAAGATCACCGTAACCATCAGCGATGATCATGTTCCAGCATCTGTTGCAAAGGATGAGAAATACAAACGTTTTACATAAAATTTGACAAGCGGTTGTAGGTCAAGTAAACAGAATATGTTGATACATTAACATTAGTTAACTCAAAGACAGGCAAAAGGGAGGTTGGTGACAAAATGTTTAAATATAGGGAGAGGGACTAGACCTGTAATTCCCAGATGAAGAAACTCTCTCTACTAATGCAAGTCAGCACCCTCCCTGAAACGTACAGTCTCAGAGACAATAGACCTAGCAAACAGATACAGCCTCAAATTAAAAAAAAAAAACAGACCCCCAAGGAACACATTCTGACTTAGAAATAGACAAATTAACATTATGTTGCATTGTATTTTTATTTATTTTGTTAAATATTTCCCAATCATATTTCAATCTGGTTCCAACAACATTTGAGAGAATTGCTACGTGTGGGTCCCAACTTTGACATTTCTGGCTAAAACACTGTGAGGTTAAACATCTTGCCTCAAAGTTCATCTACCGGATGGTAGATGTCAGAGGAGGGGACTTGACCTCAGATTTTCCTGGATCTAAATTCTATATGAAGTGATGAACAGTTAAATCAGAAGAACCAGAACAATGTACACACTGACTAATGGCAGGTGTGTATGTATTATCTATTATATACATACATACAGTTTTGGTATGTACACATGTCTATACACATATGTGTACGTGTGTGCACATGATATATGTTCATGCATTGTATAATAATATTATACATTATTTAGTATCTTTAACAGTATATTAATGTTAGCTATATTTATAAACAATGTTAAGTATGTATATGAATGTATGGTTCATTTTAATATGTTTATCTTTTATTATTATTATTTATTTATAATTTATTATTATATAAAATATCTACATACATATGTAGACATATGTGTGTAGATATATAAATACACACATGTGAAAGTATTGTGAGAGAGAGTATGTGTGTGTGTGTGCACGCATGTGTGTGTGTGTGTGCATGTGGAACCATGTTACAGATAACAGAAATTCGGTCAGACTTTTGAGTCTTTCTAACACAGCTGATACTGGTCTTGGGGGTAGCCATCCCTCATTCTCACTATATGACCAGTCCAATCTCCTATTATAATCATATATTTCCTGGAAGATTTCTTTTGTACCTCTCCTTGAAAACACTGGCAACATGTTTTAACATTTGCCTTCTTATATATATCTTACATATATTTCTACCTTATCACATATATTTCTCTATTGCCTTTTGAATCACCAGCAAATATGATTCTTCAGATACTGTGGTGTTCCATTGCTCAGAGCCAGCCAGTATCACAGACGGATATCCATGTCAAAAAGATGTGCATTTGTGTCAAGGAGTAGCATGCAGTCATCGAAAGTGCAATTTCCCAAACAAGAACAAATTCATTCCCTCCATCCCATCCAATTCTAGGCCCGGTTTACTGTCCCCCAGACTTGCATGCATGTCCTCTACAGACTTACGGACTAAATAAAATGAAATTTCTTTTAAACTGGAATCCCTGAACATTTCAATTTTATAGACTTTCCTCACCTCAAACTGCAGAACCTGCACTACAGAATTTATCAGTATAATATTCTACCTCATTCTCAAATTCAATCATTATTAACAATCAAACAATAAACATTTCTGTGCCAGGCACTGTGTCAGAGATACAGAAAGAGGCAAAAGACAGACCCTTCCCTCAAGGATCTTAGAATGTCATGGAGGAGACAAAATATATACTAAGCAAGCTTTATACAGCATTAACATTAACAGCTAGCACTTACATAGCATTTTAAGGGTTGTGAAATACTTATTCTGAACATAGCCCTAAGCATTTAACTGAGGCTAATACTTGTCATCTTAGAAATTAACATACCTGATGAAAATGCCTAAGAGTTTTACTATGTTTAACTAGGGTGGTTGAGAAGTTTAAAGCTATGAATTAGCAGGCAGGATTTTAGAGGACATGCTAGAATATAATGAATCTCAAAGGTAACAGCTGTCAAGATAGGAGAAGGAAAAGTCAAATTTAGAAACATGTCTCAGGGTCATATTTTAGATGAGGGACAAGAAATGTGTCCAGGTGGTTGGAACACCAGTCAATCTACAGAATCGGAAGTGTGGAACAGTAAGGTATAAGTCATGCCTACCTATTGCCCCCCAGATATATACACATTCCAGAGCAAGTCCATTAAGAGTCAGAGTCGTATTAGTTTAAATACAATTAAAAATAATTATTAAGCAATTACTATGTGCAAAGTACTATGGTAGGTCCTATGGAAAATTGAGGGGCTCCCACATTCTAGTACAGGGCCAGGGAACCTATTCATAGTTTGGATTCAATCAATGGACTGTACCTGAGGACGTAGAGGGTCACATGTGGCCTTGATGCCTCAGGTTCCCCATCTCTGGTCTAATAAGGGGCTATAATACATACAAAAATTATGGTAGTGCAAAAGAATTCATTATATTTCAATACAAGAAGCAAACGTCAATAAATAGGGGAGATTCAATGGGGGAAAGGTTATTACTAACTCAAAAATGATTCCTCCAGGAAAAGATATTTTGAATTGAACTTTTAAAAGAGAAACAGAAATTCAGCAGACAAAAGAAGTAAGGGAAGAAAACTATCTTAGGGATTTGTTTGGGATGGGGTTGAAGAGGGTGAGAGGGAATGGATTTCTAGGAAATTCTTTGAGGGTTCTTAATCTGAATTACCAGGTCCAAGCTCTCCTGGCAAGTTTGTAAAAGTTTATTATGCTTTTCAGTAGGCAGGGCGGTGTCAGAAAAAGCCTGCAACCTGCAGGATTAGGGATACTGATTATCTAGTAATAAAACCATAAATCTGATAGCCATTATGCTAACTAGGTGTATAAAGGAGGGATTTGGGAGGAGAGGTCAGTGCTTAAAGGGATATGCAGTTTTTATATCAACTGCGCAGGCATATTGCCCATAATTCACTGGGAGAAAGCCCAAGGAGGGGCTAGAAGGAGGTGTGATTTTTGCCTTGAAACATCACTGAGTCAGCCAGCAGTCAATTCTGACTGAGAGGTGCCCAGTCTGTTAGCCCTCAAAGTCCCTTTTGACAAGATGGATGTTGGGAAGCTGGGCTAATTGAGGATTCAGTATGTGTTTGATTGTGAGTAGTTACCTTACTGATAATGCATTGAAAAATTCATAGTTTGCAGCTGGCCACTAGAACAAAGGAGGTATACATTCCTCTAACTAAGGGTTTGTTTATAAAATGCTTTTGAAGGATTCATAGGTATGGCTTGTTATTATACCAAGCAAGGATAGTTATTTAGTTATAGCTGGCAGAGTTAATGGTTTCAGGGAAACTGCTTTTAGGCTGGGGAAAGGGGAGAGGAAGAGTTAATGCTTTATGGCTGGGAGGGAATATGACTTTTACAACTTAATTGCACAGGCTGATGTTACAGACACAGGTGACTGAATGCAAGTGAGATTTTTATAGACTGAAGTTACAACAATGTTACAAACAAAGTTACAAAGGCGCCCAGCACCCCATCAGGGTGATAATGATGATGATGATGAAAGAATAGCAGTATTTATATGGCACTTTAGAGGGTTCAAAATTATTTACAAATAATTATATATTCCCAACAACTCTGGGAAACAAGTGGTATTGTTAGTGCCATTTTACATCAGAGGAAACTGAGGCAGATAACAGGTAAGGGACTTTTACAGAGTCAAACAGCCAATAAGTGTCTGAGGTCACATCTGAACTCAGGTCTTCCTGCCTCCAGGTCCAATGCTCTATTCACTGCATCACCTAGCTGCCTAAGAAGCCTAGTTTGAATCATGATGAGTTGGAGGTATCAATGAGAAAATCAAATACTGATTTCGTATTTTATATTTGACTCTATTCTGTAACTGATTCTATTCTGAAACTACCTGAGCTATGTTTCTTTGTCCCTGGGTTAAGTTCAGAAGTTTATGAATCCAGAAGTTCAGTTTTCCTTCTGAATTAAGTTTAAAAGCTTTCCTATAATTCACTTTAATTTAAAGAAAACTATCTTTGTACCATTAGCTACCCATGTGCAATTAGAAGACATCTTGTTATTCCTGAATAGTACAGGGAGTCTGGTCTGTCATCTCTGTAACACTCGCTGTCCTGCAAGAAAATCCAATCTCTTATTGTTGTGACACTAACTAGGCATGCAGGTGGACACCATCAAAGAGCTTTCCCCATCAACAAGAATGAAGGACGAGGGGTGACTAGGTGGCGCAGTGAATAGAGCACCAGCCCTGAAGTCAGGAGTACCTGAGTTCAAATCCGGCTTCAGACACTTAACACAAAAAACTAGCCGTGTGACCTTGGGCAAGTCACTTAACCCCAACTGCCCTCAAAAACA
>CM053600.1:15016780-15057611 GCA_028646575.1 Pseudocheirus occidentalis | reverse complement strand
AGAAGCACACACTTCAGTAAAGGGACAGGGACAGGGTAGAGAACAGAACAAGGTGGGGGGGGGAGGGATAGGAAGGAGAGACAGATGATCACTGTCACAATATGTCCACTATGAAGATGTCCTGTATAATCACACATCCACAGCCTGTATTGAACTGAGTGTCCTTCCAGTGGGGATGGGGGACAAGGGAGGAATTGAAAGAATCTAGAATTTAAAGTTCTGCATTACCTACAAGTAGGAATTAAGATATACAGGGGCTGGGATAGGGAGACCCTCCCTGCCCTACCAGAAAATAAGAGGGCAGAGCAGGGGAGGGGTTTTACAGTGGGACTGCTGTTTTAGGGTTGGGGCAGGGGCAAAACGGGAAGAAAATGTGTAATTCAAAAATGTAATGAAAATGAATAATGTAAACAAGAAAACAAATAAAAAATAAATTTAAAAATAAATAGAGTAAAACATATTAAAAACGGGCCACCCAGACCCCATCTTTAAATATTATGAATGCTCGCACCCTTCTTCCTTTTGATAAAAATCATACTACAAGGTTCTGGTGATTTTTAGCATCCTCTAAATCATTTTCACCTTCTAGGTCTCAAAACAAGCAGGAAGGGAAATACGCAAAATATACATATTAAAGAAAATGTTTACAAGTACAAAAGCATGGATTCATAGGGCTACTTCCCAGCTTTGCTGCTACTGGCTTTTTTTAATCAATAATTTAATTAAACATTATTAATACGTGCCCCGGGGATGCAAGTACAAGGTTTGAAAATCCCAATTCAGAAAAAAATTTCATTCTAATAGGGGAGAGAAGGATATGTGTAAATGTATAGAGCACAGTTATAAAAGACACAAATACAAGTGAAAAGTAGGTAAGTACAAAGTAGTTGCAGTGAAGGGTGGGGTGGGGGAGGGTCAACTAGATCAGCGAGATGAGGAAAGGAAAAAAAAAAACAAGTTCAGCCTCAGAAAGAAACCTACTATGTGCAAAGGATGGCTTTTAGAGAGATCAAGATGAGTAAGAGCTTATAATCTAGTCAATTCTATTCTCCATTTGGCACTCAGTGCTGTATACCCTACCTTGCTTCCCCATCACCACTTACCCAGGCTTTTTACCCTTCACTGGCCTCCGTGGTCCTCCTCCCATCTCTCAGCTCCGGGCATTTTTCTCTGGCTATCGTCTTGCCAACCTCTCTTAACTCTAGTACCTTCCCACTGGTTGTCAATTCAATTTTGTCTGACTCTCTGTGACCCCATTTAGGGTTTTCTTGGCAAAGATAACAGAGTAGTTTGCCATTTCCTTTTCCAAATCATTTTACAGATAAGGAAACTGAGGCAAAAAGCATTAAGTGACTTGCCCAGAGTCACACAGCTAATAAAGGTCAGAGACCAGATTTGAACTCAGGAAGATGAGTCTTGCTGACTTCATGCTGGAGACTCTATCCACTGCATCACCTAGCTTCCCTTTTCATGGCTATTTCCTATTTATCTGTATATAGTTTGCTTTGCATAGTTTTGGGATGCTGTCTGGCCTGGGTGAGCTCTTTGAAAGCAGGGGCTGCCTTTTGCTCCTTTGTCTCCTCAGCACCTAACACAGTAAGTACAGTAGGTACTTAACAAATGTTTGTTGATTAATGAGTGATACATAAGGTGGGAAAAACCCAGAGGGGTCAACAAATTGAACAAGGTCATACATGGTTCCTCTGACTCCAGAGCTAGCATTCTTTCCACTCTACTGCACTGATGATACAAATTCAAGTACATATAAATATGTATAAAACAGACACAAAATACTGTAAATTCAAGTAAGGAAGAAATAATCCTGGTTATGAGATTTGCCAATATTTCATGGTGGAAAGAGTATTTGAGCCTCATGATTTCAGGCTGCAGACATTTTTGCAGAAGGAATGGGGGGGGAGGATTTGAGCAGTCCAGATATAAAAAAATAACATAAGCAAAAGAGTCAAAGGCAGGAATGTACAGGGACAAACAGTCCAGTCTGGCTATAAAAGAAAGTAAATGGGTTGGAGCATCATGAAGTAAAACTGTGAATATAGTTTGGAGCCAAATTCTGGAAGGTCTTGAATGGCAAGTCAACAAATGGGGGTAGTAAGGAGAAAATGAATGCTAGAGATCCTGAAAAGCAGAGTTAACAGGACGACATTACCAAATGGCCATGGGATATGAAGACAAAGCAGAGCCAACAAACCAAAAAACAATGAGAATGGTGAAACTGGAGAAAGGAGCTGTTTTGATGGAAGATACATTACAGAAGATAAAGTGAGTTTTAAGCATGTAGAATGTGAGATACCATCAGGATACCCAAGTAAATAGACAATAGGCAATTGGAAATTCATATTGGAACTCCAGAAGACAGTTAATATCAAGGTAGAACTCAGTAATGACAAGCAAAGAAGTACTTAACACCTTGTTTCGCTATTAAATTATTTAGCACCTTGTTTCAGTTCAAGTTTCTTTTAAGCCTTGCCCATGATTATATCAAGTCTTTGTTAAGAAACAGAACTTGTGAACCCCAGAATTTGTGCTGCTGATACAACAGGAAGGGGAGGAACTAATGGCCATACATAAGGAGAAGCCCAAGTTGGGAGAGAGCAGAACTGACAAGAGAGCACTTGTGGTGGCAGAGTTGAGAAGGGAACCTTTGTGGTGGCCAGGCATTCTGCTTGTCTGTTCTATCTGTTTTGATTTTTGTTTGTGATACTTTGTACAGAAGCCCTAGGACCTTATTAGAAGCCCTGAAAGAAGATTTTTCTTGTTGTCTGTTTACAGAAGTCCTGGAGGAGGGATTCAGAGGTCCTGGGACTGTACTGATGATGTGTCTTGAGTTCTCAGACCTTGTTGGTGGGTCTCTGTTGATTTCACAGGCAGATAGTAAAATGATGATGGTGCTGACAATGTGTATGAATGTTGTTTTGGCTCTGTTAAGCTTTGTCTTCCCAGAAACAGGAAGAGTAAAAGACTTGAGGTGGACTGGATACTGTGAGCTTCAATATGGAATGAGAGCTGGACAAGGAACTGGATAAGAAACTGAGAGCTGCCTGCCTGTGAATCCAGGTGACAGTTGGGTAGATCCAGGGAGCTGGATCCATGAAAGAGGAACCATGGAATCTGACAGCCTGCCTCCAGTCAAGATGAAAAGACCTCTTCTTGGGTACTTAATACTGACTGAGAAGATTATGATTTACTGTGACCTAGGAGTAGAGAATTTTGGCCTCTGTACCTTGTGTTCCTTAAGGAGGCCTGCTCCTTAAGGATGACTAAATTAAGGATTTACTGAATGATTGTACTTTGTGTTCCTTAAGGAGGATTGATCCTTAAGGATGATTGAGTTAAGGATTTACTTAATGGTATTTTTTGTTTAAAATTTTGTGACCACTTTGGTGAAAACTATGTGGCCACTTTAGTGATAACTTGTTTTATAAGATTGTGAATGCTGTACTTTGGTTTCTGTGAATGTTTTGCTTTAATTTACTGTTGAATAAATAGAGTTCACTCTACTATGTAATCAGAACCTTAAAGCTGTTCACAGAAGCAATCCTATGGAAAGCTGCTCAGGCTTGGCTTTATAAACACCAAGATTTCAAAATCCAACATGAGCATGATTTAACTGATTTGTTGATGCACTGCCAACCAAAAGTTCCTAACAGAAAAATCACACAATGGCTACCATTTATATAGGCTTTGAGAAAACAGTTCACTTTCAATCTGACTCAGTCGTCTGGAATGAATAAGGCACAACTGGAAGAGGCAACAATGAAGCCATAGTTTCTTCAAATAACAGTATTAGAAGAAAGAGAATAAATTGGTCTAGAGAGTTTTCGATTCAAGAAGGAAACATGCTAAAGATGTCTGCATCACACAACTGTGGGTGTCTGCCTCCAATGACCTGGCTCACAATCCCTCTATGGACAACCTTTGAGAGTTTTTTGTAGCTGAACATTTAGTTGTTCTGAATCCAATCTGGTGATAAAACTTTCTGACCTTATCTAGGCAGGGACCCCAATAACATGGATGGCATCTATCACTGGGCTCATACATACTTAAAACTTGCCAGCCAGCTTGGAGGATCTACCAGAGCTTACACTATGCTGGCACAGTTTTGGAGAACCCTAGTCACCTGCATGCCAGAATGAAGAATCGGAGAAAGACTACAGTGGTGAACTGCACAGTGAATGAGAAAGAAATAATTACCGATGTGCAGACAGTGCTAAGCATCTCCTTGTACTTTATACAAACTCCAAAAGCCCCTACGCAAAGTAGATGCAACTGCTAAGGGGCTACATCAAATTTGGGGGCACACTATACATAAATCAGTCAATCTGTGATGATGATGATGATGATGATGATGATGATAACTAGGACTTAATTAAATTAGTTAATTTAATTAAGTTAATTAGCCTAATTAAACACTTTAACGTTTGAAAAGCATTTATAAAAATCTCATTTTATCTTCACAACAATCCTGGGAGGTAGGCGGTATTATAACCTCAATATTATAAATGAGGAGACTGAGGCAAGCAGAGGACAAGTGGCTTGACCAGGCTCATAGAGCTGGTAGGATTTGAACTCCCATCTTCCTGACTACAGGTCCAGCATTCTAACTATTTTACCACCTAACTACCTCTTTAATAAGAATTGATTCAGTTCATACTATGTGTCAGGTGCTGGGTAGACAGAAAAAAGTAAACAGTAAAAAGATGAGTTAATCCCTTCCCTAAAAGGATTCACATTCCATCAGGAGATACAATGCAAATAAACAAAGGATACACACAAAATAAATAGTGATGGAAGGGGTTGGGAGAGCATTAGCAATTGGGGGACTCCAGAAAGCCTCCCGAAGAAGGTGGCACTGCAGCTGAGCCTTGAAAGAAGCAGGGCTTGAGATATAAAGACTGAAGACAGAGATCATTCTAGACGTGTTTAGAAGGCAAAGACATAGAGGGAGGCAAGAAGCAGAATGGGGAACGGCAACTAGGCCAGTGTGGCTGGACTAAAGAGGATGTGATAGGAAGTAATGTGTTATTGGTTTGTAAAAAAAAGGCTAGAGGCAGAGTATAAAAGAGAAATTTTTATTTTAGTCTAAATGCACCGTGTGTGTGTGTGTGTGTGTGTGTGTGTGCACGTGCGCACATATATAAGAATGGGATGGGAGGTGAGGGAACTTCTTGAGTAGAAAAATGGCAGAGTCAGACCTGTATATGAAGCCAACAGAATTTATAACATCTATGAATATAAGGGCCAATGAAGAAAAAAGTAAAAGTGAGGAATACCTATAAATTTTAATAAATTTAATTAATCTATTCCAGACATCAGCAAGAAAAGTCTTCTGTTTTAAGTGATTAAGAAACAAAAAAACAAAAAACAGAAACACAAAGGGGAGACATTCAGCATAATTTCTAAGAATTATACAATGGAATCCAAGTTATGAAGCTCTTTACCTCTCCCACCAGGGAAGGCAGCCCTGGGAATGTCTACCCCAAAACTCTTTAGTCAGCACCTTAATTGTTCTATAACTTTTGGCTGCTAGATTTTCTTTTTACTTTTCTGTTTATTTTTCAAAAAGTTGGGACAATTTACTCTTTGTCCTGGCAAGTTCACATTTATAATTTCTTTAAGTATAACTCTGAAAAAAATAGGCTATAAAAAACCCACTTTGATGCAAATAGAGCTACCTGCCTATGCCTTTAAATACCGATCACCCCAGCTTTGACTGAATGGCCAATAACATGCCCCGGTCCGTGCCTTTGTTGTTCACAGTCTGGGTTTTGATAGCTTAGAGTGAGTGCAAATAAACACTTGTTTTCTGTTCAGACCAAAAACTCTTGAGGGTCCTCCCTCCCAGACTCACAACTTTTAGGAAAGTAAACCAGGTCACTTTTGTCTCAATTCTTAACCCAGCCTTTAGTCATTGAATGTGCCTGGCTTCAGACAAATTGAGACTTGGGATAGACCTTAATTTAAAAAGGTCAAGGTCACCCACTGCATCCTGGGTCATCGCCAGCTGTCTTGTTTCTTGTCTTGCCACTGGGTTAGTGTGCAGCTCTGTCTCATTTAAACCCAATTCACTCAAAAGGCAATCAAGCCATCACCCTCGTGATGTCACAGTCTTCTTCAAGAAGAAGGCGCAAACCAACAACAATTATTCCACAATACCAGACTGATAAAACACAAACTTCAATTAGTACAGTCCCAAATTTTGAATGTCAGTATCTTAAATTACTTTCTTCTTCAAGGGATAAAGATTTGAACTAAACTTAAAAAAAAAAAAAGGTTTACAGTCTTCTCAACTTCTAGATTTCCTTTTCATTAACTGCAAAGTGCTCTAGTATTCTCATGTATACAGACACGGTACAATCAAATTTTAAGCACAGATTACTAGGTGAAAATCTGGGCAATGCACTATTCTGAGTATCAGTTCAAACAAAGTTAAAAAAACAGCAAGAGTGACAACAACACTGTGTTTAGGTTTGAAGATGGTGTCTCAGGTCACCAACACACTACTTTAACATATTCTTAAACCAGCAACTCGATGACTTGCCATCTATCTCCCTTCCATCGTCTGGTTATTACTATATTCAAACACTCAAGTGAAATACAGGTGCATATAAAGGATCACATTCCACAGTGCAAAGAGCTGTAACTAATTTGCTGATTGCAAATAGCTACATTGGCAAATTTTAAACCAGCTAAAGAGAGCATATTGAATGAGCCGGTGAGGAGTTGCTGACGAATCATTGTGTCAGAGCTGAATAGGGACCATACCTCTCTTTCCCTAAGAAGAACAAATTCAAATTTAACAAGTTGGCACCTTGATTCGTGTTGCATTTTTATGTTCTGCATGAAAGACTAGGGCTTGATTTGCTTTTTTTAAGTCAGAAGCAAACAATAATATCTCCCTAAACTAAGGACCACATGTGGGCACATCCAAGATACCAGATTCAAACAAGGAAATAAGATGACATTTCAGTAGGGCTAGTGTCAGCATTTTACAAGAAATGAAAGGTCAAAAGCAAATTAGTCTCTGCTCTGAAGGGACTTACTTTCTACTGAAGCACCATACTCCCCTGGTCCACATCCTCTCTACTACATAGTGCCCCCTACAGACAAGTAAAACATCACTGTTGCCAGTTTGATAATCACTGGACCCAGACTAAGAACAGCATTTTGACTATCTTTTGGTTAAGTATGGTCCTCAAGATATTTCCCTACCCCCATTACCAAGACTTTCAATAATCAAAGCAAATAGAAAAAAGAAAAGCCACAATTCCTCTTATAGGTGCATGACCACTACTGATCTAATGTTTGGAACTGTCCAGCTTTTGAATGCTAAGTTCTTTACAGGTAGGAACTATTTTTCATATTGCCTTTGTATTCTAGTACCAAATCGATTGATAAATTTTGTTCTTACTGTTGTGCTTACAATTCCTCTCAGTATCTGCACCCCAGAAGATCTCAGAAGGAAGAAGAGTGGGAAAAGACAGGGTCTAGAAAGGTCATGTTGAAAGCAAACCACAGTGTAATCCTACTTATAATCTACAATGCCTGTTCCCATGATTCCCTTAGGATTCTTCTAGATTCCCTTTGTTTGGGTGACAGGAGATATGGAGTCACAGTTTAATTAACTGGGACTGCTTGGCACAGTGGCTAGAGTACACAGGTTCAAATCCATCCTCCAAAATGTGTGTGTTGCTTGACCCTTATGTCACTTAATTTTTTTGAGGCTCATTTCTACATCTGTTTTGAGTCTTAAGAAGAATAAAGACAAAGTACTATTGCCTATTTCGTAGTAAATACTAACAAATAGCGGCAATTTACTTTGCCAAAAAAGACAAAAAAAATCACATCACAAAAAGGACAGTGGTATTTGTTCACACATTTATGCATCCACTCAGTAAACACTTATTAAGAATGTACTATGTGTGTGGCACTGTGCTTGGCCCTGGGGGAGCGAAAAAAAGATTTAACAATGTCCTTCCTAGAGCCTACAGTCTAGGAAGAGAACGAGATATACGTGGTGATAACTAGATACTGAGAGAATCAGCAAAAGTTTTGTGGAGAAAGTGGAATTTCAGATGGACTTCAAAAGATGAATAGATTTCCAATTAACATGACTATATGAAAGGTTATGGAGAAACCTTACCTCTCTCCCATGTAAAGTTGATCGGATGTCTAAAAATAAGCCAGAAAAAAAAAAGATAAATAAAGCAATAAGGAATCAAAAGCAAATTCTTCCACCTGGACTGGAACTACATAAAAAACTATCTAGAAGTTCTGTAGGTGGATAGAAAGACCTTGCCAAGAAAACTAGCCCAAGACTCCAAAAATGGCAGAGTAAGGAAGAAGGATTAGCCAGAAAACCCCTCGTAAAAAGCCAATACACAGGATATTCTAGAACAGCTGTTCTCAACCTGTGGGCCGTGACCCCTTTGAGAGTCAAATGACCCTTTCACAGGGGTCACCTAAGACCATAGAAAATAGATATTCCAAATGGTCTTAGGAACAGGGACACCGCTCCTTATCGTCTCCAGGCGGGTCCACCCACATGCAGATACTCCCACATACAAGAATTAAAGAGTCACAGCATTAGGGAGGTTGAGAACCACTGTTCTAGAACTAAATAACAAACTAGATACCATGAGTATTAAAATCACACCAAAAGGAGACATCAAGCCAAGAATTTATAGAAAGAATTAAAATTGGTTAGAAAAAAATGGACCAATATTCATAACCTGACAGTAAAAATTACTTCCATGCCAGAGGAATGTCTAGGGGGACTCCTATCCATATAAAGTCATCATCAAGGATCCTAGGATTCACAGACCAGTGAGTGCCATGGCTACACATAAGGAAACTACATAAGCTGTAAATACTAGGGTCAGTAATCATTTAATTCTATGTTTAAGGGTAGCCAGTAAAGCTCTTATTTGTTTATTATGCTTAATTCACTGTCAAGGGCCATGTGGTACCAGCCCCAAGTGAGCCAAGACGTGAGAGAGAATTAACCAGGCCGGTAGTTTGTAGGAAAGAACTCCATTTAATGATTCTTTGAGCAAGACTTTTATAAAGCAAAATGATACAGAAAGATACAAGGATTCAGGTTTTACTATCATTGTCTTAAACCTGTTAGATCCTGGAAATAACAGAATTTGATAAGGAATGTTATCTAGGTGTAATTTTTGTCTTGAGTCTGTTATATCCTGGAACCAACAAAGAATGGATAATTTGAAAAGGGACATGTCTTTCTGCGTGCCTGAAGTCTGGGGGCAAAGGCTTTGATGTCGCAAACAAAAATCCTTTTAAGCCTATCCCTGGGGGTTCTCCAGAGCACCAGCCTTTTCAAGCCACAGTGACCTGGAGGGGTATGAGGACACACTATTCTTTATCTGAGTCCTGGATCAGGCCTCTTTGGTTCCCCACAATTCACCTCTGAGGTGGTAAAAGTACGTTGAGAAGAAAATTAAAAAAAAAAAACAGAGGAAACAATTTATTCAGCTTTCAATACACTTGCACAAAGTTCCACACTAAAAATCTAGCAATAAAATGGGAGGTACCATGGGAGTGGAAGAACAGAACTGACTTAAAGATTACAAAGTAAAGAGGTAAACAAATATTTCTCTGAGCAAATATCTACAAAAAGTAGTGTATAAGAACATGAGTTTAGATAGGGAAGGAACTTAAAAGACTGTCTAATCTGGGGACTGCTACATTGATCATGCTCATTTAATATTTTTATTAAAATATTATTATTATTATTATTATTATAATTATTTAAAAAGCAGGAGAATAAAATCCCTAAGTATGTACCACTTATTATGTGATAGGAATCACAGGCTCATATTTCCAGGGTTAAAAGGAACCAAAGAGACTAACTGGTCCCACCATTTTATAAATGAGGGTTCAGAGGCCTAGGAAACTTAAGTGATTTTCCAAATGTAACACACAGAAAACATTTCCCTGCTTGACTCCTCCCTCACAATGCAAAATCATGGGAACAGAAAATTATGCTGTAAAAAGTCTTAGAAGTCATATACTTCAATCTCCTAATTGTAAAGAAGAAACTAAAGAATAGAAATTAAGTTATTAAGGTCCCAAAATTTAGGAAGTGGCATAATCAGGATTCAAACCTAGTCAGGCCCTTTAACTACAACCCCTGTATTCTTTCCACTACACCAAAATAAATAAGTCCTTGAAGTAGGGATAGCCAAGGAGCTGTCCAAGACGCTATGGGGCAGGTAGATGCTAGGGCTCATTAGAAGACAAACGTCTATAATAACATATTCGAAAAAATGCAAAGAAGGGAAAAAAAGGCAGAAAAGGGAACAGAGCATTTAAATATGTGCGTGTATTTCTCTACTCATTGTGTGCATGCGTGTGTGTTTTTCTACTCATACTCAATATATTATCTATGCATGCATATGCAGGTATATATACATATGTGCATACATGTGCATACATACACATGTATGTATCTGACTTGTATCCCCTCCTTGTTCCAGTCCAGCTGACCTTACTTAAAGCCTTCCTCTTAAAAACTCTGCAGCGGATGGGCTGCTGGGCCTCAAGCTGGGAAGGCCTGGGTTCAAACGCTGCCTCTGACACAACATAGCGATGTGCACACAGATCACCTAACCCTCCTAATCCTGGAGTAACTCTTGAAGACTATAAGCTACTGAGGACTTACCTTGATGAAGGGAATTCACAAATGAGCAAAGTCACATGTCACTGATGTTAAATTTTTTTAAAAGGGGGAGGGGAGGAAGGGGAACCATTTGTGAAAACATCACCAGGGAAAAAAGCCTTAGAAGTAAATGATAATATCTGAGGTAGAGGATGTTCTCTGCTCTAATTCCTGATGCTGGTTCAAAAGAGGTAAAGTCTAATACTTCTTCATGGTTCCTCATGATATGCACCTACACGTTCCCTGTTTCTAAGACTTTGACTTGAGATTAAGGTGATAATAACTGAATATTGCATCAGCCTAGAAATGTAAATTTAGCCTAGATACTAATATATTCCATTACTTTCCTGCCAACGAGGGCTGGACCTCCTCCTTTACTATCTGATTTTGAAATAAGGTTGCTCAACTCCAGGAAGATTCTTTTAAACAAAACTTTAAGTGAGGATTTTTCCCCAGCACTTTCAATAACCTCAGATTTTTGTTTTCTCTCTATGTAATGGCATATAGACAGACAAGAATCAATTGAAAAGAATATCTTATTCAAATATGGGTTGAACTGAATGACACCCAAAAGCCTTTCCAATTCTCTACCTCTCGTGGCAGTTTTGTTTTTATTACAGGTAATTCCTTAAACTTACTTGGCAAAAGGTGACTCATACCACCAAAGTAATCTTACAGTCTCTGGAGCCAAAAGACCCTTTAAGGACACTTTAAGGAATAGTAAATTGTCCTAGGAAGACTTCAAGGGAAAAAGAAGATGACCTTTTCAGGAACCCCCAAGAAGTCATTTCTAGAAAAGAAAAATTCTAAGTGGCTCCTGGTTCATTCCATGTGGCATGGAGTAGTGAATTAAGAGGCAAGACCTTAAATGGCATATATTTATCTTGGATACGTTTTATGCTTCTTATTCCTCCACTAAAGTCCTACCCAGATGCTTCATAACTATTCCCCAGTGACTATGAGTTCTCAAAGACTATGTCAGCTGAAAGTAAGTTCTAATAGGTCCTACCAAGAAAAATGGCTTCAATTATGGGTCCAGGGATGAGCCAATACAGTCCTATGACTACTGTCCAAGGACCATCCTAACTCAGTTCAGAAATGCTCAGCATTTATTTCATGGCAATGGGAACTAATCTGAACGCAGCAAGTCTCCAGGGTCAACTACTAAATCACAGAGAAGATGTACTCCAGTATGGAGGCTAGAAAAGTGACCACATCAACAAAATTACCAGATCTTAGAGTACTGGAAGGAACCTCAGAGTTCATCTAGTCCAATCTCTGGGCCTCATTTTACAGAAAAAGAAACTTAGGTTAAGACTAATGTTTTAAATACATAAAATACAACATAGAGGAGTACAAAGAAACCCCATTATATTAAAATAGTCACATTTTTCTTTAAAAATTCACAGATTCTTGTTCTGAGATGACAAATTATAAAACAGTACTGATTTGCATTGGTACATGGAGTTTCCTCAGTGGGAGTTCCCTTTAACAAGGATAGGTCCAAAGCATATAAACAAAAAAAGTATCTAACAAACTAGTATCTATAATGCTTCCTCCTGAGAACTGCATATAGGAGCTCCATGAGTGACAAAGGCAAGAACTGTGAAGCTGAATGTGGTTTATTTGTATCATGTCATCACAGTCAGAGCTACTTAATCCCATGTCTATTTACCACCTACCTCTCCAACCTGCCCTACCATTAATGCCCTTAACTACCTTTTCATCCTCCAAGATCACCTTTCCTCAGCCCTAGATGTATTAGTAACTTTCACTGGGAAACGGGAAATCCCAAGGAAAAAAAAAAAAAACACCTCACTGTCATTTTGTAGAAAGCCAAGCATTCCTCAGAGTTCTAGGTACTCTCCTACCCAGGCTCAGAAAACTCTTGTGCTGTCTTGTTCAATGAACTCTTGTGAATCCAGACACACTCATAATTAAGTCTACCTTTAATCGATGAACCTCATCTAGCAAAATCTGTTGGCTAGATTACACACGTTGCTTTTTCTCTTAAATTTTTATTTCATGCTGTTTACTGTTATCTTTCGAAGTTATGTCACCTACATTCCTTCAGCCATCCCTCCCCTTCCCCAAAAGCCATGTCTTATAACAAAGAATGAAAAAAAGAAAAGGGTGGGGGGACTGGTCAAAAAGTCTGAAATTATACATAGTGTTTCACAATTAAGGTCTTCCTCACTTCTCTGAAAGGGAGATACAATTTTCTTCTATCTCTTCCATCCATTTATTATTTTCAAAGCATATTTGATTCCCCTCTATAAATTTTCATTAGCGGTATGAGAATTTGCATTCTCATACCCTCCTCAGGCATATTGCTACAAATTCAGAAATGTGTTGGTGTTTCATTGGGGAAAAAAGGGGGCGGGGCGGGGGGCTGAAAAGGACCAATATAGATCATCTTGATGATTTTCAAAATGGGATCCAAAGACAAAAAAAGATCCAAAAAAAGTAGTCCTCGGGTTGGATCAAAATGTTAAAATGTGCTGATTATATGCATAATGTTCCCTTTCCAATAAAAAAGGAAAATTGTAATAGAGAACAATTATTCACCTCTAAATGCCTCTGCAGGTAATCGAGAGAATTACTATGCTGCTACCATCTTGGGTAAGGAGAGGGAAACACAGTATATATAATGGTGAGGGCTAACAGTGGGGAGGAGACGACTCAGGAAAACCTCCTGAAGGAGACCGCAGTTGACAGTGAAACTAAGATCTTGCTTCTTCTGCTTACCATTCATGCTTTGCTAAGCCTTCTCCTGTGCCTCTCCATCTTCAGTTTGAAATGTCCAGGTACCTGAGGGTAAAGCCAGCTGGCCCAAAAGCCAGGGCCGTGAGTGGGAATGCTGATGGGACAGCAGGAAAGGAAACGCCTATTGTGCAGTCTCAAGCAGGAGCAGATCACCTGCAGCAGATCTTAAAGTTACCTGCCCTGATCCAGATCTATAAACCAATAAATTTGAGAAACAACTGATCTCAGTTCAAGTGAGGACCTAAATAACACCAAAATGGGTAAAATAACATGAAGATATTTTTCCTCTGAGGTAAGAGATAAGAAATTCTGCTATATTTTGATACAGCAGATATTATATTATTATAATATAATACATGTCATTATAATATTATATTACATAATAATAAGCATTATATTTGTGAGTGTCGTTGAATTAAAATTAATAAATAAAATTAATTTGAACTCATGTTCAAATTTCAAATAAAACTGGTTTGGGCTTCTTGAGAAGCAATATCCAGTTTATCTGCTTTTGATATTCAGTGACCGTATCAACGAACTGTTGGAACAGATGAAAATAACTTCTTCGTTCCATTAGCTACTTATCTTGTGTACTATGTAAGACATGTAGAATCTGCCCATGCGTGTACAGATATGACTCATTGATTTTTTTTAATTCACAGAACTGACATGTCATTTCCCAGTTAAGATGGAGAGAATGATTACAGGGTATCCCAAAAGTATTAGTACAATGTTAAGCTAACAAAGCTGCACTAAGACCTCTGTATGTCAATACACACTAGCTTTAAGATGAGAATTTAAACAAAGAGATATATGTCTTAAAGAGGTAACTACTATTTTGAATGCTGATTAAAAAACAAAAGAATTACAGTTAAGTATCATTATGACATACAGAGAAGAAGCTAAGCAACCAATGCTCTTGGAAGATGACAGTGTTAGAACTCCTAAACCAAGTTTTATGTTGCAGGAATGGAGATGGGCTAACCCAAGCCTGCATTTGAAAGCAAAGACATAGTTCTTATTTAGATAAGGAAGAGGAACAAAACTAATAAAATTAAGCGTGAGAACTGTGGAAAACAAGCTGGACAGAGACAAGAGACCTAGATTCTAATACTGGCTTAGTCACTAACAAGTTAAAGAACTTTGGACATCTGAGTTAACCACTCTGTAGGCCTGTTTCCTTATGTGGAAAAGATATGATCTGCAATGTCCCTTTCAGTTCTAACTGTCCAGGACTTAAGGAAATGGATTGCCATACTGCATCTAGACTCAATAATTATAATGGCAGTTGAGTGACGTGATGTGAAGGCAAATTCAAGGTTCTAGTCTCCTAATATTTACGTTAAGCATCAAATAGACACGCCACTCAAGCTGCATGGAGGAAGAGAAGACAGGAGGGTTGCATGCATTTCTAACAAAAGAAAAAGAATATCTCCAAGGCACAGAAGTTTGGGTTTTCTTTTTTAAGGAAAAAAAAATACAGAGTATCTAGGAAATACACGCAAAAACCAGAAGAAATAGTAGAGAACGAGCAAGGTAGGTGGGAGTTAGGGAGGGAAGGTTCAGAGTCAAGAAAGGAGGTTTGCAAAGGTTTGTTCTGTCCCTGACCTCATTGCCTTACTGCCAAGGACAGCTTCAAGTCATGGTACATCTTCACAAAAGGATTCTGGCTTTTCAATCAGTCCACCATGGCTGCTCCCCAATCAAACACTCTTCAGTGCAGAGGAATGAAAATGTAATAATAAGACCTAAGTAACTAGAATGATTCAAAACAACAAATAAGGCAATTGCCTCTAGTCTCACAAGTTGCTCAGATCTGAATCAGAGTACTTTCTCATCTCAATATTATTGACCACATCAATTCTTCCCCAAACTCTACAAAGGCACCTCATGTAGGAATAAAGGAATCGTCCTCAGACTTGGATTTAGGACAGTGGTTCTCAACCTTCCTAATGCTGTGACCCTTTAATACAGTTCTTCATGTTGTGGTAACCCCCAAACACAAAATTATTTTCATTGCTACTTCATAACTGTAATCTTGCTACTGTTGTGAATCTATCTGATATGCAGGATGTATTTTCACTGTTACAAATTGAACATAACCCACAGGTTGAGAACCGCTGATTTAGGAGATCTAAAATCTAGTCCTACCTCTCCTATATGTATTGGTAGGGTTACCATGAGCAAATCATTGTACTTATTCAAGGCAGTTTCCTCAACTATCAAATAGAGAAAAAAATATTTATACTGCCTGACTTGCAGAGTTGTGAGGTAGTACTGGTATTCTCTAATTCATTATGTAAAACTGAATTATTATCAAATGTTATTTAAAATAACTGGGATAAATACAAATTTATTCAAGTACTTTATTTATTCTTGCTACTCTATTAAAAAATCTTTTGAGGCCGAAGATCATGATTTATTTTACTTTGTATCTCCCAAAGCACTGAACATTCTCTAAAGAACATGGCAGGTTCTTTATTTTAAGAAACAAAACTGTATTTTTTTTTTCAAAACAAAAGGAATAGAAAGCTGCTTGAGTCTGACACTTAGGATTCCCTTTCAGAATGTGTTGTTGGTATAGTTGTACGTGACATTAATAAGCACACATCGAAAAAGGACTACAAGCCTATGATTTCTCTTCATGATGATTTATTTTTAAAATAATATATATTAAGACCCCATTCTAGTTTGTTTCACTTTTACTGGAGTAAACCACAGCAGGGTCTTGACATGTGTCAAAGGACAACTTGATTCTCCTCTTGCAAAATGTTTTTTTGTTCATTTTTAAAAACTGATTTGTTTATTTACTTTTAGTTCACACCCACAATCCCTTGAATTTCAAATTTTCTTCCCTCCTTTCCCCATCATGGTAGTTTGCAATCAAGTACAGGATCTTGAGAAACACTTTCAAAAGCAAAAGATGAAAAAAGACGTATTAGTAATCTATTCCATTTTCTCAGAGTCCTTCTACAAAAAAGGACATATACTTCACTTATACAAAAAAATACTCTGTACTTTAAGAAATTATGATGCTATTTTCATTAGAAGATAAGCCTCCCCAAAAAATTTCAAGACAAAAAATTTTAATATAGTATTATATACTGTGATATTAATGAAGTTTAATTAACAAGACAGTGTTACACAGTGGAAAGAGTTCAGAGACTGCGATACTTATTATCAATGTGCTTTGGGGTGCATCACCTCCAGGGCCTTAAGTTTCTACATCAGTAAAAGCAACAGGGTCCCATTATATGTCCCTAACAACTCTAGATCTGTGATACTATGGTATGACATAAATTCTCAGTGTCAAGTAACCATCTAAGGCTATCTATTAAGTAATAGATGGCTTTCCCTAAGCTGACTAAATCAAAGATCCAATTATTCCACTTAAAAAGCGTCTGATGAATTGAACAACTGCTTTTGGATTGATTATAGGATTTAGTTTAAGATCAACTACTCCTCTCCATCATTTTACAGATTAGGAAAATGCAGAAGATTAAGGGATGAAAAAAATCATGAAGATTAAGGGATCTGCCCAAAGTCACACAGGTAGTAAATAACAAAACTTGCATTCAAATTCAGACCTTATGACTAAATTGTGCTTTTTTTTTTTTTTACTACACCAAGTTGCATAGATTTGTTAAAATTACATTATCACTAGTAATTTCAACCATTCCAAAACCTCCCCAAATTAAAAGTTTATATAAAAAAAGTCAAACTTCAAGGTTCACGATTTTTAGAAATGAACTCATTTCCTCTCACCTCTTTCCTTGAAGTAGATAGAAGGCTTCCTTTTCATCTCATGTGATGTCAAAGACATCAGGATAGTGTTATTAATTAGCACTCATTGGTGACTGGCCGTATGAGGGAAACACATAAAGCTAAAGGGAGGAGCGGCAGCATGGTGGAGTGGTGAGGGAGCCAACATCTGGCATATACGACCCTGATCAAATCACTAGTCCCAAGAAACTGTCTAATGCTCTAAGGTGGCAGCCAACGTGGCAATCTACATTGGTAGTGGTAGTTTCCTCACTGGGAATCCTGATTCTAGAGAAATCACAAGTCTCCTCTCCCACTCCTCAACAATAATGGAGTCAAATACAAGCTCCCAAACCTTAACCCTTCACTACTCAGAAACACGCCAAAAAATTCAAGGTAAAACTAAGCGCCCACCAACAAGCTGGAGAAAGACGCCCATGAAGACACAAAAGTCACGCGTATGAATAAATCAGAAGACATCTTGTGATTCATGGGTCTCTTAAGGAACAGGGCACATCCAAGGAGAAAAGCAGGGAACGAAATGCGTCAGCTACTTTCATCAAAGTTGCTTTGGACTATTTAAAGTAACTAGACAATAGAAGGTTGGAATGCTGTTGTGGTGGTGGAGCCAATGACGAGCTGGTGGGCTTGGGGGAATATGGAAGCCTTGGACTCAAGGAGGAGGGATCCACCCTCAGAAAAACAGGGGGCAATTAAGTGTAGCACAGTCTTACATACATTCATAGGAATGCATATGTCTATATGTGATTATGGTTATAGGTCTCTAAGTACATGTATGTATGTATATGTAAGCATATGCATGTGCATGTCTTTGTATGTGTAAATTGTGTGTATGTGCATGCGTGCATGCATGTATGCATGAGAGATATCTGAGCTTAACCGGAGCCTTCTTTGGGGATGGGCGTAGAGGAAGAAAGGAAAAAAAAACAAAAAGCGCACAGCGGAGAACAAAAAACTTACAAGGATGCAAAGAAAAAGGAAATTATATGTTTTCTTGAAATGGAAATGTACTATTGTATATTTCGAATCCTCCCTTACATTCTGCTGTGCACACGGCGATGCTTTTTTTTTCTTTTCTTACATTATGTTTAAGTTTCAATATTTAACTTTATAAGGTTTCTTTTTCTTTTCTTGTTGTATACGTCAAGTTTTTGTATTTAAGGTTAAAATAAGTGTAAAAAAATTGGGCACATTTTCAGATGACTCTGAGGCTTACAAAGCACTTTCCTCATGACAACCCTATGAGGTAGGCAGCACATTTATTTTTTATTCTATTTTGCAGATCAGGAAACTACGACTCAGATTTGCTCATTCAAGGTCACCAAGGCAGGGAACTGGGACTTCAGGTCTTTCTGAATCTAAACCCAGCACTCACCATGCTTCCTCCTACCTACCACAAGGGTAGCTGATAATTTTTGGTCAAAGGAAAGCAAGAGGGGGGCAGCTGGGTGGTACAGTAAATACAGAACCAACCCCGGAGTCAGGAGGACCCGAGTTCAAATCCAGCATCAGATACTCAAGACTTACTAGCCGTGTGACCTTGGGCAAGTCACTTAACTCCAATTGCCCTGCCCTCCCCTCCTCCAGAAAGCAAAAAATAAAAATAAAATAAATAACAAATAACAAAATAAAAGCAATAAAATAATAATAAAATAAAATAAAAATAAAAGCAATAGAGAAAAAAAAAAGGGCAAAGATGCCTGACCAACCCTCACACTCAAGGATTATCTACTGAATTAATCCAGTGTTACCTAGAATAAATTATGTTTCCTAGCTATGTGCATCCTGGAATGCATCCTGAATAAACTGGCAAAAAATCTTAGTAGAATCAAATAACATTTTTTTCTTGACACAGGGGCAGCCCGGTGAACAGCGAGTAGAGCACTGGGCCCAGAGTCAGGAAGCCAGCCTCAGACATCTACTAGTTGTACGACCCTGGGCAAGTCATTTACCCTCTATTTGCCTCAGTTTCCCCATGTTAACAGCACCTACCTCCTAAGATGATGTGATTGTAAAGTACTTAGCAGAGTGCCTGGTACATACAAAGGGCTGTATAAATATTAGTTGTTATTATTATTATTACTATCAGAACAAGACTTACAATCAAATAGCCTCCATCTTCCTGGAGAAAAAGAGACTATATGTCTTAAATCCTAGATATGTATAGCTCACTTAGCAAGCATGAGGTCCATTTTAAACCTCATAACGCCATAAATTTTTTAGTGGAAAAATATTACAGAGATCATCCAATCCAACTCTCTCATTTTACAGATCAGGAAACTGAGACCCAGAGAGAGTGCAGGACTTGCCTTAGCTTAGGTCACACGGACAGTTAAAGCAGCAGAACCAGTCACTGGACCCAGGTCTTCCGGCAGCCAGACTCTACTTACCGCAGCGTGCCATTTTCACAGCAGGTAACAAAAAAAGCAGCAACTTCATAGGAACGACAGGAATAATGCATGTGAATAATGTTCAGATAAAGCCCTAAGTAAACCAGTTAGCTTTGCTGGAGAGCAAAAGAATACTTCCCTACCCTCGCTGCTCAGCCGTCTGGAAAAGCGTGCCTTGGTCTCACAGGAAAAGAAGGGAGTGACTGAATCATGTACCTCCCAGAGAAACGATTTAGGAATCAGGAGTTCTATCTTTATACATGAAATCATAGATCTAGGCCTGGAAAGGACTCCAGAGGCTAATACAATCTTCTCAAATTTTACAGGTCAGGAAACCCGGTCCTGTCGAGGTGAAGTGACTTGTTCAGTCACATTGGTCACAACAGAGACAATATTAGGACACGGGTCCTCCCACACTAGAAAAGGCATTATTTCCACCATATTGTATTACTTCCCACAATAAAGTACTTCAGGCAAAAGACTGGCTCAACAACCTCAAGGTTAAGTTAGCAGAATACAAAACTATTAAGGTAAAATTAATTGTATTTGCGTTCAAATATGCATATAATACAGTTAGAAAAGTACTTTAATACTCCACAATTGAGAAAGTCCATCAGAAACTTCCTACATAAACATACAGAAATTTCCTATAAGTTCTAGTACGGGACTTGCCCTTATTCTGCTTTTATATTATATCTTTTTTCCCTACATAGCTGAGTTTATTTTCTATTCAGTCAGAGTAAGAATACGGTTCTATCCTATAGTATTAGTAATTTCTTCAGCTTAAATTCAAAATTTAAATTCATTAGCTTTCCATGAGAGTATATCTGTGAATCAGTTTCTGAATCTATTAAGATATCACTTTAATACACACACACACACACACACACACACACACCAGAGTAAATTAATGCTTATATAATAAAATCAATTTTATTTAAACATACAGAACAAGTCAAAATTCCCCAGGCACATCTGATATATCATTTTTAACAGCTATACAGAAACAATTAGGTCACCTGATATACAAAACAAAAACTAAATAAACGTCAGCGCAGTCCTCCCCAGAGCCAAAACAAGGCACAGGTGCGTAGCCATCCTGCTAGTACAAGGCATCGGATGGCCAGGTAAGGGTGTGGTCAGCAGGATAAATATGTGCTGCATGAAAAATCTTTTGTTGACAGATAATTCAAGTTGCTTGTGCTATAATTAAGGCTCAAAGCCTCAAGAGAGAAGTAATACATTATGGGCAAAGGAACTGTAATTTTTAAACTTTCTATCAGGTTAACAAATGCCTTGTGGCTTAACTCTGTTCTCACATTCAAATATCAGTTTGTCTATGTGTACTATATTCCCCAAAAAGGAGTTTTAATCCATCTATTCCACTTTTTGTTGTTCAGTCTTTTTTCTAACATGTCCAACTTTTTGTGACCCCGTTTGGGGTTTTCTTGGCAAAGATACTAGAGTGGTTTGCTACTTCCTGCTCCAACTCATTTTACAGATGAGGAAACTGAGGCAAAGCAGGGCCTTGCCTAGAGTTACACAGCTATTGAGTGTCTGAGCCTGGGTTTGAACACATGAAGACGATAGTCTCCCTGACTCCAGGTCTGGAAATTTTTTTTTTTTAACGAAGGTCAAAAAAGGAAATAATCCATTAACAAGCACTTACTATAAGCTAGGCACTGATGAGAGGATGACAATTTACATGGTGCTTTAAGGCTTACAAAGTACTTGTCTCATGTTGACCTTGAAAGATATGTATAATATTATATATACATATATATTTTAATTATATAATATTATATATAGTCATATATATAATATTGTTATTCCCATTGTATCAATGAGGTTAAATAATAAAGTTAATAAGTGTTAGAACCAGGATTCAAAATCTGATCTCTTGATTCCAAATCCAATGTTCTTTCAACTATACTAAGCCATCTGTCAACGTCAAAATGAATTTCATTATAGAATCACATATCTGAATAAAAAGAAATAAAGAATTGTCTTCTATATATAAAAGCAACAAAATATGTAAGTACTCATTTCACTTAAATTTCAAATAAAAAAATGAGTTTCCATCTTTTTCTAAGATATATGTGTACATATATAGAGATATATAGATATAGATATATATGTGTATTGTATATATAAGATATAAATAAACTGTGTTCTTATTAAAAAAAACTACTGGTATATTAATCATGGATTGCCTTTTGAAATTTTATACTTATGAGAAAAAGGTCTTCTCAACACTAAAGGTAAGAAACTATTATATGAGACTACTATTTTCAGCTCCTCCATCAGTGAGGAAAAAATCTTCTGACACTGTCTCACCTGAAACATCTCCCTGAAAGATATGCAATGTGCCTCTGGCTTCATACATGTATTTGATTGATAAAAATCCTACAAATATGGTGAAAAGCTTCTGTACATAAACTTAAAATTTGAAGCTTTTGTGAACCTAACCTCATGCCCTATCGAATCCCCATTGACCTGATGACCACTTAACAATGCCATTCTGTCATCTTACGGGACTAGAACATAGAAGTGTATTTATGGCACCAAGAATTCACTCAAACTCTCATAAAAAGGAGGAGCCAAAGTCTAAAAATGTTCATTTTGGTCCCATTGCCTGATTTCAGGAGAGATCGTAATTTGCAGGGTTACTGTTTTGTCACATCAGGCAAGTACCATTTTAGTACAAATTACCTGGAATTTAGTTTAGGGGCATCCCAAAACTAGGATGCAGAGGTTTAGGGAGAATGAACCCAGTAAAAGTGCCCCCGAGGGAGAGAAGAGCCAGCAGGGGAGAAAACTTGGTCCCTTTTTCCTTATAACTCAGTGAGGCTTTACACTGAAATCCAGCTACAGATTACCAATTACCGCCATCCAAAAACGTGAATTCTCATTACAAGTATTTCAGCTACAGATTACCAATTACCCCCATCCAAAAACGTAAGTTCTCATTCCAAGTATTTCTGGAATTACAAGAATTCTAGCAAGTGGTATGTATGAAAATGGGAAGAGATTGAAGGAAATACAACAAAAACATGAGAAAACTTGTTATGGGAAAGTCTGCCAGGGATGGGAAACCTGTGGCCTCAAGCCCACATGTGGCCCTACAGGTCCTCACGTGGGCCCCACTGACCTAATCCAAACTTCACAGGACAAATCCCATTAATGAAAGAAATTTGTTTTGTAAAACTGAGACTCCGCCAAAAGACTGCACCCAACTACCTAGGTGACTGGGAACCAGTCCCAGAAAACGTAATTCTCAATAGGTGAGGAATTCAAAGCATTCTGGGCAGGACACAGTTTTTCAACAGCTTTCCTTTTTTAGCCATTCTTTAATTTTATCTGTAACATGCTTTACCTTTATCAGAGATAAGATTTAAAACCAAGTATTTCCACTAAATAAAAAGCAAGATTAAAGCCTAGAAAAGGCCCAACTCATCACAATTCAATCAAATATACCCCTAAAGATAGCACAAGATAGTAAAGATACTTCTAATAGATAGATCTTTTAACATCAAAAATATAAAACTAGACCATACCCTACCTATTACACTTGATTCATTTATTATACAGAAAAACTCTATTCCTCTTCAAGGACGGCCTATTAAGTTGATCAGAAAATGAGTTTCTATCATATACAACTCTCCTTCCTCTAGTTTTCTAAATGCTCACTTGAAAGCAACCCTCCATCAGCCCAGACAAAAGCATTTAAAAGAACAATTCCTGACCCGACACATTACCTCTCCATTTAAACAGCTGCAACCTCCTGAGCTTCAAGTCTGAGGCCATTTCCAATATTCCTCTACCCAAGAAGCGTCGGATGCAGCAAAGATGGTGACCATGCCCACGCATGTAACTAAGCCTAGATGGGACAGAGCCGTCTACGAGTCGCTTCTCCGTCTGTCTCTGTCTTCCTTTCCTTCCCTCTCCCTACCAGAAGACGTAGAGCAGTCCCTGCCTCAATCACCACCAAGAAACATCTTGTCCATCACTGTCTACTGCATGCTCTCACTGCCGGCTCCACAGCCACTCAACAGATATTCTCACCAAACAGAAGAGACAGAAAATAGCCACAAAATGCCTACAGCTGCTCTGAAATGGAGAGACAAACTTGTCTACGCCATGTCACCACTTCCAGAAAAAACATATCATCAAACATACATGTGCATGTGTTATCTGTGTATGTGTATATATGCACACGCATGTGGTTTATATATACATGTGTATAAATATATATGCATATACATAAACACATGTGTGTATATCTATATACATATATCTATATTGATATCGATAGATTAGATATCGATATAGATATAATGTTCCCAGAACTGGATCCTCATTCTCCAATGCAGTTCCATATCTGTTCTTTCTTAACTTTTTCTATTTTGCCTTGTCTCTCTGGGCCACTAAAGTGAAGAGTTTCACTTTCTATTTCAAAAAAACAACACCCCGCATCTTTGATTATATAAAATAATAAATAGGGAACAAAGACAAGAAACAAAATGACAGATAAGCCAAAATCCCTTGTTTTTGGCTGTGGATTGCAACACATCCACCCGAGACATTTTTACATGATGCCCTTCCTGATATTCTCAGCTGCTACTGCCTTTCTTACAAGAAAAAAAAATGTATTTTATATTCACTTACATGTTGTCTGCCACAACAGAATATAAGCTCCAGACCGGAGGGAAAGGCTTTGTTTCATTTGTTTCTGTAACCCCACCACCTAGCACCATGCCTGCCACATTGCCAGCACATGACCTATACAACCACTAGAAAACAGACCTTTATCTTAGCAGAGACGATGAAATAGTAAAAGCAATGCTGGAGTCAGAAAACATGGACTGAGTAACAGGACTGCCACCTAACTAACTGTATAACCTTGCATACAATCCCCCTAATCTTCATCCTCCTCATCTATAAAATATATATATATATATAAATAAAATCTTCTCTAAGCCTACTCTAGCTCTTCTAGCTATATCCTAAACCTCTCTTGATGAAAGGAAGGCAAAGAACTTAAGATAATGCACATAACTTAAAATGTTTATATATATGACATAAATTATATATATAATACATATGATTTATATTACATATAATTTACATAATGTGCATAATTTAAAATACATTTATATATCATATTATATATCATATTCTGATGTTATTTCAATAACGTGTCAAACTGTACTTTTTAACTACCTTCAGAAGTAATTCTATTTTGCTCCTAAAGCCAAGATGTTAAGGACAAATTTTTAACATTCCTTCAAAGGTAATAATAGTTTTTTGGGATCTGAACCACCTGTTCTCCCCATATCAAAATAATCTTATTAAAAATAATGCTTCTTGAATCTTCTGTTGCTTTCAAGCAACAGACAATATGCATTGAAGAGATTTTAAGAGATACCAAGAAAAAATATTTCTAATGCTCTTACAATACAGAATGTTATTAAGGAAAATTAGAAGTGAAACAGATCAACTCCTGTACTGCCACATCAAGGTTTAAAATAAAAATCAACACTAACAATTTCCTATAAATTTTAGCATTATTAGCTTGGTTGATTATGAGAGAATCAAAATCTGATTAATGCAAAACATCTGTATCTAATAAAGTATTTGATGTTTTTTCACGGTACCTTTATGTATCTGATGGAGTAATTAATGTACATGGGAGGGTATGATGCCAGTATGTAGATTCAGAGGTGGCTGAGCTGTAGCCAAAGAAATTAAACATCAACCCGGATCAAAGTTTTTAGCGGTATGATCGAAGATTCTATCTTGGCTACAGGACCATCATTTCTATAAAAATATTGGGTGAGTATGCAGGATGCTTATCAAAACTGCACGTCACAATGCTGTGTTGACTAACACTGTCTGACAAATTAGGGTATCTCAACAGATATACAGAAATAAAGCACTTTAGCAAAGTGCTTTATATACTCAAAAGATGTGTCGTAAATAAACGAATACAAGGTTCATCCATTTAGGCTCAAAAGAAAATTGAGTTGTACAGGTAGAGAAGAGGCTTGACAGAAGTTCATGCGAGAAGAACCTTTGGAGTTTTCAATGACTACAAATCAACAGATTAAAGCTGCTGCTAAAAACACTGAACAAAAATGACAGGGTTTCATTAATAAAAGTAGAGTGGCCAAGCCAAGGGAGGTAAGTAACACTCCACCAGTAGTACTAGGCGCAGACTAGACCACTTTCTGGAAGGTTGTGTCCCATCTGAGTGCCACAGAAATATTAACAAACTAGAGGGCATCCAAAGGAAGTTTATTAATATGACAAAATGCCTGGAAACCACAGGACGGGAAGAACATTTAGGAAACCGTGATGCTCAGCCCAGAGAAGAAAAGATTTGGTGAGAGTATAAAGGCTACCTTCAAATTTCTGAAGGGTTTCCATGTTAAAAGTCACAATATACTTGGAGTGTTATTATTCCATAGGGTAGAGTTAGAGCCAAAGGCTAATTTCTGTTATGTAGGTCTCATTTCAACATAAAATGTAACTTTCTAATATTTAGCGCTAATGAACAAATCAAAGGGGAAGAGGGGCGAGGCAAGGAGGCAGTAGGGAGATTATCTCAAAAGGCAGAACAACTGAAGCAAAAGCTTGGTGACGGTCCGAGATATAATCAGAAAGGATTCCAGCACTGGATAGCATTTTGGAGCAAATGACCTCTGAGGTGCCTTCCAATTTTGAACCCTATGAACACTACATAATCTTCTAAGGTTTCATTTAACTCCAAGGTTTAGTTTTCCATAACTGTAAAAAAATAAACTATATTTAAGTTTCATGACACTCAGTATATAGTTGAAACAAGTTAGAATTATATAAGTACATTTATTAGAAAAAGTTAACTTAATCCAACTTTTTCTTCTCTTAAATTTAATACAGTTTTATATGTCACAATGTTACATATTTCAAAATAAATGACTCCTTTAGGTACATCAATACTTAAGCAAATTATATCATCCAACAGGAGAAAAAACCCTATAATTAATTAGTAGATTTAGGAAGTAGTTAAACTTCTCTTATACCATTTATTACTATTTTAAGTATATTAACATGTTTTAAATATATTTAATTTAAAGGTCACCCTCACCAGGTCTTATAAAACTAACTAGAAAAGGCACAGGAGTTGTAATCTGAGAACAATCTCCAGCAAATATATAATCTTATTAGATACCACCATTCAAAAACAAGGTAGAAGTAGCACCTCAAACTCTTGAAGGAGTTCACAGGACTGACTCAGATAAAATGTTACTCAAATAGTCATTATCATAAAAAAATAAATATAAAGAATTTAAATATCAGACATTAAAAAAACAAAAGATTTTAAACCCAGCAACCTTACCATAACTTATGTTTTGGTACATTCTTAGAACTAAGTTTCTAATGATTTCAATTTTAAAAAGACTAAATTGTTCAGAACAGCAACAGAGATAATATGATATGGGAATATGACACATAGCTCTTCATCAACAAATCAGACAAAGTTTAAAAGAAAAGTCACGTTTACAGTCATATACACCAAAGATTTATGCAGACAGAGCATAATTATTCATCTAAAGTATTCATTACACCAAAATGTAATGAAAACAATGTCTGGGTTTTTTTCCTCCATATAAATGTTTTTGGATATTGTGCAATTTATCTACCAAAAGGAATTACAGAAAAAGCAAGGTAATCATTTTTCAAATAACTTCATTTCAAGGATATCACTTTAAAATCTTTGAAAAACTTATTTTAATCTTCAAGCAACCAGAAAGATACACAGATCCCTTGCTGACAATGTTGTGCAAATCATTAAGCCCCAGTTCTGACTCATGATGACAATAGCTTGTGCTGGGCTCCGCGGAGATAGAACAGGCTTGTCAAAACAGCAGAGGAATTTTCTCAACAGTAACATCGAAAGAGGAAGAAAAAGCATCACATAAAAATGCCGTTGGTAGTCCTACTATTGGTCCAATAGAAAAGGTTATCAAAAGCCGGAGACCCAAGATAGCTGGCATGAGCCCCTTGAACGTTGACAAAAAGGGGCTCCAGAAGTGTGCTGAAGAAGAAACTTGAAAAGAAATTAAGAAAATCAAATTCTTTTAAAGGTCAAGTTTGATTTCACATTCTCTGTCAATAGAGATACAGGTTACGAGCTTTTACATCATCAAATGTGTTTCACTTTTAGACTTGAGAGACACAACCCAGATCATTTAAATTAAGGAAATCATTATCCCTGAGTTAACAATATACAGTACATTGATTTAGGTGTGCAATATCTGGAATTTGCAATATATGAAATGACATTCAAGCCAAAAACAACCTAAGAGATAGGGTGCAAGAACTGAAACAGGTGCAGCATTCAAAGCAAAGTGGACTATTTTTTTTTTCATGGAGTCTACGTACAAGATTTCTAAATTCAACCATTTCATTTTCAAAGTTTCCTGGAACTTTAAGAAAATTTTTAAAATACAGTGAAATTAAAGCATATTGACTTTGCATATCATTTTTTTTTTTACTTGATAAACACAAATATTTAAAAGTTTAACCAGCTCTTCCACCCAAATCAAAGAAACATTTCTTGGGAGGTAGAGGGGGCTAGGAGGGGAAGAGGAATCTCTGTCTAGAACTATGACTTTACATTAAAATCATTTGTAAGAAAACTATTTTAAGGGAGTTTGTCCCATGTAACAACTGACGAGAAAACAGATATGTCTATGTGTATATCTATATATGCATATATGTACAAATATATGCCCACACAAGAGTTGACATAAACATAGTAGCTCAGAAAAAAAATTACATATAAAGATACATTCCCAGGAAATGTAATGATCCTTAAATTCTAATGGGAATTATAATCCCAAATAACAATTGTAACAACAAATAATATTAAGGCTTTCTTCATTCAAAAATTAGAAAACAATACTCTAGGGGTAAATTTGAGAAATGAAGATTGGTCTTTTTGACCTCAGGTTTAATAAACAGTTTTTGATTGCCTTCTGGAACGAGGCACTGACAAGCAACATACTGTTAGCGTAAGGTGTGACATCCTGGTTTCCTTTTTTTTTTCTTTAATTACTTCAATTTTTAAAAGAATAAAATATCCTACAGTTCGCTATAGTAGAAATAAGTTAGGTTTAGTTTCCAACCAAACTGATTACCTATACCTGGATAAAACCCTGAAAATTTTTCACCATCAACTCTATTTTCAGGGCAATAGAGAGAAGTTGCAAACAATCCACACATTTTCAACCTGCTGGTTTTTTAACAGATCTAGACATTTTAATCCAAAAAGGTCTTTATGAAGTACAATGAATGTGTCTACACTTCAAAAGGTCAGAAAATAAAATATCAAGCTTTTGTGAATGCCCTAAAAAAGGGTCTTTAAAAAAAAAAACAAAACACCTCTCAGCTGCTAGAATTTAATCAAAGTGCTATCAATATGAACACACATCAGACAAATAAATTAGAAGCTAATTTATTTCTCTGGTTTATTTAACAATAGTCAAAGCCTAAAACATTAAATAAGAAAACATAGCCAATGGGCAAGACTGACAACAAGGGTTTTAAAAATAAAAACAAAAGCAAAAAACAAAAAACAAACAAAAAACAAAAGACAAAATGCTATGAGACTAATCTCACGGGAACAGTTTACAGTTTCATTATTCAGAGATTTCAAGGAATAGAAGAGTGCACTGTACTGCTATTAAAACACACACACACACACACACACAAATAAGGGCAAATACAAGTTGCTCTGTGTAGTATTTCCAGCCTTAAGAGGAGAGAATGGGGGTGAATCCTACCAGCCATAGTCTACCGTGGCTCACCCAGACACCCCCTTTTCATCTCCAACATGACAGTGTCCCAGCACATTAACAAATGAATTACAAAAAGCCTAAAATTATACAGCGTGTTGTAGAAATTAACACCATGTTTTCCTTTAAAAGGAAATATTTCTTCTGGTTGCTTTTAGCCTGACAATCGATCTCCTAGAACCATGCATCACTGATGACAGAGACCAGATGCTATCCTCCAAAAGGCACATGAAATTCTCACCAACTCCAGGGTTACCTTTTTTTTTTTTTTAAAACACTCATATATCTACAACTCCAACCCCAGGGCAGAATTTAGTAACTAGCTAAAATGGTGATTCCTAAACCACTTATATGCAGTCCTCCCCAATATGGGTTGCTTAAACAGATGCACAGAATAGCCAGTGAGGTGAATCTAACACAGAAATAGATGGTGTGCCTCTTTGAACTCCCTAACAATCAAAAAGTTTTCAAGATCAAATAATAGACCAAGATTTAGCATATTTCTTCATACTTCCCAGAACAGCAAATGTAAACACCTCAAACTGACTCAAGAGGTAAGCCACAACAGGGCAATTTCACAAATTTACTTAGACAAGTGGTACAGAGTTAAATTCATTTCAACTAAGCAAATAATCATTAAGCACCTACTTTTGTGCAAGGTACTGAGCTGGGTACTGGGGATTCCAACACAAAATCAAGTGTCCTTGCTTTTAAGGACAGTTAAAGATAAAAAGGTTAAATTATTTTTCTCCTAAATAAAAGGATCTAAAAATCCTCATGGGCATTTTTGGCTACCTTCATGTAACAAACCAGAAAACAGACTTGGGATTTTTGTTTTGTTTTGTTTTGTTTAAAAAGCAACTCTTTAAAAAAGATGCCTTATTTCTCCCTACCAAAAAAAAATAGTTTTTTTAGGAAATGCAGAACACATAAGCATTCTGACACAAAGCAAACTATCATATGCTAAGAATACATCAACCAGAAAAAGGTTCCAATAACTTTAGAAACAGCTTAAACTAACCACCTCTACAATATGAATTTTGGCAAAAAGGAGAGAAATGTTTCAGAGCTGGCAGTATGACAAGAAACATAAAAATTTAACACCTCATATTTGGAGGAGGGATAGGGACGGTAAGTGCTTCTACATGTTCATTTGCACATTGAGACTAAACTTAAAGCTTGCCTTCTTTTTAAAGAATATTTCTACTAAAGGGTTTTCAAATTTTCCAGGGAAAGTTCCCATTTAAATTAAAAAGTAAATATTTTACATATTTATTATTTTTTTTAAAAACTATAACCTTGTACCTAGGGCTGTAGGAAAGGTATTATTTTTTCTACTTGCTCACTGATCTCTCCAAAATACTATTAAAAATATGACTGAATTAAATGAGATATAAACATTTAAAACCAAAGCTCTCCCCTCCAACTCTACTTTTATTAATAAATTTAATTTGTCAAACTACTCAGAAGGACTTCCCTAACTGGGTTTCTAAATCTTTAATTTCATCGGGGGGTTTTTTGTTTTGCTGTCGAGGGGCAAGGCATCACAGTCAAAAGCTAAAGAGAACACCCCATCTTCCTCATTTCAGTTAACATGAAAGACCAGCTTTTCTTCTGTATTTTGAGATTATGGATGGCAGGCACAAATACATGAAAACGAAAAACCAAGCCACTGTTACATCTGTCCTCTATTTACAAGAAAGCATCCAACAGGTTATTTTTGGTAACTTTTAAGACAAAAACACCTTTTCTTTAATGCACTGTTAGCATGACTGTCAGATGAATCCACTGTCCCTTATATTAAAGAAATTGTTGCTTACATTAACCGTGTCACTTAATGTATAAATCTGTTCCTGTTCCAAGCCCCATTCTCCCTCATCCTCATCTTCAGGTTCTGCTTCAGACCCATTACGAGTGTTTTCATACAAAAAGACTTGCTCATCCACGTGAGCTGGAGCTAATCTGTTCCTCTTAGCGCTTACAACATTGGCAGATGAGCCAAAAAGTCGTTCGGGGAAGACCCTCGTAGCTAAAATACACCAATACTTCTGAAGTACCTTTGGTAAGACTGGAAACAAAGCCAATCGATCAGACCACCACTTCAGTGGATCTTCATTTAGGCCGAGTACTTTTTGAGACTTAAAGTTGCTCAATTCCTCCACAATCTGGGCATGCCATTCCTCTTGATCTTCCACACCCCCTGTTTGGCAGAAGATTTCTGCCAGCATGTTATTAATTGCACTGGTCGGGGGCGGGGTGGAAGAAATGATCATTTTTTTCACGGGCGGCTCTTCAGATAATGAAAACAGCTTTTCTTCCGACCTGAAACTACTTTCTTTTACTTTTTCCAAAAGGCTTTTCGCTTCCTCTACGACTCTGTTTTCAACCTGCTGCCGTTCAAATGCAGAAAGGAAAGGCAGCTTCTTGTACCTGGGGTCCAGAAATGTCGCCACATTGAGGAACATGTCTATCTCAGGGGTCTCCTGGTAGGTTGTTGATAATTCCTTGGCTATCACTTCCTTTGCCATACTGATTTCCTTCGAATCATTTTCTTTGATGTTCAGGGTTGTATTGAGAAGCATATGAAGGAGGGGTTTTACCATGCTTATTGTGGGATACTTGGATGCAGACATCATCTCTGCCACCTGCTTAAACGGATGGAGCAGGTCCACCAGCCCCTCGATGGTGTTCCACTCACTGGTCTCCAACATAAGGTGGTGATTGTTGCTGTCTTCCACTAAGACAGCTGCGATGATGAACTGCTGCTCTTTCAATCGCTGCAACATGGCAAGCGTGCTTCCCCACCAGGAAACACGGTCACTCACAAGCATGCAGTGCATGATGTTCTGCTGTTTCTGTTTTTCACTTAACATGTACATGGCTACTGTGGATTGCTGAAAATACTCCACCAGTTTCCGACACCTCATCAAGAGACTGCCCAGCTTCGGGAGCTGGAAAGCTTGCTGTATTCCTGCATTGAAGGTCTGACCCAAACAAGGCATCTGAACCGGAATATCTAGAAGCGAGCAAGCTTTCACGATATCTTTCCCGTAATCTGTCGTAGCACCGAAGACCTTTGTGTTGATCCCCCACTCGATGAAAATCTCATAAAGGACTCTTGTAATTGTCTCTGCCGTGTTTTCTTCAGGAACCTCGAAAGTCTTTAAGCATCGTGAGTTAACAGCCAAACAATGAGAAGAGCTGCTATTGAGGAAATGAACTGCAAGGGTGACATAGGACCTATTCTGGTTTTGGCTTTTCCAAATATCAGTGGATATTCCACACCACAAAATGTCTGTCAGTTCTTTCAAGACAATTTCTCTAACTGCATTGTACTTTTCAGGAATTGCTTTTGTGCAGAAATATTTTCTGCTAGGAAGTTCGTATCTTGGATCCGCTGTTTTCAAAAGCATCTTAAAGGTAGGCTCATCTACTATGGAGGAAGGATACATACCCTCACAAATCAGGCTAATCACAGCAGAGGTCAGCTCCTGGTGCTTTTTGTTTTCAAAGCTGTGGCTGGTCTTCATGATTAAAGTGTCCTGAACAACCTGCTGTGAGGATTCTGGCTTCAGTTTTGAAAAAGCAGTAGCAAAGGCCTCCCTCATCTGTTCTGTGTTACTCTTTACAAATTCACAAAATTCATCTGGATGATTTTTCTCCAGGTGGTATGAAAGGTTGGAAGTGTTTCCTGAATAGGCGATCTGTGCCATGCAAATGCGGCAGTAGATCTTCTTCCACTGCAATATGCATCCTTCTGCATTGGTATCAAAACCGAAGTATTTCCAAACTTTGCTTTTTGCTCTCGGGTGAGCCACTAACTTTAGGTCTGATGGTGAGCTTTCTAAGCTTTTATTCTCCATTGTTCCTCCACCACCGTCCTGCTTTTTGATCCTTCACTCATTAATGAGTACCTGCTAAAAAGCAGTAACATAAACAAAACATGAGAAAGTACTCCTGGTGTGATCACAGCTTCACTACAGAACTGAAATCAGTACACCTGCAAATTCAATGATAAACCCACTCTTCTAACTAGATTGGGAAAACTTAGGAAGCTGTCTCCAGGAATTATGGAGATGTCCAACTCGACAGCTGTCTTTTCAAAGGTAAAGGAGGAAGGCTCCCATTAGAAGAACAAGGAATGGTTTTTAAAAATGTTTTCTAAATGAATAAATTCAGTGCTATTATTTTAGCACATAAAAATTTGTTTTTGCACTCAAAAGAACATCTCAAGATACAGTTAACGTTAAAAGCAGGTAGATCTTTAATTATCTTACATTTATTGTCTGATTTTAATTGTTTAGTATTAACTGGTTCTGGTAGTCTTACCAAGCACTTGGATAAGAAAGTTCTGCAGATAATTAGCAAGAGAACTCTAAACTCTATTTATGGAAGTGTAAACACACCCCCCACACCCCCCCCCACACACACACTACACGCAGGCACATGCATTTGCAAAATTGTAGTTAGGGCAGAGTTAGCATTTTTATTGCTAATGCCTTGGTAAAGAATTTGATGCTACTTGAAATATAGTATAAACACATAAAGAAAGAAACCAATTGTGTCAAAAAGAGAAAAAGCAGAAGTACCAATTTATGAGACCTTTTAATGATGATGCAAAAGAAAGTTCTGAACAAGCAAAAAACTTTTTTTCCCCATCTAAAGAAATAAGCAGTAAGAAAAAACAGCAACTCTCTTTACAGAAATAATAACAACCATAAGCTTTATCAGAGTAATGCTGAGTGTCTTAATCCTTGCCATTTTTGGACCAGCATGTCCTATTTTGTAGGATTTGTTAAACAGTCAAATGAAAATGAGTTTATTTCTAGAGTTGAGGTTAACAAAAACTAAAACAGCAGCAGCCAAATGCCCAAATGCTGATGTTTCTTTCATGTTCCCATTCAGTGTACCATTTTTGTACTACAGTATGAACAGCTCTGAAGAGGGTTTTTTTGGTGCTTAGTATAGGAGCCTGACAAATAATAGGTGTTTAATAAATTCTTGTTGAGTGTAAGCAGCAAACCTCATTCATTACAGTGAAATAACAAAAGTTATTTAAATTTTAGGATTTGTTTTATTTCTGCAACTAAGTAATTTCAATATCTCATATAAATATGGCAAAGATAACAACATCGTGGCTTCAACGCACATTACATTTCTTTAATACGGCTTCGAAAGGGGAAATACTACGGTAAACAGTAGTTTAATTGTGGATCTAAATTTTTCTAGGATTTATGTTGGCAAGCCTATCATTTATGCATTTTATTATCACTGTTTACATGAGCCTCCATCTGTATCATTTACAATGACTTAAATAAGCCATAATACAAATGAAAGTCTGTGAATTTTAGTATACTGTCTCATAGATTATAAATACTCAAAGTGAGAGAGGCAGCGTGGTTTAGTGGGAAGCATGCTGGATGAAGAGTCCAAGGATGTGGATTCAAGTTCCAGCTTTGCTACTTACTAGCGGAGTGACTGGGCAATTTACTTATCTTCTTTGGGCCTCAGTTCTCTCATCGGTAAAATCAGACAGTTGTACTTCAATGAAATCTAAGGTCCTTTCCAGTTCTAAATCTATGAGCTTCTGATCCTATGATACATTTCAAAATAAATCCGTATGAATATCCTCCCAAAATTGTGTTTTATCTCTCCTTTTAGATTGTGAGGTCTTTGAGGCCTGTCTTTCTTTTTATTAACTGTATCCAAGTGCCTGGCACAGTACCTGGTCATAACAGGCATCTACTAAATGTTTAGTGGATTTGATTGTGCTAATTCCTGAAGAAAAAAATAGCCCACAAATAGGCTTATTGCAAAGAATGATGTGCAAAAGAAAATAAGCTATAAAATATCAAGTCTATAGAAAAAGAAAAAGGGAAAAAAGTCTGGGTTTTGTCCTTCCTTCAATAGCTTTTCATTTAGAACTTTACTGTTATTTTTGCATGGGTTTGACATTCAAGGTGGTAAACAGCCCTCCTAAGGCAGGTCGATGGTACGGTTGATAGAACATGGAGTCAGAAGGCCTGACAGATCTGACCTCTGATACTAGTTCTGAGGCTTAACCCTGATTTGCCTCAGTTTCCTCAACTGTAAAAATGAGCTAGAGAAGGCAATGACAAACCACTCCAGTATCTCTGCCAAGAAAACCCCAAATGGGGTCACAAAGAGTCAGGTAAGACTAAAAATTGGCTGAACAACAATAAGGACTTTCTAAATGTTACTTTATCCTTCCCTTGAGACAGAACAAAAATCTCATTTCCAAAGTGCAAGGTATGGAAAATGACAACATGATGAGACCGTCATTATTTAGTATCATTACTGGCTTATACGAACGCAAACACGTCTGTGCCTTGCTTGTATCCGGCTTTAGGAAGATAATGGGTAACTTTCCTCAAATTCTAACATTTTCACTTAAGAAATAGTAGATACTAGAAGAATATTTAAAGTCTTTTCAAGGTAAGATTTTTTTATATAGGACGATCAAAGGAGCAGCAGCTTAGCTACCACCTCCATAATCGAGTGGGAACATACGTCACTCTCTGACAATTTCTCTAGGGGTCAAAACTCTACATCTGGTCTCTGAGGCACAATTTTTGTGTCCCAAATGCCCCAGTAGGGCTATAAGCTACAGGGATATAAGCTATATCAGGCTATAAACCTGATATCAAGTAATTAGATATTATATACATATATATATAAATATATAAAAATATGCTGTATATTATATATACAAGAGACATCAAGTGATCAGAAATACTGCCAGGGTAGCAAGGTGGCACAGTGAATAGAGCACCAGCCTTGGAGTCAGGAAGACCTGAGTTCAAACCTGGCCTTAGACAATTAACACTTACTAGCTCTGTGAACTTGGGCAAGTCACTTGGCCCCAATTACCCTGCCTTCCCCCATGCAAAAAAAAAATTGTCAACAGATAGTTTTCTCCCACATGTTATAACACTTTACCTTTAAAGCACTTTCTTATTTGTCATAAAAAATACCCCATAGTCACTGGCTCTTTACAAGGCACACAATTAAAAAGAACTAAGCATAAATTATAATGTTTGATCTTTATAAAATACTATTTATAAATCAACACATTACTTACATACATATACATACACACATATCATTACCTCACATATCCTGGTAAGACTGATGGCTGAAACTCTCAAATTCTTAATATCAAAACATTCAGTATTTTTATGATGCTTTGTAAAAATGTTCAATATTTTAATTACATGAGGAAAATGGCTAAATAAAAAAAGAAAATGGATTCCTATATAAAATAGTTTAATGAACTGAGTTAAGCATTTTTAAAGCTATAAGTAACTCCCTACCAAAAAAAAAAAATGCTACATAAGTAGTTCAGATCTTTGAATTCTCTGATGACATTTTTCTGGATACTGATTTCTCAAGCTCTATATGAACAAACTTCTTCCATATTAGAAAACACAACATCTATTTTCCAAATTAACTAACAATGGAAGGTAAAACTCATATCCTGGCCATTTCCTCTATCACACCCCCCCACAGTTAAGAAATGGAGAAATCTCATCTCTGACACAATCACTCAGTAACACTGACAATATGATTTCAAAGAGATGAAACCCGGCCTTATTATCTTCTGCAGTAGAAAGATTCCTGATCTTTCAAAAGAAAGATCAAAAGCTTTAGGTGCTTGTCCCAGCTCCCCCACAAACTACTTGTGAATATTAAGCAATTTATTTACCTCCACGGGCCTTCCCCATGTGTAAAATGAAGAGGCTGGACTATATAAGCTCTAAGGCTGTTTCCTGCTCTAAAATTCTCCGATTTTTAAGGGGTTACAAATCATTACAGTGCTGAAATGTTCATGTCACAATTAGCATTAGCTCATCCTTCTAAATATACTCACTAGATTTCCTGTTTTAAAAACTTGATTATGAGGTAATATAACACCCTTAGTAAGATATTCTACATGCATGCATATATTTTTTAAATAAACTTAGCATTTGGAGGGGAAAAAGAATACAGTAATTACTAATGTAATAAATGATCTTTGTAAACACACAACTGTCAAACACTGACAATCCACAATTAATATGTTTTTGGATAATTCACATTAATAAAAATATAAATATTTTACTGAAGCTTTAGCCCACTTAAAGAATTTTTTTCCCTACTTTTTCGCTTTAATCTGGCTTACAAGTCACTTGCTCTAAAAAGGTTCCGAAAATGGGTGATACTGACCCCAGGTGCTAGAAGGTTCCAAGCTGAGGGGGTAGTAGCCTCAGGTGCAATTGGTGGCAGGGCTGGGGGTGTAGACTGTATAAAAAAAGGGGTCAGTGGAAGCATCATGAAAGAAGAGAAGAAAATTCCTATATATTTCATATGCTGTATAAAAGAGTTAAAGTAGTGATTACATTATTTTTCAAATAAACACACAAGTTATAACCGATCAGTGGTCAAGTCCGCTGACAGGTCTTAACAAGCAGGTGTTGGCAGGCTAACCTGTCCCACTGTCAGGAAGCCTAGCATGCACTGGCAGGAATATATGCACATACTGACTTGTTTTCAATATGATACTATACAGTGACGTGATGCAATATTGCATCATCAAAATTTCAATACAGGAAAAAACCCACAAATTTACAACAAATTATCAAATTTAAGATCTTTTTTAAATATATATATATATTTGAAATTATACAAATAAAAAACAGTTCAAGGGTTAAAGAAAGTAGATTTCAAGGGAGGCACTGATTAATTTTTTTTTTTTTTGTGAAGGAGGTGGTAGGCCACATAAGTTTGGGAACCTCTAATCTATGCTAAATTAAAGAAAATAGCCCCCACACTCATACCTTATTAAAATTATCTTTTTAAACTCCTCAGACCCCATTCGATTTCAATATTCTCCAGAAGACTTCCATTCTGAAATACGAAACTTGTAACTTTATTAGCAGTTTGGCAGTCCTATGACCTTTGAACAGTTTAGGCCACCTGAAGTTCCATTCAGCATTCTAAGCAATGAATTTTACCATGATAGAGATATCTAGATAAAAGAACTCTTTAAAAGCCAAGATAAATCCTACTGAAGAAATAACAGTATATAGCATGGATCTTGATGAACAAACAAAATTATGGTAATCTTTCCTACCCCACCATAGGACTATTCTAATCAAGACAGAAAGATTAACTTTAAAAAAAATAATTTTTTAAAGAATTTAATTTTATATTTTTTTTTATTTAGAGACTGTGCTCCTCTGAGATGTTAGAAGCATTTACACAACTTCTAAAACCTATTTCATTTGTTGAAGTTGGTTATTTTGCAAGCTGTCTCTCGACAATTTTATTATCTTTAAGTAGAAAAGTTTACAGACAACTTTTTTTTTCTTTTAAGATGCATGACAACCACGTCTAAGGTGACCATTTCAACTATTTTACTGAAAAGATATTATGTCTATTAGTCACTCTAATTTTAATCATATCCTTTACCAAGTAATGAATTCCTTATCAAAAAGTTTTAACAGTCTTCTAATACCTGAGTCTCCGTCCAATTTATACTAAACAATTTCTGTTTCTAGTCCCATTCCCATAGCATCACCAATGTTTCTCAATGTACCAGTTGGACCTGATTGAATTTAAAGTATTTATTAATACTTTATAATATGAATTTGAATATAAAGTATTTATAATACTTTAAAAGTGGGTAAGAGAGATGGCATATGTTTTCTATTCGGTTCTAACTACTACAGTTCTTTCAAGTTTTATTTAATGGGGCTGTGAACGCCCCAATTGCTCTAGTCAAAAAAAAAAAAGACAGGCTAAAAAATGCTTAGTTCACCTTTAAACGAAATTAAACTCTACAATCAGTTTAGAAGAGTGGGGAATTCGACTTCATTTTAAACCTTGTTACATATTCTTTTAAGGATAAGAAAATAAAGTCAAAGAAATTAACTTATCCAACTAACTAGGCATGCCGGCATCTGGACTTTGCAAACTGCACCTTCTTTTACATTATTTATCTCTTTTTACCCATTCCCAGTCTTCCTTCTCTATCAGCTTCTAGAAGTTGGAAATTGTCAAGCTCATTTCCCTTCTAATCATGCATTAAGAATCCAGTCCTTACCTACAACTCAGCTGCAGCAATATTAAAGTTCTCTGGAAACCCAGACTTCCTTCACATGGGCAACAGGGGAGAGCAAGGTGGTAAAGCTGACTGTGCAGCTCGGCAGCAAACTCCAAAGAGTGACGGAGGGCAAGGGAGCCAGGTAAAATGGGTCTAAGTTACATACTGCAGGCATGCCCTGGGGCTGTCACATCCAAAAATAATCTGGGGTTGGAAAACGACCTGGGGTGCGTAACCCAAAACAGATAAACAAGAGGTTGCTATTTCTTACAAAGGATTTAGCAATATTTAAACACACACACACACACACACACACACACACACACACACACACACACACACACACACAGCCAAGCCGTAAGAGCCCGGCTCCCCTAAGCCCCGGAAAAGCAAAAGGAGAGCCCCTGAAAGTGACTGAGACAAAGCTTGGGGAAGGGAGGGTGCGCAGGAGGCAGAAGGGCCAGATCGGCCAAGCGTGCAATCCGAGGGGGCGGGGGTGCAAAGAGGGGTGGGGACGAAGCGGGGAGGCGGAGGAGGAGGAGCCGGACGGCTGCCAAAGCTAGGCCCGAGTTTGGCCTCCAGTCCTCACCCTCCCGCCCCGGCATCAGGCCCGCGGGGTTAGCCGAGCGGAGCTAGGGGTCCTAGGGAGGTTCGGGCAGCTAGGGTCGGTGATGGTGCGGCCGGGAGAAGCCAGCCAGCCAGGGCACTGCGGCGCTTGCGCGCGAGACCGGCTTCCGAACTCTGTCCGGGGACCGGTTATTAGCGCTTCCGCCCAGGGTCCCCCTCCCCCTCGCAAACCCCTCCGGCTCCAGCCCTGAGGTGGGGGGAGGTGGCCGGGAGAGGTTTATAGGCTCCGCCTAACGTGCTCCAGCCCCAAACTACGCACCAGCCCTGGAGGGGTCGGCGGGGCTTGTGGGAAAGGGGGAAGCGGGGCAGAAAGCTCATTGTTTTCAGCAAGGTCAAGGTTTGGGGCGCTGCGACTGCAAACTGAGCCCCCGGGGTCTCCTCTGCTCCCTCTCCTCCCCAAGGTCCTAGACTGGGGCAAGGGAGATTGGAGAGAGGAGCAGAGCAGAGCGGAAAAGGGGAGTCTTCCATCTCCCCCGCCTCTGCCCCCTCCCCAGGTCCCGGCTGCCGCTTCCAGCAACAAAACAAACCACTCCATCCTGAACTGGGGGTGCTGGGGAGGAAGAGCTGCAGAAGGCTCGGGGAGAGGCAAAGGCGCGGCAGGGGATCGGGGAGAGAACAC
>CM053600.1:15000423-15016280 GCA_028646575.1 Pseudocheirus occidentalis | reverse complement strand
ATTGAATCTTTAAAATGTGAAGCTGGTTTCTCCCTTAGGGAAACCAGCTGATTCTTCTCTTGTTCCTTGTTCCTTTCTGTAATAAGATTGACACTCTCCTTGTTCTGAAGATTGTATATAATATTGTGAATTGTTGATACTGTGAACATTGTACTGAATCTAGATTTGTAATGGAATAAACAGAGTGTTCACTAATACTGTATAATCTGAATCTTAAAAGGTGTTCACAGTAGCATTCTCTCAGGAATCTACTGTTGATTGGCTTTACACTAACACACAAAGGAGATGGAGAGAAAAAAATCTCCCACTGAAGGAAGCACCAGTAGGCCGGCAGGAAGAGTCCATCACAGCATGCTGGGAGCCGAGCCCAGATCTGTGAGAGCCTGTGGTTTTAGCCCCAGACTAGGCCTGGCCAGCCATAGCTGGAGCAGACTTCATGAGATTAAATCACCAGCAGCTGTAGCAGTTTCCAGACTTTGCAATCCATAAATACCAAAGACAAAGTAAAAGGTTAGTGTAGAACTTTTTTGGAATGGGTGAAATGTGGTCCACCTGCTACCCCCAGAGGAAGAAGTGAGGAGGTGCAGTGGTTGGAGCCACTACCTCATGGCTGCTTCCAGAGCTCCTGGCCTGCAGATTGTAGGGGGGCCAAGTGACCATTCAGAGGGTAATCACTCTTGCTTTGACCTGCTTAGATCCATATAGTGGTCCTGAGTGATGGTCCTGGGTGTGTGATCAGTGAGTCAAAGTGTGTTGGGGGCTGTAGAGAGGGCTCCCATCTAATAGCTCCAGCAGGTGAAAAAATCCCAATGGTTTGGACATACCTCTCTCCATTCTGGAAGCAGAGTTCTACCATGGCAAGGAGCTCAAAAGTCAAGTAATTGGCTGCCAATATGAGCAAGCAGGGGAAGCACAGAGAGGATGGAAACCTTCTTGAGGGACAAAAAGGATCATGGCATGGAGTGGGAAGAAGACACTGAAGTCAGAACTCCTGCATCAAAAGCCTCCAAGAAAAACCAAGTGGTTACAGGCCACAGAGGAGCTCAAGAAGGATTTTGAAAATAAAGTAAGAGAAGTAGAAGAAAAATTGGGAAGAGAAATTAGAATGATACAAGAAAATCATGAAAAGCAAGTCAACAGCCTGCTAAAGGAGTCTCAAAAATACACTGAAAAAATAAGAAATTAAAAAAATAGACTAAATCAAATGGAAGAGGCCCAAAAAGTCAATGAGAAGAACGCTTTAAAAAGCTAAATTGGCCAGGTGGAAAAGGAATTTCAAAAACACACTGAGGAGAATAACTCCTTCCAAATTAGACTGGAGCAACTGGAAGCCAATGACTTTATGAGGAATCAAGATATTATAAAACACATCCAAACAATTGAAAAAATAGAAGGCAATGTGAAATAATCTCATTGGAAAAAAAAACTGACCTGGAAAATAGATCCAGGAGAGATTATTTTAAAATTGTTAGACTGTGTGAAGGCCATGATCAAAAAAAGTGGCTAGACACCATCTTTCAAGAAATTATCAACCAGAATTGCCTTGATATTCTAGAACCAGAGGGCTAAATAGAAATGGAAAGAATTCACCAAACACTTCTTGAACAAGATCCTAAAAAGAAAACTTTTTGGAATATTATAGCCAAATTCCAGAATTTGGTCAAGAATTTCATGAGAGTAAATCACCAGCAGCTGTAGCAGTTTCCAGACTTCTCAATCCATAAATACCAAAGACAAAGTAAAAGGTTAGTGTAGAACTTTTTTGGAACAGGCAAAATGTGGTCCACCTGCTTCCCCCAGAGCATACTGCTTACAGTATTTTCTCCTTGGTCAAGGAGAAAATACTGTAAGCAGTCAGGAAGAAACAGTTTGAGTATTGCAGAAATACAATCAGGATAACACAAGACCTAGCAGCTTCTAAACTAAGTGATTGAGGGGCTTGGAATATAATATTCTGGAGATCAAAGGAATTGGGATTAAAACCAAGAATAACCTCCGTATCAAAACTGAATATAATGCCACAGGGAAAAATATGGTCATTCAATGTAATAGAGGACTTTCAAGCATTCTTGATGAAAAAACCTGACCTGAACAGAAAATTTGACTCTCAAATACAAGAAGCAAGAGAAGCATGAGAAGGTAAAACAGGAGAAAGAAATCATAAGGAACTTATTAAACTTGAACTATTTATATTCCTACATGGAAAAATGATAATTGTAACTCAAAAGACTTTTCTCAGTATGACAATAGCTGAAGTTAATATATACATACATATGTGTGTATGTGTATATATATGTATACATAAATATATATGTATGTATAGGAGGATGTCCGTATGTATAAATATTTATGTATATATATATGTGAGTGTGGGCACTTGTATGCTCATGTATACATAGACAGAGGGCACAGGATGAGTTGAATATGAAGGGGTGATATCTAAAAATAAAATTAAGAGGTGAGAGAGAAATTTATTGGGAAAAGAAGAAAGGGAGTGATAGATTTAGGTAAATTATCTCATATAAAAGAGGCAAGAGAAAGCTATTATAATGGAGGGGAAGTGCAGGAAGGTGAAAGGGACTGGAACAACCTGATTTTAATTGAATTTTGCCAAAGGAGGGAATAACATACACACTCAGTTGGGTATCTTACCCTACAGGAAAATAGAGGATAGGGGATAAGATGGGGGAGATTAGATGGGAAGGCAAATTGGGGGAGAGGGTAGTTAGAAGCAAACATTTTTGAAAAGGAATAAGGTCAAAAGAGAAAACAGAATTAGTTAGGTGCGGGATAGGATGGAGGGAAATTAGTTAGTCTTTCACAATATAATTACTATGGAAATGATTTGGGAAACTACACATGTATAATCTATATTGAAGTGCTTATCTTCCCAGTGGGGATGGGTAAAGAGACAATAGGGGGAAAAATCTGGAACCCAAAGTTTTAAAAAGAAATGTTTAAAAATCTGCTTTTTACATGCAACTGCAAGTACTGAGGTATAGAAACCCATCTTGCCCTACTAGAAATTTAGCGGGGTGAAGGGGGAGGATACAAGAAAGAACAGATTGAAGGAAGGGGTATTCAGTTGGCTTGCTATTTTGAGGGGGGGGGGTAGGAGAAAGACAGGGAAAAAATTGTAACTCATAATCTTGTGGAAATGAATATTGAAAACTAATTTTTAAAAAAAAAATTTAAAAAAGAAGAAGAGACAGATTGAGATTCAGTTCCCAAGAAAACCACAATCAGAGGGGAGGAAATCAGAAAGTGGGTGATTAGGAAAATAAGAAGAAAAAAAGGACTAAAATTTCTAAAGGTTTCAAGAAGACAAAAACTCAAGTACTTTGAATATAAATAGATAGATCAATAGGAAAAAACAGTAACAATAGAAGGAAATCTGTCCTCCAGATCTAGTAAACTAGATCAGGCATTCACAAATAAATACTGAAAACAAAAGAAAATGATCCCACACTTGATGAAGCAAAACAACTTGGAGAATTCGAGGAGAATATGGAACCATAATATATTGTTCCTGAGTGTTTTAAAAGAGAAATGAGAATTGTGAGAACATGAATTATGGCTTGTGTAGAAAAAACAAGGGAGAAAATAGAAAAAGTGGAATCTGCATTGGCAAACCTCAGCAGAGAAACAAAAGAGAGAACAACAGATTAGGAATGTAAATGCACAAAAAGAAAGGACAGTTTTGAACAGTGGTTCTCAACCTGTGGGTCACAACCCCTCTGGGGGGTCAAAGGACCCTTTCACAGGGGTTGCCTAAGACCATTGGAAAACACATATTTCCAATGGTCTTAGGAACTGAGACACCTCTTCTCTATCCTTCTACAGGTGGGTCCGCCCACATGCAGATACACCCACATACGAGTATTAAAGGGTTGCAGCATTAGGAAGGTTGAGAACCACTGATTTAGAAGAAGAGAAAAAGAATAATACTAAATAAGAAACTATGTTCACTATACAAACAAAATATACTGATCTTGAAGACAGGATACATAGAGAAAACTTAAGGATCATAGGTCTCCCAGAGGCACATGACAGGACAAAAAACCTTAACACCATGAAAAAAATGGAGTAGTCTTCAAAAAGAAAACATAAAAATGCTACAAAGATACAGAGAATAATTTTACTTTGTGTCAGGAAAATGGGAAGTACAATGTTGGATGGAGACTAAGAGACAGAAGGAAAGGTTCACTGAACACTTGGATCTGTGTAATAACAGACTCCTTGTAGAGTGGCAAGTTGGTGATGGGAATAGGAGGGGGAGGGTTGGGGAGGAGATAGGATTGGTATTGTTGGGGAGAGACTATCGACTAAGGGTCAATGGAAGAAGAGATGAGTAGTGGTGGTTGGAGCTAAGGTATACCGAAAGAGTCACTGAATGACCATACATTAAAAATTGGGACTTAAAAGTGGGTAAGTAGTGCAAGGTATAGAGAGTGATAGAACTAGAGTCAAGAAAACCTGACTTCAACATCAGATGCTAGCTGTGTGACCTCAGGTAAATCATTTAGCTTCTATCTGCTTCAGTTTTCTGATCTGCAAAATGGAAATAATAATACCTACATTCTAGGAATGTTGTGAGGAATAAATGGGTAATATTTATAATGTGCTTTCATCCTTAAATTGCTACAGAACTCCCAGCTATTATTATATTTATTCCCAGAGCACATATCTGGGGATGTGATGAAGAGCCTTCCAAGACTTGCCAAATGTGTAACTACTCAGACTCCTAAAAATTCATGTAGATATACATTTTATCACCAGAGAGAACCTAAAAATGTTGCTAAATATTGTGTAGTCTTGAGAAAGAAATTGAAGACTTTGGGGGCACAGCTGGTGTTTTAATCACTACTACAATGTGAAGTTGGAGGTTTTTAGAAGAGAAAGGCAGTGCGGCAAGTGAATAGTTGACTAATACTATGGTGTCTAAAAATGGAATCTGTATTTATGGATCACAACTCAAAATAACGGAATGATTGACACTCAGACAGAGAAGTTGCTCGTCTAACAAAGGTTGATCAAAATACATTTGCTTAGGGTCTTTTTTTTAAACTTAAAGAGGACAACTGTAAGCTAAGAATGGAGAAGACAGAAGAAAGATACCGCTAGACGTTTTGTAAGCTAGACACCACAGAAAGCAAGCAAAACACTGGGAGAATATCAAGAGAGAGAATAGTAATTCACAAAAGACAGTGTCTAGTGAGAGAACCAATGAGAAAAGTCATGGCCTCATATGATCCATACAGAAATGAAACTAGTATGTGCCATGATGCTATGAAGCAAATTTTGCCTCCTGAACTTATTATCCATAGTCATGATTTATATATGGCATGATAGTACTAATAACAGGAATTATTTGTGGAAGAAAATACCATATCCAAATGGAAGAGAATAGACTAACATTGTATGTTAAGAATATACATACTTATGTTGAAATCTAGGAAGTGAAGGGAGTGGGAAGGAAGGTGGGAAGCCTTGGGTGAAAATATACAGGTGAAATAGAAACATTATTATTATTGTTATATTGTGATTATGTTTCAGTTCACTTGCAGACAGAAGGAGTTGATAGCTGAGTTTGGGAAATAGATCTCAAAGTTGCCATAGATGCATGATATTGGACTGGTAGAGACCTTCAGTTATCTAGACATCTGCTAGAGTTAATACTGAGAAAATAGAGCCAAGTTCAAGTCTTTCAAGTCAATTTAGCAAGCATTTATTGAATACCTACTATGTACTAACCACTATGCTAATTACTAGAAATAAAATGACAAAACCGAAACAGTTCTTGCCATCAAGGCACATCTTTTTTCCTCTCATTTATCTTAATGGAATTTCATCTTTTAAAAAAATAAAGAATCATCATAATGAAACATTTAGAAATAGAAATTATTTTATTGTTTGCAGACCAAGGGGAAGGATAGATTGGACCTCTGATTTCTTTACTTTAGGGAACTCCTCAGTGAGGAAATTCCAACCTTTGATCCAGATCAGCAATGCATTAGGGGAGTTGCCAGGTGGCAGACACTTAGACATTAATCCAGATCTTCCTTACTCCAAAGATGACCCTCTGTCCACTAGGCTATGATGCCTCCCAGTGGAAGGGAGAATATAGCTGATGAAAAATGTGAAATTATGATGTAATTCCAGTAAAATAAGAATTTTAAAATAACAACCACTAGCTGAGTGAATTTAAAGTCAAGCATGAGCAGCTTCCCAGAGGATGGCAGCTGTGAACATCTTTCAAAGTTCTGATTACACAGTATAGCAAATACTCTATTCAGCAACAAAGCAAAACAAAACATTCACAGAAAATCAAGGTACAGCACTCACAATGACATAACTCAACAACTTATTACTAAAATATTTGGCCACATAGTTTTCACCAAAGTGGTCACGTAGTTTTGAACAAAGTACAATCATTTAGTCAATCAATCACTTACTAACTCAGTCATTCAAAAGGTCAAAGTCCACCCATGGGGCACACTAAGTTACAAATCAGTCACTACTCAGTCATCAGTCACTGTATCCTCTTAAGGGGTAGTGGAAAATACACAGGCCATACACCCCTCAGTCACAAGTAAATCACAATTTCATCACTACTCAGTACCAACAGAGAGGTCTTTTCATCTTAACTTGGGGCAGGCTTTCAGCTTCCTTGGCTCCTCTTCCGTGGTTCCAGTTCCTGCCTAAATCTAACCAACTGCCACCTGAGTTCAAAGGCAGACAGCTCCCAGCTCCTTGTCTAACTCTCTGTGCAGTTCCTGCTCCACATTGGAGCTCACAGTGTCCAGTCCATCTCAAATCCTTCCCACTCTCTGTTCCTGGCAAGACAAGGCTTAACAAAGCCACAAGAACATTCATGCACATAAACAAAGCCATAGCAACTTTTGTACATAATACCGTCACCACAGTCATACTTCCTCACTCTTCTGAAGCTTCAGCTGGCCCTCAGAAGTCTTCATCAGCTTCATTCTCAAAATCAAAATCACTTTCCCCATGGAAGTTCCAGTCCAGCAGTAACATCCCAGCCTTCAAGTGCTCATCCCAAGAAGTTCTGACTGCCCAGCTTGTGATCTTCCTTACCACCAGTTGTGGAGGTCACACATTCTGTCTCTTAGCTGACTTGATTCAAGGCTCAAAAGAAACTTGAACTGAAACAAGGTGTTAATTCAATAGCTGAAACAGAATGTGAACTACTTCTGTGCTTGCCATTACAGTGCATCATGGAAAATAGATTTGTGTTCGTTTGGTGTTTTTTTTTAAGATTGTGTAAGAGGTAATATATTTATAAAATGTAAATGTAATCTATACTTACAAAAATGCTTACTGGCATATGAAACAGAAAAATAATTAATTTCCAACCCTGTGACTTGATAGGAAGGTTAACATAAAGCATGTCAAAAGATAACCAAATGTCCTGTTTGTAGCTGGTAAAATTCCTTTGCCTGAATGGAATGTGACCAAAAAAAAAAGATATTCAGCTCAACTTTGCATACTTCATTTATTGCCGCAAAGATGAAGATACTATCAGAAAAATCCCCCAAAAACAAATACTTAAGAGTATTATTTTTCAGAAGTTAGTAAAAGAATATATATTTATATACACGTATGCATGTACATAAAAACACACACATATATTCATATATGTGTATGTATTAATATATGTGTATGTCTTTTTATCTATATGGCTTATTCTATATGTGGAGGATACAATAGCCTTAAAATTCCCCAAAGGTCCAAAGTCCTAGTAAGGGCATAAAATTAGAAATCTTATATAAGGAGAAAAACCTATTTTTGGACTAGAGGCTCTAGGTCATTGGTTACAGTTGGTATAGGGCAAAACCTTTTCAACTGAAAATGATTTCCTCTGGAAACTAAAATGAAAGAGGTAGAAGGCTGATAATGTCACTTTTTCAATGGAACTACTTTGGTGGAAAAAATAATTTTTGTAGGCATCAAACCAATGCTGCTCTAATGATGTGAGAAAGGATAGAGTAGTTATAAGAAGAAATAAGAACACAAAATTAAGTTGCATATGAAAAAAATAATGTTTGAGTTTTTGATGTGAGGTTGTATGCTTCTAAAGAGATACAGTGGCTTCCCTTACACTTTGGTAATGGAAACCAAATGGTACAAAACTTCTAAAAGTCTGCTGATGTAACCAATTTAACACTAGCATAGGGATAGTTTATGCTTTCATAAGGAAAGTTAAGCTCTTGATGATTGCTTGGGTCTAGGACTTAAAACTATGTATATATATATATATATATATATATATATATATATATATAGTCACAGAAAATAAGAGTAAAATTTTTCTAAGTAGCTATGATCATGTTAACAAAGTGTTACACTTCTAGACATGTTATCATATATTAGACACATATATACACATATATATGTGTGTATATATATATACATACTGATAATCATTTAATATCATTTTTGAATCCCAATAAGGGCCAGAGCCTGAACTAATAAACGAGAAGAAGCACCTTGTCCTAAAAGATCTGAGTAAAACTCAGAGAATGCCTCCTGTGTCACTAAAGACAGGGAGCTGACCAGAGCATTCTTCTGCTAATGACTACCAAGGAAAGGGCTCCTTAAGCAGACATTACTTTGAATAATGGGACTTTTAAATATTATATTATTGTTATATGGATATATAGTATGTTATGGCATGTTGATGGTAAAGAAAACACATATATCCTGGGCTGTAATTTCAATTGACACTGTCAGCTCTCTTTTTTATTGTATTTACCACCTATTCAGTTAAGAAAATTCCTTTCTCATAATATAGTTAAACATAATATGGTGATCATAAATTTGAATAATATAGAGACCCTGAGTTGGGATTGTTTTAAAATATATTTAAGGCTGGTCATTCTTGTATCAGACAGTCAGAACTTGTGTTTTGTTTCCATGCAGCACATATCTGCTAGTTTTAAGGGAATAAACAATATGAATGTATATATCACCTAGCCTGTTTGCCTCCTTCAGGTCAACATTATGTATACAGGTGTATGTTCCCCATTCTTAGCAGACATTTCACTCTACTCTCTCCATACTAATTTTGGTGTCCTTTCCCTTCCCTCTGTCTTTCCACACCTGTGGGCCATACTTTACCTTCAATTATCCTTCATGACTAAGACCACAGAATCTCAGAATTGACAGGGACTTCAGAGTCCAACTTATGCCTGAAAAAAATCATGCCTTCTCTAACATACAAACAAATGGTCATTCAGTTTTTATTTAGGATTTGAAATGACAGGTTGCCGCTGAGGCTGCCAAATCCCCTTTTAGATAGCTCTAATTGTTAGGAATCAATATTCTTGCTTACATTCAGCTTAAATTTAGTACCCCCTTCCTTCTAATTTTATCCATTACTTTTAGATTTTCCATCTGGGGCCATGGTAATCCTTCATATGCAGTATTTGAAAACAACTATCATCCTGTCCTACCAAGTCTTCTCTTTTCCAGACTAAATATGTTTAGCTCCTTCAATTGATCTCTATTTGAAGATCTTCACTATTATGATTATCTCCCTTTGGACATGGTTGAGGACATTAAATATCCTTACTAAAATATAATCTTCAGAATCAGACTCAAGATGTGGTATGACCCAGAACTGAAATTCATGTATGGTCTGACTGAGACAGAGTAGTAGAATCATAACCTCCTTATTTCTGGAATGTATGACTCATTTAATGCAGCCTAAGAACTCATTAACTTTCTCAGTTACCACATAACAATATTAACTTATATTGAGCTTTTTGTACCCTAAAACATTCAGATTTTTAAATAAACTTTTAGTCTAATCATACATTTTCATTTTTGTATTTGTGAAGTTGATGTTTTGAACCTAAGTGTAAGATTTTATACCAATCATTTTTCGATTTGATTTTTATAAGATTTTCCTCCTATTCAACCTTGCCTATATACATATACATATATATACATATACATATACATATACATATACAGTGTGTGTGTATGTATGTATGTATGTATATTTTAAATCCACACTCTTTCACTTGGTATTTACATCTCTGATTCAACTTTGTATCACAGGCAAATTGGATATGAATTCCATAAATGCTTTATATAAGTCATTTAAAAATATTAAATACAATCAGGCAGATCTCTAAGACTTCCACCGTAGACCTCTTTCTAAGCTGACATTGGATCATGGCCATTCTACATCCAGTCAGTCAGTACTAATTCTGAATCTCTCTAGTCATACTACTGTCTAGCTTATGTTTCTTGATCTTGTCCACAAGAATATTGTAAGACTCTTTATCAAATGTTTTGCTATAATCTACAGAAATGATGGGTTCCTCACTCCTCTCATCTGCCAGTTTGGAAAGCCTGCCCCAAAAGTACATCAAGCTATTCTGGCATGACTTCTTTTATATGAATACATGATGACATTGTAGCTAATGCTTCATTTTCTTGGTGTTCACTAATATTCTATGCAATAACCCATAGATGCCAATTGAGAATTTTGTTCCTGGAGTAAGAGGTATGGAAAGCACCCTTGGTTGGGGTGAGAAGGGCAGAAAAAGATCCCAGAACATTGGTATAAGAGATAGGTATTAGGTGAGTGGGGAGAAGAGGAGTTTACCTCTACAAGTCATCTGTTGACTTTCATTCTGATCCCAAAACTTTTAAGCATTTATTAAGTTCCTACAAATGACCAAGACACTGATTATTCCCCTTCCCCCCACCAAAAAAATCCCTGCCCTCAGTGAGCTTGCATTCTATTGCAGGATACAACATTTAAATGAATAAATAGACAAGTACATAACAAAACACAATATAATGTGAGATTAGGAGAGAGTACTAATGAGTAGGGGATCAGGAAAGGCCCTCTGTTGTACATGAACTAAAACTTGAATGAAGCTTAGAATTCTAAGAGGCAAAGGTGAACACAGGAGTTCATTTCAAGCATGTGTATCATCAGACGGTGCAAAGTTACAGAGACAGGGGATTGAGTTTTTTTATGCTAAGAAAAAAAGCAGACTAATTTGGCTGGAACATAAAATATTTAACGGGAAATAACAAAAAAAGGTTGAAATGAGACTATGAAGGACTTTAAATGTAAAGCTAAAGATTTTTTTTTACCTCTCTAATGGGTGATAGAGCCCCAAAAGCAGGCTTAGTCAATATAGAGCTCGCAATCTACAACCTACTGCTCCCAAAATGTGTAGAGTTGCCACCGTGCACAATCTCCTGCTTGTCGCATCACCTGTGGCAACCAACCATTGTCAGTCTTTCTCTAGTCTAACCTATCTGTGGCTCAAAGAAGTTTAACTGATTTTTTTTTAGTTTTTTTTTTTTTAGTTTAACTGATTTTAATTTTGGCCCTTGCCTACGGCCAAGTTGTACAGATCTTCCTTAAAGGTTCTTGGGCATGGATACTCTCTGGTCAGATGTGCTTTATGAAAATTATTTTTGACAACTATATGGAGGATCAATTCAGTAGAGGAGAGATTAAAAATCAGGAGTCCACTTAAAAGGTTATTTCAATGGTCCAGATGAGATGTTATGAGGGCTTGGGTTAGCATGCTTGTTATATAAATGGAAGGGAGACAGAAGGGAGCAATGTTGTTTAGTTAGGCTAAATAAGACTTGGCAACTGACAGGATATTGTAAATGCTAAGAAAGGAAAAGTTGGTAATTCTGCAGGGTTAGAAGGATGGTGGTGTCTCCAACAATTTAAGAAATTTTGCAGGCTAGCAGGTGGGTAGGAATAGGGTCAATAATGTTTTGGACATACTGTGTTTGGGATACCTATGGAATATCCAATTTGAAATGCCCAATAGTCAGTTGATGATGTAGGACTGGGACTCAGGACTAGAGATAGAGATGGAAATCTAGCTGTAAAAATCCACTGGAGCTGATGAGATGCTAAGAGAGAGCGAAGAGAGAACAGAAGAAGCTCTGGCTAGGACAGACCCTTGGAGGACACCTCTCATTAGGGCACACAGGACAAGGATGATGATCTAGCAAAGAGGCTGAGAAGGCATGATCATACAGGAAATAGAAGTGTATAGAGGGAATAGTGTTCTAAAAGTATCAGGAATAGAGAGTATCCATGAGGAGGAGGAGATAGGGGACAGTTCCAAAAGCTGCAAAGAGGTTAAGAATACTAGAGACTAAGGAAATGCCTTTGGATTTAGCAGTTCTGTTAATATATCATTGATAATCTTGGAGAGAACAGTTTCATTTGAGTGGTTAGGTTTGTAGTCAGATTGAAAGAGATTGAAAACAAGTGGGAGCACATAAAACAGAAGCAAAGACTGTAATGTTTTTTCTGGGGGATTGTTTGGGAAAGAAGAAATATACAGTAGAGTACAGTATGGAACGGTACAGTACAGCATGGTACAATACAGTACAGTATAGCAGAGTACAATAGAGTACAGTTGAGTATAGTACAGTACAATACAGTAAGGTACAGTACAGCATGGGCCAAAACCTTCCTATTTTAATCTTGCTACCTAGGTGTTGGTGAGGCGATGTGTAACCAGTCCAGGATGTGGGGGTGTGGGATTGGGACAGGTCCAATATCCTTCTACCTATCTCTCTCCTCAATCATCTTTTATTGTGTACAGGCTCAACCTCAGTCACCCATCTCTCTCTCTCTGTCTCTCTCTGTCTCTCTGTATCTCTCTGTCTCTCTGTCTCTGTCTCTCTCTGTCTCTCTGTCTCTGTCTCTCTCTGTCTCTGTCTGTCTCTCTCTCTCTCTCTCTCTCTCTCTCTCTCTCTCTCTCTCTCTGTCTCTCTCTCTCTGTCTCTCTCGCTCCTCTCTCTCCCTTTCTCCCCCCACACCGGTTGATATTGGGTAAGAGTTACTTTTTGGTGGCAGGAATTTATTTGCCAACTTTGCTCTAGCTAAGGTCATGTGTGCTCTTACCCTCCATTGTATGTTTGGAGGATAATAGCAGTAAAGAAGAGAATACATTAGTGTAGTCATGTGCGGTTTATTGCCCATACCAGCCCAGATATTTCTCTCTATTCTGCCAACTCATTTTAGGTGAGATCCAGTCACAAGAGATCTGACTTTAGTCAGACTTTGTGTTGCTTTCTTGGACTTGTCTAAATGTCTCACTAGGCAATTGGTATACAGGCAGGGTTGGGGGACAGGAAGGAGATTTGACTAAGTCTGGGGAATGATAGGACCCTATGGTTTGGGGAATATCCAATGTTTTCTCCTCTCCATCTTCCTCTATATCCTGATAACCAAACCCACCCCATTTGGGAAGTTTAGAGCTTAGGAGCTGCTTTCTATTCCCATCCCTCTGACTTTCCTATGTCTTAGCTTGGGTGGGAGACAACCAAAGTCATGTAGGTATATAGCTTCCTGAGAGAAGAGATGCCTGGATCTGACTTCTCAGACCATAGTGGAGAGACAGGGCCAAGAAGCTGTCCTACGCTTCCTGAATTACCCTACAGATGATGGACCAAAGTTCCTCCTTCAGTAGAGAACTCCCCCCCTTCCTCCTTTCTTCCCACCAAAAACAGCTGAATGATGCTGTTACCTCCCCTCTCACAATTCTGCCAATGTGATCATACAAATCTGTGACCTCTACATAGCCAAAGCTATGTCCTGATCTACCACAAGACTCTGACCAAGCTTTCTTCCTTTGAATCCTCAGAACTTTATGGTTGTACGTTAAATTTTGTACCCTGGGGCAGAACCTAGCTTCTGTTCCTCTTCATCCCTAATCCTTATTCAATCATGGCTTTAATAACATGTTCTAGAAGTCAGGCTTCATGGCCTGTAATTTATAGTCTATATTCTCTTCCTTTTATTTCATTTTTTGAAAATTGGGACAGTATTTGTCTTCAGTATTGTTGTACCTCTCTGATTCTTTACTACTATTCAAATATTACAGAGAATATCCCAATAAAGTCATCTCCCAGTTATTTCCATAACCTAAGCCATAACCTTATGGCTTATGTGGCACTAGTGACCTGAGTTCATGAAGGGAAGTTCAGTGTACTCCTAGTCACTCCTTCCATGTTCTAGGTAACTAACTCTTTACTTTCTGGATTTTGTTTGTGTTTTCTCATGCAAAAGGACATTATTTTGGTGGGAAAAAAGCAAGACGAGTTAGCTGGATTGAAAGAATGTGGTTATTTCTGGTAGTGGTCATGGTGATCATTTTGCTGCGTGCAGTTAACACTGTTACTCTGATCCTTCTGCTTGCTTTGCTAACCTTAGTTTCCAATTTCAGCTTTGCCTTCCATCTGTCATCTGTTATTTTTGACAGATCCACACCTATTCAGTGATCCTCTCCCATTTACAATCCTCTTCTTTCTCCAATCATATCTACTAAAAATGGGGAAAAAATTCTCATTGTTATCTTTACCCTTCCTCACCAGACTCAGCACATCATAAGGTTTTATACTCTTAAATGTTTTTAGGTCCATGCCATACCTTTGGAGACATCCTTTGTTGCATGCTCATGCTTTCAAATTCTGTACATTTCTTTTTTTTTGATCTAAGTTGTTTGGTGAGTTCCTTATGCAGCAGCATTGGTCATTTTAGGCAACTCTCCCCTTTATACCTCATCAGATTTCTCTTTGTATCTTCAGAATTTTATTCTTGAGAAATTCCCATTGTTCCTAAATTGACCTTCCCTGTAGAGTTTTAGTCCATGGGAACCTACTTTTTCCTTTCTCTCAATGCTTTGAAATTTGTTCTCTCCCATTATTTAGGATAAATGTGAGACTATTCCTGAATTCCCTCTCCTCTATCACAAATTCTGAGATGTGGTGTTCACTTATCAACAAAGTTTCTATCATTTCTACCCTCATAAACAGTGTCTCCTTTTGGTGAGAGTAAGATCCAAAGTATAATTTCATCTTGTTTTCTCCATTTTTGAAGGATGAAACATCATCAAAGTAAGACAATAAACTGTTAAGTTGCTCTGATTTTAGAAGACAGGGAACTATTGCAGAAGCATGGATAATTAGCATTCTCCATCACTATAATAGCATGCCTTTGCCATTCTTGTGATCTGTTCCTGAGCTCCTCATTTGTTTCCTTTATTTATGCAGGTAGGAGATTATAGAATACTCTCATGACAACATTCTTCTGTTTCTGCATCTGTGTTTCTTCACCCAAATGATCTCCACCATGCTCCCCACTCCAATTCTTTGATTTCCTCATGAGCATGTCTTAATATATGATGCTATGTTGCTCCTTCCTACCAACACACTTTTAAACATCTTGATTCTTTTCGTTTTAAAGTTTATCTTAGCCATATTTCACCCAGGGATCATATCACTCCAAGTGTCAGTAATCCCCAGGAAGTAAAATTTATCTTTTTGCATTAGGTTCTCTAACCTGTTTCTATGCCATACTTTGGGAATATGTTTATAGACATCTGACATAATGTTTTCATAATTGGTCTTTCTTTTTTTTGGAATTTGTCACTTGTGAACTTCTGAAAATCTTAGTTGTTATTCTTCTTGCAGTAAATTTACTGTTTATAGTGTCTATCTTAGATATACATGACCAATCTTTTCCCTTCTTTTTTCTTTTCAGTTTTTCAGTAGTGGTAATTAATTTAGCAGGTACTTGGTCCTTAGTAACTAATGGCTAAGTACTTCTGTGAATGAGACAGAGGGCGTGAATTCTTTTTCCTGTTGCTGACATGGCAGGAGGTGATTGGCTGAGAGAGGAAGCCAGTGTGTGTGTGTGTGTGTGTGTGTGTGTGTGTGAGTGTGTGTGTAAGAAGAGTTCCAGGGACAGAGAATCAGAATCAAGAATTTTCATCTTGGCCAGCTCCTGATGGAGGAAGAATCATGGAGAATGAAGCCAGCTGAGGGGG
>CM053600.1:14972352-14992508 GCA_028646575.1 Pseudocheirus occidentalis | reverse complement strand
TGTGTGCCCAACAAGTACAGTAAGAGGAATCTTTATATGATAAAATCCGCTACACTTTAGAAGGGACTCACATTTGAATCCTAATGTTGACATAACAGTCATGTGGCATGGATAAACTACTGAACATGTTGAGATCTGAGTTTTCTCTGTAAAATGAGAATAATGCTACTTTAATTTCTACCCTCACATGGTTATTAGGTTCAAATAAAATAATATATATCAAGAATCTTTTGAATACTAAAGGGCTACATATATTTGTGTTATTATTAGATATACAGATAGGATTGTTATGTCTAACCAGTTATTACCCATCTGAATTTTGGGGTAGCTGGCAACAGCCTTGGAAACTTTTACAGTCAAGGAGTTGATTTAAATAGAAACCCCAATCTTCAAGTTTGTGATCAAATTTCAACAGAGAGTCTATGTTCTGAGGTGGAATGAGTGCTGGTAGTTTTTTTGGTTCTAGTTCATTCTGTAATGTATCTTTGAAAAGGTATCTGAATGAAATGGCAAATAAGCAAGGGAGCAGGAACAAAAGACTATTCAATACTTTTTCTTTCTTTTTTCAACTAGAACACCATTTAGAAAGTCACTGAGGAAACTGGCTGCTGCCATCAGACTCTCAGAGGTAGCATATTAAACATGTTCTTTGGTTTTCACTATGTTCGTGTGTTCCCTTTGTTTCACTCGTCACCATGTTAGCATAGGGCAGATGAACATTTAAAAGTAGCACCTTAAGGACATCAAGAAAATCACTTGAGTTTCAAGGCAGAGTTACTGGAGCATTTTCTTTTTTTTAGAAATACAGAAAACTTCACTCAATTCTGACTAAATTTAAAACGACACATTAAGACAAAACAAAAACAAAAATGAAATGTGCCTGTCTTTTTCTATCCCTAAGTGTCCGTTTCATTTGTTAGCTGTTTGCCAGACTCTGCAGACACATTGATACAATTTTTCAGCTCACTTCTGTCTCTCTAGGTGCTGTGTAATATTGATGAGCTATTTGACCGTGAAGAGCTCTCTGCAGCCCCAGACTCTGGATGGCCAGATTGTTTCAACAGTGGAGTATTTGTTTTCCGACCTTCTCTAGAAACCCATAGCCTTCTGATGCAGCATGCAATAGAATATGGAAGTTTTGATGGTAAATCTTGGAGAGGAAAGAGTTGCTTGCCTAGAAATTATACACACTCCCACTTTGATTTTATGTATATTTTTTTCCACTTTCTATTGTTAATCTCCTCCGTAGGAAAGAATGGGTAGGTTAGAAGGATAACACTGACATAACTATAAAGAGCCATTGAAGTGATATTCAGCTAAGTGAGCAAAATAGAAGATAGATTGTTGAAAACTAGAAAAGATCTTTGAGATCATCTAATTCAGTCTCTTTTCTTTACAGATGAGGAAACATAGGCTCAGAGAAATTAAATGACTTATCTAAGGTCACACAGCCACTCAGTGGCAGACTTAGAACACTAACCTATTCTTTTTCTATTTCTATTTCTATGCAGAGTTAAAGAGATAAAGGAGTTAAAGTGAAAGGAAAGTCTAATGGTAATTAAAGCAGAACATAGTAACATAGTTGTTTTAAATCCTAATAAGAGAGGAAAAAATCTGGCTAGAAAAGAGATATTACTTTAATAGAGAGGTAAGTATATTAGAAACTGAAAGTGACATCATGGGAAGTAAGCTTGGCAAATTCCAACTTGCTCTCATCACAAGATGTACTGATGATAATTTTTAGGAAAGAATTAATGTACTTAACATTTTAGTTTGAATTAGCAAGACCTCTAGGAAGTGAAATATAAGTATAAGGTTTTAGCTGACAGTAGTTATGTGAATTAATCTTATTGTTCTCTTAGACAGTGAGACCCAATTTCTTTGCTCTAGGATTTTAATGGGTCATGTTGTTCTGGTTTTCTGATTCTGTCTGTGAGAGAAAGTTATTGCAAATTCTTCAGAGGGAACAGCATGAAACAATATTAACCAGAAAATAGAGAGTCAGTAATACCTAGTCTTCATCATGAATATGCATTTCTATTTATTTTCTTAATCTCTACTTGTTATATTAATGCATTTCTCTTTTATGTTTTTCTCTTTTAATTATTTAGGGGCTGACCAAGGATTATTGAATAGTTTCTTCAGTAACTGGGCAACTTCAGATATTCACAAACATTTGCCATTTCTCTATAACTTGAGCAGTAGCACTATCTATACATATAGACCGGCTTTCAATAAGTAAGTTTGCTATTGAGTTTTGGGAGGGGGGGGTTTCCGTTCTTTAATCTAGTAGTTTTTTTTTTCCCTCCCCATGACAGTCAGCCTGACTTGGACATATAAATGCAAACTGTATTCATATTAGCTCAAGACTCATAAATTTCAGGTGCCTGATTGCTTTATTCATGGACCAGCATTTATGACTTAACAAGTAATAGTCATGAGCAGGTCTGATGCTAGCATGGGGGTGATTGGTACTAGTAGGTAGATGCCGATGTCTCAGAAAGTATGATCACCCTCCATGGTTGGAGCTTAATTCTGGTTCCCTGGCCTACTACCCTTCCCTCCCAACACCAGCTGTCACCCTAAATGATTTACTTCTTTGAGGGACCTAACTTGCCACTTCCTTAGGGTCCCCTGAATGTGCCATACCCTTTTTCTGGGTTGCCTTCCCTCCTAGTCAGGAGGGATTGCACTAATTCTATTTCCATATGAGCTGCCTTGTCTGGGAGCCATGACATGCTGGATGTCTTGTATCAGTGTGGGATCACTTGGTGCCATAAGTAATAAGGGCTGTTCACATCTAGCTGCTCTGGCCATCTTATCACCTTCCCCACCTATACTCTTCCATAATAATCTCAACCATAGCCCTTCTGCAATTACTAGCTTCTGCTTTATTACCTTTTCTTTCTACTATTCTTTGTTTCTTTCTTTCTTTCTTTCTTTCTTTCTTTCTTCCTTCCTTCCTTCCTTCCTTCCTTCCTTCCTTTCTTTCTTTCTTTCTTTCTTTCTTTCTTTCTTTCTTTCTTTCTTTCTTTCTTTCTTTCTTTCTTTCTTTCTTCTTTTTCTTTCTTTCCTTCTTTCTCTCTCTCTCCCCTTTGCCAGTCTCCTGAAACCTATGAGCCTCTTCTCAGACTGAAATAATTATGCTGAACTATAGTTGCTCAAACATTTTAAAATAAGTTAATTCAGCCCGATTTTAGAACCCCTACACTATTCTATCCAAATGTTTTACTCTGTTATGGTACAGTGGAACGATCCCAAGATTTAGAGTCAGAAAACCTAAGTGTCAATTCTGTATGATCTTTAGCATATAATTTTATATTTGTGAGCAACAGGAAAAATCCAAAGGCAGGCCCAAGATGAACATCAAAGTCCCTCTCTGTCCTAAATCTATGATCCTGTAGCTATCCTTTAAGATTCCTTTCGTATTCTGGTGCTTACTAAAATACAGCATGAGCCCCACCTCTCACCAGGCTTGATTGCTTCTTTTCTTGCACCCCCTGACAAACAGCAAGGCCGGAAAGTGGAGCTGACACATTCTCCTTGTTCCCAATGCTATATTCATATCTTCCCCTTTCTACTGTCACTCATGAATACTTTCCCCCTTTAAATTCTGATCCATCTTCTTATGGATCTTTGCTGCTGTCATTTACAGACATTATGCACACTCCCACTTGGATTTTATTTATTTTACATATATATAATATATTATTAATATGTATTGTTATATATTATATTTTTATATTATTTATATTTATTTTTCTACCTTCTATTTTTAATCTCCTCAGTAGGCAAGGATAGGTAGGTTAGTCAGTCAGCTAGATTTCAGTGTCTACTGTGTGCTAAATGCTAAGTGCTAATTTGATACATATCTCACAGTCTTCTTCTCCACCTTGATCTGTACCCACTTTGAACATTTGCTCTAAAGGTTCTTTAGTTTCCTTGTCTTCAGTGTACTTTAACCTCCCTTTGTCTGTACCCTTTTGAGTTGAAAAAATACCTTAAATGTTTTCTAGTCCATTCTCTTTCTTTTACAGAGGTGGAAACTGAGGCACTGAGAGAAATCATTTTCCTTGAGGTCACAGAGTTAGAAAATAGCAAATCCAGCATTTGAATTCATGTCCCTCTGACTCTAAATCCAGAGTTCTTTCCATTATATCATGCTCCTCATTGTTTGCTCCAGGAACTTCAGGGATAATTATGTGATAAAAGTTTAGTTCAGCACACACTCATGTGAGCGGTCTAGGGCATGAAATGTCTACAGATGAAGTACCAACAACAACAAGCCTTTGGAATTAGTTAACGAAATGGATTAATCTGCTGAGCAAATTGGATTTATTAGCAAATATCAAGGCTATCTTTTGTGTTCTCATCATTTTGCTAAACATATGTCCTGATATAATCAAGGTATAATATTAAGAAATGTTCAGTTTTTCAATTTATGGAAAGGTCATAGCTTCAAATGGTAGTTGACAACACGTGTTGATAGCATATTAACAAATCCTCACATTTACCCAGCATTTTACAGTGAAATTCTTCAAAAACGACCTTATGAATGATTATTGCAAGCATTATTACCCCTGTGTTGAGGAAGTTGAGGCTCAGAGGTTTCATCTAGTAGGTGATTGAGCTGACAATGGAATCAACCAATCAAAAAGCAATCATTAAGTGCCTACTAAATGTCAGACTAAAAGCTTGTCTTCTATTAACGTGTTATGAGAGTACAAAACAAGTACAGGATACATACAGGGTAAATGTACAGAAACTTGGAGGAGGGATCTCTGATCATTTGGAGAATCAGAAGAGGCCCCTTGAAGGAAGTAGTCCTTGAACTGAACCTTAAAAGGAGAATGGGATTCTGAAGTAAAGTGAAGGAAGATGAGCATCCCAGCCACATGTGGAGGTACAAAGGGCAGAAATGGGATGCCATCTATCAGGGACAGTGAGGGGGCCAATTTTGCTGGAACAAAGAGCAGATAAGGAAGAATAAAAGGTAACTACTTTAGAAAGACAGTCAGCAGCCAGAATGTGAAGTGCTTTAAATGGAAAACAGAAGAGGACTCAAGGGTATGAAGCAGGGGAGTCACACAGGCAGGTATGTACTTTAGGAGCATCACTTTGGCAACTGGATGGAGGATGGTTTGGAGAGGGGAGAGACTGGATACAGGGAACCTAATTAGGAGGCTGATATCTTAGTCTAGGTGAGAAGTGGGAGAGATGTTGAGCACATGGGGTTGGAAACATTTGGCAAATTATTTGACATCATAACAGTAAGGATGGGATGGGGTGAAGAGTTACGGATGACAACTTAGTTGTGAAACTAGATGGTTATAAGGTTGGTGGTGTCTCCAACAAAAGACAGCTATGTGACACTGGACAAGTCATTTAAATTTTGTCTTACTCTTACATAAAATGAGGGGTAGTAATAGCATTTACTTTCTGTGGTTGTTGTAAGGAACAAATGAAATAATATTTGTAAAGTTCTTAGCACAATGCCTGGCACAGAGCAGGCAATTAATACATCTTTGTTTCTTTTAACATAAATGAGGTAATTGAATGGAAAGTTTAAAGGGAAAGAATCTGTTCTAGTTTGTACTTGAAACTAAATATTATGTGACTATAAGTAATTGGATAATAGAATCATAAATGTATGGCTGGAAGGGATCTTGAAGACCATCTGATCCAGCCTGTTCATTTTACAGGTGAGAATATTTGAAGTCCAGGAAAGTTAAGTGATTTTCTTGAGGTCAAACACATGATAAGCATCAGAGACAGAATTTGAATGCAGTTGCTTTGATTTCAAAGCAGCTATACCACATGGATTCTCAGAAAAGCAGAATCATTATTTTAAATCTAGAAGAGACTTGACAAATGAAGAAATTGAGACCCAGAGGAGTTAAGTATCTTTCTGTAAAGTATGAGCAACTTTCCAGAGGACTGCTACTATGAACAGCTTTCAGGATTCTGATTACACAGTAGAGTGAGTTCTCTAATCCATAACAAATCAGAGCAAAATATTCATAGAAAATCAAAATACAGCATTCACAGTGTTACAATTCAACAGATTATCACTAAGATGGCCACATAGTTTTCCCCAAAGTGGTCACAGTTTTGAACAAAGTACACTAATTTAGTCAATCACAAAATCCTTAATCCAATCACAAAATACAAAAGTCAAAGTTCTCCACCCCTAGGTCACAGTAAATCATAAATCTTAATCTTCTCAGTCAGTACACAGTACCCAAGTAAAGTCTCCTTCAGCTTTACTTGAAGCTAGCTCTCAGCTTCCATGGTTCTGCTTTCATGGTCCCAGCTGTCACCTGGGTTGAAAGGCAGGTAGCTCTCAGTTCCTTGTCCAGCTCCTTGTCCAGTTCTTCATCCATTTCCCATTCCATTTTGAAGCTTACAGTGTCCAGCTCACCTCAAGTCCTTCACAGTTCCTGTTTCTGGGAAGACAAAGCTTAACAGAGCTACAATAATATTCATGCACATTGCAGGCGCCATCATCAATTCACTATCAGCCTTTGAAATCAACTCAGACCCATCAACAAGGGCTGAGAACTCAATACAAACCCTCAACATATAAATCAACACAGACCCACAGACAAGGTCCAAGAGGTAACCACAAATCATCATTAAAGTCCTAGGACCTTCAAAACCCTTCTGCAGGACTTCTGTAAACATACAACCAGAAAATCCTCTTTCAGGGTTTCCCATAAGGTCCCAGGGCTTCTGCACAAAGTATCACAAATATCAACACAGACAGAACAGACAGAGTGCCAGGATGCCACAAGTTTTCTCCTTGACTCTGCCACAAGAGGCCCCTTCTCAATTCTTCCTTTCTCAGCTTGTGCTCTTCCCTATATAGGTATTAGCTCCTCCCCTTCCTGTTGCAGGAATTCATGAGTTCTAGGGTTGACAAGTTGTGGGGTCCACACGTTCTGTTTCTTAACAGGCTTGATACGATTCTCAAAAGAAGCCTGAACTGAAACAAAGTGTGAACTACTTCTTTGCCTGCCATTAGAGTTGCCCAAGATTTTATGGTTATTTAGTGGTGTGGCTAGCTTATATTCTCTGACTCCAAGTCTAGCAGTTTTCAATATAGTTATATAGAAATATGAAACACAATTGGCTTTTTATTTATATGAAAAATATATGCATACTATTTAAAGCACGAGGCCCATTTCACTGAAAATAAAAGGGAGTATGATGTAGGGGATAGAATGCTGAACTTAGAATTAATAAGACTTGGAAACAAGCTCAGCCTCTGACAGTAATATGTGTGTGTGTGTGTGTGTGTGTGTATAAACTGAATTATTGTGGTCAATTTATTTAACCTTTCTGCCCCTCTGTAAACTTCTAAGTCTCTGTGTTCTAAATCATTTGGGGTTTATCCCAGTGGATGGAGTTTTTAAGGTCTGAAGTTCTCACAGGGATGAATCAGAGTTCCTTGACATACTGATAAGAAAAATAGTTTTAATCTAAATTGGTGAATTGATTTTCAATAGAAGTAAAAGTGATTTTCAATAAAAGAGGCATTGAAAGTATCTCCCAGTTCTCTATCATTTTTTAAGAACCTTGCAATTGTTGAATAAATTACTTGGATATGTCATCACTCAAGTAAAAAATAGATTATTGTTGTTTTTCAAGATTTGGCTCAGAAGCAAAAGTCGTCCATTTTTTGGGGCCATCAAAGCCTTGGCATTACAAATATAACCGTCAGACTGGCTCAGTGATTTCGGAGAGCTTGCCTTCAGAATCTCAGCATCATGTCTCATTTCTTGAGCTTTGGTGGAAAATATATGATGAGAGCATTGTGCCTTTTTTTGATAAACTCCAGCATGTAGCAGAACCTGAACCTCAAGAACAAACAGTAAGTAAACTGGTGATTTTACCTACCATCAACCTCATTTTTTTAAAAAATAAAGTTTATGATCACAATGAACTTTAATGAATCTGACACTGGTCTAGCACTTAGACATATGTAATTTGATTTAATCCTTAAAGAAGTGTTATAAAATAGCTAGGGAAAAAGGCATTTTTATCTGCATGTTATGGTTGAGGAAATATAGGGTCAGAGGCATTTAGTTTTTTTTTTTTTTTTTTGCTTTTTTGGAGGGCAGTTGGGGTTAAGTGACTTGCCCAAGGTCACATGGCTAGTTTTTGTGTTAAGTGTCTGAGGCCGGATTTGAACTCAGGTCCTCCTGACTCCAGGGCCGGTGCTCTACTCACTGCGCCACCTAGCCACCTGGCATTTAGTTTCTTGCTGAGATTCACACACCTGAGATCAAAACTCAAGTCTTCTGACTCTAAGGCTCCTCATCTTTCCATTCTATAACCATGCTTCTCCAGCAGTGGGATCTCTTGTTGAAAACCACATTCATTTTCTGCGCTGTAGCATGTAATATGGCTCTGAGTAGCAGAATGCTAGCGATGCAAGTTATGATTATTTTTTAAATTATTGGTTGCATAGAATTCAGTGACAAGAAAAAGAAGATAATATTTAAGAGAATATGAGACACTGGAATGATTTCTCATGCTGAACAATAGGTTATTTAAATTAGCAGCTAATATTTTACAATAAGGACCTTCATCATAGAAAGAGCCACTGATATGAAAGTGGCTAGAATGCATTGTTGATAACAATTTTGTTTGAATAGATATTTTTCTTCCTCATTTCAAATCAAAATTGAAATAGTAACCAGGAAGGGCTGCCGAAGAATCCTTTACTTTTCTTGATTGACATTTAGGTTGGATTTGTTTTTACTTTTCTGTGTAAAGACTAGAATATACATGTACTTCAAAAGAGGTGAATTCTTGTCTTTAGATAAATCTGCCTAATTGAAGGCAGCCTGGAATAATGGAAGGAACACTAGTCTTAGAATCTGGAAGACCTGGGTTCATATCTCCATTTGCTAATTGTCTGATATTGGGGCAAGTCACCTCAATTCTGTGAGGTCTCATTTTTTTAATCCATTGTGAAACGAATGCAATAATTCTTGAACTACCTACCTTAGTGTAGTGGGGAGGAAAATGCTTTTGTAAACATCAAGATAATATATAAATATGAGCTGTCATTATTATGAAAAAGAATTATACTTTTAATTTTTTTAATGATTCCTCACTTACATTTAATAAAATTCCAGACTCATGCGTGTCCAGTCTGCATTCTATTTGCAATGGGGAAATTTGCCTTGCAAAATCTTATATATTACATATAAAATATATTTTTGTATACATTTTACTCTTAAGCAAACTTCACCATTCTTTTAATCAGTGTCATAACATGGTACTATATGAATGAATCAGTGGCCCAAGGCAGTATAGTTATGCAGGATTTTAAAATTTGTTATTACTTTAAGCTGCCTACAACAGTATGCCAAAAGTCCTAATTAAATTTGCCTTTGGTTTCTAGAACTAAAAAGTCAGTGTTTATTTCTATAGTTGACTTAAATCTCTCTAGTCCTTCGATTGGTATGTGATATAGGGTACCTGGAGTAAGGAAAATTATAACAGAACAGTTCACAGTCACTGCTTTGAAGGAAGAAAGAACCTAAAGAAATCATGAAACTATGTGGAGATGCAGAAATCTTGTACATGCATCCATATTTTCATGTCCTATATAGATGTAGTTAACTCTTATGTGTGTTTGTGCATATAAACTATTATATTTGTATATGTAAAGGTATATGTATATATGCATATGTAAAGGAAAGGTGTTTGTATGTACACATATATATATGTATACATCTACACTATATATGCATGTGTATATATGTATATGGGTATGTATGTATATACATACACACATATTTATAAGCATTTTCCTTGGAAAAGTTATATTTATATGAGTTTGCGTGTATACATACCTCTCCACTTTCTTGGAGATTGGGAGAATTATAGTATTTAGGAATTAGAATTATAGTATCATCAATTTAGAGCTAGAAAGAATGGCCACCCTTTCATTTTAGGGTCACATATCTCATAAATGTTTGAGTCAGGATTTAAACCCAGATCTCTTGTCTTCCAAGTCTAGAAATATATTTATTGCCTGGAAAATAGCCGTATCATAGACATTTCAGAAAATTATAAATTAGGCTTATTGGTGCTTTGCTTTGATATAAGCAGTAATGAAGGATATCAAACAGCAAGAAGAGTAGGAGAGACTTTTATTTATCCTAGAGAATGTATAGATTCTTCTCAAATGGAAAAGATTTTTATAGCTGCTTCTTTAGTTTAATATCTGATAGGCACTGCTAAAGTTGTTATAATAATGTCTTGTATCAGATTCCCTATTTAGACAATTGCTGAATAGGACCTATGAATTTGTAAGGAAAACACTTGCTTTTATTTTGTAGGGTAATTCTGCTAAATCTTCTGGTCTAGGGCAGAGGGGCACCTAGATAGAACAGTGGATAGAACTCTGAGACTGAAGTTAGGAAGGGTGTTCTGTTGTTTCAGTTGTGTTGGACTCCACGACCTATTTGGAGTTTTCTTGGCAAAGACACTGGAGTAGTTCACCATTTTGTTCTCCAGCTCATTTTTACAGATGAAGAACTGAGGCAAGAAGGGTTAAGTAGTTTGCCTGGATTGTAAGTGTCTGAGGATGGATTTGAACTCAGGAAGATGAGTCCTCCAGCTTCCAGGCCTGTAATTCCATTCACTGTGCCACCTATATGCCCACTAGTCAGGAAAATCTGAGTTCAAATGCAGCCCTAAACACTAGCTGTGTGACCTTGGGCAAGTCACTTAACCTGTCTTCCTCAGCTTCCTCAACCGTAAAATGGGAATATTTACAACAACACCTACTTTATGGGGTTGTTGTGAGGATTAAATGAGAGGATATTTGTAAGGCCTTTAGCGCAGTTCTCCAGTATATAACAGGTGTGTAATAAATGCTCATTCCCTTCTCCTAGGGCAGTGGTTCTCAACCTTCTTAATGCCGCAACCCTTTAATACAGTTCCTCATGTTGTGGTGACCCCCAACCATAAAATTATTTTCATTGCTACTTTGTAACTGTAATTTTGCTACTGTTATGAATTGTAATGTAAATATCTGATGTGCAGGATGTGTTTTCATTGTTACAAACTGAACATAACCCACAGGTTGAGAACCATTGTCCTAGGGAAAAGAAAAAAAAAGGTGATATTTATCAAGTGCTTTTGATCAATAAATGCATAGTTGTGGAAATGTAATACAAATTATAAAATGTACTGAATTAGCAAATACAGGTAGGAAGTGTAATATACACAATATAATTAAATGGTAATGGGGTAAAAATAAGACATTTCATTGTCTAATTTCTCTTGTTTTATTTTATTTTAGAGTTCCCCTGGTGGTGCTGGTGAAGCACGGGAAAGTTCTAATTCAAACCAAGATGACAGCCAACATTTCCCTGTTCAGGAATTTCCAGAACAGACACCAGAAATAACTCATCCTATTCCGATGCCAGATGAGGTGATTGAGAAAGATGTAAGTACAACTTGGTTTGTGTAGTAGGGTGGAAGCAGAACCAATAAAACCTTCTACCCAGGCACATGGGAGGAGCTCACGTTTGCTGCCCAGAGTGCTTTGTCTTACCTGATAACATTGTTTGGTGCACCTCTCCTGGAAAGCCCATGTCCTCACACTGCTTAAATTCAGAAAGTTTCAGGGAATCCCCCTTTGTTTTGACTTGGTCCATAGCAGCTGGTGGGCGTGCCTGGTTCAGCCACATCTTGACTTTCTTTGGACTCTTTCTTGGCTAACCTTCAACCCAATTGCCCAGGAATAGAGGTTTCCTTTGATTCAAAGCGTTGTTATAATTCACTATTACTGCAGCTATTCCTTGTATTTTTGAAAAGCTACAGTAATAAGTTAAAAAAAAAGATTTATAGCTACTAGGACAAAAAAATTAACTGAAATCTTGACTCCAGGTCTAGTTTTCTCTTTCCTCAGAGCCATAGAACCTCTGTTTTGCATTGTATGCTGGCAGGCTTCTGTTCATTCATTCATTTACCTCTCTGTTCAATCATTTATTTGTTCATTTACCTCTTTACCCAATCATTATTTATTCATTCATTAATTCATTGATTTTTAGTCATTTATCTATTTTTTCTTTATTCATCCATTTATTTCTCTGTTCACTTATCTATTTACCCATTCAGCCATCATTAATTCATTTATTGGTTAATTCATTGATTTACTTTTATCTATTTTTCTTTATGCATTCATTTATTTATCTGTTCATCTATTTGCTCATTCAGTCATTATTCATTGATCGATTTTTTTTATCTATATATTAGTCTTTTTTTTCTTGTTATCCATCCACTCATTTCTCATACTTGCACCTGTGAGGTCATCAGAAGTTCCCAATGAGACATTCTTCTATCAGTACGTCAGCATCTTCTTTGAAACCTACTGTTTGGGAATGTTTCCTGTAGCACTGAGACGCTAAATGATTAGCTTGGAGTTATAGTCAGTATGTGTCAGAGGTGGGACATGAATCCAGATCTTCCTGTCTCAAAGACTATCTCTCATTATACAATACTACCTCTGTACCTTTAGTTAGAGGCAGATAGGTATTGTAAGGAACAGAAGGAATGGACCTGGAGTTTGGAAGATTTGAATTCAAATCCAGCCTTAGAAACTTACTGGCTGTGTAACCCTGGACAAGTCACTTAACTGCCTCAGTTACCTCGATTGTAAAATGGTAGCACCTACCTCCAGGGTTGTTGTGAGAACCAAATGAAATGGTATTTATAAACGACTTAGCATAGCGCCTGACTTCCAGTGGGGATAATAATAGCACCTACCTCCCAAGCTAATTTTAAGGACAGAAAGAGGCATTTGTAAAGCACTTGGTAAACCTTAAAGTGTTATATAAATATTATTATTAGTTAACTTTGCACATTCACAAGAGATATCTAAAGAACACTTTAAATGATTGGTGTAGACATCTAAAGTCATGTATATCATTATTGTGCCTAATGAATTATGTCTGCCAACACAAATTAAAAGAAGGCATCAGGTTGCTAGGGTAAAATATTTTCATTTTTTTTAAATTATGGTTTATTCACTCTGTTTCTCCAAATGGAATAGTTTTCTGTGATGTTAGAATAAATTCCTGATTTTAAATAACCACGTTCAAAAGAACTGTTCAGCTTTTTATCTTCCTGATGAAGCCTTTACTTTGATATGTAAGGATGAGTTTGGACATGGTCATGCAGAGGCAGTGATGCTTTGTCTGTCTGATACAGCTCTTGGTAGCACTCTGAAGGTGTTTGATTTCAGCTTTTAAGCTGATTGCTATTATGCTATTATGAAGTACCCAAATAATCATATGTAAAACATCACATATTTAATACCACATATCATTTATATCACTCACAATGTATCACTTATATTTCAGTTGCCCCATCTTTTAAAAATATGTAGTTTTTTTCTTTTTAAATATTTTTTCCAATTACATGTAAAACAATTTTAACGTTCTTTTTTTTCCCCAAATTTTGAGTTCCAAGTGCTCTTGCTCCCACCTCCCACCACCTTTGAGAAGGCAAGCAATTTGACAAAGTTTATTCATTATATTTATTATGTAGTTCTTGACCATGCCCTTGGTCATGTCATTGTACTCTCATTTTTCTTTTATTTTTTGGGTCACCTGCAATTTTTAGTCTTCTGAAAACATCACACTTCACAATGATGTATGAAATAAAGATGTTCTTAATTTCATCAATCAGCATTTCCTGAGTTGCTGAGCTCACATCAGCATATGCAAAGTGAATAAAACTCCCTATGCCTTTGAAGGTCAGGATTGAGGTGTTAACATGAAATGTAGCACTTCCTAACTTTAACCCTTTAATCCCAACTGTAGTAAATAGAAAGCTGGCTTTGGAGGTAGGGATATCTAGATTCAAGCCCCACTCTGACATATACTGGTTGTGGGACCATCAGCTAATCACAGCCTCTCAGTTCTGTAGGCATCTCTCTGAGACTAAATTTCAGAGAAGGTTCAAACCTATATTGGTTGCTCCTTACCCAGTTAGTAAGTAACTTACTGTTAGTTTGCAGTTATGTATAAAAAAAAACCATATCCCATTCTGCAGCTGGAGACCAGACTCTGATTCTGTTTTTTTTTAAATCAATATTCACTGCCAATGTTTAGCACACATAATGACTTTCTCAAGTGTTTTTCTCCAAACCATTTCTCCAATACCTGCAGTTTTAATTTATACTCTAACACTTGACCATCCTGGTCATGTACACAATAAAATAAAGTGGATGAAAAATACTTATTGGCCAGATTGTTAAGTACATCTGGATGATAAATCTCTTGTAGTGTGCATAATGTATATTGCTTGGGCAGACAATTTGGACAGATAATGAGCCAAGTCCAGAATTGAACAGGACAACAATGTGCTAGATACCACCGGGGAAACTGCAGAGAACTTTAAACTATTCCATACTGCTCATTGCCGCGGTTGTAAAATGAAGCTTCTCTGGATAAACCTTTATAGTTGTGAATCACAAACCACCATGATATCAGAAGAATCACAGTTTCAGTTGACCCGATGACCAAGAGAGAATTGAATGAGTAATGTATGTTAGTAAGTTAGCATATTATTAACAATGATGATTTGTATGTGAGACATAGGGTAAATTACATCATCAGAGACTAATAAACCCTTAAAAGGTGTGGGTTGGGGGCAGCTAGGTGGCGCAGTGAATAGAGCACCGGCCCTGGAGTCAGGAGTACCTGAGTTCAAATCCGGCCTCAGACACTTAACTCAAAAAAAAAAAAACTAGCCTGTGACCTTGGGCAAGTCACTTAACCCCAACTGCCCTCCAAAAAGCAAAAAAAAAAAAAAAAAAAAAGATGTGGGTTGGTCATGTATCAAGAGTAAGATGTAACCAATGGCCAGTTTGAATGATTCTCCAGCATCTGTCATGTATTTAAAAAATCAGAGGAAGGAGAAGACATGTGTAAGAACTGTACAGCATGAGAGATTATGAAAATATTATACAGATGGACAAAATATAGATCCAAGAAAGTACAATACTTAATAGTCTTTGGGTTTTAAAGATGTACTTGATATTTTTCTATTTGGAAAATCATTTTTCATGTTGCTTGACTGCCACCTGCTGATCACCCACAGGATCATAATGTTTCTGAGCTGGAAAAGACTTCATAGGTCATTTGATTGAGCCCTTTCATTTTACAGATTTGGAATGAAGACTCACAGATATTTAGTGAGTTAGTCAAGCCCATAGAGTAAAAAGATCAGAACTAAAACTCACTTTTGTTGATTTTTAATCTCCTGATGTTTTCCATCATTTTTCTTTTGACAGTGGTATGATATAATAAGTGGATTTTCCTAGATTCTTTTCTTTCTAAATTGATTTTAAAAGAGAAGAATTGGGGTGGCTAGGTGGCAGAATAGAGCACTGGCCCTAGAGTCAGGAGGACCTGGGTTCAAATCTGGCCTCAGACACTTGATGCACTTACTAGCTGTGTGACTTTGAGCAAGTCACTTAACCCCAGTTTCCCTCCAAAAACAAACAAAAAAAGATAAGAATTTCCTTTCTTGATTAAAGTCCAGTAGTCTGTCTCAGGCAATGGCACAGAGGGATATTTATGGGAAGGCATATCTATCCTCCTATATGCCAGTCTCCAAAAGTTGGGGATTCATGCTCCTTTCCCAAGATAACACAATATGAATTTGTAATTAATCTTTTAAAATGAACTTATTGAACCTCTTTACTTGGCTTATGCCATCTCTTCAGAAGCAGCAATAGATAATGATGGTGAGGTGGCATTGGAGTCAAGAAGACCTGGATTTAAGCTCTGCATCTGTCTTATACTGGTTTTATGACCAATGACCACGGGAATCTCACTTAGGCTCTGAGTGCCCCAGGCAAGTCTCTAAGATTCTATGTTACAGAGCAGGTGCCATTCTGTATTGGCAGAGGGAGCTCCATACACACACACACACACACACACACACACATATACACATACATATATACGTACATACACAAACACAGACACACACACATATGTGTATGTATATACATACACAAACACAGACCATATATATGTATACGTGCATGTATGTGTATACATGTATACACACGTGTATAAATGATATTTTTTAAAAATAAACACATTGATCGTCACTTGGATTGATGAATTCCTTAAGCTTATTTTCCACTGCGAAAAGCAGTATTTCAGTGCGTTACTTAGTTACTTGAATAGGTCTTTGATTTCATCACAGTGGGTTATACTTCCAGTAATATGACATAATCTACCCATATCTCATACTTTTGTCCTTTGTAAGCATTTCCAAAATCCTTCAAAAGAGTCTTTATCCAATGTACTTACTGAGATCTTTAGTTCTTTTAGTTGTTGTCCTTTGCACACAAAGTGGACCAAAATGATATCGCTAAATTGGGGTCAAGGTACAGTGTGTCTAACTGTGGTTGATCAGACCAGTATGAGCTTGGAAGGCTACAGGTTAATCAGACCAATAAGTGCTCAGAGGACTACCACATGTTGGGCACAAATAGTCCAATGAACATTTGGATTGGAGATTTCTCTCAATTTCCGTGTCTCACATTTCTTTTGAGCCACTGCAATTCTGCTTTGTTTATAGAGCACAGAGCCTTCTTTGATGCAGGCATGCCATGTTGGGTGGTCCTGTGCCAGTGTCTCCCATGTCACACAATCCATTCTGAAGTTCTTTAGAGAGACCTTGAAAATGTCCTTGCATTGCTTAAGCTGACCTCTGTGTAATCACTTGTATTATGTGAGTCTTGGTAAGACAGTCTTTTAGGCAAATGTATGTTTGGCATTTGAACAGCATAGCCAGTGCATTGGAGTTGCTCTCTTTGCAATAGAGAAAGGACCTCGGAGTCCAGTGCTTTAATTTTGCCAGATGATCTTCAGAATCTTCCTAAGACAATTCAAATGGATGTAATTCAATTATCTGACATGACTAGGGTATACAGTTTAGGTTTCACAGGCTTACAACAATGAGGTCAGCACAGATTAATGACTTTTCTCTCCCACACTTTATGTCTGTTAGAATTTAGTGAATATACATGCAGCACTTGGGCAATATAGCTGATGATCTTCACTCTAGGTTTATAACTAGATCACCTTTACCTGTGATAGCTTTACTTATTAAAGTTTGCGAGTAATCATTAGTATTAAACTACAGCCTCTAGACACCACTAATATACATCTGTATTGATTTTTTTCATCACCTACAATTGTTTTCTCCAAAATTTATTTTAAACTCAAACACCAGTACACAAATATAGAATAGAGAAAATAAACAGAAACATATCATAACTCAAATATTGGAGTTTAAATGCGAAGTTAGAAAGAAATAAAAGCATATCATGTGCATAGCAGAACATAAAAGAGGATTCAAAATATGTAACAATAAATTTTTATTTCAAGATATCAGTTCTTTTTAATTGTGAAAAAAGAAATTATTTTATCCATCTGTGTAATGGGCTACTGAAATTTTTACATAAAACAGTGATAACAGTATATGAACCGGTCCCAGAACCATTTCTAGGTGAACCCTACTGAATGTGTGAGGGAAGTAATAACGACAACAATGTTAATAGCCATTATTATTATAATTATTGTTGGTAAAACCACTAAAATGAATATAAGTTCAAGTGCTTATATTTGAAGAATTATATTTTCATCATAAGCTGACAAAACGATACATATTTATATGGGGTCAAATATTAAATTTTACTGCAGTGGAATAATTCTGTTTCTGTGGATTTCTAAATTGTCCCAAAATGCATTTATTTAAATTTTAGATTTGCCACTTTATATAAAGTTTAGAATGATTTGCATTATTTTTCTTACCAGAATAATTGCGAAAGAATTCCACTCCAGAAGGGTTATAGAATATTACCAAATTATTACCTTTATATAAGAAAGTCTCTACTCTTAGAGACAGGGTAAAAATTAAGAACTTTAAATTCATCTTAAACATTTGACTGTAGATATTGTTACTGCCCACCACACAATCTTTATGGTGTGCTTTACTACTTTAAGTTGTTAATTGACAAAAAGAGGGGTATGCGAATGCCACTGTTACTGCACACAACACAATCTTTATACTGTGTTTTACTACTTAAAGTTGTTAATCAATAAAAAGCGGGGTAGGCAAATCGTATGAGATCTCATCAACTTTGGTACTCCACCTCATCACGAAATGTGGCTCTGTGAATGTAGGATGGAACCATCTCTACCACACCCTTGTGTGGGAATGCCTTGCTTTTCAGCTCCCTTTTGTGTGTTGCTTTTCTGCATTAAATTGTAAGCCCACTGGGGACTGGAATTGTCTTTCTTTTTTCCTTATTTGTATCCCTAGAGCTAAGCACAATGCATTACACATAATAAATATTTAATAAATGTTTATCAACTATTGGGAAAAAAGCCCATATGATAAACAATACTCTTTGTGTTACAAATTGTCCATCTTTCTTTTTTGCTTCCATGTGAGTTTTCTTTTGTTGTCTGCTGTGAACTTTTTTACTTTCTTCTTTATTTCTCCTCCCCCCCAACGTCTTCCCAGAAAGCCACAATAAAGTTTGCATACGTTTCTCTCTAGCTATAAATATATACATGCCAGAATTGGGGGGCGGAGCCAAGATGGCAGCATAGAAGCAGCAAAGTTCTGCAGCTCCCACACAGCCACCCTGAATACTCATAAAGTTACAACTCTAAACAAATTCTAGGGCTCTCAGACTCACAAAAATACAGAGAACACATCGCTCGCTGAAGGCAGCTCAGGGCCTCATCGCGGCAGGCCGGGAGCCGTGGCCAGCCCAGCCTGAAACCAAAACCATGGCCAGGCCCCAGGGCAGTCGGGAGGAGCAGAGCCTGCCAAGCCACAGCGTGAGTCTACTTTAGAGAAGATCTACAGCACCTGGAGCATTCTTCATATCTAGAAAACCAGGATTAGAGAAGGTCAGTGAAAGTAGAACTTTCAAGCTGAATTTGGGGGAGGAAAAGCAGTTTGGTCAGTCTTGCCCCCAGGGCAAGGAAGCAGTGGGGGAAGGGCAGGAACTGCTGTAACCAGTGGCTGCCCCTGCTGGGCTGCTTCAGAGCCCTTAGCTTGTGGACTCCACAGGAGGGCTGAGTTGATTGATCAGGGCCAAGTGCTCTTGCGTTGAGCAGCCTGGATGTGGATCGTGGTCCTGGGTGGTGGTCCTGGTGTGTGCTTTCAGCAAGCAAAAGCTGGTGGGGGCTGTAACACTGCCCTAATAGCTCTGGCAGCTGGGAAACCCTTAGCAATTTGGAACAGAGCTTTCCCCCCTGGAAGCAGAGTTCCGCAAAGCTAAAAAAAACCAACCAATTAATTGATTGGCCAACATGAGGAAAAGGAAGCAAAATAGGAACAGCAATAAAACTCTAGAATCCTTTCTTGTGGACAAAAAGGATCAAAGAATGGAATGGGAGGAAGACAACACAGTCAGAATTCCCACACCAAATGCTTCCAAAACACTTGAAGAATGCCTAGCAGCTATAGATCAACTGAAAAAGGACTTTGAAAAACAAATAAGAGAAGTGGAGGAAAAATTGGGAAGAGAAATGAGAATGATGTGAGAAAATCATGAAAAGAGAGTCAACAACCTGACTGAAGAAAATAACACTTAAAAAATGGATTAACTCAAATGGCAAAAGAGGCCCAGAAAGCCAACAAGGAGAAGAATGACTTAAAAAGTCGAATTTCCCAGATGGAAAAAGAACCTCAAAAGCATTCTGAAGACAATAATTCCTTCAGAATTAGAGTGGAGCAAGTGGAAGCTAATGACTTTATGAGAAACCAACATACTATTAAACAGTTACAAAGAAATGAAAAAATAGAAAACAATGTGAAATATCTCCTTGAAAAAACCACTGACCTGGAAAATAGATCCAGGAGAAAAAATTTGAAAATTATTGGTTTACCTGAAAGCCATGACCAGAAAAAGAACTTGGAATGCATCCTTCAAGAAATCCTCAAAGAAAATTGCCCTGATGTTTTAGAATCAGAGGGCAAAATAGAACTTGAAAGAATTCACCAATCACCTCTTCAAAAAGATCCCCAAAAGAAGACTCCTAGAAATGTTATTGCCAGGTTTCAGAATCCCCATTTAAAGG
>CM053600.1:14941371-14971852 GCA_028646575.1 Pseudocheirus occidentalis | reverse complement strand
TAACATTCCTAGGAGTTTTCTTTTGGGATCTTTTTCAAGAGATGATGGGTGAATTCTTTCAAGTTCTATTTTGTCCTCTGGTTCTAAAATATCATGGAAATTTTCCATGAGAATTTCTTGAAGGATATTTTCTAATTTGTTTTTTTTTGTTCATGGCTTTTAGGTGGTCCAATAATTTTTAAATTGTCTCTCCTGGATCTATTTTCCAGGCCAGTGATTCTTTCAAGGAGATATTTCACCTTGCCTTCTATTTTTTTCATTTGTTTGGATTTGTTTCATAGTGTCTTGATTTCTCATAGAGTCATTTATTTCCATTTGCTGCACTCTAATTCTGAAGGAATTGTTCTCTTCAGTAAGCTTTTGAGAATCTTTTTCCATCCGGTAAATTTGGCTTTTGAAGGCATTCTTCTCCTCATTGGCTTTTTTGCCTCTTTCACCATTTAAGTTAATCTATTTTTTAAGGTATTACTTTCTTCAGTCAGGTTGTTGTCTCTTTTTTCATGATTTTCTTGCATGATTCTCATTTCTCTTCCTAATTTTTCATCTGCTTCTCTTATTTGGTTTTTTAAATCCTTCTTAAGCTCCTCTATGGCCTGAACTCAGCTGGCATTTTTCTTGGAAGCTTTTGTTGTGGGAGTTCTGATTGTGTTGTCTTCCTCTCATTCAATGCTTTGATACTTTTTGTCCCCCCAAAAGGAAACTAAAGTTGGATGGCTGTGCTTGCTTTGCTTCCTTTTCTTGCTCATGTTGCCAGTCAATTACTTGACTTTTGGGCTCAGTAGGAGTCTTCTTTTAGAAGGGAGAGATTTGTCCCAAATTGCTTGGGCTTTTGCAACTGCTGGGGCTATTAGGGGACTGCTGTCTCTCCAGCCTCCATCAGCTTTGACTCACCGGTCATGCACCTCAGGATCACCACCCAAGAACATGATCCTTATCCAGGCAGGTTAAGGAAAGAGCACTTAGCCTCTGAATGATTGCTTGGCCACCCTGCAATCTGCTGGCTCGAAGCTATGAAGCAGCTATGTGGAGGTGGCTGCAGAGCAGCCACTTCTGCTACTTTCTTCTCCAAATTTAGCCAAGTTCCACTGATCTTTCACTTTATCCTTGTTTCCTATGTGTTAGTAATTCTGGAAACTGCCAGAGCTGTGCGTGATCCACTCTCCTGAAAGCTCTAGCTGTGCCTTGTTCTGGCCACCTTGGGGCTACAGCCCTGGGTTCATGTGGGGCTGGTCTCAGCTCCCAGCATACTGTGATGGACCCTTACCTGTTGGGCTACCTTCAGCAGGAGCCTTGTTTCCCTGTCATTTTATGAGTTCTGGAGCTCTAAAATTTTAGAGTCATATTTTTTAGGTATTTGAGGTGGTTATAGGGGGAGCTCCCAGAGTTCTCCTGCTTCTTCACCACCATCTTGACTCCTTTTTCCATCTTTTCTTTTAGAAAAATTAATTTATTTTTAGTTTTCAACATCCATTTCCTCAAGAGTTCTAAATTTCCTCCCCATTTCTTCCATCTCCTCACCCAAGATGGCTCTCATTCTGATTACCCCTTCCCCCAGTCTGTGCTCCCTTTTATCACACCCCACCTCTCATCCCCTTCCTCCTTATTTTCTTGTTGGACAAAATAGAGTTCTTTACCAGGCTGCATGTATATCTTATTCCTATGTTGCATGTAAAAACAATTTTTTACATTTGTTTTTAAAATTTTGAGTTACACATTCTCTCACTTCTTCCCTCCTCATTCATCCTCTGAGAAGGCAAGCAATTCCATATAGGTTATACATGTGTAGCTATGCAAAATACTTCCATAATAGTCATGTTGTGAAATACTAACTATATTTCTCTCCATCCCATCCTGCCCCTCACATATTCTATATTTTCCTTTGACCCTGTTCCTTTTCCAAAAGAGTGTTTGCTTCTGACTATTTATAATAAGAATGGGAATTTGAAGTTCTCCTCTGCCCCTTAAAAGATCTAAGGATGAGTTTGAAGACCTCCCCTGCTTTGAAAGTAAACTCTGCCCTGGATAGGCTGAATGTAATCATGTGGAGCCTGTAGTGGAGGGAATTTGCTGAAGGGTGCAGCAGAACCCACAGGAAGCTTCCCTGCTGTGAAGATAAACTCTATCCCCTAATAGGCTAAATAAAGTCACACGAAGCCTGTGGTGGGAGGAATCTGCTGAAAGGAAGCAGAACTCACAGGAAGCTGGTCAGAGTCAGAGAAATGGTGGGAGAGAGAGGAGGTTGAATCAAGGAAATAGAGAGGTTCATGAGTAAACATTGATCTTGTATTGGTTTGTGGGAAGGCTGAAGGATGCTGTGGCTCTCAGCATTATTATGGCTTCTTATTATCTTTGGTACTATGATGGAATCAGCACAATGGTTTTGGGATACGGTTTTTTGGTGTCTAAATAAATGCTTCAGTTATGTCCTCTATATGGAGAATTTGGCATATTTTGCATTCAAAAATAGTGCAATAATTATAACCACAGTCTTTATCAGGATTGTCGGTGCTGTAAATATTGCATTGGCACTACACTACTCCCTCCCCCAATCGTTCTTCCCTTCTATCATTCACCTTCCTTATCTCCTTTTGCCTTACTTCCCCGTTGGGTAAGATACCCAGTTTAATGTCAATATTATTCCCTCCTTAAGTCAAATATGATGATAGTAAGTTTCACTGATTCCCTCTCATTTACCCCCTCTTTTCCTCCATGTGAAACATTTTTCTAGCCTCTTTTGTGTGAGATAATTTACCCCATTCTATCTGTCCCTTTCTCCTTCTCCTAATGTATTCCTCTTTCACTTCTTAATTTTATTTTTTGGATGTCATCCCTTTATATTCAACTCATCCCATCTATCTATCTATCTATCTATCTATCTATCTATCTATCTATCTATCTATCTATCTATCTATCTATCCATCTATCTATCTCTCTGTCATCTACCTATCTATCTACCAATCTATCTATTTCCTCCAACTACCATAATATTGAGAAAGATCTCATGAGTTCTACATGTTGTCTTTTCTTGTAATAATATAAACAGTTCAATTTTGATTTCTCTTTCCTGTTTACCTTTTCATGTACCTCTTGAGTCGAGTTTGAAAGTAAAATTTTCTATTCAGTTCTGGTCTTTTCAGCAAGAATGGTTGAAAGTCCATTTCATTGAATATCCTTTTTTCCCCCTGAAGGTTTATACTCAGTTTTACTGGATAGGTGATTCTTGGTATAATCCTAACTCTTTTTCCCTCCAAAATCTTATATTCCAAAGACTCTGATCCTTTAATATAGAAGCTACTAAATCTTGTGTTATCCTGACTGTGACTCCATGATACTTAAATTATTTTATCTGACTGGTTGCAACATTTTCTCCTTGACCTGGGTGCTCTGAAATTTGAATACAGTGTTCCTGGGAGTTTTTATTTTAGGATCTCTGGCAGGATATGATCAGTGGATTCTTTCAATATCTGTTTTACCCTCTGGTTCAGAATATCAGGACAATTTTCCTGGATAATTTCTTGGAAGATGATGTCTAGGCTTTCATTTTTATCTTGGCTTTAAGGTAGTCCAATAAATTTTATATTATCTCTCCCAGATCTATTTCTCAAGTCAGTTGTTTTTCCAATGAGACAGTTTACATTGTCTTCTAATTTTTTCGTTGCTTGGATTTTATTTTATTGTTTCTCAATTTCTCATAAAGTCATTAGCTTCCATTTACTCCATTCTAGTTTTTAAGGAATTATTTTCTTCAGTGAGCTTTTGTACCTTCTTTTCCATTTGGTCAATACTATTTTTGAAAGAGTTATTTTCTGTACTGAATTTTTGTGCTTCTCTTTCCATTTACTCAGTTTTGCTTTTTAAGGCATTTGTCTTCACATTGACTCTTTGGACCTCTTTTACCGTTTTTCCTAGTCTGCTTTTTAAGGTGTTATTTTCCTCAGTATTTTTGTGTCTCCTCTGCCAACTTATTGATTCTATTTTCATGATTTTCTTGCATCACTCTCATTTCTCTTCTCAAAATTTCTTTTACCTGTTTTACTTGTTTTTCAAAATCCTTTTTGAACTCTTCCGTGGCCTGAAACCAAGTCATATTTTACTTGAAGACTTTGGATGTAGGAATTTTGACTTTGTTATCTTCGTCTGAGTGTGTTTTGATCTTCCTTATGGTAACTTTCATGGTAACTTTCTATGGTCAAATTTTTTTTTCTGTTGTTTGCTCATTTCCCTAACCTATTACCTGATTTTTAGGTCTTTATTAAAGTAGGGCTCTGCTTTCAAGGGGGAGGGTGCCCTGTCCCAAGATTTAGGGGTTTTATGCAGTTCTTTTTCAGAGATACTTCTAGGTTTCCAGTTCTTCCAAGGTGGTATGATCTAAGGAGAGGTGTTTATTCCTCTCCTGACCTGTGCTCTGGTCTTTGAGTAATTACAAGCACTCTTTTCTGCGTTGGAATTGTGAAGAGGGACCTTGCTCCACTATGATCACAAGCTCTTTTGAGCTAGTGCTACTGCTCACTCTGACACTGCCACCCAGGACTGTAACCTAGATCTGAGTATAGGCAAAGCAACAGAGTCCTGTCTCACTGGTAGCAATGAGACCATTATAATCTCCTTCTGACCAGTTGTTCTATGCCCTTACCATCTGTGGGTTGACAGCTCCAGAAGGAGCAGCACCTGGAAAGGCCTGTACTACCCTGCCTCCTCTTCCCCCCTCATACGACAGCCCTTTCCTAAAAGTCTCCTAAGTTTCTAGGGCAGGAAAATTGTTTTACTTCGTCTTTTTATGAGTTCTGTTGCTCTAGAATTTCTGTAGAGTCAACATTTAAAGTATTAGGGGAGGTTTGAGGGTGTCTTGACTCCACCATCTTGGCTCTGCCTCTTAAAGGGATTTAAAAAAAGTTATATCCTCAGTTCTTAGCAGAGTGTGGCACATACCAAGTGCTTAAGAAATGCTTGTTGATTGATTGTCTAAATTCCAGTGCCTGTTTGTCTCTTTCTTCTTTCTCTGGCTCATTTATTGTATGAGTTTATTTCTATCATTGCATGTATCCTGGTGCAGACTTAATTACCAAGGACTCACTCTTAGCTTGACAAAGAGCTTTTTGCTCTTCTAACTTTGCTGTTGTTTCCTTCTGTGAAGTCAAAGTAGATGGGACTGTTTTTCCTTACTACTAAATACTCACTCCAGTTGTATGTTGTGGTTTTATGACATCCTTTTTCTTCAAGATTTCCTTTGTTGATCCTTCTAACTTCATTCACTACTATAAAAATATAGAGGCACATAGTGTTCTTTTGTCCTGCGTCCCACATAAGCTTGGCTTGGCCCCAGTGAACTTCCAATACTCTCCTATTCTTTGTTGTCTCCCCTTCTGGAACATCCTCCTCCTTTCCCTCAAATTCAAATGTTATCCTTCCTTCAATATCCAGTTCAGTTCTTGCCCCCTCCCTTTACATGGAGCATTTCCTGACCACCCTGTCTATAGGTGGAACTTTTCTCTCAACACAGAAAACATTGTCTGTAACGTTCATTTACCATTAACTATTTACTGCCCACTACTGTAAATAATCTTGTGTACTTGCCTTACTTTTATAGGTAGTTTGTAAGGTAACTAACAACTATGAGATTAGAAGGTACACAAAGTCTTACTTTGCCTAATTTGTAGTTTTATCTCTGACTTACATTGAATCCAACTAATTTCATATTCTGGTGTGTGTGTGTGTTTCCTTAATTTTATTTTTTAAGGAATCTCAGGTACTTTTAACCTTGTACCCCTATATGTTTGTTTTTTATTCTTTCAGCAGTCTATTCATTTTCAATAAGCTTTGCAAATTATGGGATAGGTTTCACTCTTAAATACTCAGTCTAGACTCTATGCTCATGAAACCAAGGAAGAATAGAGATTAATCAAGATTTCCCCCTTATTTTATGTGTTGGTCAAGTTACTAGAGCTCCCCTAGACTCATTGCCCAACCTTTTTGGAAACAGACTTAGAATTCAACCAGCACTTGTTAAACAACCATCTGACACTATGATTCATGAACTGAGCTAGGCACTTATAGACACAACAGCAAAAACAGAAAGTCCTTGCCATCAAGGAGCTTCCATTTCATTGGCTTCTTAAGGTTAAAAAAATGGAGTTTAAATATACTATTACCCCGAACAGCAAAATAAATATATACTTCTAATTATATATCACCTATGAATACATTCCATATTATGTCAATATATCAATCTATGTTATTCAATAACTGTTAACACATTTATGCATTAGATTATATTTGAGGGGTGGAGTCAAGATGGTGAAGTAAAAATAGGGACTTGCTTGAGCTCTCCCCTTTAACCCCCCCAAATTTCTGTAAAAATGACTTTAAACAAATAATATATCTCAGCATATCAATGTTACTAAATATATTTAGCTTTATTTATTATAATCATACAATATATTAAAATATATTATAATACACAACATAGGTAATAACATACCAACTATTATTGTGTGTAATATTCATCTTTACTATATATCATATAATATATTGAGATATATTAAGGCACAATAAATATATTAAGATGTATTAAAGTATTAAATATATAAATATATTAACATGTATTAAAATATACATTGACATATATCAATATAACATAAAATGTACTCATAGATCTCATACTAATTAGATATGAACATTTATAATACCCTATTGTATATTTGCCATATAATATTGAATGTATTAAAATATTACATCTTATTTTCCTAAGATGTCTTTTCTCAGGGTACCATCATCATTTGAAATTTTGATATCTTCTCTAATGAAGCTCAAAAAACAAATGATATCCATTTACTATTTTTCAATCAATTTGATGATCCACTTTTCAATCAATTTATTTCAAATTTTACCTTTTACCTTTTGATATGAATATAGTACTACTGTGAAAAGAAAGAAATTGAGCAGAGGTGAGAGGGTCTACCAATTCTACAGATTACATGAATTATCCCAGAACAGGCTTGGACAAAGAAAATCATGCAGAAAGATTATACTTAACTATGAGACACTGTTATGCATTAGGCTAGCTTTTGTGAGACATGTTCAGAATGGACTCTAATGGGGCGGGAAATAAAAGGAGCATTCATTAGTAACATAGAGCAGATAATCATCTTGTTTTTCATCAAAATGGCTTCTGTTCCATATCTGATAGACATTTTAAGCTGGAGATGAATTCAATTAAATAAAACATTCCTAAATGGGAGAATATGATAGATTGTGTACAGAAATGTGCAATTAACCCAAAGGGAAATACAGTTTTGATTGCATTGTGTGAATCTTCAGAACATTTTTATTAAGATACATTTGCTTCTTTAGTTTGCTTTTTTGGGTATTCAGTACTTAGAATGAGTCTTAAGCAAAGACTCTTCAAATGTTATCTTTTTTTTGTAATAGTATTATATTTTTCCCATTATTACATGTAAAAGAAAGTTTTAGCATCCATTCTTCTCCATCCCTTCCTTACCTCTTATCTTCTGAAAATGGTAGGCATTTTGATATAGTTTATACATGTGCTATGAAATTTCCATATTTGTTGCAGTTGTAAAAGAAGAAACAAATCAAAAGATAAAAACACACAAGAAATAATAAAGTAAATGAAAAAAGAAATTATAATCTGCATTCACAGTGCATCAGTTCTTTATCCAGATATAGAAATATTTTCATTTGTGAGTCCCTTTTATTCATCTTGGATCATTGTGTTGCGGAGAAAAGCTGAATCTGTCATAGTTGATCATCACACAATGTTGCTGATACTGTGTACAATGTTTTCTTGGTTCTGCTCATTTCACATTACATTAGTTCATACAAGTCTTTCCATGGTTTTCTGAAATCTGCCAGTTCTTTATTTCTTATTACACAATAGTACTTCATTACATTTATATACAACCGCTTGTTCAACCATTCCCCAAATGATGGACATCCCCTCAATGTTCAGTATTTTTCCACCACAGAAAGGGCTGCTTTAAGTATTTTGTACATGTGGGTCCTTTTCCTTTTTTTTAGAATCCTTTTGGATATAGACTGAGTATCTGTATTGCTGGATTAAAGTGTATGCACTGTTTGATTGTCCTTTTAGCATAGTTCCAAATTGTTCTCAAGAGTAGTTGGATCACTCCAGATCTCCACCTATAGTATAGTAGTGTCCCAATTTTCCCACATCCTATCCAAAATTTATAATTTTCCTTTTTTTCATATTAGCCAAGCTGACAGTTGTGAGGTGGTACCTTAGGGTTGTATGAATTTGCATTTTTCTGATCAAAAGTAATTTAGAGCACTTCTTCATATGCTTATAGACAGCTTTGATTTCTTCATCTAGAAGCTACTTGTTCATTGCCTTGGACAATTTATCAATTGGGGAATGCCTTGTACTCTTATAGATTTGACTCTGTTTTCTTTATGTTTGATAAATGTGGCCTTTATCAGAGTCACTTGCTATAAAGATTGTTTCTCAGATTTTTATTTTCCTTCTAAGCTTGGTTTCATCAGTCTTGTTCTTGCAAAAGTTTTTTTTAAATTTATCATAGTCAAAATGATCTATTTTGCATTTGGTAATGTTCTCTATGTCTTGTTTGGTCATGAATTCTTCCCTTCCCCATATATCTGACAGGTCTGACATTCCTCACTCTTCTAATTTGCTTATAGTCTTACCCTTTATGTCTAAATCATACACCCATTTTGACTTTATCTTGGTGTATGGTGTGAGATGTTGGTCTATACCTACTTTGTGTTCTATTTTTTTTCCAATTTCCCAGCAGTTTTTGTCAGATAGTGAGTTCTTATTTCAAAAGCTGGGGTCTTTGGGTTTGCCAAACACTAAGTTATACACCCTGCTATCTGCTTCCATTTAATGGGAGAGTTCATTCCATTCACATCCATAGTTATGATTACTACCTGTGTAATTTTCCTCCATCCAATTCTTCATTCTCTTGGTCCTCTCTCTCCTTTCATCCTTTCCCTCCTCACCAGTGTTTTGCCTCTGTCTACCATCTCCCCTGATCTGCCCTCCCTTCTGATAGTCTTCTCTCCCCCACTCTTTACTTGATCTCTTCCCATTCTACTTCCTTGTTGGGTAAAATTGATTTCCATATTCAACTAATTGTGAATATCATTCCCTCCTTAAGCCAATACTGATGAGAGTAAGGCTCAAGCAGTACTCATCGCCCATCATCCATCTTCCTTTCCACTAGAACAGGTTTTCACACCTCTTCATGTGAAATAATTTACCCTATTCTACCTCTCCCTTCCTTCTGCACCTCTTGTATTCCTCTTTCTCATTCATAATTTTTATAGCATTTCCCCAAATTCACCTTATATCCATAACCTCTGTGTATGTATATATATGTGCATATATATACACATATATATGTACACATACATACATACACACACATATATAAACAGAAAGAGAGAGAAGAATATATAGATATAAATATTGATATAGATATATTCCTTCTAGCTATACCACTAATGGTACAGTTTAGCTCTGGTAAATCCCTTGTGTTGTCTTTTCCCTTTTTACCCATTTATACTTCTCTTGGGTCCTGATAGTGAAGGTCACCTTTTTGACTTAGTTCTGGTCTTCTCCTTTTGAAAAGTTGAAATCCTTCTATTTCATTGAATGAGCATTTTCTCACTTGATGTATTATGCTTATTTTTGCCAGGTAAGTCATTCTTGGTTGTAGTCCTAGATCCTTTGCCTCCTGGAGTATCATGTTTCATGACATCTGATGCTATAATGTTGTTGCTATCAGGTACTGTGTAATATTGATTGTGACATCCTCACATTGGAATTATTTCTTTCTTGCTACTTGTAACATTTTTTCTTTGACCTCATAATTCTGGAATTTGGTCATAATGTTCCTTGGAGCTTTTATTTTGGTGTCTCTTCTCTGGGGTGTTTGGTGGATTCTTTCAATGCCTTTTATGTCCTCTGCTTCCAGGACATTTCTTGCCAATGTTAGAAGATTGTTTCAGCCTATATTTTTACTGGTTCTGCCCTTCCAGGATGTCTTTTGGGAGTAGTATTTCATGGTTGCTTAGAGGTGAATATGGGAGAGTCACAATTATTCACTATTTACTCTGCCATCTTGGCTCCTGGAAGTCCCCTACACAATTTTTAAAATTTTAATTCTCCCATCCCCTTGAGATAGATATTACATGCTGACCTGTTGAAAGAGTAATATAACAAATCCAGGGACATTGCTAGACAAAATTATGATAGATTGTATTTTATTTTGTTTATGTTCATACCTGGTCTTTCTCAGGGAAGCCATATTGTTCTGTTGACTGCGACAGACTTGGGTCAGTTGGGAATAACTAGGTTCAACTCTAGCCTCTGATACTTGTTAACTGTATGATCATGGGCAAGTCTTTTATTTTGTGTCTTTGTTAGGGACAATAGTATCTTCAATACTTACCTTACAACCTCAAGTAATATGATACCTATAAAGTACTTTGCAAATCACTATGTAAATGTCAGTTATTATTACCCCTCCTTAGGTAGCTTCCTTCTCTTTCCAACGGTGCCCAGTACCTTTATACTTCTAATTGATATTTCAAGTTTTTCTCTGAAACTCAGAATTTTGATCTTCTTTACACTGATAGAGACATTTTTTTCTGCATTTATCTCTATTTCTCCACAATCACTTTACATATATCAGCATCCCATATGTTTAGATATTTTGAAATGATCGAATCTAATCTGAAAAACAATTCTATCCCCTTGGCCCCAGGAAGTCAAATATGAAGGGAAAGTTCTGTACATAGAGATGTATTTATAGGAGCACTTCTTGATAATAACAACCTAGAAAAAAAGATGAATTTCTATTGATTAGAAAATGGCTGCACAAAAATGTAGCACATAGATATAATGAAATATCAGGTGTAATAAGAAAAGAGGGGCTTAAAAATTCAGATAAATAGGGGAAAACTTGTTTATCAATATAGATTAAAAAACAGAATAAGGAGAACAGTATTTAAATTAAAAACATAAATGAAAACAACATTAAAAGGTGAAAGGACTCAATAAATGCAATGGCAAAATTTGGTTCTAGATAAGGTAATTCTCTTTCCTTTTCCCAGAGGAGAAGTGAATATGTTCTGGATATGGAATGTGTCATACACCTTTAGGCATGGTCACTGCTCATTTAAATTTACTTTAATGGTTTTTCTTTGTTATGAGGGAAGGTACTAAGGGTGGAATATATCTAAAAATTGTGATGGTATTTAAAAAAAATGCATCAAGAAAGGAGGGGAGATGGAGAAGGAAGGAAAGAAGGAAGAAAAGAAAGATAGAAAGATAGAAAGACAGTGAAAAGGAAGGAAGGATGGAAGGAAGGAAGGAAGGAAGGAAGGAAGGAAGGAAGGAAGAAAGGAAGGAAGGAAGGAAGAGAAGAATAATTTCTGCCCTATCCAGGAGACAAAATGGGACAAGTATGGTTGGGGCCAATTAACATTCCTCGAGAGAAGAGTGTGGGTGAAGAAACAAAAGTGTTAAGTTCTTATCTGAAAGAGCAACAAAGAGTAAACAGACACCCCCCAAAAAGAACTGACAGAGGTAACCAGGTGATAAGGCTAAACTAAGATCTCAGAAATGAATTCCAGGACAACTGATTCAGACACTGGAGGTAACAGAGTAGGAGAGATAAAGGGGGAACAGAGTTGCTGTATGGAGCTAGGTAGGACAGGAAAAGACTACAGAATGAAAAACAGAAGTCACACAGAAATGGCAGATTTTCCCATGCAAAATTTCTGCCTGAGTCATGCTGTTTCTTGCCTGGAATATATAGACATATCCTCTTTTCCTACTATTTCGTCAGTTGTGTGTTGAGAAAATTCACAGTAAGGTGTTAATTGTTATCATTGACCAACATAGGCATACTTGTAAGAGAAGTAATTCCAGTCTTTACCTGAAAAAAATGAATTTCTAGTGGTAGGATTTCAAGCAGCTAAATGTGTTAATTAATTGTTAAAATAAAGAATATAAATTGGCTCTCTGTCTCAAATACAGACCATCCAGAACTCAAAGTGACCGTGGCAGATGAGGGTAAGAAATACTATTGTAGCTTCTCCAACCAGATAATTAAAGAAGACCCAGAAGCTCACAAACCCCTGACAGGGAAGGGAGTCATCATTGTGAGAGTAAGAAAAGCAACAAGGACTCAAAAGCAACCCAGAGTTTGAATATCAGCTAACTTCAGAGTCCTGAAGAGTCTTTCCTCTCCTCCTCATCCCCCTACTAGCCTGAATCAGTACCAGCACCCAGAGCTAAGCTCCTTGCTCCCTATCAAGGATGATGAGTCCTGCCTCGACCTAGATAAGAACACTTTAAACACTTGCCAGACTGAACTGGTTGGAGGGTGGGTCCCCATTACTTCCAGGACCCTAATGAATGGCCTTATTCCACCAGACAGCCCAGAAGACAAGACCAGTTTCCATAAACTTCTCTGACTTTCCTTCATTTCATAAATACTACTCCCTCAATAAAGCTGACTTGTTTTGCTGTCTTGAAACTCCATTTTCCTTGTACTGAACTACTGGTACTTTGAATCTCCTTGAGCCCATGTTAAGATAACCAGAAACATGAATACAAAGCATCACCACTACTGTCAAGCTTACAGGATTATGACTTGGCTGTCTATTATTCAAACCCAGTATGATAGTTTTGCTGAGACTGATACTGTCTGTGACAGATTTAGCATATGCCTGGAGTGGAAGATTGAAAGAAATCAGAAATTGTTAGGTCTAAGAATATGAGGTATGTGGTGGAACTGCCAACTGGTCCTCTTTATATTTCCCCATCCCTAAATCCACTGAAACTTTTAATTTAGAGGGCTTACAGACTCGGGCTAGAGAACCATTCAAGGTCCATTCATAACTGAAGATGTCTTTGTCAGGGACATGAAAATCCATTGACACTAATTAGAAATATAGGCACATAATTCTGTTCTAATAAGAAACCGCTATTGACATAAACTCATTTATTAATTTTAAAATAACTCAATCCATAGCCAGTAAGTCAATATATATTTTAAATTAGATAAAGAAATGCTACCAAGTTAATTTATGAGCTAGAATGTTTATTTCATGGTTTCTTATACAATGTAAAGGGTGGTAGTTCTTGAGTTTTGGACATAGTTTTGAATTCTGACTCTGCAACTTCCTACTAGTATGACTTTGGATAAGTCACTAAGCCTCTCTTCGTTTTAGTTTCCTTACATGTAATAATGAAGTTAGATCAGGATGGGGAACCTGTGCCCTCAAGGTCACATGTGGTCCTCTAGGTCAGTGGTTCTCAACCTGTGGGTTATGTTCAATTTGTAACAATGGAAATACATCCTGCATATCAGATATTTACATTATGATTCATAACAGTAGCAAAATTAGTTATGAAGAAGCAACAAAAATAATTTTATGGTTGGGGATCACCGCAACAGGAGGAACTGTTTGAAAGGATCTCAGCATTAGGAAGGTTGAGAACCACTGCTCTAGGTTCTTCATAGAACAAATGTGTTTGGATTCAGTCAAAGGGACACACTTCAAGACCTAGAGGGCTACATGTGGCTTTAAAGTTTAAAGCCATAGGTTCCCCACCTCTAGGTTAGATCAATGACCAATTCAGGGTTGACTTCATTTATTTAATTTTTAGGATTTAATTCTTTTTTACTCTGAACTTGACATATAGAACTTTTTTCCAACTCTCAGTGAATGATTCTAGGCTGTCCCAAATAGGATTGTGTGATTTTTGGCATGAATTGTAAGTTCTGACTCTCAGTACTAGCTACATTAATTGGGGAGATGGGAGAAGTTGCTGAGGAAGAGTAATTTTAAAAGGGACATGAAGGGGGGAAAAACAAACACCTTATTAGGTTTGTTGGTTCATGTTGTGTTTTTATTATTTATCTTATAAAATGTTAATTTTTGGTTACTCTGAACTTGAGAAATATCAACAGGAACATTCCTATGTAGAAAAGAACATTATATATGAACTTGCTTATCTCTATTCTATAAATTAACTTTTTAAAAAAGCATATAATAAACCCAACAATTTAGTTAATCTCTCTCTGAATATCCTTCCATTCTCTTCTGTCCATTATAAAAACATTTCATTGATACATTTTTTCTTTGTTCTGTTTTCTTTTTCCCTTTGACACCACTGTCACTTTCTCTGCCCCTCAATATTGCCCCGTCCCCATCCAACTTCCCTGGGTTGATTGTTTTGTTGGTAAGGCTGGTTGACTGTTTCAACATTTAACTTGTTCCAATTTCTTATCTGGACAAGTGATGCAGGGCAAAGCAACACCTCTATGCTGTTGCTGGGTTCAAATCAAAGAAAGAGGCCCCTCATGTTTTGTTGTTGACAGAATATGTATAATCAAGGTAAACCAAGGGTGTGTGAGAGATGGTCTTTCCTTTTTTGCCTCGATTTTGTCCTTGCTCTAACTTCATTTTCACATCAAAATGATGGTGGGAGTAGAACACGCCAGCCCAACACACAGCCAACAAGTGCTTGCAGCCCATGGAAGGATTTCAGGAAGCCCACAAAAAATTTAAAGATGTAACTAGTGCTTTGTCCGTGCCCCCATCAACCCTCCTTCCACTAGTCACTATTGTGCTCATCATGTAATTTGGGGGGCGGGCTGCCAGTGCACACCCTCTCCTGTTTGTCATATGATCTGCATCATCAGTCTGTCTGTCTGTAGTCTGAAAGGAGCAAAAGTGGTATCTTTTCACTGTGCTTTTGGTCATTACTGGCATTGAATAGGGACAAAGTGAGTGGAGACATGTGCCAACACAGCTGACACCCACTGTGTGATGAGTGGCAGCAACATGAGGGCCTCCCTTGCTTTGTGGCCGCCCTCCAAGTCACATGAGTCTGGTGTCTGACACTCAGTTCAGTATTTCTTTGTATGTGAGCAGCTGCTGTGGATATTTTTTGGTTCTAACATTAAAGTTTGGGGGCTGAATTTGTAATATGGATGATAAAAAGGAATGGAAGATTAAATCAGAACATAAAGTATTTAATTCAGCATGGACAAATAAATACTGGTTTACTTATATGAGAGACAAAATATTGGGACTTATTTGCCAAGAAGTAATAGCCTTTCCAAAGGAATACAATCTTCATCACCATTTCAAATCAAAGCATCCTAACTCGAGCAAATTGGAGACCAATGAAAAACAAATTAAAGCATCCGAATTGTTGTAAAACCTCAGTGGGGAACAATGATTTTTCAAAAAAGTAAACTCAGAAAATGAGGCAGGTACTAAGGTCAGCTTTCATATTTCTAAAGAAATTGATTTCAGACATGATTTTGGTTTTGGAGTATGATAAACTAATTGCTGACAAGAAGTGTAATACATTCCATTAACTAAATGTAAACAATAAGAAAACTTGAAAAATGTATTAAAACTTGGGCTGCTTAGTAAAGTAATTTTTTTTGCTTTTTGGAGGGCAATTGGGGTTAAGTGGCTTGCCCAAGGTCACACGGCTAGTTTTTTGTGTTGTCTGAGGCCGGATTTGAACTCAGGTCCTCCTGATTCCAGGGCCAGTGCTCTATTCACTTCACCACCTAGCCACCCTTTCAGTGAAGTAATTTTTTAATAGTAATGTGATTTCATGATAAATAAAAGTTTTTAGTAACAAGTATCATTAATTAGTATTAATTGAAATTTCCCTTTTAATGATACTATTTATTTGCAAAAGTTTCATCATTAATTACGCCTTTACCTGGAAAGTGAGCCACTAACAACCTATCTGTAGCCTGATGAAGTCTAGCCTATTTTAATTCTGGCCCATCCCTATTCCCAAGTTGTGCAGGTCTACAATAGAGTTGACCTTAACTGTCCAGACTTTACACTGGTCCCAATGTCTCAATGATGTGTGTACGTGTGTGTGTGTGTATGTGTGTGTGTGTGCGCGCGCATGTGTACAAGGTCAGTGAAACAGATTTTGGCCACACAAACTAATAGCAATCAGAGGTTTAGAATTAGGAGGCATTTTCTAATAGTAAATCAGACTTGTTGGATATCAAGGGTCTTCATCAGCACTGGATGAAAAAAAATAATAAATAATAGACTTAATCTGAGCTTAGTCCTAGGACATTTTACTCCCTTTAGTTAGCTATTGGCTAATAGGCAAATAGGCTGCCTACTGAGGTCAGTAATAATCAGTCAGTTAATACACATATATCAAGTGCCCATTACATGCCAGGCACCATGCTAATCATAGGGATACAAAAAAGAGGAAAAAGACAGTTGCAGTCCTCAAGGAACTTACAATCTAATGGAGGAGACAACACGCAAACAAATATATGTATATATATTTATAGAAAATAATTAACAGATAAATAGAAAATAATTAACAGATGAAATCCACTGGAATTAAGAGGTTATAGGGTAAGACTTCCTGTAGAAGGCAGGATTTTAGTTGGGACTTTAAGGAAGGCAGGGTCGTGAGTAGTCAGAGTAGAGAATGGAGAGCATTCCGGGTATGGGGAAGGGCAGACAGAAAGAATGTCCAGGGCTGAGGTATGCATTTAAAAATCTGTAGGGCAACAAGATGGCAAAGTAGATAGAGCACTTAGACTTAAAGTCAGGAAAACTCATCTTCTTGAGTTCAAATATAGCCTCAAACACTCACTAATTGTGTTAACCAGGGCAAGTCATTTTATTCTGTTTGCCTCATTTCCTTGTCTGTCAAAAATGAGCTGGAGAAGGAAATGACAAACCACTTCAGTATGTGTCAAGAAAACCCCGGATTGGGGCACAAAGAGTTGGACACAACTGAAAGTGACTGAACAACTATAGAAGTTCTCTGTCATGGGGAGGCTTTCTAGCCACTGCAGCAGCTGAAGAAGCCAACTGTAGCTTTCCCATCATCTGATGGATTACAGAAGCTAGCAAACCTTTCCCTGATAGAGAGAGACACAATTATTTTAATTCCGGTTGTTTTCAGTCAAAGGACAGCACCATCTTTTACTGGAAACTCAACCTTAGTACATACTTCACATAACTAATGAGGCATACTATCTGACTCTATCCATCCACAGCTCTTTCAGGCCACCGTGCTTTCTGAGGCTTCACTTTCTTCCCTCACCAACTTGATCCTATAGTTAACCAGTATTGTGTCCTAACTCTCAAATCTTGTTTCCTTATCCTATCACTTCTCGTGACGTGCCAAACTCCAACCCTATGTTTCTTTCATCATCTATCTTCTCTGTTCTCACTCACATATTGTTAGAAGAAGCTACAGAACCAGGAATGGGGTCACATACATAGATCCTTTACAAATTTGTAGTCCATTACAAATCTGATCTCGAATTCTCACTATAGCAATCCTTTCCTTCTTCTTTGACTAACAAAGACACCACTCCATTTCTCCTCTGACTCAATAAAGGACTTTGCCTCATACTTTACTGAAGAAATAAAGACTATCTATTGTGAGCCCCTTCTACTTCCTTTTGCTTTACTTCAAAGATTGTCAAGACCATTTCCCCAGTCTATTTGTCCCATTCTCTCTAGAAAAAAAGTTGGTTGTTCTTCATTTCAAGTTCATATCTTCTACTCATGCACTCCTTTCTACCCCTTTCCATTACTTCTAGCAGCTTATACCATCAATCATACCCTGTCTTTCTGCATCTAATATTCAATTTTTCTACAATCTGCTGGCTCCTTCCCTACTGCTTATAAACATGTTCAAGTCTTCCTCATAGTTTATAAACAAAACAAAACTTTTGTTTGATCCTGATGTCCCCTCAAGTTATCTTCATGTTTCTCCTCTATTTCATAGAAAATCTCCCAGATGGGGTGGCTAGGTGGCACAGCGAACAGAGCACTGGCCCTGGAGTCAGGAGAACCTGAGTTCAAATCCAGCCTCAGACACTTAACACTTACTAGCTGTGTGACCTTGGGCAAGTCACTTAACCCCAACTGTCCTGCCTTTCCCCCTCCAAAAAAGTAGAAAAATAAAGAAATTTTTTTTCCAGAAAAAGCTATTTAAATTCCTTGCCTCCACTTTCTTGTCGTCCTCTGTCATTTTTCAACCTCTTTGAATTGGGCTTCCAAACTTCCAACTCAACTTAAATATCTTTACAAGGTTATTGATGGTCTTTTTCTTTCTGTCTTAAAAATTTCATCATATTGATGCCATTTGAACTTAGTATCATGGTCATTTAGGGTTAAGCCTCCTTTGTTATAAATAAACATAACAGCACTCACATTAAAGATAGTGACTCTAACATCCTAAAATCTCTGCCCCATGAAGCTCACATTAGTTTTATTTTCTTGAGAAATATTGTATTCATCCTTGAACCTTAATTAATACAAGGAGGAAAAAGCTCAAAGCATTGACTCATATATAAAAACCAGTACAAAAAGACTCAGGAACTCTTCCTTCATGGTCTAACTGGAACACTAGTATGGCTAATAGAGAGACAGAGAAGTTATGTCTAACTAACTCAATGCTGTATCCTTTCTAAATATCTTTTCCATATTATTGCTAAGTAAACTTATTTCCCCCTCCCCTTTTATGAACTGTAAAATGGTCTATATTTTTCATTTATTCCCCATGATGAACCCAAACCATCAGTCTGTCCTGAGACAGATCTGACCTGGTTAAGAGTGGATTTCAATCATCTTTTTGAAGTAGAGAAATGGTGAAGTAGAGGAAGAAATAACTCTGAGATTCAAGTAATGGTCTTTCTGGCTATGGCTGCATCATTTGAGATGGCCAATAAAGACATTAGAAAGCCAACTATTTATGGGCATTCAGCTACTAATACAGATGTGAATGTTCTCTGTATCTTCAAAAAATCATACCCTAAAAATGCTAAATGTTGTAAACAATTTGTTAAATACTCTAAATTGTTCTTTGCTAAATTTACATAACTTTTATATTCGAGAGGGATAGTGATAGCCAGGGCTAGGTCTGGATCCTTCCTAGAGATTTTAATTTAAGGATTATCTAAAAACTCTGGTGAATGAACTAGTGGTACTCTGGAGATCGTTGGTGACTGTACCACATGGCCCTTGTTAGGAATTTTTCATGCGTGGTACTAGGGGAGGCACTTGAAAAGACAATGTTTTCTCCTTCCTGGAACTACAGAGACCTTGAATTGGGAGAGGATGGACAAATGAGTAAAATATCCCAGATTCTCTGCAGTCTAACTTCTGACCTCATCATTCAACAAAAATTGTTCTCTTCAAAGTTACAATGATCTCTTAATTACCAAATTTAGTGGCCTTTTCTCAATTCTCTTCCTTGTTGACCTCTCTGAAGTCTTTGATCCTGGTGATCATCCTCCTTGATACTCTCTTCTATCTAGGTTTTTGTGACACCACTCTTTCCTTGTTCTCCTCCTGTCCTGTCACTACTTCTCATTCTCCTTTTTGGGATCTTCATCCAGGTCACACCCATTAATCATGGTATTTCCCATTGTTCTGTCTGAGGTCCTCTTCTCATCTTTGCTATTTTGCTTGGTAATCTTGTCAGCTTTCATGGATTTAATTCTTTTTTTTAAACCCATGACTCCCAAATCACTTATCCAGCCCTAACCTCTATCCAGATCTCTAGATTCATATCTCTGACTGCCTATTAGAAATCCTTAACTAAATTTGGGCTTACCCCTTTTGCAAATAGTGATCATTCATTAAACAAACACCAAAATAATAGTGGTTTGGGCACCTGCAGAGTATCTGGGGGGTAGCCTTTAAGAGACTGTGGAGCATGTACTGGACACCTATTTCAGAAACATTTATCAAGTGCTTATTATGAAAAAGTCACTAAGCTTAGTATTGGTGAATATAGACTATTTTTTTCTACTTGGGCTGGAGCAATTTAGCAGTTTGTATATAAGTTTGTTTCTTTTTAAAATTATTTTTTATTTTTATTTAGAACTTTATGAATAGAACGAGTATTTCCTCAAAGACCCTTTTAAAATTTTTTTTGCTGCCTTATTCCTATCCCTTCCTCCTCTCACTAAAAACAAAAGAAAAGAAGAAAGAAGGACAATAGGAAAAGAAGAAAGAGGGAAAAAGGAAGGAAAGATGAAAAAGGAAGGAATGAAGAAAAGAAGGGAAAAAAGAAAGAAAATGTAAGCCCTGTAATGAATATCATGATCAAGCCAAAAACGATTCCCATGTTGGCTTTGCCTAAGAAAATGTGCATTTCATTCAGCACTGTGAGTCTATCATCTCTCTGTCAAGAAATGGATAACATGATCATCATCTGTCCTCTGAAATCATGACTGGTTATTGCAATGAAGGGAGTTTTTAAAGTGTTTTTCTTGATACTGTTATTACTCTAGTAAATTGTTCAATTCTCTAGAAGCAATTGGATCATAACTTGAAGACTGTTAATGTTCTCCTATGATTTAATCCTTTTCATTTTGGAATTAGAATCAAAGAAACTAAATTTGAATCCTGGTTATTCTTCTCCCTTACCTTTGTGAACTTGGCAAAGAAGTTCACCTCTTTGTGCCCTAGTTTCTTCATCTGTAAAATGGGGGAGGGATTAATTATCTCAAAGGTTCCACTTAGCTCTCAAGTCCTAAGAATCCCATGTTTATTTCTCCTCATTAGTATCTCATCTTTTACCTCTTTCTTTTCACAACTCCCATGAGTTCTCTGTTAAATGTGAGTGGATGAATGGATTCTGGTTAAATAACTCAGAGCATCTACCAGCTTTTGTTTGTATAACACACCTTTTGATTGTTTGGCACACCTTTATACTTCTTTGAAATTGATGAAGGTCTATCTATCATCCTGGGCATATCTGGGCTTCTCAATGCTAATCTGCTAGGCTTTCCAGTTTTTTTTGCCTTTATTCCAACAGACATACAAAATGAAGTCTGTTGCTTCATCGGCTGGAGAGCATTTAGGTGAAAATGTACTTAAATTTTACTGAGACACTTTCACATCAGATCCCATTGTTTTTGAGAGACTAAATAGTACTGTTTTGAATTCTAAAACCATACACAATTGAGAGCAGTAAAAAAAACATTTAGAAAGGAATCTTCAATGGAGTTGATGAAAGTAGATTAGAGAACTGAATTAACATAAAAGTCAATGCAGAAAAAGGTTGACTGTAAGATACGCAGTAGAATGAGCAAGCCCAAAGAAAGGTGATACTTCAGCTGTGAGTCCTCCAGATTTCAGGAAAAGGGAATACATTGTAGCTGCATCCTTGGGCTAAATTGTCACCTCCAATCTCATTTTGTATGTGTATCCCCCGTAGTCATTACAATTCTCCCTCTAGAAATAGAGAGATGTATGTTTTAACTGATAGAAAAGCCCAGGCACTAATTTTGTTTCATGCTTATTTCTTGTTTTATCAAACACTAAAAATAATTTTTCCAAGTGTTACAGAGACTGTCCTTGTTTTTGCACAATTATACTTGTAGGTGCACAAGCTGTACACAACTCTCTAAAGTTGTCAAATATGTCCAATTTGGTTGAGAAATAAAGCACAGTGAATGTTGACTTTATCCATACAGTTATATTGGCAGCAGTGGTGATGGTTCAAACATTTCCCAGGATTCCCTTCCCTTGCCCCTAAATGGTTAGTAAAGGTTAGACATTTTTTTAAAGGCACAGTTCAACTCTTTGTTATATTTTGAGGATTTTTTATTACAGTAATAAGAGAGGAGGCCCCATGTGTAGAGAGGACCTTGTCATGTGGTTCAAAAGGAGAAAAAAATAGACTCTTTACCCCCAACCCCTTCTCCAAAGACTTTCATCCCTGCTAGGACAGGAAGCAGGAATCTGGAGCCAGAGGCTGCCATTCTTTTCTCAGAAAGAAGGGGAACTGGGATAGAAACGTAAATATCTGTTCTCTTATATAGTACTCATCTAGCAGAGGTGCGGAACCTGTGGTCTCAAGGCCTTCTAGATCCTTGGGTACAGCCTTTTGACTGAGTCCAAGTTTTACAGAATAAAGCCTTTTATTAAGGGGATTTATTCTGCAAAGTTTGGATTCAGTCAAAGGGTCACACTTGAGGACCTAGAGGGCCACATATAGCCTTAAGGCCAAGGGTTCCCAACTCCTGATAGGGTATATCATCGAGTTCCATATACTTTCTGATCAATTTGTCATTTTTTGCAAGGGGGGGGGGAAGGCAAGATCCTAAACTATATATCCAAGGCTTGTTCTCTTCTCCATATAATACCAATTCCATGACGAATGCACATAACAAATAGCAAAAGTTAGGTCATGGAGGGTTTTAAATGCCAATCAGAGAATTGTATATTTTACCCTGGGAGGAATAGAAAGCTATTGATGATTCTGAATAGGGCAATGACCATGTCAGATTTCTGTTTAGGAATATTGATTTATACTGTGGAGAGCAGATTGGAAAGGAAAGAGACTCGACACATTTCAGGGAAGGAATAAAATGCTTTAGTTATTGTGTGGATGGTAGTTTGCAGGACATCTGGAGCCATTTTGAACACACACATACACACATTTGTTTTAAATCACCATATTATGTCACATGAGGGGAGGTATTAAATCAGTGATTCTCAACCTGTGGGTCGCAACCCCTTTGGGGGTCAAATGACCCTTTCACAGGGGTCACCGAAGACCATAGGAAAATACATTGGTTTTATTTAATTTTTAATTTACAAGATCAAATAAGCATTTTCATAACATAGTATAATTGAAAAAATGATTGCACATGAAACTGCGAATCTATTGCATAAATCTTGCTATTCCATTTAAATACATAAGAAAGTTATTGTGTAAATTTCTTTTTCCCTTCCCTCTCTCCACCCTAAAGAAAGTGCCTTATAAATGTTCACTAATATTATCCTTATTTCCTTCCCCATTTCTGGTAATACCTGGAAAACTCTTGTTGATATTCTAGTAGTGATTTAAAAAAACTGAGGTAATGTAAAGGAAAATAGTTTTAAAGTTTTATTTTGTATTGCATAATATGCATGTTGCATATATATGTATATATGTTGTATATATAAACACATATACATATACATACACACATATATATTTATAACAAAGGAAATAGTGCTGGCCACATTTCCTACATGGTGCTCCCTGATCATAAGCAGCCTGTCAAAGGATGACAGTACTAGAAGACAATGGGAGAAGGGAAGGGTTACTGTATATTTTATTATGAATTGACTGTTCAAGAAGTTTTTAGATTTTTTTTAAGTTAAAGAAAAAATCAAAATCCTCTCCAGGTTATGTCACAGGATAGGCATTTGTGGTCAGCTTTTTCTTTTTTCAGTCATCTTGTTGACCTTAAGAATGTAATTTTATGATGGCTAAAATTATGAGGATATATGCTCAAATTTTTAAGAAAAATCCTTATTGCCCTATTATATCATCTCATTTTTAAGCTGAAAAAATGAGACCACATTTGTTGTACTTTGTATTTGTCTCAGAGAAATACATTTTTGAAAATTGTTGGGAGGCAAGTACATGATGCAGTAGGAGTCCTGAAGTCAGGAGGACCTGAGATCAAAATTGGCTTCAGACATTTACTTGCTGTGGTACCCTGGGCAAGTCATTTAACTTTAATTTCCTTGAAAAAAGAAAGAAAATAGTTCAACCCTTTTGCCAAAATTAAAAGAAATTATATAGGAACTAGTCAAGCTCTGTTTAACAAAGAAGGACAGTAAACTGGACTGATTTTAGGAAATCGCCAAGATCTTGAACTAACCTCAGCTTTCCACAAAGGCAAAAGACTGTTTTTCTTAATACCATGATTTTATTGGTGTTGCCATATTGCAGCATGAAGTGGGATGCAAAAAGCTCCGAAGAATTAAAAATGAGTATCACATACAAGGTAATAAAGAGGCATATGGTAGTTATGACTGCATTACACTGGAGAAGAGCCTTTTCCTCCCACCTTCTCCCTCAGAGTGGAACCTCTTTGCCCCTGCACTTTCTCTGGGCTGGCTCACTCAAATTCAGCCTGTAGTCATACTGGCAAGTAGGGGACAGTAGAAGGGAAATCCCAGATCCTAGGCATCTATATATGTCTATACACTGCAAGGGTTCTAGGAATAATAACATTTGGGGGAAACACTCCTACTCCATACCACTGTAACTCTTGAAGCATACTCTCAGTGTGATTTTCATACTTAAATATAAAACTTACTAAACAAAAAACTAAAAGCAAAGAATAAATCACAAACCCAATGTATACAGTGTCTGAGGGGAAGAAAGTTGACACATACTTAAGAGAAATCTAGCTGGGAGGTACATAGCTAAGGAGCAACTTACAGCTCTAGAATACAAGCTTCAGTGTCCTTGGTGTTGTTAGTGTCCAGTCTGTACCATGTCTCCATATGGGCGAAAACACTTTTCTGTTACCTGCTCTCCTTTTAATCTTTACAGCTACCCTACTGAGCAAAATTGCTTCTCTGTTACTACTGGGCCACTGAAGCATTGTCAGGCTTTTAGGAAAGATTTCTCAGCATTATATTCAGTGAAACAGAAACTGAGCCTGTGTAGTTGTCTGCCTTCTAGATCCGTTCCCTTAGCTGGGCACTCAATATCAATACAGACTCTATTAGTCAGGCACTAACATATCAGGATTCTGTTTTCTCCACCAGCTTCTAGTAACAGTTCCTCTCTTTCAATCACTGTATCTCCAATAAAACAAAAAACTGTAAAGTTTGTCATTCTTTTTCTTTAACTTCCTCTTAAGCTGTTAGGACAAACTCAACTAGAGGGAGATCCCTGCCGGCATATGTAGTCTTCGAAAACCACAAATTAACATTATGTCATATTGTATTTTTATTTGTTTTGTTAAATATTTCACAATTAATTAACATCTGGTTGGCCCTCACTCTATCAGAGTTTGACATGTTTAGACTAGATGATCTCTAACCTTCCTTTCACCTCTAAATTTCTTTGATTCTCTAGTCTTCATCATTTCCATGCTTTGCTCTGCCTCCATCTTATTTCAGGAACAGCTTTCTACAGGATACTGTTGGACTCATACTGTGTCCATGGCAATCTAGTGAAATTATTTAGATACTTATACCATGAAGTCATCCTGAAGTATTACTCTTCAGGGATTCTTAACCTGGGCTTTAAAAACAATGACACATCTTAATATTTGTACTTCAGTATAATTGGTTACCTTTATAATCCCATATCTTTTACTTGGAACATTTAAAAACATTGTTCTAAGAAAGGTTTTGTAAGTTTCACCAGCCAAAGAGGTCCATGATACACACACAAAAGTTAATACTGATTCTTTTTTAAAATTAATTTTTGTTTATTTTTAGTTTTAATCATTCATTTCCATGAGATTTTGAGTTACAAATTTTCTTCCTGTCTTTCCCCTACTCACCACCCCAAAACAGTGATCCCACTATATGCCCCTCCCTCAATCTGCTCTCTCCTATATCCTCCTCCATTCCCCCTCTGACTCTTCAGCAGGGCAAGATGGATCTCCGTATTCCAGTGCATGTATATCTTATTTCCCAGTTGCATGTAAACAATAATAATAATGTGTGTGTGTGTGTGTGTGTGTGTGTGTGTGTGTGTGTATACTTTAACCTTTGATTTTAGAACTTTAAATTCTAGATTCTTTCCATTCCTCCCTTGCCACCCACCACCCCTGGAAAGACAAGCAATTCACTATAGGTCTTATATGTATAGTTATGCAGAATATCTCCACAATGGACATATCGTGAAAGACTAACTATATTTCCCTCCTTCCTATCCTGCCCTCCACTTATTCTATTCTCTCCTTTGTCCCTGTTCCTTTACAAAAGTGTGTGCTTCTAACAACCTCCCCCCTCCAGTCTTCCCTCCCCTGCATCATCCCCACTTTCATCCTGTTCCCCCCTACTCTCCTGTAGGGCAAGACACCCAATTTAGAGTGTATGTCATTCCCTCCCTAAGCCAAATTCAATGAGAGTAAGGTTGACCCATTCCGTTTTGCCTTCCTGTTCTTCCCTTCCATTATAACAGTTATCCCTTGCCTCTTCTATAAATGATGCTTAACCCCATTCTGTCTCTCCCTGTCTCCTCTCATTCTATTCCTTTTCTACCTCTCAATTTCATGTTTTAAAATATCATCCCTCCCTATTCAATTAATCTTGTGCCCCCTGTCAATGTATACCTGTACACATATATACATACATTCCCATATGTATTCATATGCATATACCCCCTATATAGACATGTGTGTATGTATGCATATATACACATACATACACATGTACATACATACATATATGTGTGTGTGTATATATATATACATACACACACATTTATATTCCCTTCACGTCGTAGTGAGAAAAGTTTCGTTAGTTACAATTATCATTTTTCCATGTTGGCATGTAAACAGTTCAACTTTGATAAGTTCCTTATGATTTCTTTTCCATGTTTACCTTCTCAATACTGATTCTCTATCAAGGAGATAGACTTTAAACTTCTTGGAAACAGGCACTGTACTTTGATGGAGTTTTCTACAAATACGTCTTGAATAATTAGAAAATATTAAATGACCTCTGTTCTTTTCCTCACTCTCGGCATGTGCACAGGAGTGATTATTAAAGAGGAATGAAATCTCCTTTTTCTTCCATTTTAAGGAAATAGGACATACTCTCTGCTTCCCTCAAAGAATAATTTGATGCTGTCACAATTATGAGCCTGATTTAAGTGGTACCTGAACAAAAACTGGGTGAAACTGAACATCTACTCAATCTTACATGTCATATTTTAAGGAAGACATTGATATTTCAATTCAGTTCAAAAACCATTTATTAAAATCTATTCAGTACTGGACAGTGTCCTAGTCTTCATCTTCCTGCCTTTTGTGATGAAAATCCTTCCTTTAAACCCCTAAAGTATGACATATATAGGCAGGAATATTCTGCAATATCACTGAGAGATACCTGTCTGGTCTTTGCTAAAATACACAAAGCAACTTGATTTATGTTGGGATAGCCATGGTTCTTATGTAGAGAAAAACAAGGCTTTGCACTGGTCAGACTGTAGTACAAAACTCAAATGTCTTGTTGACTATAAGGGCAAGAATGTAGATTAAGTGAGTAGACACTAAAGGCTTTGTCATCTTCGATTAACTTTTTCCTTCTATGACTTTATGTCCATGTGAATCAAATAGATCTTGGGAATGAAATGGGCTTCATTTTCCTATCAAGTTGCAGCCTTGGGATCATAGTATTCCATTAAGTGATAGAGGTTAAAAGAAATATTATAACCCTAAGGCAGATTGCAATTGATGGCAGTTTGTTAGCTGGCATATCTCCTTGGGTAGGAGTGGTGGATTTTGTAGTCACAACTATGAAAAAGCTTCACCCTGGGGCAGCTAGGTGGCACAGTGAATAGAGCATGGGCCCTGGAGTCAGGAGTACCTGAGTTCAAATCCGGCCTCAGACACTTAACACAAAAAACTAGCCATGCGACCTTGGGCAAATCACTTAACCCCAACTGCCCTCCAAAAAGCAAAAAAAAAAGCTTCACCCTGCTTTTGTTAGAGAGATTGAGAGACTTTCTAGCCATCTCTTCTTAATAGACAGAAGCAGGGAGCCCAAGAAAAAGTTCTGAAGCTCAATGTACGGAAATAGCGAGCAACTCAGCAACCATGAAACCAATGGAGAGAGTCAAGAGGCACAACACAGTTCCCAGGTGAGGGTGGAGATGTGATGCCTACTAGAGATAGCATAATGCCCAAAGGATATCAGAGACATGCAACTTGGCATGTCCAATGATGACAAAAGAAAATTTTGTCAGCTATTCAGTTTCAAAAGAATGATTTGCATCAGCTGCACATGTCCTGTGAATATATTGCCATCAAATCAGCACACTAACCACATGAATTCTTGTCTTATTTCCTGGCTACATGTGTCCCATGGTCAATCAATTAACAATTATTTATTACCGCCTGTTAAAAGCTATGTGAGAAGGATACAAAGAAAAGCAAAAGCACAGTCCTTGCTCCAAGGAGCCCACCTTCTATTGGGAGAGACAGTATGATACATACCCATAGACCCACATACACACACACACACATATACACATATAAAATACATATAGTAATTGGAAGGTAATCTCAGAGGAAAAATATTGGCCATGTTCTCTCTGCGCAACTTTTCCTAAAGTGGCACTAGAACAGATGTAATAGTACATATCATGTGTTCATGTGTGTAAAGCCAAGCATGAACAGCTTTCTAGAGGATTGCTTCTATGAACAGCTTTCAAGGTTCTAATTACGTAGCATAGCAAATTATCTACTTATTCAATAACAAATCAGAGCAAAACATTTACAGAAAATCAAGTTACAGCATTCACAATGTTATAACTTATCACAGAAATCAAAATACATCATTTACCATGTCACAACTCAACAACTTATCACTAAAATGGCCACATGGTTTCCACCAAAGTAGTCACATAGTTTTGAATCAAGCTCAATCATCCAGAATCTCAATCATTTTGTAACTCAATCATTCAATCATCCTTAAAGAGGCTTGCCTCCCTAAGGGACACAAAGTACAAAAGGTCAAAGTCCTCCACCCATAGGGCACAGTAAATTACAAACCAGTCACTATTTAATCATCAGTCAGTACTTTGTCATCAGTCACTACTCAGTACCCTCTTAAGGGGTAGTGGAAAAAACACAGTCTGTCCACCCCTCAGTCACAAGTAAGTCACAATTTCATCAGTCACTACTCAGTGTCCGTGGAGAGATCTTTTCATCTTGACTTGAGGCAGGTGGCTCCTACCTGAATCCACCAAACTCTCACCTGGGTTCAAAGGCAGACAGCTTCCAGTTCTTTGTCCCTCTTCATGTAGTTTCTGCACCACATTAAAGCTCACAGTATCCATTCCACCCCAAGTCCTTCACAGTTACTGTTCCTGGGGACAGAAAACTTAACAGAACCACAGACAAAGTACTGACACAACAGTAATGCTTCCTCTGGCAGCTCCAGCTGGCCCTCAAAAGCCTTTAGCAGCTCTATTCTCAAAATCAAAATTACTTTCTCTTGTTCTCAAAATCAAAATCAGTTTCTCCTATTCTCAAAATCAAAATCACTTTCTCCATGAAAGTTCCAGTCCAGCAGCAAGCAGTCCAGCTTTTAGATGCTTACTGAGAGAAATTCTCTCTCTGTCTCTCTCTCTCTCTCTCCCTCCCTCTCTCTCTCTCTCTCTCTCTCTCTCTCTCTGTCTCTCTCTCTGTCTCTCTCTCTGTCTCTCTCTCTGTCTCTCTCTCTCTGTCTCTCTCTCTCTCTGTCTCTCTCTCTCTCTCTCTCTCTCTCTCTCTCTCTCTCTCTCTCTCTTTCCTGCTCTGCCTCCAGATGCTTGTCCCAAGAAATTCTGACTGTCCAGCTTGTGCTCTTAAATATTGTATAGCTCCTTCCTGTTCAGTTACTTCCTGTTACATCAGCAACAGGGGTTCTTTGTTCAGCCCCTTACTGTTATGTCAGCCACAGGGGTTCGCATCTCCTGTTTCTTTACAGAAGCTTAATTTGAAACTAGGTGCTAAGTACCTGTCAGCTTTCCAATACAAAGGGATCTTCAAATTTCATTACCATCACAATAGGGATTTTTTTTCTTTTCACTTATAATTACATTCTGTCAGACTGAATGTCTAATTCATTTTTTCTGGGTTCCTGAGGTAGTGCCCCAGGTGCTATATCTAGAAATTTCTTCATGATGATGAGCCTAAATTTGCCTTCCCATGATTTCTCTCTTAGTTTCAGTTCTGCCTTTTGGTACTACATATAAAACAAGTCTATTCCTCTTCTATCCGACAACCTTTTAAATAGCTGAATGAGTATATCATGTGCTCTCTAAGGTCCTCTTTCCTGGGCTATATTTAATTAAATCTTTCAATCCTTCCTCTTTGGGAGTTTTTAGACTTTTAATGATCTTTACTGCTCTCTTACAGATGATAACATCCTTTTTAAAATGTAGCACTAAGAATCAGACTGAGATTTGTCAGTGAAGAGCATAGTGGGACTCTGACTTCCCCTTGATCCAGATGCCATCCTTTCAATTTAAATGAGTAATATGTCCAGACCTACACTTTGGAAAAACAATTCACAATATTATATACAATCTTCAGAACAAGGAAAGTCTCAATATTTTATCTTATTACAGAAAGGAACAAGGAACAAGAGAAGCATCAGCTGGTTTCCCTAAGGGAGAAACCAGCTTCACATTTTAAGATTCAATCAACTAACAAAAGGAATGGCCTAGTTTCCTAAGAGGGATTCAATCAATCAATTAACAAAGGAATGACCTAGTTTCCCTAAGAGGGAGTTGATTCAATCAACAGTTAACAATATACTGATCTTCCACTCCTGGGGTAACCATTAACTTTAGTTTCCAAATAAAGTTCTTAGACAGCCACACAATCCTTCCACCCTTGGATTTCCAACAAACCTCAGTTTAGTCCAAGGGGAGGCCTTTTCTTCACTTTGACTCTGGGTGGTCTCTCTG
>CM053600.1:14923042-14940871 GCA_028646575.1 Pseudocheirus occidentalis | reverse complement strand
CGATGGGCCCCTCCCTGTTCAGGTGTGAATTACTCCCAAGGAGTTAACTGGAAGTAAGGAGCTAAGCCTTTGAGGTGCTAAGTGCCTTTAGTAGGTGCCAATAGAAAGGAGCATGGAAGATCTTCTGATTTCATTAACATTACAACAATATGAAACTAAATGGACTAAACTAAATATAAAAATGGACTAGAGGAAACATCTATGAAAGGTATCAACTCTGGGTCTTTTTCTAGGAAACTGTACCCTTGGCTTCCTAATTAATATGGAAACTGAAACAAGGACCTCCTCAAACCAAGTCTACCACTCTGTCCATTATAATATGTTACTGCCATATAAATGCCACGCATCAATATATTAATGAATAAATCAATCAAAAAGTATTCATTAATGTCCTTGTGATGGTCTGGGAATGAAAAGACAGAAAGAAAAATAATCACTGTCTTCAATGAGCTCACATTCTAGCAGGAATACAACATGTCCATATTAAGTAAATACAAGACTTGGGGAAGGAGAACAATATTAGAAAAATGTTTCAGGAATGCCATTCAGTCAGTCACCTATGTTCAGTGAAAAGAACACCAGCATATACTCTCATTTCCAAGTGTATGTAGCTGTAAGAATTGTCTGGTATGGTGAGAGGGTAATTTGCCTCTCATGGAAGTATGAGAGTCTCACACATCCTGTGGACTAAGAGAGAGAGAAGTGACTAATCCTTATGACACAGCTCCCAGTATAAGATGCCTCTTGCTTTTGCTTTGGGGGTTGGCTGGGATATTGTGCATGGAAATGAACCAGAACACTCTGGTTGTATAACTTCTTTAGCAAAAGTCCATCCTCTGCTCAGGCAAAACCTGGTGCCCCAATGGAATTTTTTCTGTTACACAGAAGCAGGGGTCTTTAAACTCCACACTAACTCAATTCAACAAAGATTTGGTAAGTTCATACTGTCTAAAAGATACCTTGTTAGGCCCTGAGAATGAAAAAAAATAATAGAGTTCCTGACCTCAAGTAGCTTCAGTAGGGGATGATGGAGACAAAAAAAAGAGTCATTCATAAAAAATACTCTAAGTAGAGTTGAGAAGAGAGAGAAGGAAGAAGAGCAGTTTCAAGTAGTAAGTGCCAAACCTTGATGGCATATAAGGATTGTGAAGAGCAAAGATGAGGCTGGTGTGAACCTCAAGTATGGACAAGTTGGAAAAAAGGAAAAAAAAATATGAGAAAGGAGACACGTTAAGTTTGGAGAGCAGCCAGAACCTGGGTGTCAGAATGTCAAAAGTCATCCATTTCCCCTTTTCTAACGTCCTTTTCTTGGGAGAAAGGCAGGATGCTAAGAAGACACAGCTCTCTCCTAAGCATATGACTAAGTCTTCTACAAACTCCCTTCCTCATGCCTACCTTGTTATCTGACTTGAAAAAAGTCCCATTTCCCTAGGCAGAATGGTAAGGTCTTGTTCCATCACGAAAAGCTTTGAGATAATGTTCTCATCTGTCAGTCTCTGCTCTGAAGCATTGGTGAATGGTCACAGAGTACGCAGGTCCTACAGAGTGTGATATATAGCATAGGAATAGGTGTTGCAGAGGAGGGTAGGTTTACAAAAGATAAGAAATTAAATTCTATGCAATTTCAGCTTAACCATAAACCATTAGTGTCTAATGCATGGGTTTAGGAATGTTTATGGTGTACTAGTACTTCTGGAATGAGGGTTGCTGAGCCCTTTTCAAGGCTGCTCATCTACCTTCAATGTCCACCTGATTCACCCAACTTTCTCTCCCCTGTGGCTCCATGAAGTTGTAGCATACATGGCAGCCACACTCTTGTAAGCCTTCTTAGTAGACAGGCTAAACCAGGCTGATGGTAACCAAGGGGCCTCAAACCTGTTGGTGAGTTAAGGAGGTCTCTATCTCAAGTGTATAAAGACTTCTTTCGTGGAACAGGTAGATGAGGATAATTTGTCCCAATGCCCATGAAGACAACTGAAATGGGTGTAGTGGAGTGATTAGAGCTTATTTAATTATAAAAATGCCAAGGTCATTCACAGCATCCTGGGTCATAGCCAATAATCTCGACTTTTGTCTTGCCAATGAACTCTAATGGCTCTGGAAAAGAGTGAATCCAACAATTTTGTGCAATGAATCCTCACTTAAATCCAATTTATATGTGAATCAAAAGATATCACCTATACAATTTTACCATTTTTACCTAACTCAGAGTCTTGTGGTCACAGATGAGTGATGAAATAACAGGTGTGGATACACTGGGAGCTGTAGTCACAACCCAGCACACAGGTGGCTGAGGAGACAGGGTTGTCTTCTCAGTGGATTAAAGTGCAGTGAGATCTGGCAATCATCGAGGTGTCTGAGCAGCCTTTCTAAAGACTGCACTGCTTACCTCTTGGCATGAGGAAGGAGCTAGAAAAAAATGACCTGAAAATCATTTGCTTCACCAAATCCTGATCTACTTAGTGCAGCAGATGGGGATCCCACTCTGCAGTTGAAACACAAAAAAAAATGTACAAAAACTTTTGAAAAGATGACACACTCATCATTGGAACATGGATTGTACACACACTTATGGACAAAGTGAAATTCAGTAGATGTGAAAGATAAACAACTCTATTTGTGGCAAATCAGAAGGTAACAAATCCAAATTGTAACCCTAAGTGAAGCAATGTTGGTAAAGTAGATGTCATAATGGATACACATTTTTCTGGACTGACTGTTGTTATGGTTGCTGACACAGGTTTCACAATCAAAACTAATCTAGTCAATAAGCTTGTATGCCTCCCAAAAGGAATGAATGACAAGCTCATGAGAATGTGATTGCTATTTTCAGGAAATTGCCATGCTACCATCATCAGTGCATATGCTCCCTCCATGACAAACCCTGATGAGGTCAAAGAAAAATTTTATGAAGATGTGAAAACCCTGGAAACACATCATCAATGTGCTTAAAAGAAGACAGGCTTATAATTCTGGGAGACTTTAATGCCAAAGTTAGGCACAGACTATCAAAGGAAGCAAGGAATCTTTAGGAGGATTTATGGATGTCTTTTTGCAGTAAACGTGGGCATTTAATAGACCACATCATTCTAAGAAGAGGAGATAGAAGAGATAGGATGTGATATTTATTAAAATATAGGGGGCAGAGTGCTTGACTGATCTTCCTCTCTAAGCTAAACATAACATTCAACAAAAGTGGAGGCCTTCCAAAAAATTACTACCAGAAAACTCAATGTCAACAGATTAGAGAACTTTTGTGTGTGTGAAGTTTGTTGCTAACTTGGAGGGAAAGCAGAGCCTCCACACAATTGGCAACAGTGAAGCAGAAAAGCAGTGGGAAGCTTTCAGAAATTTGGTATACAGAACCACATTTACCCTTCTGGACCAGAACACTTGCATACATCAAGATTGGTTTGATGAAAATGATGGGAAAATTCAGAAGCATCCAAACAAAAAATGAAATTACCACAGTATTTCCTAGCAGAATAGATTGTTTATTCCTAAGAAGGCAACATTTAACTCCATGCAAAGTAAAGTGCAAATGAGGCTTTGAGGCATGCAGGAAGGATTCATGATTCAGGAAAAAATATGAAATTCAGTTGTACGCTAATAGTAACAACCCAAAGCACTTTTATGATTCCCTGAAGATAATTTGTAAGTCAAAGATCGAGGGTGCATCCCAACTACTCAGTATGATGGGTCCACATGGATTAGTAATAAGGCATGCTCCTGGAGAAATGGGCTGAACATTTCCACAGTGTTTTCAACAGACTGCCTTCAATCAATGCTGAAGTCATTGACCATTTACCTCAGGTTGAAGTCAGTCCCACCCCAGTTGAAGCTCCAACTAAAGAAGAGGTTTTGAATGCCACTAGGTCCTTTCATGTGGCAAAGCCCCTAATGCTTATTTAAATATAAATCTCCCAGCTGAGATTTATAAGGCAAAGTCTGGAGGGTCTATTACTCAGCTTGCAAAGCTGCTGAAATTTTCTGGCTTATATGGCAGGAGGAGGTTATTGTTCAGGAGTTCAAGGATGCCTCCATTGTCCAGAGTTAGTTGCCCAGAGAAGTTCATCAGCACTGTATTAGTTTCATGATAGCATGCTTGCACAGGTTTTGGATAATGGATGACGCTCTCATGTCTTCTCAGTCATCAGTGGAGTGAAGTAAGGCTGTGTTCTTGCTCCCATGCTTTTTATTATGATGTTTTCAGCAATGTTGTCAAATGCCTTCAACGTGGATGAAGATAGCATCAAAGTCAGTAAGAAGACTATTTAACTTGAAAAGGCTATAAACCAAGACTAAGTTGGAGGGAGAATTAGCGTACAATTTTTTGTTTGAAGATGATTATGTACTCAATGCAACCTCTGATGCTGAATATGGATCTGTCCTCTGCTACTTGTACTAATTTCGGCCTGACAATTAGCACCAAGAAAGAGAGTTCTCCACTAGCCAACACTGCCTCATCCATACATAGAACCACTGGTGACAGGAAATGGAGAAATTTGAATGCTGTGGATAATTTCTTCCTCTGAAAACAGCCTGTTCATATCTTTTGACCATTTATCAATTGGGGAATGATTTGAATTCTTATAAATTTGACTCCATTTTCTACATATTTTAGAAATGTAGCCTTTATCAGAGACACTAGTTGTAAAAATTCTTTCCCAGTTTTCTGCTTCTCTCCTAATCTTGGTTGCATTGGTTTTGTTTGTGCAAAACTTTTCAATTTAATGTAATCAAAATTATCCATTTTGCATTTCATAATGTTCTCTATCTCTTGTTTGGTAATAAATTCCTCCATTCTCCATAAATGTGAGAGATGAACTATACCTTGGTCTCCTAATTTCTTTTTGGTATCAGCCTTCACATCTAAATAATGTACCCATTCAGACTTTATTTCAGTATATGTAATGCCAAAGTACTACTTTGCTGCTTGTTTCAGCTATTCAAGTGCCTTCAAGTCTCACTTTTCATTGTCAAGTCTTTGTTGGAAACAGTCTACAGTAATTTTCCCTTAATAGGTCTAAGGCAATTTGAAGATTTTTTTCCTACCCTGCCCTTAATAGGCCTAATGCCTTCATATGGAATCTGTGGTGGGAGGACATTGCTGAAAGAGAGGGTCAGGAAGGGTGGAACAGGAAGGAGCAGAGCAGAGAAAAACTGCAGCATGAGCTGGGGCCAAGAGAAATGAGGAGAGGGCTTGTGATTTTGGCACTGTCTATTTGTTCTGTCTGTGTTGATGTTACTTTGTCAGAATGAAGCATTCTGTCTGTTGAAAGAAGACATTACTGCTGATATAGAAGCCCTGAAAGAAGACTTTACTGCTGTTTAAAGAAGTCCTGGGACTTTACTGCTGGTTTGTGTTTGATTTCTCAGACAGAAGCTTTGTCTGTTGGTTTGTGTTACTTTGTCAGAAAGAAAGTGAATTGAAATGATAGTGCCAGCAATGTTTGTAAATATTTTTGTAGTTCTGTTAAGCTTAATGTGTGCAAATATTGTTGAAGCTCTGTTAAGATTTGTCTTCCTTGAAACAGAAACTGCAAGGAACACTCCCCATAAGCTGAGATACAGAACTGGAGTAGAGAGCTGCCTGCATGTGAATCTAAGCAAGAGTTGGGTGAATCCAGGCAAGAGCTGGGAGCAGCCAGCCCATGGAAGAGGAGTACTGGACTTTGGAAGTCAGCCTCATGTTAAGATGAAAGAGGACTTTTCTTGGGTACTCCACATTGACTGATGAGTTTGTGACTTATTCTGACCTAGGGGTAGATGGTGTTTGTACTTTTTCCTACCCCTTAAAGATGATTAGCATAAGGATGATTGAAAATAAGCCTTTAGTTAAGATGAAAGAAGACTTTTCTTGGGTATTCAGTAGTGACTGATGATATTGTAACTTATTATGACCTAGGCATTTATGCTTTCTGCTACCCCTTAAAGATGATTGACTTAAGGATGATTGGAAGCCAGTCTGGAGTCAAGATGAAAGAAGACTTGACTTGGGTTCTCTAAATTGATTGAGGAGATTGTGACTTACTGATTAATATGTTTTGTTTAAGACTATGTGGTTGCCTTAATAAAAAACTGTTCTGTTATATTGTTGTGAATGTTGTGCTTTAGTTTCTCAAATGTTTTTCTTTAATTTATTGCTGAATAGAGAGTTCACTATACTATGCAATTAGATCCTTAAAGTTATTCACAACAGCAGTCCTCAGGAGAGCCACTCAGCTTCTGATTGGCTTTACAGTGTACAGTATCAGATATTGGTCTACACCCAGTTTCTGTCATACTATTTTCCAAGTTTTCCAGCAGTTTTTGTCAAACAATGAGTTGTTATCTCAGAAGCTGGGGTCTTTGGGTTTATCAAAAAGTAGATTTACTATAATAATTGGCTACTGTGTCTTGTGTACTTAACCTATTCCACTGATCTACCCCTTTATTTCTTAGCCAATACCAAGTAGTTTTGATGATTGTTGTTTTATAATTCAATTTAAGAACTGGTATGGCTAGTCCACCTTCCCTAGCATTTCTTTTCATTAAGTCCCTTTTACAATGACAATCATAAGGTCTCTCTGAAAAAACTTCAGAATCGAATGTGAGATATGGAAGACACTGACACAGGACCATTCAGTCTGCATGATTTAATGAAAGAAGACACTGTGTTCTATGAACAAAACAGAATTGCAGCAGATCAAAAGAAATGTGAGATGAACAAATTTAGAGACATCTATGTTTATATGGACTATTTGTGCCAAATTCCTAGAGTCTTCTGAGCTGAGCACACCATACCTTGATCCAATATAGTGATGCCATTTTGGTCTTCTTTGAGCATGAGGGGCAACCACCAATGAATGAAGAGAACTGGAATTTGGCCCTTTGTGAGATACAATGTCAAGCCAAGGCATAGTCTCTGCCCTTAAGGAGTTAGCCCTTAAGTTGGGGGATATGACAAAAAGAGAGGGCCAAAATACTGATGTACAATTGTGAGATACAAACCAAACTGCTAGGTGACAGTCATTGTCCTCTAAGTAACTTGCTAATTGCATTAAAGTATATAAGCTTTACCCCCATGATACACATAAAATAACTTCAAAATACTTAACAAAGTTAACTATCAACAAGGGCCAATTAATGTGATGTCTATTGAGTACCTAAATGATGAAGGGAAAAGAGGTAATTTGCCTTCCCAAGATTCCATATCAATTTAAAATCACAGGTAAAGGCACATTTCTGAAATTTGAATTTCATTTGTGTCTGCTTGTTGCAAAGGCAAACTTATTACCTGACATCTCTTGGACATCAAATGACCTTATGCTTCTTTTTAATTAAGTCTCTCAAAATGCCAGAAGAAATCTTAGACTCTGATCTTCCAGTTGGAAGCAAGACAGCTGCCTCAAGATGAGTCGAGACAATTTGAAAGTGTTCTTTAACTTGAGGGTGAGTGTGTTTAGATAAAAAGCAACCCATGAGATACATATAGTTTCTCCATACCCTTGCCTCATTAGAACTCAGACTGTTGCACAGCTGTCATGCCATGGGCTAGTCTTTGACTCGAACTTGCCTGAAGTCAGTGTTAGCCCTACTGAGTGCCCTAAAGAACACAAAAATCATCATGTTGTAGAGCAGCACTTCTCAACCTGTGGGTTGTGACCTCTTTGGGGGTTGAACAACCCTTTCACAGAGGTTGCCTAAGACCATCAGAAAACATATATTTCCGATGGTCGTAGGAACCAAGACACCGCTCCTCTATCCATCCCCAGGCGGGTCTGCCCACATGCAGACATGCTCATATATGAGTATTAAAAGGTCACGGCATTAGGAAGGTTGAGAACCACTGTTGCAGTGGAAAGAGTCAGAAGACCTTATTGAACTTTAGTAAATCACTTCAACTCTTTGATCCTCAGTCTCATTTGTAAAATAAAGGGGACGGATTAGAAAACATCTAAGGTATCTTCCAGCTCTATCAGTGTGATTCTATCATTCTTTAATCTTCCCCACTGAATGTCCTTGGAATGCCTACATTTCTTAATCCTTCAAGCTAAGGTTATGTACCAAAGAATTCTGTAAAATGATCTTCTTTGGTCTAGGTAAGATATTTGGATACTGTCAGTTATTAATACGTAAACTAAGGTAGATTAAGAGACTGAATGGTTACCTAGCAGAAACTTGAATGAATAGGATACTTGACTGGTAAAATTTGATTGGTGGAAAAAGTCTAGGCCTGGAGCATGTCCAGTGGGAAAATCCTATGACAACAATTCTCAAATACTTTCTATTTGCTGTACAGTATTCTTTGCCTTGAGGAATGCAGGTATACACTTAAGTTGGGAATATTATAGGAAAATTGTGAGACTTGAACTCTAAAGAGTTCATAAACTTTTGTTGTCTATGAAAATTCATTATCTGACATTGAATTGTTTTGAGGTTAGGTTATAAATGTAATGGACAAGTTTATGAATACTACACTTGGCCAACTATATACAGCAGTTAATGCTTGAAACTGAACTGAGACTTTTAGGAAACTTCGTATTAGAATTATCTATAAATTTTATTTGATCTTTGCTGATATAACATCCCAGACTTTGCAAATCACTTAATTATTTAGATCTGACTTTATTTGTATGAAATGTATTTTATATTTATGTTCATTTAGTTCCTCTGCCTGTTTTGGCAGGTGTACACTCAGGTATTTTATACTGTCTAGTTATTTCAAAACAATATTAAATAATATTGCTGATACATAGTGTAGTTTCTGTATTTTTCTCTTTTGAGTAAATCTATTTTAACTTTATCTTTGCCTCAGATCATTATTACACTTGCATTTTTTACATAATAAATTCTTCCCCTGATCTTTATCTTATTTTTTGTGTGAATCTCCCATTTTTATAGTATTTTCCAAAAGCAACATATTGTTGAATTCAAAATTTTAATCTGCTATCAGTTTCCATTTTATGGGTAATTTCATCCCATTCCCATTCTAAGCTATAATTACTTGTGTTTTTTCCTCCTTTCTATTTTACCTTGCTATCCTTCTCACCTTATTCCTATCCCTCCTCACTCCTCTACTTTACTTCTACCTACTACCTTGCCCTCCTATTTCTTAATCTACCCACCTCTCCAAGGGTCCCTCTCTTATTCTCTCCCTCACCCTATCCCCTTGGCCAATTGTTTCTGCATTTAGAAGACTTTTATACCTTCCTAGATATGTGTGTGTGTGTGTATACACACACACATATGTACATACATACATACATGCATATAAATATATATACACACACACACACATATAATCAACATGGATAAATTGCTCCAGTATTATGGCCCACTTGTTGGTCAGTAAACAAATATCTAATTTTTAAGTAACAATTAAGTTAATGAATTTAGATGATTAGCTTTATGATTCTTAACACCCTCTGTTCTCTTTTCAGATATTCCATCACTCCTACAGCGGTAGGAAGAGGAGCTTACACAGATCTGTGGGCTATTTTGTATTTGTGTTTATTTTACATAACCAGTTTATTTAATATTTTTTTAGCAATCCATTTAACAATGTATTTGACAATTTAATTTTAAGTTATTTAATTATTTTATTTATATAGAATCCTTCCTCACCCTGATTCTAGCTGGACCCTGCACCCTTTCTCTGCCTCAGTTTCCTCATCTGTAAAATGCATATGATAATAGCACCTATTTTATAAGGTTGTCATGAGGACCAAATGAAACAGTATATATGTGAAGTGCTTTGCAAACTTTAAAGTATATCAGTTTTAGTTATTATTATTATTAAATCAGTTTCATTGGCTAAATAATCATTGCTTTTCAGGATCAGATGAAGTGCTTAAATTTCATAAGGTATATCTCACAGCAGGTAGTTGGATTCATTCATGCAACAAATATTTGAGTACCTATTATTTTATTCAGTTTAACAAGTTTTGATTAACTGGTTAAAAGGAAACAAGGTTTAATGGATAGAGAGCCAGCTTCATAACCAGGAAGACCTGGTTCATGTTCTGGCCTTTTGGAGAAGATGGATTTCAGTTGGATTCTACAGGACTGGTAGTATTCAAAAGCAGAGAGGGGAAGAGATTCTTAGCACAGATAAATGTCAGCCAGAGATCCAGAGGCAGTAAAGCATAGCTTGTGTAGAGTGGTGGAGAAGAGATTAGGGAATGCTAGGAGAGGGCTAGGATGAGAAAAGGTTGAAAGGGCAGGAAGATGTTCAGGAGTTCATCTTTCAGACTCCACCCTCGGGTGATGTTGTCTTGGTGGGTGGGTGGGTGGGTGAGTAAGGGAAAACTCACATCCACCCATTTTATCTAGCAGACCCATTCAATGCTTCATATCTTATCCAGCTATCATGTCTCATCCAGCTGTAACTACAAATCCATGGCCTACCCACCATGGACATCTTTCTATCTTATCAGCTCTGGTGCACATTCCACCTCCCACCCTGTATCCCCACTGCTGGATCTTTTGCTCTATGAATGATAACCAAATAAAAACTACCATTGCTACTGGAAAGGCTGTGATAATCTACTACCCTATAGTTCCTATTCACAATTCCTGTAACAAGCTGAACCAAAACTTCCTTTCCTTGACTACTGCCCAAATATTCGAACTTTTTTTTAACATTAGGATGTAAATTCTTCCAGGACAAGGACTGTCTCACTTTTGAATCTCTCTCCTCCAGTTATGATTCTCCATGCTAGTTCTGCTTCTGTAAATGGTCATCCAGCTTCCACTTGAAGGCTTCCAGTGATAGGGAACTCACAGTTTTCCTTACTTTTGGAAGCTATCTACAAACATAGTCGCATCTAGGTTTGGCTAGCAAATAGTTCCGTAAACATTTGTTCCTTAAGTGTTTTCTTTCCACTGCAAGGAAGAGGGCACAAAAACTACTGTTTTATCTCCACGTCACTGAAGCAACCCCATGATAAAGGTGACCAAATGGTTTCATTAGTATAACACAGCTAGCTATGCTTGCACAGAGAGATTGTTTTCTTAAATGGACTATCTTCAATATATTAAATGAAATTGGGGCCAGGCTGGTTATGAGAAGCCTGTTGGACCTTCGCTTCACTTTTCTGAGTAAGGGACTCATCCTCTCAAGCACTCCAGGCCCCAATCTACATGACAGGCCATGGACAGAGTGAAATTATCAAGACAAACCCTGTAAGAGTGCCTTCTGATTATTTGAACTAGGCCAGGGATAGGTATTTGGTGAGTTTGGGTCATGAGAGTCCCGAGTTCAAGTCACAGAATCAGAGGAAATGCCTTTATACCCTTGGGGAGAGGGTGAAGGAGAAGCAATAAAACCAGAAGGGAGAAATATCTGATAGATCATTATTCCTGGAGGGCTCTTAGTCATTCCTTTCCCAGGAGTATTTCCCCTCCTTTTTCCCCCTCCAAAACAGGAGTCTATATTCTCTTTTCCCCTTTCCTTCTTTTGGCTTTTGGTTTTGCCTTAGGAGGATTATTCTGGCTTCCTCAGACATCCCAGTTGCACAAGACGAGCCTGAGCAGGGAGAATATAGTGCTACCCACACTTTGACCAGTGGAACCAATTAATGCATTAATTGGGAAGAAAAAGAAGGGTGAAAGGGGATCTGAGGCAAAAATACCTACAGACACATGATTTGTCTTTCACTCATGTTCTTTTGGGGTTTTCTTGACAAAGATATTGGAGTGGTTTGCCATTTAATTCTCCAGCTCATGGGACAGATGAGGAAACTGAGGCAAACAGGATTAAGTGACTTACCCAGGGTCACACAGCTACTAAGTGTCTGAGACAAGATTTGAACTCAGGAAGATTAGTCTTTCTGACTCCAGGCCGAACACTCTTTTCCTATGCCACCCTGCTGCCCTCAGACACATAACTAGGGAATAATAGAGAATTGAGTTTAGGCATAACTGGCCCTTTACTATTATGTTAATTTTTCCACATATGTGTGAAAAACTCTTTCCACTGGGCCACAGTGCCAATCTATGTGGTAAACCTTCACCTGGCAATGGAGGCTAATCTAAAGCAGTGAAAAGAAAGCATTATGAAGTCTTTCCTAAAGAAATGAAGTTTTAATACTTCACAAAGTTGAATTGGACTAACCAAGACATTGCCAAGTTGTGTTTCTTTAATGAATAATTCTTAATTAGTACATCAATGATATGTATGTGGCATCCTTTCTGGGATACATTCCCAACTTCATAATCACAGATTTCAAGATTGGGTCCCCAGAAGAGTGGCAATTTTCAATTCCAGATTCTACTCTGGAGTACTCTGTGAGACTATACTCCTACAGCTATGGTTCCTAAGCCCCCAACAGTTAGCTTACCTTTAAGAGTCAGCCAGTAGATACAATTAGCTCAAAACAAAGGCATTTACCAAGGTGGCATAGTAAGAAGGGTAGATATAAAACATTACCCCCATAAACCTGGGGCATACTTTCCCATAGATACACATAGCACCTGTGGGAAGAGTGGGCACAAATTTAGTGCTTTGTAAGCTTTGTTGACTATTTGTTGACTTGATTACACAAAGAAGAATAAGTCTATCATGGGACGGGGCGGGGGGGAGGATCTCCATTTTCACCACTACTATCTGTCTTCCATACTCATTTTTTTTGTCTGCTTAAGTGGTCATAGAAGACAATCCCATGACAGTTTTCTTAGAAAAAAAAAAGTAAAAACATATACTGGGAAAAAAATTTCAAGTGATATTGAATAGTTAAAAATCTTGATGAAAGGCTGATAGAGGGCTGTAGCTCCCAGGTCTTGTTTCCCAGTTTGCAAATTCCAGATCTCCTTTACAAAGTGATGATGGGAGAGGGAAATGAGGAATTCTTTGAAAGGCTTTTAAAACACATTGAGCCACTTTTGCATTGCCAATAATCACACACCTTTTTTCTTTTCAGCCTATTCAGGAATTGCTAGCTGCTAAAATGAGCAAAAACTTAGGACAGCTTGTACTGTAGGAGGGAAGTAGTGTGAGGATTATGTAAACGACACTTCATTTATTAAAATTTACACTTCCCTTCCCCAGATGTGAAACCCTTACCTCCATGATGAGCTTTACCAGCATCTCCATCAGCCTCAAATTGGCAGCTGTTCACACCTGTCTGATTTTTACAAATGTGATGTTCTTCGACCTTTCACTCTCCTCCAGGCCACAGAGGGTGGGATCAATTTTTGTCACTGAATACCAGGTGCAGCAGATTTTCTGCTGGAAAATAAGAGCAAAATCATGTCCTGGTCCATAAGCAGTGGTACCACCAAGGCTCCCAGCTTGGGTCTACCACCTGTAATATAGACAGAAATGGAGAAATAAATAGATTCCCACTGAAATCACTCCCCAGGTTACACTCTGAGCATGTTAATCTTTCTGAGTTAATTACAATGAAATTGCAAAATGAAATAGACTTGGTGATTGGAAACAAAGTCCCCAAATATATGAAAACTGAAATTTCCTGCTAGGTTTTCAAAATATAATGATTATGAGGCACAGTGTTACATGTTTATGGAGCATAGTAATAGAATCATTTACACACACACACAACTACTCTGGTAGATCATAATAATCAGGTTTATTTGAAAATGGAAACAGAAGAGTCAAGGATGGACTTAGATTTGCAAACCTGGGTGATTAGGACTATAATGGTACCTTTAATAGGTAGAAAAGTTTAGAAAATGGAGAGGTTTAGTAGGGAAGATTATGAGTTTTTGATAATTGAAATAGAACACTTATGTTTGATGTTCCTTCTTTAACTCATTCCCAATGAGGGTAAGCTTCCATTACAACCCACCCTCCTCCCTACTAGTTTATTCTGTATCAGTTTTTTCCTCTTATGCTTCATTTATATGAAATAATTAATTCATTTTATCTGTCCTTACACAGTTTTATTTTTTGTTAATCACCTTATTACACACAGCTCAGACAGAGTCTTAATTTCAGACTACCCAAATAATGATGACAGTTATAAGAAATTATAATATTTTCACATGTATGAAGTAAATATTTTTATCTTATTGAGTCCCTTATAACTTGTCTTTAATATTTACCTCATACTTCTCCTGGATGTTTTAAGTCAATTTTTGCCATAAGTTGTGCTGTTTTTTTGTCATAAATATTGGAAAGTCTTTCAGTTCATTAAATATCCTTTTGTTTTTTCTTTAGGATTCTAGTTAACTTTTCTCAATAAATTACCTTTGGTCATAACCCCAGCTCTTTATGGAAAAAAGCTAGTAGGGAGGAGTTAAAGAAGGAACATCAAACATAAGTGTTCTATTTCAATGATAAAAACTCATAATCTTCCCTACTAAACCCCTTCATCAAGAGAATTATGAAAAGAAAATCAGACAACTTGAAATAGAAAATCAATAGGTTAAATAATAATTAGAAATAATAAAATAATTAGAAATAATAAAATTAGGATTGGGTAAAAGGAAAGTAATGACATTCTAAGACATCAAGAAATAATAAAACAAAATCAAAAGAATGAAAAAATAGAAGAGAATGTGAAGCATCTCATCAGAAAAACAACTAATCTGGGGAAAAGATCAAAGATAAATAATAAAAGAATAGTTGAACTACCTAAAAATTATGATAAAAGAAAGAATCTTCATACAATATTAACAAGAAATTTTCAAGGAAAATTCCCTGAAATTCTAGAACAGGATGGCAAAACAGAAATAGAAAAAAATCCACTGATTACCACCTGAAAGAAATGTCAGGAGGAAAACAATAGGAATATCAGAGTCAAGTTTCAAAGCTCCCAGATTGAGGAGTGAATATTGGAAACAAAAAGGAAAAAAAATTAAGATTATGAAACTACAATGAAGATTACACAAGACCTAGAAATTACTACGCTGAAGGACTGTAGGTTCAGCACTACAAGTGAGGAGAATGTGAGAGGTTGTTGGAGGGTAGAGGATGAAAGAAGGAAGAGTGAGGAGGAAAGAGTAAAAGAATAAAAAAACTGTGAGAAGTGGAAGAAAGTCAGAGATCTCCCACACCAGGAGTTCTTACACTTTGACCTCTTTGGCAATCTGATGATGCCTATGGACCCCTTCTTAGAATAATTTTCTTTCTTTCTTTGCATTAGCAAACATAAAAATAAAATGAAGTACATGGGATTTATAAAATATAATGTTTGGAATTTTTTCAAAGGAAATTAATTACATGGAAATATAGTTATCAAACTACTTTAAAAAAGCAACTTCATAGATATTCAGGTTAAGAATACCTGACCTGGTCTAACATATATCTCAAAAATCTCCTTTATTAATTCCTTTACGGTGGAACAAGAAGACTGAATCTGGAACAAAAGTTCTAGAAATAGTCTCTTGGAAAGAGCACCTTTTTTTCAAGGCAAAGGACATAGGTTTTCATTTTACCTCAGATGCTTGCTATCCATGGACCAGAGGCAAGCTACTAAATCTTTTCCAGCCTTCAGTTCCTCATTTATAAAATGAAGGTATTAACCAGATGACCTTGGGATTCCTTCTGGACCTAGATCCATGAAACTATGATCTTATGATAAAATGAAGCAAGAAGACTAAAAGACAAACTTATAGAAAATGGGATACTTGAGAGTATTCTGGGAATGGATATAAAACTTTATTATAGAGTTATATAGAGCATAGATAGAGGTGAGGACAGGATATGTGCAGGGTCCACTTTTGTATCGGCTGTCTGTCATGCCTGGGATACTCTCCTTGTTCACCTCTGACTTTTAGAAGAAGCCTTGGCTTTTTTTAATGGTCACCTCAAGGACCATCTCCAGCAGGAGGCCTTTTCTGGTCACCCCAGCTGTTTGTGGCTTCTTCTCTAAAGTAACCTTATGTCTACTCTGTATTTTGAGTGTTTCCCCCAACTGGAAGGTAAACTCCTTGAGGACAGGGATTATTTTTTTTGGTTAAATTTATTTACTATTTCATTTTCCTCCAATTACATGTAAAACAAATTTCAACATTTGTTATTAAAACTTTAAATTTCAAAATCTCTCCCTTCCTCCTTCCCCAATCCTTCCTCATTGAGAAGGCAAGCAATTTATATAGGTTATACATATGTAGCCATGTTGGGAAAGTAAATATACACCAACCACCTCCCTTCCCCCCAAAAAACCCAAAACAAACTTCAAAAAATAAAGGCGATTTAAAAATTATGTTTCAATATGTATTCAGACACCATCATTTCTTTCTCTGGGGATATGTAGCACTTTTTTTCATAAGTCCTTCAGAGTTGTGTTTGATCATTGTATCGACAAGAATAGCTAAGTCATTCACAGTTGATCATCTTTCAATATTGCTGTTACTTTGTACACAGTACATTTCACTTTGCCTCAGCTCATGTAAGTCATTCCACGTTTTTTTGAAAGCATACTGCTCACCATTTCTTATATCACAATCACATTATATCAAGTCACATACCACTATTTGTTCAACTATTCAACAGTGGATGGCCATCCCCTTAACTTCCAATCTTTTGCCACCAGAAGAGAGCTACTATAGATATTTTTGTAGATATAGGTCCTTTTGCTTTTTAAAATCTCTTTTGTAATACAGACCTAGTAGTGGTATTGTTAGGTCAAATTGTATGCATGGCTTTATAATTCTTTGGGCATACTTCGAAATTGCTCTACAGAATGACTGAATCAGTTCACAACTCTACCAACAATGCATTGGCATGTCATTTTTTCCGCACACCCCCACCCCCACCATTTATTGTTATCTTTTCTGTACTATTAGCCAATCTAATAGGTATGAGGCAATATGTCAGACCTGTTTTAATTTGTGTTTCTTTGATCAATACTGAGTTAGAACATTTTTTCCATATGATTGTAGATAACTTTGATGACATCATCTGAAAACTGTTCACATCTTTTGATCATTTATCAATTGAGGAATGATTGTTATTTTTATAAATTTGATTCAGTTCTCTATGTTTGGGAAATGAAGGCTTCATCAGGGAAACTTGCTTCAATTCTTTTTTCAGTTATCATTGCTAACTATATTTCCCTCCACCCTATTTCCCCATTTTTTAATTGTTTCTCTCCTTTCACTCTGTCCCTTCTCAAAAGGGTTTTGATTCTGACCACCCTAGCCCCAATCTACCCTCTAACTTTCCAATAGGGAAAGATGGATCTCTATATATCTTATTATCCAGTTGCATGTAAATAATAATAATAGTAATAATAATAATGATAATATCTATATCTATATCTATCTATCTATATCTATCTATCTATCTATCTAAATTGATCTTAGAACTTTAAATTCTAGATTCTTTCCCTTCCTCCCTCTTCATCCACCCCCACTGGTAAGAGAAGCAATTTGATATAGGTCATACATGTGTAGTAAGGCAGAACATCTCCACAATGGACATATTGTGGCCTTCCTATCCTCTCCCCAACTTGTTCTATTCTCTACTTTGTCCCAGTCCCTTTACAGAAGTGTGTGCTTCTAACCACCCTCCTTCTCAACTTGCCCTCCCTTCCATCATACCCCATCTTATCCCCTTCCTCCCTACTTTCCTGTAGGGCAAGATACCCAATTGAGAGTGTATGTCATCACTTCCCTAAGCCAAATTCAATGAGAGTAATGTTGATCCATTCCCTTTTGCCTTCTTGTTCTTCCCCTTCATTGTAATAGTTATCCCTTGCCTCTTCTATATAAGATGATTAACCCCATTCTGACTCTCTGTAATGGTAATCAATTTGTTGGATATTTAGGGCTAAGTGGATAGGATACTTAGGGCTAAGTAGATCAGATACTTAGGGCCAAGTAGATCAGATACTTAAGGCTAAGTAGCACCTAGTAACTTAGGGCTAAGTATAGAAC
>CM053600.1:14890741-14922542 GCA_028646575.1 Pseudocheirus occidentalis | reverse complement strand
CCTGTGAGGCAAATGTTATCATCCTCATTTTACAGATGGAGAAACTGAGACGAAGACATTAAATGATCTACCTACATATCAGTACATTGGCATGAAATATAGTAGGTGTTAAGGTCAAGAGAGTTGCTCCTAAAACAGGAATTTTTTCCTTGAATTTGGCCCTTTCGTAGTGATGTGTGATTACCCTAGTTATGGTTAGAAGTCTAGTTTGGCTGAAATACAGGTTGTGAAAGGGGAGAATATAAAAATAGTCTGAATAAGTGAGAATCTATACAACTTTCACTGGTACTGTTAATTATTCTCATGTTTAATAGGGCTCTCAAAGAGGGTTAGGAAGCATTCCTTATGCCAGATCATCAAGGTATGAGGGAGTGGAAAGTAATGCATTGCACATTACAGTTTTAAATGTGGCTGCTTTTATTTGTTTAAAAGAAAAAGAGAAAGAGGAAATAATGAGAAAAGAGAAGGAAAAGAGAAATAAAAGAAAACAAATACTTAAAAGTGAAAGAGTTCTCTGAAATCCTTTTGGGCTACTCAGGTTGGGTTCCTGATCATTGATATTTCTTCTGGTTTCTCAGAATAATCTGTTCCTAATACAGTATTTGAATATGCTTCTCTGTATATTAAGGGATATCATAGCCTATAGCTCAAAAACAGGAAATCAGAAAGAATGCTGAAAGTATGCCAGCTTTAATTGCTGCATTATGCATGATCAATATTGCTTTTCCAGACATGAAGAGGAAATAACAGCTTTTCTTTGTAAATATGCATCTCAAAAGGATTTATGTCATGGGTGAAAGCACAGAAAACAAGTTGTTAGGTGTGGTATTCTTGATGAATTAAAATGACAATACTTAATGTCAGCTGTTTAACTTAGTTTAGAATCAATAGGATCTCAAAATTAAGACAGTCTTTACAAATCACATTAGAACATGAGGTGTTTATGCCTGCTAGTATATCCACCAGTAGCAGCCTGACAGGAGATAATCAGTTCTAGGAAGTATCCAATCTTTGAGAAAGCTGGGGATTGCCCTAAATGTTAGGAAATTATTTCTTCATTAAACTAAAACCTACGACCTTGAAGCTTAAATTTTTTATTTTAGATAAGTCCTTTGGAACTGAGCAGAAAAAGTCTAATGTCTCATACAGAAAAAAATCTTTAAGATACTTAAAGGGTGCTTGTAACCCCATGATGTAATTTCTTTATGCTAAATGTGCCCAGTTCTGTCAACTGATCCTCATATGATATGGTTCTGAATCTCCTTACTGTACTGGTCATCTTCATCTGAATCTCCTCTGACTTTTTAGCATTTTTCCTAAAATGTAGGGCCCAGAATTGAATGCTGAATTCCAGATGTGTCTGAGAGAAAAGGGTAGGATACAATTGATGATCATCTCCCTTGTTCTAGAGCAGTGGTTTTCAACCTGTGGGTTGTGACCTTTGGGGAGTCAAACAACCCTTTCACAGGAGTCACAGGGGTTACCTAAGACCATTGGAAAACAAATATTTCCACTAGTCCTAGGAACCAAGACACAACTACTCTATCTGTTTCCAGGAAGGTTTGCCCACATGCAGATACACCCACATACAAGCACTAGGAAGGTTGAGAACCACCATTCTAGAGACTATAGAAGATTGGTGTGATAGAATAAGTGATGGACTGAGATGAAGAGAAACCTGAGTTCGCTGGTCACTGAATCTCCCTGACACTCTATTTTCACATCTGGTTAATGGGGATGATAATAATATGGATAATATCCACTTTATAGGGTTTTTGTGAAGCTCAACAGAGATAACATATATAGAATAGTAGATAAATATCAGATATTATTAAAGGGGTCAGAATTTGCTTTACATTTTCTGTTTGATATGTCACACTCAGATTGAACCTACAGACCCCATAAAGACCAGGTAATTTCCCATAGAATGTTCTCAATTTGTGCTTCTCAATTCTGTACTTGTACATTTTAAAAAATAGTTCTATAAAATTTCATTTTATTAGAAGTGAATTTTCATTCCAACCTACTGAGTATTTTTTTTATCTCAATTCTGCCATCAAAGGGATTAAGCCATTTGGCCTTTTTTGTCATTGTGCAGTTTGTATATACGCTTTATATAACAATAAAAAAATCTTCTATAAAAACACTTAATTAAATAAGACCAAAGATGGGCCTGCAACATTTCACTGCTTCAATGCTAACATAAATCCATTAATCAGCCGTCTCTGGGTCCATCATTCACTCAATTCCAAGCCTACCTAACTACAATATACAGTTCATACCTCTCCATTTTATCTAAGAGTACATTATGAGATGCTTGGTCAGATTACCTCACCTGCCCTGTTGGCACATCAAAAATCTTATCTGGGTCAGGATTTCTCTGTCCTTTTCCCCCCCCTCCCCATCCCAACCTAATTCCTCATTAGGCACTCCAGTATGCTGCGTTGTGTCAAAAAGGATCAACTAGACTTTTTCCCATTGATTCCTCTGGTCACTTTGTTTTCCGTGGCTTACATGGTATTACGTGGTCCCGGGGCTCTGGTTGGTAGAGGCAAGGAAGGACAAAAAGTTAATTAAAAAATTAATAAGCTATGACTCTAGTCACTTGACCTCAAATTCCATAACTGACTCTCTAAGGCAAAGCTGGAGGGAGGAGAGAGCAAGGTATAGATGAAAAATGCTTTTTAAGCTAAAAAAAAATTGGGGACAGCTAGGTGGTGCAGTGGCTAGAACACTAGCTCTAGAGTCAGGAGAACCTGAGTTCAAAACCAGCCTTAGACACTTGATACTTATTAGCTGTGTGATGCCATTCACTAAAAACAAGAAAGAAAGACTGAAAAGATTATTGTATATTTTAGGGGAAGGGTTTGATTAATAAGATTCCTTTTTAAAATTTATATTTTTAAAGGAAAGTTTAGTTGTTAGTTTTTTAATAATTGTTTATTGAAGTTTTAGTTTCTTTTGGTATTGTTTTAGAAATAAAAATGTTGTCTATTGTGATTGAGTATTGACCCTTATTTTTTTTTAATTCCTTGGGTGTATGCCCCAAAGTTATGCATGCTATGCCAAATATACCATAATGTTAATATAATCTCTTGTTCTACTAGTCTAGCAAACCTACCTAAAAAGGAAAAAAAAGATTAGTACCACATATCTTATACTTAAGGAACCCATTATAGTTTGGAATGATCATTTCTTCTCTTTCTAATTTTTAAAAATTAATTACTCCTTTAATTCTAGAACTTTTAAAGCCATCACCATAAAACTCATTGACCTATAACTGAGAATATACCTCTTGCTTTCAGTTTCCATTCCCTTGGTACTTCCCCAGTTCTCTACAATTTATATTTTCTACTTAAACTTAGATATATAATAACAAAATCCTGAGTCTCTCCCACACATCTCTGAATTAAATTATGAATCTATGCATCAGACAAGACTTATACATGCCTTTCAAGATGTGGAATATTCTTCTCACCTATATCAACTAGACATTCAATTTTAACTCTAGTTTAAAAAAGGATTTAAAATTTATACTTTAGATTGATGAACTTCCAAAATCTAAACTTCGTGTTTCTATACAGTGAATTTTTGCCAGATCATACAGAATTATGGAATTCCCTTTCAAAAATTACTTTTGAACATTCAGCTAACCAACACAGACCACCATTCCTTTATGTATTAGTAGATAATCTTAATTTTTTAGGGCAGAACATTCATCTTTTTGTAACCATTCTGGTCATGAGTCACCCTAAATTTAGTTAGAATGATCCTCAAATATATATATATATATATATATATATATATATATATACATACATACATATATGTATATATATACATATACATACACACATATATATCTCGTTTCCATAATTTAAGTTTTTCTAGCTAAGATCTAATAGACTTTATATTCTGCTGGCATAATTTTCAAGGATCCAAAATAACTTCTCCATAATAAGGCAACAGAATAAGCTTTTAGGAGAGGACTACATAAATAAATCAACCAGTAACATTTATCTCCTAAAAGTTCACCTATTTTAATTTTAATTTTTATTACATTTTAAGTCCTGAACTGTCTCCCTCCCTCCTCACACCGTACTAGAGGTCACCATTTCATATACAAACACAGACATCTATGTAAAACTGTACTATGCATACTTCTATTTAGCAGCTCTTTCCCTGAAGGTGGAGAGTGTCTTCATAGGTCCTTTGCAGTTTGAGTATTTATGATACTCAGAATAACTGAGTCATTCACAGCTACTCTTTCAACAAAATTGCTGTTTCTATATACAATGCTCCTTTGGTTCCACTCTTTTCTGCTTCATTGTTTCATGAAAGCCTTTCCATATATTTTCTAAAATAAATCAGCTCATCATTTCTTGCAGCACAGTAGTATTTTCTCACAATCATATGACAAACCTTGTTTAGCTGTTGAAGGATATTCCCTTTAATTTCTATAAACATTTAAATAAATACTAAGCATCATTGGGAGTATTTCCTAATGGAACATGTCAACATTATAGAAGAGTGATTGAGTTTTCAATTGTTTTAGGTTATTTTAAAAAGAATATGCAACAAATTCTGAATGTTTTCATATGAATAAAACATTTTATGTGTTGTTAAGTTCCTAGAGATCAACAGTCTATCCATTCAGGGCAAGGAATTCTTAACCTTTTTTAATGTTATGAACTCCTTTTGGCAATCTGGTGAAACCTATGGACCTCTTCTAAGAATAATGTTTTCAAATGCATAAAATAAAATACATAGGATTAGAAAGGAAAGTTATCAAAATATGCAAAAAAATAACAAACCCCAGGTTAAAAACACCCTATTTAAAGATTGGAGAAAATTGCCTACCAGCAAATGTTTCTATGGTTAATTAAATTAGAATTATGCTGGAATTTTGACTTACGAACTCCCCTTATAATGGCAAGATAACAATAAAGTATCAATGGAGTTGTCTGCACTTGAATTGTTCTGAAGTAGTCCCCAAGCAGTGACAATATTCAACATGATGGCCAGCTTCATAATGGATTTCTAGTTAGAACTTCATCAGCAAACAATATTTTCATACCACCACATACTCAGGAGCACTTTAAAAGCCCTAATTATGCTTTCTGGAAAGAACATTTGGATGAGCCAGATAAATGGGGCACATGTTGTTATAAATGATTAGGTTCTGTTTTACTTTTATTGTCGAAAATAGTTTTCTCCTAGACTTTGAAAGGACGCAAAAACAAACATGTTTACTACCAAGAATACCTACAATGACAAAAGCTTAGAGTTCATTTTTTCCATAAGCATTTTTTCTAAAAATATTTCCCCCTGGGATTGACCTTCTGATTTGGGTTGGTCTCCAGGTTTTACTAAAATGGAAACATACCAGAGCCTTTTATGAATAACCATAAGAGAATAACAATAGTGACATCATCTTTTTAAACTCATTGCACTAAAATGTCATCTCTGCTCTTTAAAGTGCATGTATGTGTGTAGTAGTAGTAGTAGTAGTAGTAGTAGTAGTAGTAGTAGTAGTAGTAGTAGTAGTAGTAGCAGTAGTAGTGGTAGTAGTAGTAATGGTGGATGGAGATTTGGCATTAGAAGCAGAAAGTTATAGTTATGTTTCTGACACATAAGTTATGCGATCTTGGGGAAGTGACTTAATTTCTAAGTTCTCTAAACAACTCCCTCAAAACTATAAATTACAGATGGGTTTAAGATGGACAAAGAGTTTTCTATGTTAGACATTCTCTGTACCAGTAAAAACACAGCTCTAGAAAAAAATATTAAAATTTATTAAAAATGAATCCTATGTTCATAAAAGGAATATTACACCTTTAGATTTTCCCTTTCTAATAAGTGCACAGAAATGTGAGCTTTGCTAAATCTAATTAATAAGATATTGATCAAATAAAATATGCAAACTAAATAACTGAGAATATATCTGAACTTGATTAAAATAATTAGAAATCACAGATTGAAAATATCAGATCCCAATTGCTTTTACCAGAGCTGATGTTTTCTATTGGCTCTTTAGAAAGTTTATAAAGGTAGCTTTATTATATGTAGAAAATAAACATTTGTATTTATCTTGATTTGGCTTTGTCTCTTAAAGGGGCTCAGTTATAACACTATTTTTTTCACTCATTTGTCAAATGATCAAGTTTCTGGTGCTTTGGGGAAGTATGGATGGAAGTATGAAACTTACAAAGTTGAAGAATTTGACCACTTTTTGTGAGCTGGTGACGACACGGCTTTACCTTCCGAAAAAAAATGAAGACATGAGAAGTATTTTTTTAATCCAGGTCATATAGAACCAGAAAAGGGAGTATACTAGTCATGTAAGAAGTCGTTTGTTGCTATTCTGTCATTTTTCAGCCATGTTGGTCTCTTCATGACTCAATTTGGGGTTTTCTTGCCAAAGATAGTAGAGTAGTTTGGCATTCCTTCTCCAGCTCATTTTACAGGTGAGGAAACAGGCAAACAAGGTTAAGTGACTTGCCCATAGTCACACAGCTAGTGGGTGTCTGAGGCTTGATTTGAATTCAGGAAGATGGGTCTTCTGTACTCTAGAACTGGTGCTCTACCCACTGCATCATCTACTGCCCATGTAACAAGAGCAAGAGCTAAAAGACAAGAGAGCCCAAATATGGACCACTCTCCATGAAGTGTTTAAAGAACTAGATTTCTAGTTCATCTGACTATGGGCAAGGATGAGGATGAGGAGGAGAAGGAAGAGTACAATAGGAATGACAATGACAACAAGGACTCATGGTACAATGGAAAAAAGCCTTAACTCTGGAGTCAGAATACTTGTAGTCACATTTCCAATGCTTATCACCTGTGTGACTTTGATCAAGGCTCTCCTTTTTTCTGGCCTTCATTTTATCTGCAAAAGGAGATATTGGATAGATGGTAGAGCACTGTTCTGAAGTTAGGAAAATCTGAATTCCAATCTAGAATCAGTTACTAGCTGTGTGGCTGTGGAAAAGTCACAACCTCTGTGTGTGTGCCTCAGTTACCTCAATTTAATATGGGGATAATAAGTAACAACACCTACCTTCCAACATTATTGTGAGACTCAAATGAGATATTTGTAAAGCACTTAGCATAGTGTCTGACACATTGTTGATTCTTAATAAATACTTGTCTTTTCCCCTCCTTTCTTCTTCCCTACCTTCCTTCTTCTCTTCTCTCTTCCTTCTTCCTTCCTCCCTCCCTACCTTCCTTTTTGTCCTTCCCTTCTTCCTTCTGTACTTCCAGATCTATAAGTTCAAATATCCACCAAATAAGAAAATGGAAGTTTCATTGGTAGAGACAAAAAACATCTAGAACTTTAATGAACCATATTTAGGGCCCAGCTCATTAGATTTTCTTTTCTAGGTAATACATTTTATGGAAATAAGCCATAGATAGCTCAACAGCAGAGGTCATAGGATTGCATGCATAGTATTAATCACATATGAAAAGATGTGTTTGACCTAGAAAAGTATGTAAGTAAAAAATGATCTTTTAAGTTTGGAGTAAGAAGTAAAGGGCCACAATGTAATTGCTTTTACTTTTTTATTTCCATAGTCTTTCAAATTCAGAACCCAAACTGTAGTGAGGCAAAACTCCTATAAGATGAAATCATAACATTTGGAGTTCTTCAACATCTGGAACCAAGTGAATTTAGCATCTAATCATCCATTGACTCTCATCTTAAAGAGGCCTATTCACTTGGGCATTACATGACTCTAAGTGAGGACATGGAAAGGCCTTAGCTTAAAAGGGTCAGGGTCTCGCACTTCCTCTTAGGTCATCTCCAGTTGTCCTGATGAATATCTGCTCACTGGACCCAGATGGCTCTGGAGGAGAAAGTGAAGCTGGTGACTTTGCACAGCCCTCCCTCACTCAAATCAAAGTCAATTGCAAGTCGCGTCTTCATTTCCCTGATGGTGTAGTTTTCTTCTAAAGTGAAGGACAAACAAAACAATGACAATCAAAAATAATTAGCTAAAATAGGAAGTTACCACCTGCCATTTGATACCCAGGTGAGCATGTTTGTATATCAAGTAGATCAAAACACTGGAGATGAATACCTTCTGGTCTAGGTGAAAATCTCCCAGTGTTCTCTTCAAACTCCTCTGTCACATTGAGGGGAATTGCTCTGACTTTGCAACTGGAAGGGCTGCTTTTAACTCACAATATTGACCTTGTCTTTTTTTAGATCTATGGAAAGAGGAAGCCAAAAACCCAAGGGAATCGGAAAGGTAGAAACAGAAGAATTGGCAGAGCTTCTATGGAAGAATGGATAGGAGACTACTAGACACTAGGGCCAGAGTCTATGAGTAAATTATCCATCAGTCATGTTGGGATGATTTTGTACTAAGACTTCCCTTTCTCAGAGTGTTTAAGTGATGACTTCCAAACCTAACATCTACTTCTGGCATGAGAGGCATTATCTTTGTGACTTTAAAAGTTTATCTTTTATTTAAAGGGTTTTTTAAGGCCACAAATGTACTAAAGCTGTTCATGAAAGAACTGCTAAACTGTACTGCCATTTATTGATGTAGCATTGAATAGGTAATTAGAAAAACCTATGAGAAGAGACAGAGATACAGAAAGAAACAGAGACAGTTAGAAACAGACAGAGAGAAACACCCAGAGAGAGAGATAAACAGAGAGAGAGATGTTAGCTGTTATAATTTTGTCAGAAGGCTTTGAAATAAAAAAAAGATTAAACATAGTTACTGTTGCATTTTTATAACTACTCAAGACACAGAATGTACTCACCATGTTTTCTCCGGTCCACTAAGTCAGTGGTAGTAGCTGGATATCTTACCGGTCTGATTAACATTGAAAAAGGTACCCCTTTATTATGAAAGCATAGTTTTAAAGGAAAATCAGTTTTCTAGAGAAGGACAGGCTTAATCAAATGGCAAGAGAAAAAGTCAAGCACCAAGGAAGAGTAAGCCCAGCCCATAAAGGTTATCCTTCAGTGGGGAGTAAGAATAAATGAGCTGCCAGCACTAGAACAACACCACCACAGCTAAATATCACATTTTAATATTGCCCGCATTGGATTGTAAAGCTATCGAGATAGCAAGGGTAAGCTATCATAATATAGCAAGAATACTGGACTCTTGTGGGTGAAAAGCTTTAGGCAAATACTGCACACAGTCTGACTAGCTCAGGTGGCATTGAAAGGGTACCATATGAGAGATGTTACAAGGTGGATACTCTCATGTCCAGGCTGATGATACTTCTGATAGTCCTCAGCTGGGATTCCTAGGTAGATGTCCTGGACTCCAGTCCACTTATCTCTGAGAGCATAGTCGTATTCAGATTAATAGGGTTTCAATACAATCTACTATCACAAAGGCCAGGGACTTCTGATTGACTTCCCTGGGTTATTGTAGAGTTAATTTCTTATCATCTTCCTTGAAGATTGTGGCAATATTTGTTTGAATCTTTAAAATGTTTCACTCTACACATTAGATTGCATAGTCTATGATAAGGTTTGGGGAATATACTTATGAGGGAACCACCAGCGAGACAGCTGAACCAATTTCTGGTAAATGAAGTCAATCAGGGTAGAGGAGGGTTTGAAGGAAGGAGGATATGCTTTAATGACATTCCCTGGCTGGTCAAATCTAACAGTTGATCCTCATAAAAATAACAACACCAGAAAATATAGTAAGCAATAAGGACTGAAAACCCCTTTAGATGAGCAAAGAATGGCCAGCAAGTGAAAGATTTGTGAACATTCTTTGTCAGAGAATCCTTTGTTTTGGGGACTCTAGAGTTTACGCATATCCTCGGGCCTAATTAACGTTCATCCAAGGGTCTTCTGTTGTTGTTTACCTCCTTTTAATGAAATATTTTTTGTAACATTGTAAACTGAGTGCTTATGAGTTGAAAATAAGTCCCATTCATTACCATTCATACATTTTCCAAAGCTGATGGAGAGAGGTATGAGCCAAGAGATGTGAGAACATTCCTCAAAGAACACTTAAACCTTTCATATCATAAGTTATTGGCACAAGGATTACATATGGAATCTGATATATGTGATAGGCTTGTAGTGATTCTTGCATCAAATAGAAAGCTGTATTAAATGACTTCCTGAGGTAATTCCAGATCTTTTTTTTTTTTTAGAAGGGGACGATTTTATGAAATAAGTCTGACAGTAATGGGAGAGGAGTAAAGGGAGTTGCTGCAAGTTGTTGCATTGTTTTCTTTGCCTTATCCAATCCAAGACAAAACTGTGAGGCATGTATCTGATTGCGCACCATCTTGGGAGGGAAAGGGGAAGGAGGATGTAAAAATTTAAAACCCCAAATTTTATAATAGTGAATGTCAAAAACAAAAAATAAATAAATGTTTTTTATTTTAAAAAATAAAATAAAAAAGATAAAACTGTGAGAAATCTAGAGTGAAAATACATACCATTTACATTTTTGCTTAGAGATTTCCATATTGAACAGAGGATAAAAAAAGCTAATCAATTTTGTAAATTGATGTTTTTCTTTTAAATTTTAATGGATATCTTTTGTTTTTATGTCATCTTCATTTTGAATGATATGATATGCTCTTTATCCCTTACCTAGAAAACCATCCCCTGTAACAGAGAATTTTAAAAAGCCAAAAAAAAGAAATGAGGTTATGCATTTCTAAAACGAAAGAACAGCAATTTTTTCTCCTCCAGACAGTTGCTGCTTGTGAAGCAGTAGGAACTGCATTTTTATATGAATAGAATTAACTATTCGGGCTTTGCTTTCAAAGAAAGCATTTTAAAGGTAAATATAGAAAGCTCACAAGTGTTTCTGTGCCATAAAAGAAAATATATACCCAACTAATCTTGATTCTGAAAAAATACTTGGGAAAGATATTCACTGCCTGGTTCCCAGTCTCTCTATATTTTGATCGAGTGAGTATAGTTTCATTTCTTTGTACAGAGGATTCTTTGTAAATCATAAAGCTCTATACAAATGTCAGTTGCTATCATTACTGTTATTTTTCCACATTATACACTAAGTAATCAAAGGGCATGAAATCAAATCTCACCTTAGTGACTGATTACTTGTATGACCTTAGTCAGGTCTCTTTGCCTCTACTAAAGTCCTACTCTGTTGTCCCATTGGCATGCAGAGGTGACATTGGATTTTGAAGACAATGCCACTGGAAGGCAAGGCCTAATAAATTCTATATGGCTTAAAAGATTTAATTTATAGGGTGGATGACTGACTATTGTATTGCCAAGGCAATATTCACAGCAGCAAGGGTAACTATGAATATGCCCATATAGTTCTCAATTGCAAAATATAATAGACTCTCCATATAGAAGATAGAAGCAAAACATTTATTCAGGCCTACCAGAAAGTCAAATTCCAACACCAGAAAACAAAATTCATCATAGCAGCAAAGAAATCTATACACAATAATACCACAGAGAGCAATACAATCCTAAATCCTTCCCATAAACACACAATACTAGCTGTCTCCCTGCCTGAAACCTGTCTCCTCCCTCTGTTTTAACTGTTCTGACTCCCAGCTTCCTCTCAGCTCTGCTCCATCCTTTCTGTTCCACCTGTTCAGCAAGCTCCTCTCACAACAGGCTCCATGTGATAACATTCATCCTATGAAGAGGCAGGGAAGACCCTCAAATTCCCATTACCATTACACATATGTAAATGCCATAAAATCTTAAGTGCCTTGGTGAGAGGGAAGATCAAAATACAAAGTCAGAAGAGAATAACAATGTCCAAATGCCCACATACAACGCATCAAAGGGGAAGATTAAACTGGTCCCAAGCCCAAAAAGCCTTCTTGGAAAAGTTCAAAACGGAATTTAAAAAACCAAATAAGAAAGGGAAAAGAAAAGTTGGGAAAATAAATGAGTATTATACAAGAGAAAGTCAATATCTTGGAAGAGGGAAGGCAAAAATTGACTAAAGAAAACAATTTCTTAAAGAATACAATTGATTAAAGTGAGGGGGGGGGATCCACTGAAGAAAAGAACTCTTTAAAAAGTAGAATTGGACAAATGGAAAAGGAAGTTCAAAAACTAACTGAGAAAATAATTTCTTAAAAATTAGAATTAGGCAAGTGGAAACTAATGATTCTATGAGACATCAAAAAGCAGTCAAACAACATCAAAAGAAAGAAAAATAGAAGAAAATACAAAATGCTTTGTAATACACTTAGCTCTTTGAGTAATACAATGATTCAAGACAATTCCAAAAAACTCAAGACAGAAAATGTTATCCACATCCAAAGAACTATAGAGTATGAATGTATAGCAAAGCATGTTATTTTCACTATTTATGTTTATTTGGTTTTTTTCCTTCTTGTGGTTCTTCCCTTTTGTTCTGATTTTTCTTTCACAACGGGACTAATGTGAAAATTACACGACTATATATGTATAACCTATATCAGATTGTTTGCTGTCTTGGGGAGGAGGAATGGGAAGAAGAGAGAGGGAAAAATTTTTAGCTCAATGAATGTTGAAAATTATCTTTACATGTAATTGGAAAAAATACTCTTAAGCATGTGGAGGTGTAGGGGGTGGATCATGAGCTTCTAAGATGGTGGATAGAGTTCTGGCCATGGAGTTAAAATCTGGCCTCAGACACTTATTAGCTGTGTGATCTTGAGCAAGTTTTTGGAGTGAATAACCTCTGTTTCTCTCAGTTTGTTCCACTATAAAGTGGGGATAATATAGCACCTACCCTTCAGGGTTATTTTGAAGATCAGATGAGATATTTGTATAGCACTTAGCATAGTGCCTGGCACGTAGTGGACATTATACAAATGCTAGCTACTATTATCATCTGAGATCAGAGCTGTTCCCTGTTACACTGTTGTACTGCATTATTGACCCTAATCAAACTGAGATAAAGATAAAGCATGTTTCAGAGATATATACTATGCATAAAACTGGGAGGGTGATCCATCATTTTTCCCAAACCCTTATTCTCAAAGTAATAATTCTCTTCGCAAAATTATTTGTGCCTCTGTTACTCTGCCTACAAAATAGGGACAATTATATTTGTAGTATTTAATTTGTAGGATTGTTTTGAGGAAAGTGCTTTGAAAACCCTAAAGTTGAGGAGTGATCTTAGATAGATAAAAAATTGGAAATAAGAGAATTTTTTTCATCTTTGATTAGTTTTCCTGTATATATAAGGCTGGAAAGACAATGGTCTCTCACAGACCCAATTCCACTACTTAGCATGGGAGTTCTGACTTGCTGCATTTCTAACGTATGGCTGTTCACTTGACCTTTAGCAGTTTGGTGGTCCCTCACCTCTGAGAGCTCTCCATATTGGTGCCAGACTTAGAGCAGATACCCAATTATATCCCACTATGGCTCACAATTTCTTTTTTTTCCTTTTTAAGGTAGTCCTTTTATTAAATAAAAAATGCATTCATTTTTTAAAATTTTGAGTTTCAAATTCTTTCCCAGAAGCCCCTCCCCCACATATTGAGAAGGCAAGTGATATGATACCCATTATACATGTGAAGTCATGTAAAATATGTTTTCATATTAGTGATCTTGCAAAAAAAGCAAGAAGAATAGAGAAAGTGAAAAAATATTCTTCAATCTACACTCAGAGTTTAGGTCTCTCTCTGGAAGTATATAGTATTTTTCATTGTGAATTCTTTGGAATTGTCCTTCATCATTGTATTATTGATCATAGTAGCTAAGTCACAGTTTATTATTATTACAAAATAGCTGTTAATATGTGCAATGTTCTCCTAGATTTGCTCACTTCATTTTGCATCAGTTCATATAAGGCTTCCCTGGTTTTTCTGAAAACATCCCCTTCATTTTTTTATAGCACAATAGTATTCCATCACAATCAAAGCCACAACATATGCTTCAGTTGATGAGCATCCCCTCAATATCCTATTCTTTGGCACAACAAAAAGAGCTGCTATAAATATTTTCATACTTATGAGTCCTTTTCCTTTTCCTTTAATCCCTTTGGGATATAGACTTACAACAGTATTGTTACTTCAAAGGGTATAAACAGTTTTATAACCCTTTGGGTGTAGTTCAAAATTGTTCTCTAAAGTGTTTAACCAGTTCACAGCTCCACCAACAGTGCATTAATACACCCATTTTTCCACACCGATTCCAGCATTTGTCATTTTCCTTTTCTGTTTTTTTTAATTAACCTTATGGAAGTGAGGTTGTACTTCAGAGTTGTTTTAATTTATATTTCTCTTCCTATAATCTTACCATAGATTCTTCCCCCTCACCCATTTCCTCTTTTCCTTCTAATTTTGAGTACATTGGTTTTATTTGTGCAAAATCTTTTTAATTTAATATAATCAAAATTATCCATTTTACCTCCTGTGATCTCTATCTTTGGTCATAAACTCCTCTTATCCACAGATGTGACAGGCAATTTTTCCATGCTTCCCAAATTTGCTTGTGATATCTTTTTTATGTCAAAATTATGTACCCATTTTGAGCTCATCTTAGTGTGAGATGATGGTCTGTGCCTGGTTTCTGCCCAACTGCTTTCCCATTTTCTTAGTAATTTCTGGTTTGACTTTGGCCATATCATTTCCTTATTAAATAAACTTCAGTAGTTCCTTTCTACTTCCAGGATAAAATATAAAGTCCTCTGTTTGGTATTCAAAGTCCTTCACAACTGCCTCTAATTTACCTTTTGAGCATTAATAATCAACTCTCCACACAGAAGTTGGTTTTGTTGTCCCCCCCCCTCTCTCTCTCTCTCTCTCACACACACACACACACACACACACACACACACACACACACCCCACTCCATCTCCTATCTCCATGCCTTTGTACTGGTTGTCCCTTCATATCTGCAATGTCTTTACCTCTGCTTCTTAAAATCCTTACTTTCCTTCAAAACTCAGTGTAGGTGTTACCTTCTTTCTAAATGAATATAAATATATTAATGTATATTAATATGCTAATGTATATGAATATGAATATAATATATATTATAATTTATATAAATAATATAAATAAAAGTAAGTTTTTTGTGATCTCCATGGTAAGTGTATTATCCTCATATCTATGTCATAAATGTATACATGTACACACATACATACAGAGATACCTATACATGATATATAATGTAATACATATTATCTCTCCAGATAAAATTGTCTCCCCTCAAACTCCTTGAGGGCAAATGCTTTGTTTTTGGTTTTGTAACTCCAATATCCAGCCAAAAGACTGTTGTAATTTATCTTAGGTGCCTATGCTTTATACTCCAACTAACACCTCATACTACTTGTGATGTACAATTATTGTGTATTTGGGCACCTGGTGGACAGATTGACTAGGGGTGGAGGGAAGGGTACCATGGGAAGAAAAGTGAAAGTAGAGAGTGGTTATCAGGGATAGTAAAAGACAAATTTGCTTCTGGTATTTGCTTCTCACTTCAGACACCTATCATTTTAGCCTTGGTGGCATCAAAAGGTGACACCCTAGATGAGTACTGATGGAAACTAAAAAAACCCACTTGATTCTGCTGTTTAGAAATAGGAACTTTTAGATTACGGTTCATAGATTTCTTTTTTTAATATGATAATAATACATATTTGATAATGAGCTTTAATAGCTTTAAATTGAACTAGGACTTTTGGGGCAGCCTTTATTTCAATATGATAGGTTTCCTTCATAATCTCATGCATTTCATTTTATTCATTTAAACACATTATTCTGAAAGGTGGGCAGAGGCTTTAGCAGACACTAAAGGGGCCCATAATGCAAAAAGAAGAGTTTAAGAACCTCTGAGGAGACTGCTTTTTCATCATTTTGCTCATGTGATCATACCCTCCCTGGAAAAAATAACTGCACTCATTATAAATAAAAGGTCATTAATTGTGAAAATGAATTATAAAAGTAAATGTATTTAACTTTCTCCAATGTACTAGTAGCATGTTTTAAAGAAAAAAGTCAATCAGAAGTCAATAATTATGCCGGCCACAGCCATTTCCTTCTTCATTTCTCATTGAGGTTCTTTCACTTATTTCTAGCTTTTAGTACCATGGACAACTCCATTGTACTTTGTGGATGCTGAAAAATTAAGAACTTCTTTATATTTTTAACATTAAAATGGAGTATCTTTTGCCTCTGGGCAGATATTTATGAGGACATTACAGAACAGAAAAGAGGCCTTCCATTTGATTTCTTTTCTGCTTAGCAGCTTCCCCTGCCTGTTTGAGTCAATGATTAATTAAATATTAACACCAGAGTCATGTTGGATTCAAATGTTTGACAATTCTTAGTAAATGGGAAGAGAAAGGAAGCTAGTCTGCTCAGTATCAAGAATCGTCCAGGATAAGGAAATAGAATGGTGTAAACAGGGCTCCTTTCATGCAGAAAACTACATCTACAATGGAAATATCAACAGAAAGCCTGAAAAACAATTCATTTTTTAATCATTCTCCTTCACACTTAGATCTTTGGGGCAGCTAGGTGATACAGTGAATAGAGCACTGGCCCTGAAGTCTGGAGGACCTGAGTTCAAATCCCAGCCTCAGACACTTCAGACACTTATCACTTACTAGTTGTGTTACCTTGGGCAAGTCACTTCACCCCAATTTCCCTGCATTCCCACCTCCAAAAAAAAAAACTAAGTCTTCAACCCTTACCTTCCACTTTTTTGCAAATCTTCAGGTAAGTTACTCTTAACAATTTACCTGTTCCCATTAGGTGACATGATGCAAATAAGCAAGCATACCACCTGGTGGTATAACAGGAAGGTGCAGGTAATCTTCGGGATGACTTTTTTAGAAGTCAATTAAAAACACTGAGCAGGCATAAATAATGGGCTCCAACATGAATAGGGGTTAACTTTAATGAGTGAGAAACAAAAGAAGGAGCTCTGTTTCCACAGTATTAAAACCTACTCCCAGCTTTACAGGAGTGATAATGGGACTGGTTCTAATCCAAGCTGTGACCTAGCAGAACCAGGTTTCTGATTAAATAATAAATCAGAAACCTATAGACACATGCTTAACAAGCTGTTTCAGGGGAACATATGAAGGAGGAAAACATGAAGTGAGTGGTTCAGGAGGGGGGCATCAAGCCAATGGAGAGCAAGGGAGGACATTTGAATTGGGAATTGGGCATAAATAGCTTTGCATTTGTCTGAGCAAGCGTACCCATTCACAAGGAATGAAAACTAGAATGAGAGCTTTCCTGGCTTCACAACGAGTATTTTCTTTCTAGAACAAGCACATTTCTCACAAATATTTTTTAAAATAGGGCCTATAGAGAAAAGAATGGATGTTTTTGCTGAGGTCAGAATTGGGAGAGCTGGTTCAGGTTTTTGAAAGAATTCAATCAGACCTTCTCTTTAGCCAATGGGAGCTTTATTAACACAAAAGCATGTGGGCCTGAGACTTAGCAAGGAGTTAAACAAAGGCAATGACAGAAAAAGGACTGGACTAATATACACAGAAAACTACGCAGCCTATAGGATGATGGTATAATTTCAGGGTTTAATGGGGGTTGGAGATTTAGGAACAGGATGAGGAAGATAGATGACACAGGATAAGGGAGACAGGGGAAATTTTATAACCCAGGATGAGGGGAGACAAGGAATTTCATGGACAAGGGGAAGTTCTATGGTACTTCAAGATAAGGAAAGAGACTTTAGGGTACCTTCAAGTTAGAGAATAAACTAAGGGCTTCACAAAGTACTGGAAAAGCAACCCCTAATGTTATTGTTAACCCTTATGGCACCTTTGCGTCTATATCATTTTTACTTCCAAGTGTAACTATAACTCCCTCCCCCAAAAAACAAGACAAAACCAAACCCAGAAACATCATTTGTCATCAACTTTGGGAAAAATTCTGATCCAATAAAAAAAGCACTAGCTTTAGACTGAAGGACTTAGTTCAAATCTCACATCTGCTGCTCACTATTGGGTGACCTTGGGGAAATTACTAAAACTTTTTAGTTCTCTATTTCCTCAATTATACTAGATGGGCTTCCAATTTAAAATCTGTAACTATATGAACAAAATTTCAGACTCACTTCACTTTAAGGAATCACCTACGAACCAATCCTCAGCTTATGAAATAGATTGTAAGATTCTTTGCTTATAAAAAGATTCTTCACTTTTCCAAAGAATTAACTGCAAAGTTCTTTTAAATATGTTTACTTAACAGATCTGTATGACAAAGTAACAAATCAAATGTTAGTTGTAACTGCCAGAGGATGACCAACCTAGAAGGTAAGGAGAGCAAAATGTATGTAAACGAGGCATGCCTAGTCTACCTAACATGGAGGTGTCTTTGAGGGGCCCTTTCAACATGTCTGTTCTTACCTAACATGGAGGCCTCATCCTACTTTCCCTTGGGAGTTAGTGTAACCTCTTTTGACTGGCTACCTTCTCTGGACACTGAGTCATTCACTCTTTCTCTGCTGTCTTCTTTTTGCCACCCTCTTTCAAGAGCCTTTTTCAAACTATCAGAAAATTCCTCACTACAGGAAGGGGGAAACTTTGAATGACATAATTCACAAGGATAAATACAAATTGTTGTGATGGTTGTATAGGAGCTGTGCTTTCATCAGGGGAGGGAGCTGTCATTAAGGACTTTCTTTACCAATACAAGCTAGCAACCTTTTTACACCTTCAAGTCTCAGAGAGTTGCTTGGGATACTCAGAAGTCAAATGTTCTGCCCAGGGTCATATCATTGCTATATATCAAAGGCAGAACTTGAACTCTGGTCTTCCTGACTTCAAAGCCAGCATTCTATCACTGACTATTGCTCCTCAAAAGACGTCAGGAACCTCAGCCTGTGCCCAGTCTGAATTCTGAGGGGCCATTGATTGTCTGGTCATTATGAATTGCCTCTGAATCAAGGCTCCAACTAACAATTGCCTTATCAGTTTCCCCTCCCAACTTCCCTATTTCTACTGAGGGAAGCAACATTTTTTCCATTTATACAAGTTCATTCTCCAAGAATCTGCCAAAGCAGATTCTTTCTCTCTTCTCTCGCCCCCTCTTCCCCCCCTCTCTTCTCTTTCTCTTTCTTCTCTCTTTCTCTCTCTCACTCTTTCTCTTCCCCCCATGCCCTCCATCAATACAATCAGATACCATGTTTTATATATTCTATCTGTTCAACATCTCTCACATAAGTCCATTTACTTCTTTCCCTACCTTTATATCTCAAGCATAGTAGTCCAGGCCCTCAACACTGCTTAGCTAAACTATTGCAATAGGTTCTCTCATTGGTCTCCATAAATCCAGTCTCTTCCCTCTGTAATTTGTTCTCCATGCAGTTGCCAATTTGAGATTCTTTAGGTGTTGTTCTTAACATGCCATTCTGCTCAAGAAGCCGCAGTGGCTCCCCAGTACCCTTAGCATAAAATAGAATTTCCTCTGTGATTTAAAGGTCTTCACATACTCTACACTGAGCCAAATTTGGCCTATGTACTGCTCCCTATGCACTATATTCATCTCCTGCTTCTATTGTGTCTCATACCTAGAATGTTCACCTTCATTTTCAACTCTTGGAGCAATTTCTTGCTTTTAAGGTTCAGTTACTTCTTTCAAGGGACCCTTCTTGATTCCTCCAGTTCTTAGTCCTACCTTGCCACTGTGTACTTACATATATCCTGTATTTATGTACTCTGAACATATTATATCTCCCTACTATAATGTAATTTCCTTGAAGACAAAAGCTGCCTCACTTTGTGTTATATTTATATATATCCCCAGAGCCTAGCACTAGGACTGACACCCAATAGGTACTTTATAAATACTTGCTGATCAATTAACAAGTGATTAGCATCACTGGAATCAGTAATAACTTGTGGGAACATGTTTCCTTCTTAGGGGTTCCATTTTCTACCATTTCCTCAAATTCCATATTTTAAGCCAATGGGGTAAATAATGATGAATGAATGAATGAATGAATGTGTGTGTGTGAGTAAGACTATAACTTTAAACAAACACCATCTTTATATTTCTGTTGAATTTGTATCATGCAGTGTTCTACTCTCTCCTTCCCTTTCCTCTACTTGCCCTTTCTACTTCCATCATGACCCACGCTCTGTCCCGACCCCAAGGAGAGTCATCTCTGTACAAATATGACATTCATTACTTACCAATGCACAATGATTCTCTAGTCATGGCAGCCTATTAGCTCCCAATCACAAGGAATTCTTTCTCTCTCTTCACTCCCCACCCCAGCCTACTGCAGGAAAAAGTTCACCACTTTCTTATCCTGTAGCATCGGTAGATAAAGAGGAAACTAACATAGAATCATATATTAAAAGCTGTAAAGGACTTTAGAGACAACTACTCTAATCCCCTCATTTTACAATTGAGGAAACTGAGGCAGAGATAGGTTAAAAGCTTTCTATGTTTGGTTATCTTTAAAAATTCAGTATTGAACAAAACACTATTCTAGGCACCAGATATAACAAAGATTAACAAAAGGTTATAATTTAATGGGAGATGTGACATGTATTCAAATAAATATGAAGCTGTATTATGTGATAAAGACAATAAAATATAGACAAGTTGTTTCAAGAAAATTTGTTAAAAGACAATTTATTTTCACGCGGGAGAATTTTAAAAGATTTTAAAAGAGGTAGTGACATTTTCCCAGGCTTTGACAGAAGAAACTGATTTAAACAGTCAGAAATGTGAATGGAATACATTTGGTGTTGGTGGGGGGGTGCAATACCGTCACAAATGCACCAAGATGGAAATGTCAGGATGGGTTCAGGAAACAGCTTATATTATAATGTGGTGAAAATGTATAGAGTATGTGCAATGGATTCCCCCCATACCACGTCATTGGCCTCCCTCTTGGCAGACCTAAGAGGCCTGATTTTTCCTTTCATCCTTTCCTCTGCTCCTTTCCTCTTCTTCACCATATCCAAGGCTAGAGTTGTGTCTGAAGCACTTGAGTTCAAAGCAATTAAATTTTCAAATACCAGATTTTTTTTGCAAATCACCAGAATAGCTTCTTATATAAACATAACTCACCAAGATCTCAGTTATGGAAATCTCTAGCATTTAGACAGAAACTTAAGTGTCTGAATCATTTAAATTCTATGTATTTTCTGACTTGCCATTGGTGTCTTCCATTAGCCACCTATATGCAACCAATATACAAATATGCAGTATGTAATATTCATCAATAGTCATGGCTATTAGAAAAAAGAATCAAAGCAATTTCAAAGGCAAGAATTAAATCACTCTATGAAAAGACCAAAACTGGATCAAAACTTCCTGCCTTTTGCAGACTGAGACAGAAATGAGAGGGAAGTTAAGCTCATACACACCTGGTTTAGTAACCTCTCAAAGAGAAGTAGTTCTTGGCAGAGTTCCTACAATCAACAGAGAGGTGTTCAAGGGAAGCCCCAGCTGCATCAACACTCATGCTAGTCTCCAAAATGTCTGCCTGCCATTGCTCTACTCTTACAAACTAGCTCCATATGTTTTTGCCTGTGTATCTTTCTCCTTGTCTTGAAGGGAAATTCCAAAGCTCTTCCTGTGGCAGAAACTCCTTGCTTTTGCTCAGAGCTGGATGAGAGATTCCCTAATCACCTCTGAGTCAGAATACCCAATTCCTTCCAGGACTAAAACTACTAGAATCCCCAGCTAATTTCAAATTTTTTGTACCACCCATGGGGAAACTGATCTATGATTACATTACAAAAAGAAAGAGAAAAAATATCATAACACCAGGATTCAAAGTCGAATCTTCTTCACCAGTGAGAGACAATCCAATGACATGAGTTTCTTCCTTAAGGCTGCTCTATAGAGAGAATCAACAGATTACTCTTCAATTCCCCACCATCTGCTTTCTGCACCCATCTGTCAGTCAATCATTCTCCCTTTGCCCAATTTCTCAACTGACTGAAATATAATGGAGCCTGGGGTAGGTTTTCTGAAGACTCTAACAAATAAGTCATATGCAGAGGGAATTTTGGTGATCACAAAAGCTAGAATATATATACTTTATCAGTCCATTTCATTTAGGAAAAAAATATTCTTTCCTTTCAACTAATATTTCAGGAACACTGAATTTTGTGCTTAGATTAAATCATTTTATTTTTTTTTAATTGTCTTATTAGTCATATAATAATGCTGAGACAGACTTTTAATTTCATGGGGACCTACTTAAAAAAGGTATATGCTGCTTAGTACAGAGTTTGTAGAGTTTGATCAGAGATCAGCAAAACGGGCATATTGAAAAACTTTTGAGAGGCAATGCAGAACAGTGAAAACTGTAGGGGACTTCATGGCAGTAGACTTTAATTGTGATCCCATATATTCATCTATAAAATAAAGAGGGAGGGATAAAGAATATATGCTTTGCAAGTTCCCTTTCCACACTAAATCTTTGTTCCTCCAGTTCTTATTAATGAATCTACCTGAATATGAGCAGATCACTTGACTCTTGGGTCTCAGTTTATTCATCCACAAAAGGGAGATATATTTAAGAGTCAGACACACAAGAGTTAAGAGAATCTGAAATTAGAGTATTTGGAGGAAAAGACTAAACCAAACAAACCGCCAATGATGCATAATGGACAACATCCTAACCATTTCATAATTAGCTGAAGCATGCAAAGAATCACGATTCCACTGGAAATAATGATCATGAGAAAAATTTTATTATTTGGTAGAACAAAATATCACTTCACAGAATGCTCGTTTACAGCAAGGTATATTCCATCCATATATCCAAATCATTCAAGTTTCCTTGGAAGATGTAACAAAAATGTCACTGTTCAATGACCTGTTGATAAGAAATATCAGGAGAGGCATAAAACTAGGAGATGTATGCTTCCAACAAAGATATTTACCATACAAAGAAGGAGATCCAACACAGAATTGGAGTATAAAAGGATTTTACCGCAAATGGTGAGATCCTCCAGATGATCCTGTTTGCAAATGACATTGTGCTAAATAAACCAAGGGTCAGAACATTGGAGAGCCTCCTGGAATTTGACTTGCCCATACACATAGGAAGGATCAAATGGGTGAAGAATGTCTAATACCCAGAATTTCGCAAACATTTATTTGGACATCTTGTAGACTTTGTCCATTAATATGCATACTTTGGACAGAAGGACAAACAGCTGGATTGAACAGGAGGAGGAGATTAGGACTGATCATCTAATCAAAGGCTTTCTGTAAAAACAAGGGTTCCCAATATTCTGCTTTCATTCTGATCTTGGCCATATTCATTTTATTTGTACAAAACCTTTTAAATTTAATGTAATCAAAATTATCCATTTTACACTTAGTGTATTATTTCTTGTTTATTCATAAATTGTTCACCCATCCATAAATCTGATATGTTCCATGTTCTTAAAATTTTCTTATATCTCTCTTTATATCTAAGTCATGTATCCATTTTGACCTTATCTTGGTAAATGGTGTAAGATATTATCTATACCCAATTTCTGCCATACTGCTTCCCAGTTTTCCCAATAATTTTTGCCAAATAATGAATTCTTATTCCAAAATCAAATTAAAAATTTAAAAGCAAAGGTTCACCTTTTAAATACTAACATTCTACCACTGCTGCTATATAACATTGAGACATGGAGTACAATTGCCTTTATAGAACTAAAAATAAATATCAAACAGTGATGAATGGAAAGATTCATGGTGAATATGAGCAGGCTGCAACATATAACCAATAAAGAACAGGAATAAGATGTTATGAAAGAATTATATAATTAGGAAATGAAGATGGACTGGTCACTTGGCAAAACCAAGGGGTGATAAGTGAACAACTAGAGTGCTTCACTGATGCCTTCACAATGTCAGGACAAATAAAGGAAGACCTAAAGCCTTTGCAGTAAACTTCTGGAAGGGCAAGAGAAAGGGTCACACAGGATGGTGTAGTGCCAATGCAATATTCACTGTGCCAGCAATGACTATAAATATGCTGGTATGGTGCTCAATTGCAAAATATAATAGACTCTTCATATAGAAGATAGAAGCAAAACATTTATTCAGATACTAAAAAACCAAATTGTGACACCAAGAAACCAAATCCATCAGAGCAATGTAGAAGTTAATGCAGCACAACATAGCAGAGAGCCACACTATCCTTTAGCCTTCCCACAAAAAAACAAAAAAAACCAAACTAAGCAAAAAAACATTTACTTATAAACCTGTTTGCTTGCCTGCCATCCTCTCTCCTCCCTCCATCTAGCTGCTCCGAATTCCAGCTTCCTGTGGGCTCTACTCCACCCTTCAGTAAACTCCAGCTATGGGCTTCATGTGATTACATTCAGCCTAATAGGGAGCAGGGAAGATCTTCAAAGAAGGGGAGGTCTTCAAATTCCCTTAGGTCTATTAAGTGGCAGAGAAGATCATCAACTTCTCATTGCCATTACAGATGGCCAGGCATGGTTAAGTTCAGTCTACATCTAGAGGGATGAATGGAACAATTCATAGATATTTTGAATATTTGAGACTCTTCAGTGCCCAAAGCAGTGGTACTGAGGTACATGATAAGCACTTAATAAATTCTTGTTGACTGATTTATTATTTATTATTAAAAGGGAAGTAGAGGGAGGGTGTTCTCCAAAGTGGGAAAGAACTGACTCCAAGGGATATGTGACCATCCTATTAGAGGGTAGGAAGATGGGCAACATCTTTGCTCCCCAAAAGAACCAATTATAAATCAATATGACACAAACATACCTACTCTGGCTTTTAAACTCCTCTTACTCTGACCCCCTTATTACCTTTCTGATCTTTTTGTACCTTATTCCTCTACATGTAAATAAAAATTAACTGACATGCTATTTCCAGGGATGCTGCCCTCCTTATTGTTCTTTGCACAAGATGCTCTATATTCTAATTCTGTGCATGTTTACTGGCTATTGATCATGCTTGGAATGCTCTCCTTCCTTGTCTCTATCTCCTGATTTCCCTGATTTTCTTTGGATATTTCATTTGAAAGAAGCTTTTTGTGATTCCCCTTAATATTAGTGCATTTATTCTGAGATTCTCCTTAATTTATCCTGTAAATATCTTTTTGTTTCTTGTTTGTACGTTGTCTTTCCTATTAGGTTGTGAACTCCCAGAAGACAAGGCTTCTTTGTTTGTTTTTTAATATTATTTATTTTCCTGGTGCTCAGCAGAGTTCCTGAAACATAGTAGGGACTTAATAAATGCCTGTGGACTTGACTTGAACTGGTTATTCTTATTCTCAACTCCCCCCTTTCTCACTTATTACTCCACTATGCAATAAGCACAGATGCCTCAGGGCAATTAAAACATAACTGTACCCAAGGACCCATAGCAGCAGCTGTGTGGGTGCTAATTGGGAAAAATTCTATCCCCTCCACCATTCTCTGCATCATATCCACCTTCTCCTCTTCCCTCCAAAAAAACTCATAGCTTTTTTTTTCTCTCTAGCAGTCATTGTGTATGTCCTTTATTATCTAATAAAAATCACTAACATTTCTTTTGCAATTTTTTCAGCAGATCTTCACAACTCTGAGATTATTATTATTATTATTATTATTATTATTATTATTATTATTATTATCTCCATTTAACAAATGAGGAAACTAGAAACAGTTAAGTGGTGCAGTGGATAAAACACTGGCCCTGGAGTTAGGAAGACCTAAGTTCAAATCCAGACTCAAATACTTACATGTGACCCTGGTCATCACTTTCTCCCAACTGACTCCAAAAAATAAAAAACCTAAAAAGCAAATGGAATGGTGGGGGCCAGCTAGGTGACACAAGGAATAGAGCACTGGCCCTAGAGTCAAGAGGACCTGAGTTCAAATCCAGCCTCAGACACTTGACACTTGCTAGCTTTGTGATCTTGGGGAAGTCACTTAACCCCAATTGGCCTGCCCAGTAGCTCAAAAAATAAAAAGCAGATGAGGAAGCAAGACAAGAAAGATTGAATGACTTTTATAGGGTCACATGACTAATAACTTCCTGAGTCAGTGTTTGAACCCAGGAATTCTTAATGCCAATTCACAGCCACCTCCCTAGTTCAGATCCTTATCAGTTTTCATCTTTACTATTACCGTATCTCCTAATTGGTCTTCCTTATAAGCTCATCTTCTACATAATTGCCAAAATAATTTTTCTGAAGTGAAGAACTCACTAAGTCACTCCTCTGCTCAATCATCTGCAGTGGATCCCTATTGACTGTAAGTTAAATTTTTTTTTCATCTCGGTCTTTTTGTTTTATTTTTATATATCTTTTATAATGTATATAGTTAGTGTATAAGTTTATAAAGTTTATAGTGTATAAATAAGCAAATATATGCTTTTAGGGGTGTAGCACCAATGCAATATTCATAGCACTGAAGGCCACTATAAACACACCAATATAGGGCTCAATCACAAAATGTAACAAACTCTCAATATAGAAGACAGACACAAAACATTTATTCAGATGCCAGAAAATGAAATCCCAAAACCAGTAAGCCAATTACATCAGAGTAGCAAAGATTTTAATAAGCCATAATGGTACAGAGAGCCACAGAATCCTTTAGCCTTCCCAGAAACCAACATTTACCTTTTTCACAAGCATAACTGTCTCCCCAGAGCGCATCCTCTCTCTCCCACCATAGAGCTGCTCTGACTCCCAACTTCCTATGGGCTCTGCTCTACCCTTCAGCAAACTCCTCCTACCACAGGCTCCATGTCCATTCAGCCTATTACAGGATAGGGTATATCTTCAAAGCAGGGAAGATCTTCAAATTCCCATTACCATTACAAAAGGTGATTTGCTAATTTTTGCTATTATGGCTACACAATAAAAAAAATTTGAGACTACAAGTACAGTGGCTAGAGACTTCTTAGTCAAGAATACCTGAGTTTAAGACCTGCCTCTGACACATATGTCCTAAGTATGTCACAAGCTAGACAAATCACTAAACTTCTCAGTATCCCCAGTCAGCTCTCTCAGAACACTTACTAACTGACATTAGTTAAAAATGTTTTCTCATGGGTAGTTTGATAATCATCATGACAATTGCCATTTTTGTTATACCTAGTGTTTATATAATGCTTTAAGGTTTACAAAGGACTTTACAAATAATATCTCTTTGATCCTCCCAACAACCATGGGAGATTGTTACGGGTTTTTTATTCAGGTGAGGGTTGTCTTTTTGGGTCAGGATGTACAGGGCTTACCTATATCCACCTCAACAGGCCTCGGGCATCTCCAGCTCCCATCCACTCCGGGAGAAACAGCTGCACAGAAAACTCAGGACACAGGACTTGCTTCTAGCTTTTAATGAGAGTAAATTCTCTATGCTGGGTGTGGCTGCACTCTCTGCTTCTGGGTAGCCTGTATTTAAGTCCTTTCTCCAGGGCCCCTTAGGGTCCCTCCCCTGGCTATGCCCTCGCCACAGTGAGCCAATCGTGCATCACCCCAAAGGTATGCACAATCCTGCATATTGCAAACAGGTGCAATCTTCGCATTCTACCCCCAGGTGATCACATGCACTCCTGTTAGCTGAGGATCGGCTCAACCCGTCACATCTCAAGTGGAGTATCAACAACCCTCTTTAGGAATCTACACCGCACATGAGGTATCAGAGACCTAACAGGAGATCAGTGCAATTATTATTACTATCCTACAGATGAGGAAACTGAGCCAGGTGGTGAATAAGAGACTTACAGTAGGTCACATAGCAAGTAGTCCAAGGCTGGATTTGAACTCAGCTCTTCTTGACTCCGAGTCTATCAAAAGTGCTGAAAGACAGGATGAGGTCGCTAAAGAACAAAAGAATTCTCCAAAGACATTTCATTTATTTTACAGTTTCAGCCTCAACAAGTCATTTTAATTTGCTTAAGAATCTCCTATACCATTTACCTGCTATTTTGATTATATGAAGCTTCATCCTGCATTTCTGCTTTATTCATATGAACAGGAAAAGATGGCCAAGAGAGAAGATGCCTAAAAGAACTGGAAAAAATAAAAGCATGCTAGGGATTTTCAGAAAGTAAAATACAGCATCAAAGTGAGCAGAACCAAGAAAATAATATACACAAAGTCTACAACGATGTAAGCAGAAAGAACCCTGAAAGGAAGTCCAGCACTGTGTTGTATTAATGACCAAGTGTGATCCTGAGAAGGGATGCAGAAATGAGTCTTTCAGCTTTCCTTGAGAAGACTAAGGAATCTGGGTGCAGAATGCTACATGTCCAGGCAGATATGTCTGCTATGTTAGAGTGTTTTGTTTTTCATGTTGTGTTGTTGTGGTTGTGGTTGTTGCTACAGGGGAAAGCCCACTGGGTACAGAGGCAATATATCTGGAAATGAATATGATGTAAAAAGAAAAGGAATTGATGAAATATTATTTTTAAATGTTCCATTGTCCCTTTAAATCAATGATGTTCTCATGATGTTAACTGAATTTTTACACGTAGAAACAGAGGTAAGAGGAAGATATGGAAAGTGGGGGATTCATATTCTATGCTGAGTATTTATAGAAATTAACTTTAGTGTGATTATTCGTTAAACAGATGAGTGTGGGCCCAGCTGAGGAGAATGTGATTGGAACTCTGCTTCCATGTCATCCAGACACTAATTCCATGGCACACTGCCTCTGAATCACATGGATTATCACTGAGTTTGAGATTTGGGAGCACTTTAGCAAATGATTTGCTTTAGAGGGTGAGTGGGCAGCCTCTCCGTAATTCTGCCTTGAAAAAAGAAAAATTGAATTACTTATTTGAATGAGATAAAATGAGACATTACTTATTTAAGCTTATTTAAAAGCTATATTATATGAAATATTGCATATTATTCTTGACTTGTAGTAGTCTAGCCCTTCAAATGTCATTGTGTCTGAACTGCAGGGGTTCTGAACTTTCTTGTGTATCAGGTGTCCCTTTTACCATCTGGTGAAGTCTATGGATCCCTTTCTAAAATAGTGTTTTGTTGCTCGTATTATATTTGTAATGAAAGGAAATGCTAAATTTCAGTTAGAAGTTAATGAAAAAAAAGATGTAATTTCTCCCCAAGTTCATAGACCTTTTTAAAGGGTTTCATAGACCTGAGGTTAAGAACCTCTACTTAAAAATCACAAATGATCATCCAGGAAGAGATATTCTTAACATTGTTATTGATTATAAACTATTATATATGTATTCATGTTTCTGCATTAGCCTTAATTATGTGTATATATATATGTATATATATACATCTATCTACCTATTTCATCTGTATCTCTATCTCATCTCTAGCTACAGCTATCTGTCTTACATCTATAACTATGTCTACGTCAATCTATATCTATACTGATGTATCTGGATAAAGACTAGATCTATGATTCATTAGTATAAGGAACACGTAGATGAGTAAGCTCTTTCTACTAATTCAGGTCAGCACCTTCTCTTCCATTTATATTCTTAGACAATAACCTAAAGAACTGAGAGGCTAAGTGACTTCACCAGTGTCACACAGTAAAAATGTATCAGAGACTCAAAATCTTCCTGACTTCAAGACCAAGTCTCTATATACTACATATCAACTTTGCATGTTGCCTTTTAAACATAGATGATAGATACATAATGTATGTGCATATGTACATATTATATATGAATGTGTGTATGTATGTGTATACACACACATATATATGTATGTATGTATGTATGTTCTCTTTCCTTTCCTGTTTCACTCTTACTCTTTCAGAGGAGAAAGGAAAATAGGGAGCAAAGGAATGAAATGAGGAAAAGCTCTCCATATTTCTTAAGATAGTTTTAGTTATAAATATTTGAGCTTGGTAGTATGAGCTTAGGGTGTCTGAATGGGAAGTTAAACAGCAGCACTGGGAAATATCATGTATGGTCAGTCCTCCTTGTGTCAGATATTTTCCTACCCTATATTTATATGGTCAATTGCTGAATTTCCAGGGTAGTACTTTTCTCAGTGTAATACTTTCTTTCTTTCTTTCTTTCTTTCTTTCTTTCTTTCTTTCTTTCTTTCTTTCTTTCTTTCTTTCTTTCTTTCTTTCTTATATTTTATTCTCTAGAGGCATCATGGTGTAGTGGATAGAAAGCTAGACTCAAAGTCTAGAAGATTTGGGTTCAAGGCCTGCATTTGACACAAAGCGACTCTGTGACCATGGACAGACATTTAGACTCTCTATACTCTAGGCCATGGACTCAATTTTCATCTCTATGCAAATGATTCTCAGATATATTTATTTAACCTTGAACTTTCTTCTGACCTCCAACCTCATATCTCCAACTACCTATTGGATATCTCAATCTAGATATCCTGTAGACACCTTAAACTCAACATGTACAAAACTGAACTCATTGTGTTTCCCTAAAGCCTTCCCTTCTCCATAACTTCCTAACTACCTGGCATATATTAGGTGATTAATAAACCTTTGTTTTATTTTTTGTTGATAAATGGCAATAAACACTAACTGACTTCATTATTTTTATCAAGGGCACCACTGTCCTCCTGGTCTCAAAATACTCATCAACACTCTCAGCTCCCACATCTAATCTGTTCTTAATCTTTTCAATTCTATCTTAAATGTTGTTAGCAACATCTCTTATATATGACCCTTTCTTTCCTCAGATATTGCCACCACCCTGATGTAGGTCCCATCCCTTCATGCCTGCACTACTGCAATAGCCTTCTGGTTGACCTTTTCACCCAAGTTTCTCCCTGTTCCTGTCTATCCTCCATTCAACATTTATAGTAGCTTTCTTAAATTACAAATTTGATCACCTTACTCCTCTATTCAAAAAATACCACTGGCTCCAGGATAAAATATGTAACACTATGGCTTTTAAAGCTCCTCATTATCTGGCCTCTTTCTATCTTTCCAGTTTTCTTTCACCTTATTCTATTTACATGTTCTATAATGCACTGACTCTGGTCTCTGTTCTTCCTTGTGTGTAACACTCCTTTGCTCCAACCAGCACAGTTGAGTGGGCTAGCAATGGGTGAGAATAAAGAGATGGGGTTGTAATCAATAGGCTGTTTATTACAGAGCTATTTCATACAGAGCCAATGATACAAGGAGCCCACAAACTTTATATGTCCCCCAGCAGAAGATCTACATTACTGGGGAAAAAAATTCAAACTATGTACAAGATCCCTCCTTTGATTTTGATCACTCTTTACCCAAGCTTAAGGCTAGTTATTTATTAAGGCTTTATCCTAGGACCACGGCCAGAGGCACAAACAAACAAGACTTCCTGTCTTCCTGATTATCTACCCTGAAACCTCATCAGTTACTTATTAGGGCTTTATCATAAGACCATATCTGGAGGCTTTAATAAACAAGACTACGGGTCCTCCTGATTATCTGCCTTGTAACCTTACAGAAGTTTGTGTAGGAGAGGGGAACATTCCATTAGTGGGGCCAGGAGACCCCTGTAAGTTCCTTACACTTCTTCCCTGAACCCTGCATTTTCACTGCCTCTTCCCAATGCCTGGAATTCTCTCCTTCTGCCTCGTGGCTTCTCCAAATTCCTTCAGTTCTCAGTTAAAATCTCACCTTCCAAATTCCTTTCCTAATCCTATTTAATCTTAATTCCTTCTCTTTGAGATTACCTCCAATTTATCCTGTATATATCTTGTTTATAGGTAGTTGTTCACATGTCATCTACCCCTATATTGTGAACTCCTTGAAACATTTTTTTGCCTCTCTTTGTATCCACAGAGCTTAGCATAATATCCATGTAAAGCCAATCAGCAGTAGATTCCTGAGAGAATGCTACTGTGAACAGCTTTTAAGATTCAGATTGCACAGTATTAGTGAACACTCTGTTTATTCCATTACAAATCTAGATTCAGTACAATGTTCACAGTATCAA
>CM053600.1:14855834-14890241 GCA_028646575.1 Pseudocheirus occidentalis | reverse complement strand
GTCCTCAAGGCAATCCCTGGCACACACTGAAGTTCACCGGATTCAGCACACCTCAAACCCTTCAGGACTTCTCTTGCCTGGAACTCAAGGATCAGCCAGGCCACCAGCAAACAAAGTTCCATCCTGTTCATGTCTTCAGTCAGCTTTCAGATACTGGGAGAGGAACACTCTCTCTCCCTCTCAGCTGACTTCAGTCTCCACGAATCCTCCTTCACTGAGGAGCTAATTCCAAAATCTGTCTGTCTCTCCAAAATTCTCCTGCTTATAAGCACTGGAATTCTCCCAAGTCAACAGGGGATTTCACACTTTCTTACCAATGGACAGAGTTCTATACTTAACCCTAAATATCTGATCTACTTAGCCCTAAGTATCTAATCTACTTAACCCTAAGTATCTGATCTACTTAGCCCTAAATATCAAACAAATTGATTACCATTACAATCCATTACAAAAAGAGACCCTCAACAAATATTTGTTTGACTTAATGTAAAGATATTCATTCAGTATGTTAATAATTCCTTATTTAATAAGTGATTTAAAACTGGATCACTCTAAATAAAAATAAGATCTTAATTGCTTTTGGATTCATGTGTGTCCTTAACTCTCTACAGGGTGCTCGATAAAGAGAGAGGCATTGAATGACCTTTTATACATTTAGCTAAACTGACAGATAAGACAAACCTCCTCTATCTAAATATCAGAGTGGGAGGGATTCTTTGTTCCTTCCCCTGCCCCTTTCACCAAGGACTCCTAAGCTAAAATCAAGAAGGAACCTTATGCTTTTGACTTAATAATTTTAAAAATAAACTTCCCTAAAGACAGAACTAAGATAAGTAAGTCAAAGTGCCATTTTCCTAACTGGGACAAGACTGGGCTGTAGGGCCACTCTGTCCTTCTGGATATTTTCAAACCAAGGAACTAAGGAGTGGATCTAGTCCAGTGGCAGGAGAACAGGGAGGAATTGAGAAGAATCTGGCAAACCCACATTCCAAAGGTCGGTTACAGAAGAAGCAGTAAGTTCCCCTCCCTTCCTTTAGAAGTCCAGGAAGCTTTCTTTTTTCACCTGTGACCAAACAAATCTCCAAACCCACATACCACAGATGTGTACACTTGTATTGTTCTCAAATGTTTTCATGTATTCTTTGCAGAGAGATAAGAACAGTAGTTTACACACATGCAGTATTTTAAGACTTACAAAGCTCTTTAAATGCCTTATCTTATTTGGTTCCCATGAAAATCCTATAAAATCATTGCTATTATTAGACCTATTTTATGGATGAGGAACCTGAGACTAAGGCATAGGTTTAAAGGCTAAGTCAGAATCACACACGTAATAAGGGTCTCAGACAATAATCAAACTTTGGTCTTCCTGATTCATGCTTCCTCTAATCATAAACTCCTTGGAGTTGAGACAATGTATTGTGCTTCAATCCCTGATTGATTAAATTGATGAGTGTCATAGGTGATCGTAAAGTAGCCTAATTTTTGTAAAGGTTAAACAATGTTCCCTGATTCTTCTTTTTCTAGAGAAGACTAAAGGGGTTTTTTTAAAGCTTGATAAGTCAAGGCATTTTAATGGCATAGGTTGTTTAAAAAATACTGCATGACGGAAAAATCAGAAACCAGGGCATAACAAAAAGCTTTCAACTAATCTTCAAATTTCTGAACAGTGAGAGAATGCTAGGAAGGAAGAAGGGGGAAAAGGTTATGCTTAGAATAGAGTCTGTTAGGGGGAAAAACATTATAATAGGATTGTGCTGGTAAATATTTAAGGAGATGCTCTGGGGGTCTGGGGGTGTGCATGCAAGACACACCTTTAAGTTTAGTCTACATTATTGACACTTTCTCATGACACTTCTCGTGATATTCTCAATGACACAATCTCCATCACTTTTTCAAGTCTGGACAATCAACAAAACAATAAATCAAAGTCTGATGTAGTGTTTATTGATTTGCAAGGTATAAAATATGCTCATACTGAAAACTTAATGGGCTCTCCAGAGACTATTTAAGCCTGTTGCAGTTCATCCCCATGTGATTAAATGTATAATCAAATCACATAAGAAATTTAGAAAATTCTAAAAAGTTCTAGAATGCTAGACTTGAGACAAGGTACCTCAGGTTCCACGACATCCTAGAGAAGCACAAAGAATTTAGACTGTCCTGCTACCCAATAGTCAAGAGCTCAATTTTTGAGGTGGTGTAATTGAGATAGTACTGGATATGAAGTCAGAGAATCTGAGTTTGAATCTTGGCTCTGATTTTATGGGAATCATTTAATTTCTCTGTAGATTGTGAACTCCTAGAGAATAAAGTCAAGTATTTTGTGTGGTGAATACATGTTTTTTAATAAAGAATTCAGATATTTTAAAGCCTCTAAATCCTTGGTGTTCAAATGTGTTTATGAACAACCTGGAAAGAGTTTTGCCAGTGGCAAATGAAGGGAAAATGGATTTTTTCTAGCTTTTCAGCATTATGGATGCATTTTGTTTGACGCTATTCTTCCCAAACGTCTCTCAAAATTATTTTTAGAGATTAGGAGGAACTCTAAAAATCTATTTGATAGCAAGCATTAATTAAGTGCTATTCTGTGTAAGGTAGATGTTAAGTGTCATATTCAGTAGCAAGATACCAAGACCACTAGGTGTTTGCTGCAAAAGGGGTCTGAAACAAATAACAGAAGAGGTAGATCCCAATAGAATGTAAGTTCCTTGATATCAGGGACTATTTCATCTTTGTTGTTGTATGAAATTATATTATAAAAGAGGGGCAGCTAGATGGCACAGTGAATAGAAAATGAGCCCTGGAGTCAGGAGGACTTGAGTTCAAATCTGGCCTCACACACTTGACACTTACTAGCTGTGTCAAGTCACTTAACTCCGATTGCCTTGCAAAAAATGCTATACAAATGGAATAACGTACATAAACATCTTGTCTTGTGTAAAAACACTTAAAGCACTATATAAACATAGCAGAGATGACTTGAAGAGAGCCCCAACTTGTTGGAAAGGTCACCTCCTGTGTAACTATATACATGTGCTATTAGGGAAGGACATGTGCTTTTGGTCACTGTCAAAAGCTTTCTGCTTTAAGATGAAGCAATAATTTATCCATCCTCATGACCAAGAAATCACATCTAAGATGACTGGTACCTGAGACAGTAAAAGGCACTCCCACTTCAACAGGCTAGGAAACAAATGAAGAGTAATTGCTTTAGATCTCTGAGAAGTTTTAATGTAGAAGGAATCCAGGGCTTTATCTCCCTTTGACTTTCACCAAGTAGGAAGAAGATGTCACTTTTATCCTCCCCTCCCCTACTGGTCATGGCAGCAAAGAAAAAAGCACACGGAACTAGCAATCAGCATATGTTTTCCTTGGTGAGCCTAAGAGTAGGCTTCAAGTCTCGGGCTACCTTCTTTTTGTGCTGTCTCTCCTGAGTACAGGTCACAAAAATGACAATTCTGAGAAACAGATGGTGCCATCCCTGATGTTTATCCCATAAGTCAGGTTGGGAGGTCAGAAATTCCTGGGTTAGTGCAGGGTACCCAGTGCAAGGTGCTTCCTGAAACAAAGTTGAAACTAGGAAAATGAACCTAGAGCTAAAGAGTCTGAGAAGATCCAAACCTTGCCCTGAGTTTCTAGGAGATCTAGGCTTGTGAATTGTGTAAACAAAGCAGATCAGAAGTGAAAGTGAAATATATATTATTCATCTCACAAGATGTGTTAATTTTGAGGCAAAGTAATGTAGTTGTGACATTGTAGATGTGATGTGGCATTGTTTTATATTTTAAATATCTGTTAATGAGTGCTAGTAAATCTTCAGTGTTTTAAGAATTTCTTTTGTGGTGGAAGAAATGGGTGTGTTTATTAGTCATTTTCACAAGTCTGGTTTTTTGTGACCTGTTTTGGGGTTTCCCTGGCAGAGACACGGGTGTGGTTTGCCATTTCCTTCTCCAGTTCATTTTATGGATGAGAAAAATAAGGCAAACAGAGTTAAATAACTGAACCTAGGTAACACAGCTAGTATCTGAGGCGAGATTTGAACTCAGGGAAGATCTGTCTTCCTAACTCTAGGCCTGACACTCTAGATGCTGTGTCATCTAGCTGCCCAGAAGAAATAAATAACTGGCCTATATCTCATATCTACTTGATACATTGAACATGCTTTGTAGAAGAGATCCTGCTAGCACTTTTGAAGGAGACCCTAGACATGAGACATACCTTAACTTTGCTATAGACATTTCTCCTTAAACTATTCTTTGGGGACACAATAAGCTAGAAAATTTGAGAAAAGCTTGATGCCCTCTCTTAGGGGTCTGACTCCCCCAGAGTAAACTTAAACTTAGTTCTTATAAGTGCATATCTAGAGACCTTGTTGTTATACTGGGACCTCCTAGACCACTATTCACACAAATATCAATTGCTGTGGTCAGCTGCTTTCCCATTGCCTTATATCATGCTTTGTACATATTAGGTACTTAATAAATAATTGCTAAATTGACTTAGGTAGGCTTTTAAAAATGTTGAATATATAGAGGTACCATATCAAATGGAAGCAGGCCCAGTACAGCGGACAAAAAGCAGGACAGATTAGCACACAAGAATGGAGAACAAAAAATGAATTTCAGAATTGTGAGAATGAACTGATGTGTTAGCACCAGGGACAGTGATAGCAGTTAAGCTGGTTTTGAGCTGTTTGTAACTGAGCTATATAATGAGAAGTTTCAAGGAAAAGGAAGAGGACACTCCCAGCAACAAGAATAACGATAATAATGTTAATAACTCACATTTATACTGTCAAAAACAGCTTTAGAGATTGTGTCATCTTATTATCCACATTTTACACAAGATGGTAAGATTCAAAGACCTTAAGTGACTTGAATAAGATCACATGGCTTGTAACAACAGTATCTACATCCTGGAATCTATAGGAGCATTCCCAGACACAAGTATTTCACTGTATCTTTTCTTGTACATTCAACACACAGAAGGCAACCAGGGAAACTGAAGTTCATAACTGTATTTTCCTCCCTCTAGGGATTCATTATCATGTGTCTGTACCTGGCACCTCCTTATTAGCTGGGGGTCAATCTTCTTATATAGGTGAATTTCTGGTGACAAAGTTCACCAGAGACACCACTTCAACAGAGAAATTAAGGTTCTGTCATTATCTTCAGGGTATATTTGAAAGATCCAGGCATATTATGAGGAGTCAAGTAGGTGGCGTATACATGTGACAAGTAGAGTGCAGACTGGTGGATGAATGATGAACTGACACAAACCACAACATCTGCTCTAGCCTTGAATACCTTCATGGGAGGTTTGCATGTGTCAGTAATATCATTTTCTATTCCTTTAAGGAAAAAAAAAGATGTGTGGTGGGTATGTCACATATGGGTTCCACAATCCAGGCATTTGGAGAGATATCAAGGTTTTAAAAATAGATAGCCCCTGGCCTCAAAGAGCTTGTAATCTAGCAGAAGAAAGGAAACATATACACAAACAATGTTAATATAAGAAAGAATATGACAAATGTGTAAAATAAAATGCTACCAAAAAGTGCCACAATTCTGGGGAGAGACAGATGACATTTGGCTTAGTGAGGGAGGGCTGTAGAATCAGAGAAGCAACATTTGAGCTTAGACTTGAAACATTCATAGGGTACTAATATAGTACTAATACTAATAGGTAAAGACAGATGAAGGAAGGAGGTTCTAAGAATAGAGGATGATGTAAAGAAGGGAATAGTGATGGAAAACTGAAGGATTTGTGAAGAAGATAATTTGGTTTGACCAACAGAGTCTGTGAATGAAAGTAGCTTGAAAGAAGACTGGAAAGGGGATGTAAAACCAAACTGTGGAGTGTTTCAAGTGCCAGCCTGAGGAGATTGAACTACATTCAGTAGAGAGTAAGGAGACTGAAGTTTTTGAATGGTAGAGTGATGCATGTGATCAGAGCTATGTTTTGGAATTAAAAAGGATGAATTCAACAGAGAGAATTGGAACCAGAAAGGCAAGTTAAAATGCTATTGGAATAGGCTAAACCAAAAAACCCACAGTAATGAGGGCCTGAATTAGTGTGGCCATAGGATAAGTTCACCAAAAATGTGAGTGAAAAGGGAAGAGAAGATCACTCAGGACAGAATCTTAAAGTATGTCTCTAATAAAGGGTAGGAGGAAGGAGGTCTAGGAAAAGAGAAGGATAAATTATAAAGGTATGAGAATCCTGAGTACCAAAGAACTAGAGAGTATCAACAATGCAATTAAAAGAACTAAATTCTATAGAAAGGTAAAGGAAGATCAGAACTGAGAAAAACCCATTGGTTACCTTAGAGAGAAGATTTTGAGGGTGAGTATTGGTGCTGAAAAACAGATTGCAAAGGATTAGGGGTACAAAAGTTGGGTTTTCAAGCACAGACTACTCTAAAGAAATCTAGTAGTGAAAAGAAAGAGAGAAATGGGATTGTTGATAGTCTGAAATGAGAATAGTTAAAAGGATGTTTTGTTCTTCCAAGAAGAAGGCAATCCAAAATAAGTCTTTAGATGGAAAGGCTTGCAGAGAAGAGGAATTAAAGATGTAAGACAGGTGATGATTTTTGTTGCTAGGTCCTGATGGAGGGTAGAAAGCTTCACCTTGACAAAAGAGTCACCTCTTCCTCTGAGATTAGGGAAAGGAAGAAGGAAATGGGTAAAGATAAAAAATTTTGGGACTCAGGAGGCTAATTGCTGAAATTTATTGTAGCAAATATCTCTTTATAGTTAAATTAAATGGGTGGCCATTTGCTCATATTAAGGGTGGTCTAACCAGGGTCTGATGGGGAGAAGAGGGTGACTTAAGAGGAACAAGTAAAACTATCCTTTCATCTTTAATGGATTTTTTTACTGTCATTCACTGTGGGTATATTACTAAAAAGGAAACATATGGACACACACATGTATGTGTGTATGTATGTATGTATGTATGTGTGTATGTATTTGTGACCAGTCCTTCTCCACAAAAACCTCATGCTTCATGCTCTCCCTCCCTCATCCTATCAGAGGAGTAGAAGAAACTCATATGCTTTGATCTTGAGATCAATTAAGGTTCATAGCTGGCTGTGGTTGATGATATCACAGACATGACAGATTACATTGTACTGAAACCCCGGCTTTGTGGGGAAATGAGTCCTTTACAATCTTGATTTCATGTGCTTCCAAAAGATATTTTATTTTGAAAAAATGTGTAAAATAAATGAAGGAAAACTCTGAAAATCACACTTTAAATCACACTGACAGAGATATACAGGGCTCACAGATCTTTGTGAGAGTCATTCAGAATATACACATTCATTACGCTGCTTGAACATAATCCTTGCATTCCGATTATGAATCAGTTTCCAATTCTTAAATTAGTATACGCTGAAAGGAGGAAGAAAGGAAGAAAGAAGGAAAGAAGGAAGACAGGAAGGAAAGAAGGAAGGAAGGAAGGAAGGAAGGAAGGAAGGAAGGAAGGAAGGAAGGAAGGAAGGAAGGAAAGAAGGAAGGAAGGGAGGAAGAAAGAAAGAAAGAAAGAAAGAAAGAAAGAAAGAAAGAAAGAAAGAAAGAAAGAAAGAAAGGGAGGAAGAAAGAGAGGGAGGAAGGAAGGAAAGGAGAGAGGGAGGGAGGGAGGAAGGGAGAAAGGAAGGAAGGAAGGAAGGAAGGAAGGAAGGAAGGAAGGAAGGAAGGAAGGAAGGAAGGAAGGAAGGAAGAAGAACATGAAAAGTAAATTCTTATTTTTACAAAAAGGCTCATAATGGAAACCTGGAGAATATACATGAATGTACAGGAAGAGTCCTTTAAGCATCTGCTTAATACTACTAACATAACTGTAACTTCTGTAACACCTACAAGAGATTAAATGTCACTGTAATTGAGAACACATACATATCCGTGTGTGTATGCACAAAGGTTACTTTATCCAGTGTGAAACTAGGGTGCATGCAGACGTTATTTGTGATAAAGTCCTCCTAAGCAGATTTTCAGAGCCTTATTAATCAGTAAGTAATCCTAGCTTCGTAAGATCATAGGATTGGTGCCTTCTAGTAAAGCACCTTAGAGATCACCTTGTCTAACTCTCTTCTTCTACAGATGAGGATGCTGAGAGAAAGATCACGTGATTTTCCTAAAGCCGGACAGGTAGCAAATTTCAGGGCCAGGGAATGATTCCCTGTTCTTTGATTTCGAATTGAATGTTCTTTCCACTACTTCAATAATAAGAAGCCAAACTGATGTTTGAAGGACTGGTCACAAATATTCTGTATAAGATTAAGTCTCTGAGGTCAAAACAAAGCAGATGTTTATATTATTCAGAAAAAGAGGCAAAGCGCTATATTGCTTTAATTACTCAGTGAAAAAGTTTATTGGGCACATTAATTCCCTTGTTGTTGCCCCAATTTCCTGACCAAGCTTTGCTTTGAACCACTCGGTTAAGGATGAATGGAAAGTATTTTATTAATGGCACAAAATGGGAAAGCAATTCTCAGACGCCTGGAGAATTAGAACAAAAGAGCAAGAAGGTTTGTGACTTAAGGCAGTGACTTCAAGCATCCCAGATGATGTGGAAGAAGCATGATCAGAAATTGTGATCAAAGGCGAACCCTTAAGTGGATGAATGTAGAGAAAGAAAACAAAGGCTTATGGACTGAGTGTGAGGGTCAATGGATGAGGAGAAAAAAAGAAAAACTAATAAAGAAAACACCAAAACATGTTGTCACAGAAGAAATAAGAGAGGGCTAGAAAAGTGTAAGGGTGTCAATTCATTAAGTATGAATATTTGGATTATCTTTGTATAGATCATGAAGTGAAGAGAGCCAAAACATCTAAATCCAGGTCCTTGACAGCCCCGGATTTTCTCAGTGTTGTTGCCATTCCATATGGCCAGCATTGGTTTTCCCATTGATGCAGCTGTAAACCAGAGCATGCCTGATATCCCAAGATCCAGGGCAGTGCCCTGTTCTGGGATTCTAGCCAGAAGGTGTTATGTTAACTCTCCCATACATTTTAGATACTATTCATATGGCTTGGAAATCATCTAAGGACATGATTATCGTCAAGGCCTTGACATCATCAAATTGACGTCACTGTCTGGCATCTTGAAACTGAACAAAGAGCATTAGAAAACTAAATGACCTATAATTGCTTTCTTCATGTCATTACTCTATAAAAACCTTGCTCGTGGTTTCAGTAAATAGATTTCTTGATAGTCTCGCCTGTACCATGGTTATTCTCATACTTTCATGGGCTAGTGTGTCAGTTTAGAGCTGGCTTAAGAAATTACTCAAGTTAACTCTACAACAAAGACCATGAACTATGTGACAGTTTCTTTTTCAATGGTTTGAAATTTCTGTGTATTTTGAACTACATTTTATATTTACACAATATGGATGCAATGGAACCCAAATTATCCTGCTGTTATTGGTTCAGCTCTGATGTTTATCTTTGAAATAATGTTTTATCTCTGTTGAGTCATTCTTCCTGTTACCAACCGAAATATTCCTCCTGGGTAATATTGCTCAGTAGGGGAAGCTAGGTGGAGCAGTGGGGACCGGGAGTCAGGAAGATGTGAGTCCAAATCTAGCATCAGGCTCTCACTAGCTGTGTAACCCTTGGCAAGTTATTTAATCATGTTTGCCTCAGTTTCCTCATCTGTCAAATGAGCTGGAGAAGGAAATGGTAAACCATTCCAGCATCTTTGCCAAGAAAACCCAAAATGGGGATATGAGGAGCTGGGTATGATTAAAATGACTAAACAAAAATAATAAATATTACTCAGGGTACACAAAACTCATACTCCATTCATTAGCTGGATTTGGGTCAAAGGGGTCTAAGTAAGGGTTAAGCATCTCCCAGCTGCCAGAAGTTCTGATATTATCTATGCCACTGCATATCCCAGATTGGGGGAAGTGCTAGGGCTCTGGGAATTACATATTGTGTCTGTATTTATCCTTTGTCCAATAAACAACTAAACTGATTTGTTAGCAACTGTGCACTCTCTACTGCCTCAACTGGAAAAATTTATTGACTTGACTGATACAAGATGTAATTAGCATATACTTGCTGCCAGACTTCTCTACAGGGACAAGAGGATGATACATAGTGTAAAAGGTAGAAAAAAGTTTGATGAGAGTAACCAACTAGTCAATGAGTCACTGATTATTATAAAAGGTTAGATAGAATAGAGTTCAATCACTTAGTGAGGATTCAAGTTAAGTTACAGATATTCCAGGGGAGAAATAAAAGAGTTTAGATACACACACACACACACACACACACACACACGTGCCCATGTACATTTTTTCCCCTCTCTACTGACTATATTATAGCTACCTACAAAGATATTAGGCATTTCCAATCTGAGAAAGTTCCCACTTGACCCCTCTAGCTTATCTCACTGGTATACCATTTCTCTTCTCCCTTCCTTGATCTATTTCACTGAAAATGAGCCCAACCTGATGCAACATCAATAATGAAATCCAAATCACTAAATTTAAATACCTTCACCATAGCTTCTTTGCAATTTTCCAAACTATTGACTACTCTTTCCTTCTGGAAATACCATTTTCTCTTGGCTTCTGAGTCATTAGACTCTCTTATTTCTGCTCCCTACTTCTTTAATTACTCTTTATCTTTTTGCTAGCTCCTCTACTTCTTCCTGCCACCTTAATCTTGGTGTCCCCCATAGTTCTGTCCTCAGTCCTCTTCCTCCTCCTCCTCCCTCTTCCCTCCTCCTTCTCCTCCTCTTCCTCCTCCTCTTTCTCTCTCTCTCTCTCTCTCTCTCTCTCTCTCTCTCTCTCATTCATTCTGTCCCTTGACTGTTTTTTTTTCATTCCTGTGTCTTCAACTATCATCAATTATCAGTTATTATGCAGGATAATTCACAGATCTAAATATCCAGTCCTGACCTTTTATTTTTCCTGGGCTTTAGATACAGAGATTCATATCAAACTACTGATGGCTATTTTCACTTAAAATCTATCATGGCATCTGAAACTCAACATGTCCAAATCCAAACTTATCTTTCCTTCCTCCCCATCCTGACTTCTTTCTTTGTAAGTAGCACTGCCATTTACCATCTTTTTTTTGTTTTCCTCTCCCCCAACATCTAATTGGTAGCTCCTAATTTTCTTCTCCATTTAGTCATAGCCTTGTGAAATTGTGAAATAATTTAGAGCAACATGGATTTTTGCAAATACTTAATAGAATCTTCATAGCTCAAGCTAAAATGTGTAGGGACTGACCTTGATATAGATACGTAGTGCTAGTGCTTGGTAGCAGCTGAAAATAAATTATTTTCTGTGTTATATTCCGCTATCTTCCAATTCCCATGACACTGTAAGATATCACTCCCCCTCTGATTGTCTCCTAATGTCATTCAGTCTTTCTTCCCAGATGTCCCAACCTAGTCATTATTTATTACAATTTACATAGTACAAGTTCAAACTTTTTTGTCTTAGTAAACTATCCTTCTCTGCCTCCTTTCATTGTCTTATTTCCTACAGTTAACCATGGGTGCATTTTCGGACTATCATAGCCTGGCTTTCAATGATGCTGCATTTTTGTAGTGCTCCTTGAGGCTTTCTCTCCACTCATTATAAGTATCTAATATATGTGCCAATTTCTAAGATAAAGGGCATTATCCTTATTCCTTATCCAATCCCCTTTTACATCCTAAAGATGGAATGTTTGAACATGAAGCATATGGGCAAATGTGCATTCAACTGACAGGCCCACTTCCTTCCCCCTCTAAACCTGGACTGCTCTTTTCCTCAGGCCTTTTTCTTTAACTTAATTTTGACAAATTTTGGTTCATTAATCACAATAACATTTATAAAATGTTGCTCAGATTCTACCCATATTTCTTTAATCCATTCCCTCTTCCTTACTTTCACTTCAGTCAGCCTAGTGGAGACATTTTTGCCATCCTTCTGGATTATTACAATTGTTTTCTACCTGGTCTCCCAAACTCAACTTTCTTATCTTTCCAAACTAGCTTTTACATTGCTGACAAATATATTAATTATGCATAAACCTGATCATCACTCCTGTGCTGAAAATTTCTGCTCTGCCATTCCTTATTATATGTCAATACACCAGGAAACTGTAATCAGGTTTGATCTCTGCTAACATAGTATTCAAGGAACTTGAAATTTTAGCACCTTCATGTCTGTTCAGGATTATTGCACACTAACCATCTTCCATGCATGTCTTCTGTGCGTTGGATGATGCTGCTCTTTACTCTTGAAATGTCCTTGCTCTTCATCTCATGTGCTGAAATCCAGTACAAATGCCATCTTCTTCCTTAAGGCATCTAATAATCCTCCAATAAGTAATTAATGGTTCCTTCTTCATCAGACCTTGTAGAATATTCAGATTGCATCTCTCTTGTACATTTTTCTGACATCATCTTTTTTTTTTTGGATGGCAACTGGGGTTAAGTGACTTACCCAAAGTCACACAGCTAGTAAGTGTGTCAAGTGTCTGAGGCCAGATTTGAACTCAGGTCTTCCTGACTCCAGGGCCAGTGCTCTATTCACTGAGCCACCTAGCTGCCCCAATAGCATCTTATATTATAGTTTTTCATGTGTATCTTTGTGTCTAAATCTCATACTGAACTATGAATTCCATTATTATTTAATTTTTGTATATCCTTCCATGTCTCACATAGGACACTAACCGAAGTAAAACACAGGTTTGCTGAAGTTGTAGAGATTCTTCATAAGTGGGAGTAAAGATAGGGGTAAAAATCAAGACTAAAATGATATTTTAGAAAATTATAGGTAAAAGCCGATTGTGTTTTTAGGTGATTAGATGACAGAAAAAAGTCAGTATTGTCAGAGAAGGAGTAAAGAAGAGTAAAAATCCTCTGTAAAACAACATTATCTTTTTCTTGCATAAGTAGACATTAACTTAATATAAAATAAAATAAATGAGTAGCAGCTAGGTGATTCAAGGTCCCAGAAATAATTAAGAACACAGATCCAGAAGTCAGATATTCTCTTTTTCTAGGGGATAGTCCTTAAGGGTAGATAATGTATTCCCTATTTCAACTGGGGAGAGACTTGTTCAGGACTCTTTCTGAACAGAAAAAGAAACTAAATAACTACAGCCTGATTTCTCACTCTCTATGGCTACGAGCAGCTGCAAATGATATATTTCTCTCTCTCAAGGGTATCTTTTCTTTCCTCACTTCAAAGATAAATAGGAGTGTAGTAAGAAGTTATAAGAACCATTGTGTTAATATTTTCAGTAGTTTAAAGTCATCATGCTCCTAGCCCATGGTCCATCTTAACATGTAAGAGTATTTTAACTGGTTAATCATCTGCATACAATACACAAAAAAAAGCTACAGAATGTTAGATCTGAAAGGGATCTTCTTGAAGACCATTTAGTCCAACTTTCATATTTATAAATGAGGAAATTTATTGATTTGCACAGTGTCACTCAATGACTCATCTAGGACTAGAGTTCAAGTCTTCTGGCTTCCAGACAAGTATACTTCTACTGCCACAAAGACCATCCTATAAACCTCTCCTTGCACAAGCTAAAAAACCATAGCATATAGAAACGATTAAGGTTTATAATTATGTCTGTCATTAAAATCATCCTATCACTCAAAAAGATATTAAAGATTTAATATCAATACATGGGTCATAACATCCTTTATTAATTGATGTCAGCAATCACTATATCTATACTTTAATAGCTATGTAGCAAGTCTAATTGAAAATCTAACCAAATTTACCATCTTTATAACACCATCAATTAATTTGTGTTCCCCCCCCCCCATGGAAGCATTTATTTAGCAATAGCTTAGCAAATCCATTAAATTCATCATAGCAGCCAGTACTATAAAAATGTAATTTCCACCCTCAGGCTAGATCTAATTTAGAAATCTTAAAGTTGTCAATGATTTCTACCATTTTGCTGTAATTACAATCATGCTTCTTTTACTTGGGAAATGGAATGCACAGCTTGAACAAGTCTAATAGTAGGAAACCCTTTCAGAGAGTAATATTCCATTTGGAAAAAGTCATATCAAATGCAGTCCCTTCCCACTTATCTGCATTAATATCAGAAAGCTGGGGTCCAAATAATGCAGAGTATCTCATAACCCTCAATAATTCCCACTCACATCACAAATACATATTTGTGTGATATGGGTGTGCTTTGGTTCAAAGCTTGAAGGACATTTAGAAAGCTGTCTAGTCCAACTACCTCCTTCATATTTGCAGAAACTGAGAATCAGAGAGATTAAATGATTTCCTGAGAGCAAAGTCAAGATTAAAACCACATCCTTTGATTCCAAAACTAGTTTGCTTACAATGTACTTTATGTCATAACTCCACCTCTACAACCACGCCACATTTCAAACCAAATGATGAACATTTCAAAGAGCTTGTTACCTTTATATTATATATATTAACTTTAGTATTTATATTTGTATATATAGTATATTATTATTTTATATATTTACATGATATATTCCTTTTATATTTATGTTTCCTTTCATATTATATATAAATATATTTATATAATTAATTTTTATATTTATATAATATAATACTATATTATATTATTGTACATAATATATCATGTGTTACATTATATCATATTATATTAATATATTATGTAGCATATTATATTGTATATAATATATTATATTAAATTTTCTAATGTACCTGAGACCATCCTCTTGTTTTCTTGGGGAGATAACTTGATAAAGCCATTCATATTATATAAAATATATAATATTTTATATTATATTACAGAAAATCTGATTTACTTGAATTATGCCTCTGTGTAGCATAACGAAATCAGGAGCCAGTGAATCAAGAGATCTGGGTTCCATTCTCCACTGCTACTGACTAGTTATGTGACAAAGAGTAAGTCACTTCACCTTTCTCAGGTTGCTCAGCTGCTGAATAAATGACTGGGGTAGAGTATCTCCAAGGTCTTCTTCAGCTCTAACAGAATTCTATATCTTCTGTTTGCCAAATTTCTCTCTTCTCCTCTACCAGGATCTCAAGACACAGATTATCTTTAATAGTCATGGCTTTAGGGGAGCAATACAATTTTTTATTAGAATCATGCTAATATGGTCAGGTTTCCTGGATATGGAAACTCAGAGCCCGTAATAAAAGGAGTTTTAAGTTCTTAGTGATTCACAAATTCTTTAAAGCCACTAGCAGCAAGGATTATTATTTGGAAGTCTGATGTAACCTGTGGATTAGAATTATGGTTTCAAGTGCCCAGAATAAGATTCATAGGATTATAAAGGAGCCTGTTTATATTAAATAGTTATCAAAAGATACATACACAGTAATTCACATATGTATATATAATGATCATCATACATGGTATGTAGCATATTGTATATATATATATATAGTATATGTAGTGTAGAGTGTATTGTATGTAGACTACATATATATTCCTTTACACATGAATATACATCCGTGTTTATATGTGTGCGTGAATGCATTTGCTGTACGGGAACCATTCTCTATACTGCTATCTAAAATTTCCATTAGGAAGCTTGGTTTATGGTTTGGCTCAGTAATAAATCAGTTTGTTGGTTGACATGATAAAGATAAATCATATAGCTTTATTTTAAATGTCTTCATGACAAAGCTAAATAAAACTCCCAGAACGGATCTTAGAAGCAAGTGATTCAAAAGTCTTCATTTTTAAAATGAGGACATTGAATTAAGTGATTTTCACAAAAACAGTATACTAGTGAGTGCCAGAGTTCGGCCTGGAACTAGCTCCTTTGAACCCCAGTCCTCTCTGTAAATGAACAAAATGCTACATTTATAGTCATGACAAAATGCATACCTTCTTTTATAGAGAAATATCCTTTCTGTGTATTATTTTCAGACTGAAAGGACAAACACTAATAATCACAATTTGTATCATATTTCACACTTACCTGGTATCCTATAGAAATAGAAACTCCCCTAACTAGAGTGTTTTCAGGCATAGAAGAGCTAATGAAAAGCTTAACAGCAAACAACATGTTCCTTTTAGTTCCATTAGGTGGTGCTATCAGATAAGAGGAATTGAAAAATGTTGTCAGTAGCAAACTGTTGTCACTTGTACTTTTTCCCTCTTACTGCTACCATTTATTCTACAGGTTAGAAGACTTTAATACACTGTTAAACTTTCTCATGTATAATCGCAAAATTTTCCAGACATCTTTACCTTATCTTTATTACCACTAAATGAAATTAAAATTTTCTACAGATGTCATTTTTTTTTCCTGGAAAGATTATTTACAATCCCAAATTTGATTTTTAGGGTAAGGAGATCCCAAATTTGGGGGTAAAAATTCTCTTCTGTCCTTGATGGTACTCGTATTTTGAATCTTGGATGTCAAACATATTTCTTTTCTAAAACTATGCATGAACTCCAGCATTTTCTCCCAAGAGACTGCCTACATACAGTTCAGAAAATACCATAAAAGGTGGATGTGATTGGCAAGGTTTGTGGTTTATTATACCAAATAACGTTATTGAAAGGGCTTCTAGGGCCTCAAACTTTGATGGTGTGCTTGACTCCTTTGCTGAGGCAGCTCACAGCTTCTCAGATCTTAGGAGCAACAACTCGAAAGACATCCTTATATGGTCAGTCTGGGGATGAGCCTATGAAAACACGGAGAGGATGGTCCAGGAACAACAGCTGTACAGACTATGTACCCTGACTAGAAGGGTTTTTTTGCTTGAATTAAATTTATATGTTTTTAATTAACAGAAATCTTTTTTTTACTCTCATTCTTACTCTAAGGAAAAAATCCTTATAATATATAGTCAACCAAAATAAATTTCCTCAGTGACTGTGTGTATCATTTATTTATACATATATGACAGTCAATTATGTACGTATACACATATATGCATATATATGTATATAATAGCTAACATTAATAACATATAGTAGTAAGCATATATGATGCTTTAAAATTTGCAAAGCACCTTAAAATAATATATCATTTGAGCCTCACAACAACCTTGGGAAGTAGGTGTTATTATTATCCTTATTTTTATAGATGAGGAAATTGACAGAGTGACTTGCCCAAGGTCACACAGAAAGTTGGAATCTGAGGCTAGGTAAATGCATATAGATATAGATATAGATATAGATATAGATGATATAGATATAGATATGGATATGGATATGGATATGGATATGGATATAGATATAGATATAGATATAGATATAGATATAGATATAGATATATACTTGTGTATATTGTATAATTGTGCTATATAAACATGTATATTTATCATATAACATATATCTTATATAATATATGATACACATATAATTCTACTCCCTGAGCCCATCTCTATTAGGACTTCACCTCTGTCAGGAAGTAGATGGCATGTTTCATCTTTTGACTTTAGTAGAACTTACTAGACATGGTTCTCCACTGGCACAGTGGGTGAGCTCCACATTTTCAAAGAGAGGAGGACCTTGATGGAAGGTTCATAAACACACGCACACACACACACACACACACACACATACATACATACATACACACACACATCTCACCGCCACCATATATAGAAAACACCATATATACAGCTAATTGACTTGTTCTAATCTCAGTTTAATGTCTGAAGAGTAGGACAATTTATTACAGTGTTTTTCTAATATGCATAAGGTTATTATGACTTTTCAGAGGTAACAGAGAGCCAATCTCAAGATCACAAATACCTGAGTTCAAAGTCCATCTCTGATACATAGTGGCAGTGTGACCCTGGGCTAGATATTTAACCTCTCCTATGCCCCAGGAAACTCTAAGGCTTCATTGCAGAAAAGATGTTGATCTGCCTGGGTGCTAGGATTTCCTTGCACCACTGAAATCACAATTTTGACCCTCCTCCTCCAAAAATTTTTACTTTATACTATCATTGGCCTAGAATTCAGATTTTATTCTCAGAAGCAAAAAATTTTTAAATCTCAGAGTCAATATGTCATTTTCATCTTGCTAAAAGGCCTTTTTTTAAATTGAAAGTTAAATTCAATTTAACAATTGCTTATTGAACATATCTGTTGTGTGCAGAGCATTGTTCCAGATGTCACAGAATAAAGGAGTGGATTTTCTTCCTTCAGGGAACTTATAATCTTGTCAACACGATTATGAATTCAGATATGGGATAATTAACTTAAAAAGATAAGGTGTTATATGATTAATGTCAACTAGAAATATATTTAAATGCATTCATGATTTCATTTATGTGGCTACTCCCTCCCTTAGGCCAGATTAGAGGCTTTATTCATCCAATGTGATTCCTACTCATGTTTTCCATAAATTTCCTAATGTACCTGAGACCATCCTCTTGTTTTCTTGGGTATAACTTGATAAGACCATTTATACTGTCACTTATTAGTGACATTCTGTAGCATGTTCATATGTGGCACTTATTTTTTCATGGCCCTTTGGGTTATTTAAAATCTTCATTCCTTCCAAGATCATTGTGCTCTATGATTCCCATCCATATGGCATCACTTAGAGAACCTTGCCATTACAGAGAAAGGAATTTATAGCAATATATACTTTGGTATCACAGGAAGCACTGTTCAGTGTCTCAAATTCAATCTGGCCCAGTACATGAGTGGTATAGCTAATATATGCTATAGGAATTAAGAAGAGGTGGGGGGGAGGGGGCACAGAATCATGGTGGATTATTGTAGTAACTGAAGGCTTTAAGGTAGAAACAACTCTAGGTGATAACTATGGCCACAGAGCTCACAGAGAAAATTATTACCCTTATTATAAAGGTCTTTTTATTCTGATTTGGTCTGTCATGCACAAAGATTATGTTTAAAAACATAATCTACTTTGTTGTATATGAGCCTTTTCAACATACAATTGCAAACCAGTTCTACATTACTAGAACAAGAGAGCTGTCCAAATGTTTTCACATTAATATAATATGCATTGTCCCTCAAGATGCCTACTATTGATGAATAGCCTCGATTAGACCATTTCATAAGAGGTTCTCACTGAATTCATTTCAGTCTCACTTCAGCCAACTATCTGAATTCCTCCACCTCCTCAACCCTCTGATCTTGCTCCCACTCAGGCACCCCATCTTCTTTTCCAGCTCCTTTTTATGAGTTGTCTTCACCTATTAGATTGTGAGGTCCTTGAAGGTAGGGATCATCTTTTCTGTTTTTATTTTTATCTCTTGTACGCAGGGTCTGACCCATGAGAAATATCTAGCAGATGCTGCGCCTTCAATCTATCTATTTAAAATAGGGATTTTCTACCTCAGAGTTGCTGGGGGAACCAAAAGAGATAACAAATGTAAAGCACTTTGGAAATGTTAAAGAATTATAAAAATTCTAGCAATAATAAGGATAGTATTGTTATACTACACACAATTGTTACGAAATTAATAATTATTATATGCTATAAAATATGATAAGAATGATGCTAAGAGAGCTTTTCCTAGGAGGAATGGATTGAGACCAAACACAACTAAGAGTATGAGAAATCACTTGTCCGGGTTCTGCCAACGAGAACCAATGAGGGACTTTCAAGAAGTACAGCTACTCATTCAGTGAGGAGCCAAAAGGAAATTCTTAGGAAAATGGAGGAACCATCATTAATTGTAGGTAAGAAAGAGTTGGGACAATGGCAGCCAAATAACAGCCGTGAAATCATAAGTTTCCAGGTGACAGGAAAGGTGGTGACAGGGACCTTAGAGAATGTCTAATCTAATATAGCCGTATCTCAAAGATCGCTGCAATAAAGTGAATATCACAATGAAGTCAGTCATATTTTTTCTTGATTTCAGTCCACATAAAAGTAATGTTTATACTACACTGTGGTCTATTAATTGTGCAATAATGTTATGTCTTAAAAAATATATACCTTAATGAAAAGCTACTTTTTTTGCTAAAAGAAAAATGTTAAACACCACATGAGCCTTCAGCGAGTCATAATCATTTTCCTCAGCAAAGTCTTGCCTTGATATTAATGACTACTAACCAATCAGGGTGATGGTTACTGAAGCCTGAGTGGCTATGGCAATTTCTTAAAATAAGACGATAAAGAAGTTTACCATGTCAAATTACTCTTCCTTTCAATTGAACACTTAGAAACCATTGTAGGGTTAATAAGTGGCCTAATTTCAATATTTTTGTGTCTGAGGGAATAGGGAGGTCCAAAGAAAAGCAGAGAGACAAGGAACGGCCAGTCAATGGAGCAGTCAGAACACACATTTATCAATAAGTTGCTGTCTTGTATAGACATGTTCATGTGGTCCCAGAACAATTACAATAGTAATATTAGAGATCATTGATCAGAGAACACCAGAATAGATATAACAATAATGAAAAAGTTTGAAATATTGTGAGAATTACCAAAATGTGAAATACAGACATGATATGAGCACATAGAGTTAGGGAAATGGTGCTAATAGGCTTGCTGGACGTAGGGTTGCCGCAAACCTTCTATTTCTTAAGAAAAAAATGCAGTATCTGTGAAATGCAATAAAGCAGAACACAATAAAACACAATGTGCCTGTACCTTTATTTTACACATGAAGAAATCAAGAGTTAAATTAAGTGACTTGCCCATGGTCACACAACTGCTTAAAGTCACTTGGTAAGGAAGAATTTTAGGCCCCTTCTGGGCAATGTTACTCTGTGTGTGTGTGTGTGTGTGTGTGTTTATGTGTGTGTGTGTGTGTGTGTGCAGAAATCCATATCATCTGTAAGAAATAGAGTATTTATAGATACTGCCACAAATAACAACATATAACTATAAAACCATATATATTTTTTAATTTTTAAAAATCAGTAAATAAGAGATGTAGAGGTCAGAGGTCATCTAGTCAAACTACTTTTACTATTATGGAAACTGAGCCTCAGGGACAGTAAATGACTTAGCCAGGGCCACATAGGTAGTAAGTACAAGATATAGGATTTGAACCTAGGTCTTCTGGTGCTATACTGTACCAAAGTATGATACATATGGCATCATTCCATCATACCAAATCCTACATAACAATTTTACCTGTGAAATTTATTTTTGAGTCCAGCATTGGAATTACTGCACTAGGATTTTTTTTTATTTAGGATCACATGAGAGGCTTAAATTTTCATTAAAGCCAGTGAAAAATAGTTTCTCTTAACTTAGATATGACAAAGCCTATTGTAGGATAAACATTGAATTCAGACTGACATTTGAAGTTACATTTTCATGTGTTGGAGTTATCCAGTTCAATCAGCAATGTTTATATTCTTAACAGAGAAAATTTAGGAAGCAAGAGACGGAGGAAACAAGTACAGGTGTCTCACTGACTCAGGAGGAAATCACAGTGGGAAATTCAGAAGTCCAATTAAATTAAAGAGAAAAATCTGACTCAAGAACTGTTGCTGGTTCATTTGATTTTTTTTTAATTTTTCTAGTTTTGACTTTTATATGTTCAGAAAATTTAGCAAATCCTTTTCGTCCTAACATATAGGATAATGTGTCACTCCCAGTTAAAGGACTATGTGCCCCCATTTAAACATTATATCCTTATGTCTCAAGAAGTCTAAGGCTGATTTATATGAATCTACTCAATCGACTTAATCATAATTCACACTTATATACCACTTTAAGTTTATGGATTAAAAAGTTTTATTAATATGCTTTCTTTTTACATTAGAAAGATTTACATATTACTTCTACTTCATGAGAGGTCTCTTGTAACAAAGTCAAACAGTTAAATAAAACTGTTAACACAGGGACTTCATCTGAAACTGCAAGAAGCATTTCACGTTTGAAGCACTGCTTACTTCAATTTTTTAAAATGAACATAAATCTTTTTTCTCCTTTTCACCCCAATTCTGCTAAAAAGGAAATTTTTTAAAATTCTTCTAATAAATATGCAGACTCAAGCAAATAAATTCCCTCAACTGCTAGAGCTTTCTCTTTCTCCCCTGCCTTCCCCCCACCCATTTGGAAGCCATTTGGGATGAACAATGAAGAATGCCAAATCAGAGGAAACAAAATGACTGAGGTCTGAGTTTTTCTGGGGCCAAGATGCATTTATTTTGATTGACTTAGAAATAAATGGGGATGGGAGTAAGGAATGGACCCATAATTACTTGCTTTATCAATAGCCCCTTTTTTTTTTAATTCATTATTCCTGGCCAAAGTAATTCTTTCTCTTTCCCTACTGCTTCCTAATAGACATCCAATAATATTGAAAGAAATGGGGAAAGCAATAGATATGTAATGGGTTTTTTTAAGTACCTTAGAGATTCAGCATCTAAAGTGGGGATGTCTTGTCTCCTTTATATTGGAAAAGGCTTTATCACAACTTGTCTGTTAATGCACAAATATCTACCATCTAGTTTTAGCTGTATGCAGCATGGGTTGGGGAAAGGAATTGTGCATTTTTGTCCCATTTTGATCACTGCACCTTTGAACAAGCAATCTAAGGTCAAGGGTGGCCAGATGTTCAATTTTTGCAGGATTATCTCTGAGCATTTTTACTCATCATTCTGACTAATCCTTTTAGGTAGTAACATGAACTCCTTTCCCCTGTACAAATCTGGTCACCTTATTCCTTTGTCAATAAGTCGTCCAGCATTACAGAGTACCTACTTTGTGCAGTTCCATACTAGATAACATCTTTCTGTATCTATGAAACAAGCAACATTCATTACCCTCATACCAAACACTATCCTGTAAAATATATGTCTTAATTTAGCCTTTGAACTTTAAAAACTGAAATTCACCCCAGAAGCCATTTGAGAAACCATGGATAGTGTCATTAACATATACTAACAATTTCTATTTTTCTCCAAACAAAGCAAGCATGGCTCTAAAGTATATTTTTCAGTATTCTCATTTTCACCGTAATCAGTTCAATTAGAAAGTCTTATTTATTTCTGAGATCTAATCTTGTGGCTTACTCTTTCAATATCTCATTGTGACATAGCATAATCTCTAGGTTTTTAAAGGCCGTAATCTCTAAATACAAATTTTGGAAGGTCATTCAACATTGGAAAACCTTTAAGTAAATGATTAGTAAAGAATGTCTGGCTGTTGTCAAAGGATCAGCCTCGCTAAATTCTAAGGTCACCATCAGAGTAATAAATTTTTAGTCCACAACAACTCTTAGACTATGAAACCTTACAGGAAGCTCTTTCTAATACTTCTTAATTCTAGTACCTTCCCTCTATTAATTAAGTCTAATTTATCCAGTATATGATTTGATTTGTATGTATTTGCCTGTTGTCTCTCCCATTAAATTGTAAACTTTTTTTTTTGCTTTTTTTTTTTTGAGGCAGAAAGGCAGGGCAATTGGGGTTAAGTGACTTGCCCAAGGCCACATGGCTAGTTTTTGGGTGTGTGTTAAGTGTCTGAGACCAGATTTGAACTCAAGTCCTCCTGACTCCAGGACTGGTGCTCTATTCACTGAGCCACCTAGCCGCCCCAGTTGTAAACTTCTTAAGGGCAGGGACTGTCTTTTGCTTTTTATTTTTATTCCTAGCACTTCACATGGTACCTCACACACAGTAAGTACTTAATAATTTATTCTAATTTAAGTAATATCTTACTTTTCCTACACTTAAAAACCATTTTTTAGCATTTATTTTAAATGTTTTTGAGTTTCAAATTCTCTTGCCCCCTCCCTGAGATGGTAAGCAACTTAATATGTGTTAAATGTGTGTAATCCTGAAAAACATATTTCCATATCAGTCTTAATAAATGTTTATTGACAGATGGGTCTATTAAGCAGGGGTGCAATTTGCATGAGTGGAGCGAGCACTCACAAGGGAGAAATCACAGCTTTTGAATAGTACTTTCTTGGCATTGAACTTCAACCAACATATATTAACCACCTGAGAGGTGCTATGAAAGGTTCTAGAGACAAAAATGTGTAAGACATGGTATCTGCTTTCAAGAGTTTATGACTCAGTAGAATCAGTTAGCTCTATGGGCTAATAACATGTTATGATAACAATACTTCTAATATCACTGAGTCAAATATTTAAGAATATTTTCTGCTCTTTCCCCATGGAGCTTGTGGCAGTGTGTCTTATGTGCAATCATAGAAAAAAATCAAGGCCATGGATCTTCATGGGAAGAAGAAGATTAAGATGATTTAAAGGTAGAAATTTACCCATTGAGAGTGGCCAAGGTCACTGGAGGAGCTGCATCCAAGTTATCTAAGATCTGAATTGCCCCAAAACTCTATTGCCCAAGTTCTGATTCTCATCAACCAGACACAGAAAGTGAACCTCATGAAATTTCATAAGGGCAATAAATATAAGCCCCTGGACCTTCGGCCCAAGAACCCCCATGCCATGAGTCATAGGCTTATTAAGCATGAGGAAAGCCTGAAGACCAAAACACAGCAGAGGAAGGAATGCCTGTACCCCCTTCAGAAATTTGTTATTAAGGCATAATTTCTTAAGGTGGTCAATAAAAAGACAAATTGTTATAAAAAAAAGAGCATTTACCATATTATGGAAGTTATAGGAAAAAAATTATAGAAATAATTTCCCTTCCCCATTATAGTGAAGTACATGTCATTCAACCAGCATTTATCAAGTATGTGCTTTGTGCCAGGCGTTGTAGGAAGCACTGGAAATATGAAGAAAGGCAAAACCAAAAAGAGTCCCCATCCTCAAGAAATGTTTATTGTAATGGGGGATTCAATATGAAAAAAACTGTACACACAAGATGCATGCAATATAAATGGAAGTGACCACACAGGGAAGACGTGTCACTATATTGTGGGAAAAGCCATATAGAAAGAATACACAGAGTAATTTTATGGTTTCTACATTCATACTTCAAATTTTCATTCCTATAAATAAGAGTGAGGAATGGCCTTGGAGTCAGGAGACAATAGTTCAAGCTCCAATTCTACCTCCAGTTAGCTGCTTGATTTTGGGCAAATCACTTTAAGGTCTCTGGGTTCATTTCTTGTTCAGTTTAGTGAAATGAGGTGGTTGGAGCACTTTCATCTCTCAAGGTCTTTGATTATAGAATCCTACGACTAGATATTCCCCCACTGTACCATAACTTTATATCTTCGGGTAACAAAGAAGGGGCTAACTTACAGAAAAAAATAGCATTCATAATGTTAAAAACTTGATCAGGAGGCATTTTCAACTCCATTCTCCTGGTTCCTTTTTCTGTGAACCAAATACAATTAAATGTTACATTGTGCTAAGTGCATTACAAATGCCATTTCATTCAAGCCTCACAAACCATTCTAGATGCTATTATTACCCCCGTTTTATAGTTGAGGAAACTGAGGCAGAGTGTCTGGGATCACAGAGCTAGTAAATGTCTGAGGCAGGATTTGAATTCAGGTCTTCCTGACTTCAAGACCAGCATTCTATCCACTGTGCCATGTAATTGCCTCTAAATTGGCTACAACACAGTGGTAGCACACATTCCTCAAGTCCTGGATTGGAGCTATATCACAGATCCAGCAGCAAGTTAAAACTGGAAAGGGGTTATATAATTATTATTTATCGCAATATATGACCATATTTTAAAATTTATTAAAACTGGTGAAAATGGAAGTTTAAAGAGGCAGCTTGGCAAAGTGTAAATGAGCTCTAGATTAGAATGGGCAAATAACATACAGTGACCCAAAAGCCTTAGTGAGGTTTTAAACTTGGCTTTAGCTTATAAAACTGCAATAAAGCCCTTTGGGTCCCCTTTTATAAACTTGTTTTATAATCTATAAAACAGGGACAATAATACCTATTCTGTTGACCTCACAAGGCTTTCTGGGAAGAGAAATATATTATAAGAGAAAGAGATTGGGCTCTGAGATAGAGCCCTGTTGCTGAGTCTTACTATCTTTGTGACAATTAAATCCCTTGACATCTCTGAGCCTCAGTTTCCTGATCTGTAAAATGATAATAAAATAACAGGAGATACCACCTGTTGCACAGGGTTGTTGTGAAGGAGGTGCTCCAAAAACCATAAAGTGCTATGAGTGGTGATGGGGACAGAGCCAGCTTTGGTATCTATTAAGCCCTGCCTTTTAAGCATGCTGGCTGTGTGACCCTGTATAAGTCACTTAACATTCCACTGCTCCTAACCTCTCCATAAGACTACAAATTACAGACCAGATGTGGATTTGCATTGTTTAAAGGACTTTTCTCACTAGCAGTTTCCTACACCAACAAAATTACAGGTCAGGACTAAAAAAGGGGGAAAAAACATGTTTTATAAATATAAACTATAACTCTGATGAAATGAGAGCAAGTCTTATATGAAAGTACTTTGAAAATGTGAGGTACCAATATTTTTTTCAATATTGTATTGGAAATCCTATGAATAGCAGTAAGAAAAGAAATAGAAGGAATAGAAAATGAGGTTGTAAAATTATCACTTTTTGTAGACAATATGATATACTTAGAAAATTCCAAAGACTCAACTAAAAAGTTAGTTGAAACAATGAACAATTTTATCAAAATTTTATCAGTTTCATAGCAGGATATAAAGCAAATCCACATAAATCATCAATATTCCTATATAGCCCCAACAAAAACCTATTGTGTCTAACAATAACCATCTCTAGGATCAGGAAGGTGTGAAAAGGAAGAAAAAAGAGGGAAAAGTTACATGATAACTTTGTTATATATTTAAAAGGGATAGCAAGTTATACATAATAGATTTGCAGCTTCACGTGCAATCATCTTTTTTTTATTCTACTATGTTGCAAAATGCTTATTTTATTTCATGAGTTCAAAATGAAATAAAATTTAAATGTGAGGTCCAATATACACTTTTAAAAGCAGAATGTGCAGTGTAGTGAATGGAGTGCTAGCCCCCCTAGGGTTCAAATCCCACCTCAGGTACATATTAGCTGAATTAGCTGCTGTTAATTTCTATTACTATACTGTGCTTTAGGCAATTCTATAAATTATGGGGAAGGCAACAATCTGTAATGATAAGAGAGTTTCTCAGGAACTACTTGTTCCAACTTTCCCTAAATTCTTGTGAAATAGTACTCTCAGTGTCAACTCTATAAATAGATACAATTGTTAACAATGCAAATATGTATAAATTCAGAATAATAAATTTGTTTATATGTGTTGTATGTAAGTAGCAGCATAAAATAACTTCTTTTTTCTTCTTTAAGGATACCAAGTTCACTTATAAATCATTTCAGCAAACGAAGAACAAAAATCTCAACAAAACAAAAGAGCTAACTGGATCCCAGAAACTGCAGTTTTGTAAAATAATTTTATATAAATTCATTGAAATGGAGAATGGAAGTAAGTATCTGGAAAATTCAGGTGAAATTCTTCTATGTGGACGGTAAAGGCATATATCTGAATTGCCCTTACTTGCCAAATAATTCATCAGTTTTTCCTTAAACTTTGCCTTTTCATATGTGGTCTAAATAAATCAATTTACCCTTTTACTTCATGAATTTATAAAGTACTGTGTGATCTAAATCTCAGCCTTGTTCCAAAGCAATTTACAACAAATCATAACTTGTCAGAGACATAAGAGATTTTGGAGATCATTTGTCCCAGCCCTATTGTTTCCAGATGTGTAAATTGAGGCACAGAGAAAGATAGTGCTTCATGTTCTTTAGTTTGATTCACTAATAAGGATATATTAAGTTTGTACTATGTGCTCGGCACTGAGCTAGGTACCAGATATGCAAAGAAAAAAAATCAAATAGTCCTTACTCCTAGGAAGAGTATTTTATTAGCAGAGACAATATGCATCACATATATATGTATATGTGTGTATATATTCTAATTCACTGAGTGTGTGTATAAACAGTATGTATGTGTGTATATTTATAATTACTGGCTTAGAATATATATATATATATACATGTATGTATACACACACATGTGTATATGTGTCTAGACCAATGGTTCTCAACCTTCCTAATGCCACGACCCTTTAATACACTTCCTCATGTTGTGGTGACCCCCAACCATAAAATTATTTTCATTGCTACTTCACAACTATAATTTTGTTAGTGTTAGGAATCTATCTGATATGCAGGATGTATTTTCATTGTTACAAATTGAATATAACCCACAGGTTGAGAACCACTGGTCTAAAGTATATGTATTTTATATAAATATGTGTGCTTGTGTGTATGTATATATGTATGTATGTATGTATATATACACATACATAAGCACATACATACTGGGCTAAATACATATCATGTTATTCTATATGTATATATTGTTTTGCATAGACAATACATGTAAATATATAATATATAATACATAGAACATATAGAATAATATGTCAGAGAGAGAGAAAATATATATTCTAATCTAGTACAAAAAAGACATGGCTCATCTTTAGCAATGCAATGTTGCAAGTTTTATTAAGGTGAACTGTCAGAAACAATAACAAACGCATCTCAAGGAGCATGAAATACAGAGAAGAGTTTGTGCCCAGAGGTGATTATCCAGATGCTGTGATTCCAAACTATTTACAACTTCAAGATGATCTCTTGAATCTTTATTAAATTCAGAACAATTTCAGCACCTTGAGTACCAAGTAAGCTTTACTATAATGCAAATGTATCTTTTCATATTCAAATTGAACTGCCCGCATGAGCAATTTTATGATGAATTTAGTTTGGCATCGTCAGACCAATGAAAGTAAGCCATCTAAATTCACTGGGAAACTGTTGGGTTAATCTCAGAACTATCCAACATCTGGTTAGACACAATTGGTATCTACTGCTTTTATATTATCATTTTCTCATATAGATCAAGTTTGCCATGTATTTAGGCAAGAAAGGACTAAGTGTTGGTCTGATATTAAAAATAGAAGTTCTATAAAGAACAGGGGTAGGTAAAGAGTCCTGAAGGAGATTAAAAGGGGAAAAGTTAATTCTAGATTCACTACTGTAATTTCCAATGAATTATTTTTCATTTTGATTCTATTATGAAGATAGGCTGTTCAGGGCTAGAACACTGGACCAGGAGCCAGGAAGACCTAAGTTCAAATTCAGCCATTTGGACAATTCACTTAATTTCTGTCTTCCTGTTTCCTGAAGTTTCAAACTGGCATAATAATAGTGCCTACCTCCCAGTTTTGTTGTGAGGGTGAAATGAGATAAATATAAAGTGCCTTTGCAAACTCTGAAGCATTATATACTTGCTAGCTATTGTTATGATGAGGGTGATGAGGATGTAGATGAGGATGATAATGGTGATGGTTCATTTAGCTTCCACATATCTCTTTACGCAAAGAATTTGATTCAGCTGAGGACTGACAGAATATGTGTGTGATAATAACCAGCTGGAACAAATTGAAGCCTTATTATAAAGATTTTAGCATTTATTCAATTCAGTTGATCTTCTGCAATAAAAATGCAGAATATTTAACTCAGAAAATAAAAACTCGGTCATGGTAATTAGGAGATTCCCTCTTATGTCCACCTACAAATTTCATCACTTTTCAGATTTACCTTGTTTGATGACTTTATTGCTCTGGGAACCACTGTGGGTCTCTGATACACTCTGTAAACAAACCAATATTTAATCACTCAGGCCTGGAGGCTTAGTTTTCCATGCTAGAGTGCAGTTGAGGAATATCAACTTTTTATGAGAAACAAAGGCGATAGGAATTAAGCACCATCTATAGCTTCCTTTTACCTCCCATGAATTAATTGCTGTAGATTTGCAGTATAGGTTCAGATTTAGACTTAATTAGCCAAAGCCATTGCAAAATATGTACAGTGACTTGTCTCCTATACATATCATTAGTAGTATGTCAATCAGCTAATTCAAGATCTGTTTAGCACTCTCCATCATCAGGACTCTTCATTCAAAGTTATGGCCTGGAAGTCATTTTGGTATATGCAACCTCAAATTTACTCAAATACTAAATAAATAAAAACACAGCCACTCTAAAGAAGCTTTGTGACTCAAATAACAGCCTTCTCCCTGACTCCATTCCCAAACCACTTTTCTACAAACTTCTTTTTCCTTGCCTTCCTTTCCTTTCTCTTCCTTCCTTCTTTCCTTCCTTCCTTCCTTTCTTCCTCCCTCCCTCCCTTCATTCCTCCCTCTCTCCCTTCCTTCCTTCCTTCCTTTTTTCCTTCCTTCCTTTTTTCCTTCCTTCCTTCCTTCCTTCCTTTCTTCCTCCCTCCCTCCCTTCATTCCTCCCTCTCTCCCTTCCTTCCTTCTTTCCCTTCCTTCCTTCCTTCCTTTCTTCCTTTATTCCTTCCTTCCTTCCTTCCTTCTTTCCTTCCATTTTTACTACCTTCCTTCCTTCCTTCAATCCTTTCTTCCTTTCATTCTTTCTTTCTTTTGTTCTTTCATCCCTTATCTCATAGGTTGGAAGTATATCATCTAACCCCACTTCTGATTGCCATAGGTGCCCTGAGCTGCTCAGGTTCTGACCTGGGCTACTTCATCCCCTTTTAGGCATCCTGGTACCCCCCCCCTCCATTCTTGAGAGGTCACTGTATTTCATGCCATATTCAACACAGACACCTGTTTTGCTTAGTTTACAGTAGCTCAGAATTCCTGAACTCCAGTGATACACCAACCTCATCCTCCACAGTATCAGAGATTATAGACACCCACATCAACCACATCAAATTCAGCAAATTTCAGAAAGAAAAGCATTTCAAAGATAAGACCTAAGAACATACAAAGCAGTTTTCTTCCCCAAACCTGATCATCATGGTTCTTACATTATGTACAACCCAAAATAACATCCTCTTTCTTAGCTTACTAGTGCTAAAGGACAAAAACATACACAAATATATGACATGGGGATTGGGGAAGTGGATAAGAATGCAATCAGTTCCCTGGGTCTGAATTATTTGGCTTGTTAAAACCTTTATATCAATGATAAGCAAATGACTTTCTTTCTTCTTACAGTCCCAACTGGGATCTCCTAAATAATAGCCAAAATCTAATTGCCTCCCGATTAGCTAGGAAATTTTGCCTCAGCTGGTCCCCAAGTAGAATGCTACATATTGCATTGGAAACTGTCCTGGTAGAGTCCATAATCATTTTAAAAAGACAACATCAATTATGCATGATGAGGAGCACAAAAGTTTTCAGTTCTTATATGAAGCATATATAAGATGATGAGAATGTAGAGCCAGGATTTTCCTTCTAGAGGCAGAGTGTTCTTTGCTTGTTGGTTCTTTTCTGATGTATTATTAAATCCTCTCCATATAGGTGAAATATAGGGAGATCTGCCCTTTGGCTGGTCAAAAATTCTGTTAAGCCTTTCTCTACCTTAAATAATAGGAATAATACTAACGCTAAAACTGATGTCATTCCCCAATTAATGCACGTCACCAATATTTTCACCTTTTTTTTTACTACCTTAAAAGGTGCTATTCACAATATTTGCTATTCGCTGAACCTTTTTTTTCTTCAACTTCCAAGTAGTGGAATTGCTGGGTAAAAGGATATAAAAACATTGACTTTTCTCGCATAATTTCAAATTCTATCCAGAAAGTTACAAACATGTGAAAAATTCACAGTTTTATAAAATTTATGTTGATTAATTAAATTTGTATTAATAGACCTGTCTTTTCCTAGCCAGTTCAACATTTTGTTATCTTTTTTTCACTGCTGCCCATTTGAGGGGGATAAGATCAGATGTCAATACTGTTCTAATTTGAATTTCTCTTCTTATTAGGGTTTTGGTACAATCTTTCATAAGATTATTGATGGTTTTCCTGTCTTTTGGAAAACTATTCATATCCTTTGACCATTTTTTCATTGGGAAATGGTTCTTGATCTCATCTGCTTCATCAGCTCTCTATACTTAGATACAGATTTATTACAGAGATATTTGATATGAAAAGTTTTCTTTTCTTCCCCTGAACCATTTCTCTTCTTATTATAGGGACATTAAATTTGTTCAAGGAAAACCTTTCTTTAAACTGAATTTTCTCTTTGAATCAACAAACATTTATTTTTCTCTCCCTCCCACCTCATCCCTACTGGAAAAATGGAAAAGAAAAACAAAAACCTTGAAACAAATATGTATAAATGAATGAATGAGTGAATGGATGGATGGATGAATGGATGAATGAATGAATGAATGAATGAATGAATGAATGAATGAATGAATGAAATCCTCACATTGGGCAGATGGTTAACTTTCAACCAGCATCTGATGCCACATACAACAATAAGCATATGGATGGACATCCTAAATATTAAAGTTCTCAACATGAGAAAATCAGAGAACAATGGAGAAACTTTTCATAACTGTGATTAAAGAGGATGGGGAGAGGAAGTCATAATTAAACAAGGGATAGAAGAAATTTTAAAAAACTGAAAGTACTGTTCTGATTATATCAAAGTATCTCATATGTTTACTCATGCTCTCTTTCATCAAAAATATCTGCAAAAACTTATATAAAAAGCTTTTTTCATTTGAAACTTATCTCCTTTGATATTTTTCTAATTTTTTTTATGATGTGAACTGTAATGTTTGGATTGCATATTCGTTTGTTTATTGTATGTAGTGTCAGGTGTGAGTCAAAAGTTAATATACTTAAGTACATTTCCTTTTTCCCAGTAATTCATGTTGAATAGAGTCCTTCCTCCAGAAATTTTTATTCTTATCTACTGAAGACTAGATCACTGTATTTGATTTCTTAGGAATCTTGCCAGTCTAGTCATTTCCACTGATGTGCCTGCAATGGACATAATATATTCAAATCTGGGCAACATAGCTTGGGAAAGACAATAAGTTTGAAAATCTCCAGAGGAGGGCACACAGAATTATGAAGGATCTTGAGTTCATATGAAGACTGATAGAAGAAACTGTAGATGTAAAGCCTGGAAAAGAAAAGGCTCAGAGGTCATGACAACTATATCCAAGTACTTGAAAGTATGTCATGAAGAACACAAAGAAAACTTGATCTGATGGCAGATCCAGGATCAAAGGATGGGAGGTTTCAGATCACGATAAACTTCTTAAGGATTCAAGCTATCTATATGTGAAATCAGTCATTTCTGGAGGGAGTAGGTTCTCCCTCACCAGAGGTCCTGTGATTCTTAGAAACAGACTCTTGTGTATTCCTTTATTGTGGACTTGCTGAAAATCATCTGCTTCTCTGTGCCTCATTTTTCCTATCTGAAAAAAAATGAAACCACCAACATAACAGCAGTAAGTATTCTTACTATAAGGGGGGAAAAGAAACTCCATTTCTTCACTTTGTAAAGGAAATCACAGGGACAGAAATTTCACTGCAGGATATGTGTGGATTTTGTGTGCTGAAGGAGGTAAGAGTGGGTCAGAGAGTCAAAGTGTTCAGGTCTGGAAAGGACCTTAGTGATCCACTAGCCCCCAATTCCATCATTTACAGAGGTCTCCACACGTTAGGTGACTTGCTCAAGATCAACACAGGGAGTGAATAGTAGATCTGAGTCTTGAATCAAAGTTTTCTGATCCTAAGATGGAACTGAAGTTCTGTGAAGTTAATTTATCCTTAGGATGTCTTGAGTTTGTACTCTCTTTTAGCCCTGCTATTGTAACAGTCCATGGTGTAATGCAAATAATTGTTCTAATTATAATTGGCATAAGCCTGAAGTCTATGACCCAGCTAGAGGCAAATATTTTAATGTGATTCTAATTTATGTTAAGATTAAAAACCTTTTATAAAGATTTTTCTTCTTTATTCCCTGAATGCTACCACATCATACTCCTTTCTTCTACTTCCTCAGTTCAGCTCCCACCCCCCAAATCAAATGTTCATTGTGCTCACCATGATAACACTCCAGTGACAACAATCGCTCTTTTTGACACTGATATGCAGTGTGATGTCCAACTCTCTGCTCCAAGATTCCCAAGACTGAGAAGGCCAGAAAACCAGATGGGCCTGGGCTTTCCCAAGTAGCTGTATATACTGAAGAAGAAGCTTATGTTTCTCAGCTGACTGAGAAACATCAAGCTCATTTCTGGCTCTACCCTACCTCCATTCTATAAAACCTTGGGTAAGATAACTGAGTAAGGGGAATGTAAAAATAAAATGGGTTCTTCATAGAGGCAGGTCTTTCATAGCCTAATTTTCATTTTTCCCCCTATTCTTTATGTATGTACCTGCTGAAAAATTCCATCTCCCTACTCTTATTACTGAAATCACACATCTAGAGCTTGACCCTCTGCCAATTACAAGCACTCCCTTCCCCCCTTTTAGCATCCAGAAGGGGGCAATCCTTATACCTCCTTTCGTTCATTGTCAATCACATCATCTTGGTCTCCAGTGAAAAAAGAGGAACGGGGTAACGTTGATAAAATAACACTACTCACTACTGTACACTATAATTATAGTCCTAGCCAACACCCGGACTGCGGAGGTTTCCCTGCTGCACAGTGTGTGTGTGTGTGTGTGTGTGTGTGTGTGTGTGTGTGTGTGTGTGTGTGTGT
>CM053600.1:14805020-14855334 GCA_028646575.1 Pseudocheirus occidentalis | reverse complement strand
AAGGAAGGAAGGAAGGAAGGAAGGAAGGAAGGAAGAAAGAAGAAAGGAAGAAGAAAGGAAGAAGTTAGGGTTGAAAAACTAGTTCATCTCTGCCACTAGGAAACTATGACCTTTGGCTAGTGAATTAATATCTCTGGGTCTTAATTTGCTTGTTTGTAAAATGGAGGTAAAATAATAACTGTGCTAAAATGTGAATAAAATAATAACTGTGGTACTTGGAAGGTCATCTGCAGGTTCAAACAAGATAATGGATGTAGAGTGTTTTATAAGTATAAAGTAAGGTATAGTGTCAGTTCCTCTTTATTTTTTAACCCTTTCTGCCCAGATCATATGGTGTTCATATTTAAACTAACCTCAAGTACAGGTCCCACTAAGAAATTTTGCCATATTGAAAGATAATGAAGAATTGTATCTTGTTGACACAGGAAAAAATGTGTGTAGATTTGGCACCTTAGATTTTGGATACACTGTTCATTGTAAAAAATGAAATATATATGTACATATTACATATGATACATACGCACATATATTATTTTTAAAGTGTAAAAGTGATGCAAATGTATATAATAGTCAATGCAAAGTTTGTATAAAGCAATATTTCGTAAATGAGGCTTAAACTAAGCATTAGTCAATCAATAAGCATTTATTAAGCACGTTACAGGCAACTGTGCTAAGCTCTGGGGATACAAAAAGAGGCAAAAGATGGTCCTTGTCCTCAAGGAGTCTTTGATATAACCTAATGAGTTTACAGAAAACACCAACTAGAAATGCGGGATTTGGTAGGAACACTAAAGAAAAGGGATCAAACCTAGGCTTAAAAGTGGCAAAAAGTAAAATCCGGCATTCAATGAGCCTAACTAGATACAATTTGTGCAACAGATATAACCATATATTTAAAGACAAAAGGATTTCCCATATTAATTTTATAGGTTTGATCTCTAAATATTTTATTGTAAAAAATGAAATATGTGTGGAGTATGACTAAAAGACAATTAGACATTAACAAACATCCCTATGTTGATGTGTCCAAATGAACTTTGTTCTTTCCAAGGTGCTCACTGTGGCAGGGCTCACAATCATTTCCATCACATATTATTTTTTTAAAAATCTTTTAGAACTCCTTTTCCCAATTGCTGTCAGAGCTTATGATCATCCAGCAGAATGCAAGCTCTATATTCATTTTTGTCTCTGTACCTTCAATCCTACCACAATGCCTAGTGCATATTAGGTGCTTACTAAATGCTCAATGGATTTCACTGAGTTGAAAGTTTTGAATTTCTTCAATGGCATAAAATCTGCATCCTTGGAAGCTGTACCTCATTTTTTTTGAAGCAGCCAAAAATCATCCAGAGTCGCTGGATAAAGCCATTTGAGGTAAAAGATGAGATGTAATTATGAAGTAATGAGAGTGATTTGTGTGTGTGTGGCTTGTAAATTGCCAACACAGTTCACAAGGAGTTCCAAAAAATAATGGTATCAGCGATGTCAACATCGTTGCAATGAAAAATATGAATAGCCTCTCAGGATGACGGCTTTGAGGGACAACAGGCATTTGGGTGCAGTTCTGTTATATATGCTTAAGATGAAAAGCATTATTATTTTACCAACATCCCTTGTGTACTGAATCATGACTCAAGAATGATGGTTATCGGCTCCCCTTCACTATAAAATAAATACCTTTGGTTTCTCCACTGAGACAAGATGATTTTGTGCTTTCACACTTAGATATTTCTACTAAATGATGAACATATATGCCCACTGATGACTATTTAACTTGATAAGGTTATTAAAGTAATCGATTTGCTAAACATAACAATTATAATAAAGTCTTTAAAGAAAATATACTGATTTAATACAAGTGGGGAAACTCTCTCCCTTTGAACTTCTATCAATTAATAACCTCCCAGAGATAGTGTATTATTATGTATTGCTATCTTGGTGAGATATGCACAGTCTAACTGGGATTAAAACTTTAGGAATTGTCAAAGGGTTTCCTAATGGCTTGTCCTCATTGTTTTTGTACCCATCTACCTAGCCTAAAGGGGATTAGAAGAACATGGAAGTTAAATTCAATCTAATTTCAGCAAAGATAAAATGAAGTCATTTTAAACATACAAAAAGGGGATCAACAGCAGCACAAGAGGTGAATGAATAGTAGAAATAAACAGGCTGAATAGAAAAGAATTAGGAGAATGAACATTCTAAAAAAAGAAAATGGTGATGCCTAAAAATTAGGAAGCAGCGTGCATTACACAGACTTTTCTTCTTAAAGTTATAAAAATAGAAGTTTCATTTTCACAGGGTATTAAATTAAATTAAATGTGCTGTAAATTCACCCACAAAAGTCCTCCTCCTAAGGCTCATTGTAGATTGGAGGTGACCCTGACTTCCTGAGTCTAAACAAGCTGAGTACCAACTCTCTCCCTCTGGCAATTTCTATCAAGCTGGAAAGCGTGGGCCTACAATGGATCTTGACACTGTCATTCACTGCACCAGTTAAAGGCCATGAGGACCATTCCCAAGTATTGACCACCAGGAGACAAACTTTTTTCAGTAATAGGAATTCATAAAAATATGTACTAAAACTTAAAGTAGCTGTGATTTGTATGCCTGAATGAATGAAATCCCAGACCTTTCAATTATCAAATTTGAAGCATTCTATAAACTACATTATAGATGCACTAGCATTTGAGAAGCTTTTCCTTTGTTTTGTTTTTGTGGGTTAGTAGAACAAGGGACAGGAGCACTTTTTAAAGTTCTGGATGGAGTTCTTGGGACATGTTAGGTCCGATTTCTACCCTGATGAGAAACAGACTTAGGAAAATGTTAATGGCTACACATGGTAAATGAATTCTTCATTTTCCAATGTCAAGCAACCAGTCAATCAACCAATTAATGAGCATTTTCTTAAGCACCTATATTCTAAGCACAGACAAGAAAATTAATTGATAGTTTATATTATTTGAAGTGGCAGCTTAGGTGATAGATTAAGTAAGAGCCCTGGACTTGGAGTCACTTCAAATTCCTCCTCAAATTCTGACTAGTTGTGCGACCCTGGGAAAGTCACTTACCTTCTCTCAGCCTCAATTCCCTTAGCTATAAAACATAAATAATAATAGTACTTATCTCACAGAGTTGTGAGGATTATATAAGATAAAATGTATGAGTAGATCTTTGCAAGTCTTTAAGCTAAGTGCAAGACATCATTAACATTACTGTTACTACTAATCTCAGTTTAGTATTTCTGTGCTGTAAGTAGGGTGGCGCAACTGGAGTTTCAACCTAAGATGATGAAATTTCAGGACGGTGCAATATCAATTTCAATCCTTCTGCAGTACAGAAACCACTGAGCTTGGCACCTAATTAACAAAAATAATTAATTAAAATGGGAAGCTCCAAGGTGGCAGCATCCTCTTCCTAGTGTTTAAATTAAATCAATTAGGTGACATTGTAGATACTGTTTTGAACTTCAAGTAAGGAAAAACTTAAGTTCGAATTCTATTTCAGACACTTCCTAGCTATATGACCCTAGGCAAGTAACTGAACCTCTGTATGCTTCAGTGTCCTCATCTTCAAAAAGGAGATAATAGTATTTTCTTCCAGGGTTGTTGTGGGGACAAAATGAGATTTTACACACATACATACATATACACACATGCATATATACATACATATACATACACATATATGTAAATAACTTTGTAAACCTTAAAGCGTTATATAGGTGTTAGTTATCATGGTGGTGATGATTAATAAATTTCAGATGAACTTCCCAGCTTTACCTTACTTCCCTTCCCTAAGTAGTTTCATTAGCAGTGACCTTTTAGTGTTTTGGGTCACAGTGGTGGGGAAAAAAAATTAAGATCTTTAAAGAAAGGGACTCTAATTTTGTTCTAATTTTTTGAATTTACATTCCCAGTGCCTTTCACAGATCCTGGTACATAGAAGGAGCTTAATTAATGCTTTAAAATGTCAGGAGGGGATTCTCAATTGACCCATCTACCAACTGAATTTGTGGTATGTTTCATGCCACTTTCCCTGGGCCCCAGAATTTCTATTTATGGCTCAACAGGATGCTAAATTTTTGCCCCCCCAAAGCATTACATGGAATAAGTAATTACTCTTCTCAAGGAGGGGTGGAAGGGGATATGTCAATCCTTTGGAGGTCAGAGTTTTATATAGTACAGTGTGCTATTAAGGGAATTTGGGGACTCTGGCCAAAAAAGTCAGCAGTCCAATCAGACCAGAGCAGTGTGTTTCAGGGAGTCCAGAATCCGCACATACACCACTGCCTTCCAACTGAAGTACATGTTGGCAAAGCAATTTTCTGGACAGTTTGGAGGATCTTTATTGTGTTTCTTTTTTTAAACAACAATGACAAAATAATAAGCAGGAGCTTCGAATTTTTGCCTATGATTCTTTCTTGAACATTTAATAATAGAGAGGCTTGAGTCCTTAATCATTCTCTGAGCTCAAGAAATCCAAGTCCGAAAGACACTAGTATACATTCATCTGCTTTATAACTTGTTTATGCTTTATTTTATAACTGGCCATTATGTCGAGTCAAGGACAGGAAATATGATGTAAATCTAGAAAGGAAGTCGCGTGGAATATTTTAATATCGATAGCTTTTATTCAGTCATATTCTATACTAGTCCCAATTCTCATAAACTTCAAAACCTTTTACCAAAAGAGACCAAATTTTAGTCAGATTTTGCTACCTCTAAAAATCAAAACCTTGACTTTTAAAAATAATTTGGCTGTATTTTAAAATAACAAAATTGACAATAATTATGGCAACTAAGCTCATTCAATTCCATTCAATTGAATAAGTATTCATTAATGTCTATTATGTACAAGACACTGTGTTAGATGCTGGGCATACAAAGATAAAAACAAAGCCCCTGTCCTCAAGAGGCTTGCATTCTGTCCAGGCAGAGGACTACATGCCCATAGATACATAAAAATAAATAGAAGGAGAGTAATTACAAAGGAGGGAGGTAAGAGAATTAGTACTGTCTTAGGTACTAAGGTTGAAACTTAAAGGGATGTGGAAGTGAGACGAGAGGACATTCAATCCATGCCCTTCACAAAGGCAAAGGGGAAAGAGATATAATGTCCCATAAAAAGAAATGGCAAGGAGGCCAATTTGACTGCAACATATAGTGAGTGACAGAGTAATATAACATAAACCTGGAAAGCTAGACTAGTCATAAATTCCTTAGAATATTTTAAACTCAAATTTTATCCTATTGACTTAGTGATTGTAGTATTTTCACTCCATACATTCAGTTGCAACCAGTAAGCCAGAGGACAGTATATTAATCCAAGGGGGAACCTGTGCCCTCAAGACCATATGTGGCCCTCTAGGCCTTCAAATGTGGCCCTTTGACCGAATCCCAACTTCTCCCAAAGGTTGAAGGACCTAGAGGGCCGCATGTGACCTCAAGCTCACAGTTTTCCCTGTTCCAGGATTTAGCATAACATCCTAGTAATAATAGGAACAGGAAATCCTACACATGTGTTGGGTACATGGTTGCCTGTATAACGTGATTAGAAGGATAGATAGCAAGAAAGCCCTCTCTGTATGAAATATCTCCTTTAATCCAGTGCTATGAATGGCTGGCATTTGATAATTATAGAATCAGAGAGCACCTGAGTTAAAAGGCATCTTAGTGGACATTCAGTCCAACTCATACTTGAAAAAAGGACTGTTACAACATAATTGATTAGTGGTCATTCAGGCTTTGTTTAAAGCCCTCCTTTGAAATGGAACCCACTACCTCCTGAGGCAGACCACCCTACTTTTGTTCTAATTGTTAGGAAGATTTTTATTATATCACCTATCCTATATCAAAAATACATTTTCCTCTTTCTGACTTCCATTCACTGTTTCTAGTGTTTTATTCTGGTACACATTTAATCCCTATCTACATGACGGCATTTGTTGGACATTCATTTCAATCTCCATTCAGTAATATTCTCGCAAAGTATAGATTCCCCCAAGCAAAATGGTACATTGTTAGTATGATCCAGTGGAGAAGCAACTGGGCATGAGAAGGCCTAGGATCTAATCCCATCTCTGCCACTAACTAGCAAGGAAGGCTTGGACAAGGGTTCAGTTTATTCATCTAAGCCCTTCCCAGCTAGAATATTCTTGGTGAAAATAGTTTTTCAGATCATAGTTTAACTATGGATGATAGGAAGACACTAGATCTACTTGAGACCACTGCACAACTTGGGGATGGAACAGCACTGGTTAAAGGGAGATGTACCATTAAAAAACGAGAGCACAGCAAAAGAGGCACTGAAGACAGAATGTGCCTCCCTTGTCATTTTGCCTATACCGCTTGCCATGGGTGGGTTATTTCGTTGCCTTATTGCTTTATTCTGTGCTAAACAGGAAAACTAGATAGATCCATGATATCTCTACCATGAGGAGTTTGCTGTGTGTGTAAGCTTTTAATATATTTTGATATATATATCAGTGGTTCTCAACCTTCCTAATGATGTGACCCTTTAATACAGTTGCTCATGTTCTGGTGTCCCCCAACCATAAAATTATTTTCGTTGCTACTTCATAGCTGTAATTTTGCTACTGTTATGGATTGTAATGTAAATATCTGATATGCAGGATGTATTTTCATTGTTACAAATTGAACATAAACCACAGGTTGAGAACCACTGATATATATCACAATGACAGTTTAGATAAATATCACAATGACATTGTAGATAAGTTCTAGGGAGTTTCCTGAGATGCATAAAGGTCAAGTGACTTACCCAAAGTCACACAGTTATTAAAAGTCTAAACTGGACTTTGAACCTAGGTCTCTTCAGTCCCAGCATAGCACTTTCTTCACTCTACCATTAGAGACCTTCATTACATAATTCTTTACATTAAATAACTCTCTACTTTTAATGGTTAATTTTACTTAAAGTATAAGCATCTTTTTCATTACATGAAAGCAGGGATAGAAAGATGTCTAAATGTTGTTCCAAAATTAAAATACCTCAGTTAACCCAAACATGTTCTAAGCACACCATTGTTTACAATTCCTCTCCTGGCACCTTCCCCTTGGGAGGCTAGGCTGCCATGATGTAGATTCCTCTTCCATGCTTAACCAACTCACTTAGGAAGCCCTCTCAGAAAGTATGTTTGTGTGTCGATCTCACCTTGCCTAGGTGCTCTTATCAGTTAAAATTAATAGCAGTTTCTGCACTGTTTCTAAACTATAGTCAAAAGAGAAGAGATTGTAGCAACAAAAGAAATTTCTACCTCTTGCCCTATAGATTAATTCAGTTTATAGGATCATAGACTTTAAAAGGAACCTTGAAGTCCATCTGTTCCAATAACCTCATTTTTACAGGGGAGGAAATGAAGGACCAGAAAAATTAAGTGGTAATGTCAGAACCAGGATTGGCACCCAGGTGATCTGACTCCAAACCCAACATACTTTCTACTGTTTCAAGAAATCCTTCAGTCCATGACAAGCGTTTAAAGGCTTATACGCTTTAGGGCGATTCAATGTTTTTGAGTCTTCTAATCTTATGTACTGGCTAATTGTATACCTGAAAGACTGTCTGGACTAAGTCAACAGGTTACAAAGTGCCAGCTTTTTCAGATACTTCCTAGTTCTATAATCTATAGACAAGCTCTTGTGTGTAAAATATGGATAATAATACCAGTTATGCCTCTTTCACAGGGTTATTGTAATGAAAACAAAGTAATAGAAGATAAAGGTGGAAAGGTGGATTGGAATCAAACATTAGAGAGCTTTGAATGTCAGCCTAAGGTGTAGAGCCATTGAAGTAAAAAGGGATGGTGATGTTATGATCAGGACTGCACATTAGGAAGATTCATATGGCATTGGTGAATAGAACAGATTGAGAGACCGGAGGCGGGTAGATATATTAGGGGCCATTACAATAGTCTGGCAAGAGCTCATGTAGGGAACAGATTCAAGTAGCATTTTAATAGCAGAAGGAATAGTTTTTGGTGACTAACTGAAGGGGGCGGGGTGATGATTGTGAAGTTTTGAGTTTAGGTGACTGGAAAAATGGTGCTGTCATGAACAAAAAATAAGGAAGTCAAAAAAAAGCAAGTTTAGAGAAGATGAATCTAGAAGGCAGTAGGTAAAGCAGTTCTACAGCAAGAAACACATTTAGAAGGAACCACTTAAAGGCAATAATTGAAGCAATAAAACTATAGAATAGAAAAGACAGAACTTGTTTGTAGGCAGAGGTGCTAAGGTTTGAATGAGGTAACGTAAAGCTTTGCAAGATTTAAAGGGCTCTATAAATGTCATTTATTATTGTTATTATTGTTTTTGTTGGTGTTGTGCAATAGCTATCAGAAGGCCACTTTGGTAATGACTTCATTCCTGGGCCTGCTATTGTGCTCCCTCTGAACTCAGTGTTTATAGAGCAATCAGGTAGCATGCTGGTAGTAAAGGTTTAACTACCTGATCAGGGGCTGAGGTGAGGGTGGGGAGGATGGTGCAGAGAGGAATGTACACACATTTTTATGTTAATATCCATTTTTAGTACTTTTAAAAATCTAGAAAATCAGCCCATTGACAATTTCTGAAATGTAAATGTTCATGCTGAGAATGTAATAATTGACTCCTTCAGCTCTGAGAAAAGGGAAAAGTTACAGACATGTAAACCCTTCCAACAAAGAGAAAACCTGATATAGTGGATGAAAAGTATGTCTTGGTGTCAGGACCACATGGGTTTAAGCCCTACTCTTGATACCTACTGGCTGTGTGATCCTGAGGAAATACTCAGAATCGGCAGGCAACTATCTTAGTCTTTAATTGTAGGGCAGCTGCCAATCAGAAATTAGAAGGAGCTTCCTCCCGGGCAGTTCTCTATACCAATGAAATCTCAGGTCTGGTACAAAATGGGCAAGGCTTTTTTGATAGATGCTGTGTTTACAGAGAATGAAAAATTAAAAACTATCTCTGCTCTCAAGGAGCTCACATTCATTCCCCTGTGGAGCATTGGGATAGAGTGTTCACAGTCAGATAAATAGAAGATAGTGTGAGAGTGGCAAGAGAAACAAAAGGACATGGCACTCACCTCTAGTCAGAGACCAAATGATATTATTACAATTATACCCCAAAGATGCTTTTGGTAAAGTCGCAGAGCCCAAAGTCACACATTTTGTTAAACACATCCAAAAGGGGGACCAAGAAAACCCAGAAAGCTGATAATTGCTTAAAAGTAGGAGGGAAAAGACACATATTTTTTAAATTTGAAGAACACTAATTTCAAGTAATATTTTAGATCAGAGGAGTAGTTAGAACTTAAAGATGCCCTGGAAACATATTGTTCTTATATGATGAGGAATGCTTTTCCTGACTTGAGTTTTCAGATTTTTCAGCCTTAACATAAACTCCTTTCATGACCTCCAAATTGTGACAGTTAATTAAAACAATCACAGAGCTTGACTGACATTGAATGTAACTGGTGTAAGATTGTACAATTTCTTTTGCTTCATTTTCCTCAAGAAAATGGGTCGAAATACATACTCGATCTCCTTAGAGTGCTATAATGCAACAAATCCTGTTTTTATAAACAGCTAAGCCTTCTTTCCTGCTTAAAATTCCAGAATGCCCAGAGGGATCTCAGGGGCACCTAGTCCAACTTATAACCAAACAGGGATCTCCGCTACAACATTCCTGACAAATTGTCATCCAGCCCCTGTTTGAAGAAGAAAAAACTGCTACCTCCCAAAATGACCTATTCCATTTTGGGACAGCTATAAATTTTCCATCCATTGCTCCTAGTTTTGCTCTCTGAGGAAAAGCAGGGAGAACTTAACTCTTCTGCTTGGTAGCCCTTAAAATTCTTAAAGGCAGCGTTATTTATATCCCTTACAAGTCTTTTCTTCTTCAGGTTAAATATCCCAAGTCTCTTCAACTAATCCTTACATGGTACGGTTTCTAGTCTTCTCTATACTCTGTCCACATTCCCATTCACCCCCTTCCAGTTTGTCAATATCCTTTCTAAAATGTGGCATGCAAAACTAATGCAATATTTCAAATGTGTCTGATGATAGGCATATAGAGAATTTAAGAAGGAGAGCAACCTTAGAAATCATTTTAAAATCATTTTACAGGTTGGAAATGATTTTACTGATAAGAAAACTGAAGTCTAAAGAGTTTTCTTATTTTGTCCAAGATCATATGAGTATGCCAGGATTTGAACACTGTCTCCAAAGCCAGTGCTCTTTCCAATATACTACTACCTGTCCAGTGGAATTATCACCTCCATTACTCAGGCCACTACATGGTCTAAACTATTATTAGCCTTTTTGGCTTTCTTTATATCCCATATTGATTCATATTGAACTTCTTAGAACTCCCAGAACTTTTTCAAATAAACTGTTGACTAGCTTTTCCTCTCCTATCATGTAGTGAGATTAATCGACTGACATTTATTGACAAAGCCAGTAGGGTGAGCAACTGCTTGCTTGGTGTGAGTTGAGGGACTCCCAACAAAAGATCAGTATCTCTGTCTTCTGAAAGATTTTCTTAACTTTGTTGTCACAGTGTCTGAAATATCCACCATTAGAAACCGATTCCAGAATTCAGATATCGTGTTTTCCCAGAGGCACCACAGTGCAATTATCCCTGAAAAGAGGTAAATGGATTCATCCATTTCCACTCATTGACTTCTTAGTCTAGAAGAGTTTATCAAATAACCAAATTGTTAGGAAATTAGGCCTCTGATTTTTTTTAATGTATAAGGAAATCCCAGTTGAGGAAACTGTCCCCACTAAGACAGGTTGGCACCTTCTCTGCAACTTAGAACCTCAGAGTGTTGCCTATAGCAATGAGAGATTAGGATCACACAGCTAAAAGTCAGAGGCAGGACTAGAACCCAAGTCTTGGTGGTCCCAAGGCTACTCTATACCACTACCTTACCTAGGAAAACAAAGACTAGAGGGGAGAGACAGACAGAGAGAGGAGAAAGACAGAGACAGAGATAGAGACAGAGATACACAGCGAGACAGAGACAGAGAACAGATATGGATCTACAGAGAACAGATATGGATCTATGGAGATTGTTACAGCTGTAAATTAAGTCAATCAATGAAAATTTCTTAAGTACCTATTGTGCGCCAGGAACAATACTAGGCTCTGGAGGCATTGTGCTAAACTTGAGGCAATTTAGGGATCGTTTGGTCCAGCCCTTTCATTTTTTCACATGAGGAAACTGAGGCTGACAAAAATGAAGAGACTTGCCCAAAGTCATGAAATTACTTGCTGGCAGATCTGAGAGTTGAATCCAGGTTTCCTGGTCCAGAGTATTTTGACTTCTACCAGACTTACTGTAAAGGGGCAGAATCCCAGTACAAGAGAAACTTAAGAGGGGACAAGTCTAGATAGGAGAAAACAATGGGGACATAAAGAGAGTGACTGGCACACTGTGCCTTCAGAGGGCACTGAGTGACACGAAGAGGACTGAGGAAGTAGATACACTATTGTTGCTGCTGAAAACAAATCTTGCTACTTCACAATTTTACATTTATCTGACTTTTAATAAAAAGAGCGAGCACCCATTGTATGCCTAACTTTGGTACTTTTTCTATAAAGACGGAAGACCAGGGTTTTGTTACCAAGGAATCTATGGTCTAAAGTAACCTCCTAAAGTGATTTCAACTAAGCAACCTCTAAATTTATTGTTGTTTCACTTAAATGGGTTATTTCTGTACTGTTTGACACCCTTGCCAAAATCATTTAGAATAAGATTGTTTCAGAGTAGTGTTTTTTTTTAATTGAGGAGGACAGTAGCATAGATTTGTTTAAAGATATTTTGCTTAATTGTGTGTTGTTATATTATGAGAGGCAGGATAAGGTAGTGGCTAGAGAGTAGCCTTGGGACACCAAGACCTGGGTTCTAGACCTGCCTCTGACTTTTAGCTGTGTGATCCTAATCTCTCATTGCTATAGGCAACACTCTGAGGTTCTAAGTTGCTGAGAAGATGCCAACCTGCCTTAGTTGAGGCAGTTTCCTCAACCAGGATTTCCTTATACATTAAAAAAAAATCAGAGGTCCAATTGCTTCCATATGCTCATGTAGATTAACTAGTGTCACAGAGGATAGATAGAGCATTAGAACCAGAGAGAGGAAGACCCCAGTTCAAATCTAACCTCAGACAATTTTTATCTGTGCAATCCAAGACAAATCATTTAAACTCTGTCTGTCTCAGTTTCCTCATCTATAAAACAGGACCAAATGAAATCATATTTATAGAGTGATTAAGAAACCCGTAAAGCACTCTATAAATGCTAGCTATTATGTCCACACAACCAAAGCAGAATTGGATATAATTGAAAAATTCATTTTTCTCTGACTTGCTTATGTGAACAATAGGAACCCAGGCATCTGGTAATAAAAGGGCATTGCCAAACACCTTTATAGACTAACCTCTTAGAAACATAGAAGTGAAACGCCTCTCCTGAATGATTTAGCTTTTTACATTGAGTTAACATTGATTTTGTTCCTTTCCCCTTGTGTATTTTTTTCTCTTCTTTCCTTCCATTTAGTGCCCAGTGAGGGACTTGAAAGCTCTGGACAGTGTGGAGTCAACCCTTGCCCTCCTGCACCACAGGCACAGCACAGACAGACATACATGGTACCACCAAGGTGCCATGATTCTGACGTGGAGAGATGCCTTTGAGGGATGGAAGGGGGAGATTTTGGCCTTGCTGCTGGGACTTTCATGTCAACAAGAGTGCCAATGACGGAATTTTGTGGGGATGGAGGGTGGGGCAGACAACATATGGATTGAGGCCATCAGCAGCCATCACCCATCTCACCAAATAGTCCAATGAGAACTCATGGTCCTTACCAACAGCTGGGGCCAAGACCTCCATCATTCCTCTTTGCTGGTATTCTGAGCCATCCCACCTGGCCTGTGTCTCCTCCCTCTCTCTTGTGGAGTCTTCATCAGCCTTCTTGCTTGTGCACGGTACTGAACCAGCAGGGTTCTCTGTTTAAAATATCTGTGAGGCAGCTTTGTGGAGATTTTTACTTTTACATACATGACTAGAGAAGTCCTGAGGACAATCAGCTTCAGATTGTAACATCATTAAGGTAGGTGACATCTGGGGCCTCGCCTACTTCATTTTCAAATGGACTTTCTCTGTAAAGTTTGTAAACAAGTTAACTAACTTGTAGCTTGTTTTTGCATGAGGGATGGGCTCAAGAGAACATTCGTAAGTAATTCAATTATGGCCCTCTTTTTAAAAAAGTTTTTTTTCAGAGTTACCCCAGATAATTTTGTTTTAGTGGTCATAATAAAAAATATGCTGCTCCCAGAAAAATAAACAGCCTATTAATTAAAGACTATGAACTTTCGATGTGAAAGAAGAAAGCCAATAGGCATATAGTATGCCAGCATTTCATTCATTGGAGTGTTAACAACCTCATTTTTACAACATAATGCAATTTCACTGCATAGTTTGAGGGGCACCATGGATGTGTAATTTTGCACTTTTGTTGAAAACTTCAGGGAAAACAGATGACATGAGCATGAGAATTGCCAGGTGATATTTGTATTATCTCTGTGAATGTATTTGAAAAGTCATGACCCAGCAATGTTAGCTCTCCATACCATCCATATGCATCATAATAAATTATTTTGTAAGCTTTTCTAAATGCTATAATAATTCTGTCTTTCAGGTTTGATGTGGCACCTTAGTGTTGTCTTGTCACCTCTCTGTCTCTCCACATGAAAAGAGGCAATAAAGACAATGCTCAGACAGTATGGCTATTCAAGAAAATAAAAAATATTTTTGAAACTGTATGACATAGTACAGCTCTTTGATTCACAATATGCAAAGAAAACCACAGCTCATGAAAACACACATGGCATTAGCAATTTGGGGACAGTACATTAACACTGCAAATTGTGGTTATGCTGAAGAGCAAGTGTTAACAGGATGAAATGTGTTATTATCCATTGGTGAAGACTTCTGATTAACCCTCTGAAGTCATAAGTAAATGATCCCACTCTCAGATTCTCTAATGTTTAGAGTATATGTCAAAGAAAGGTCCTTTTATTATGGAAATGTCTTTCATTAAAATGGTAAAAATTTTACCATTTTTTACCATTAAAAAATCATCAAGATTTTTATCATGATTTAAACATCATAGATTTTTTTGAAGATAATCTAAATTTCCATTTGTTTTCCTCAACGAGAAGGCAACATTCCTCTATATCATGGAGAATACAAGCAACACATTCTTCCCCAGAACTGAGAGAAAACACCTCAGCTTGGCCCTTTCCAAGGTTCTCTGTTTGAATTGGGCTCTTGCCTCATTTGAGGGAAAAATTGATACCTTGGGTGTGACAGTTACCACCAAGAAAGCAACTGTCATCCATTAATTTAGCAGTAATTTGCGCACGTTATCAGAATGGGCACGATAATGCCCCAGTACAATTACAGCGTACCTGGAAAATTTCACCTGTGCATAGTCTGGTCCTATCATGATTCTGTCTATGAACCCCGTCTTCTTACTCTATCCGTACTCCTACCAGCGTACCCTCCAAAGATTGTCAATTAGCTACATTCAGAGCTTTTCCCCTCCTTTGTTGAGTAGAAGGGGGCTCTCCACTGTCCTCTGTCAGCACAGACTAACATTCTCAGATGGGCTTTCACATGAGTAATTCCTTCCATTATTCATAGGGATTTGGGAGAATTGACCTCATCATATGGGATTAGAAGATGATAATGAATATTTTTAAATGCCTGAATGGTTATATGGGGAAAAAACCAGGTGTATAATGAAACCTACAACCATTCTTGCTGATTCAGAAAATTGCACTGTATGCATACACTCAAATAACTGACTAGAAACAGCTGTTTTACACATCAAACATTTGACAAAGTATTTAACTACTTACTGGAAACACGATCTAAAAAGAAATGGATTTTTAATTCCTATTTAAAGAATTAGTTACTAAAGGCTTTGTATTCTCCTTTCTAATTTAAAGAACTTTGTCATAGATGGAAAACTGTGTTTGCTCTTACTACAGACTAGATAGGAGGAAAGGAATTTTAGAGGAAGCCACGTGACCCTCCCTTTTATTCTTGCAAAATCAGCCCTTTTTGAGAGATTGAGATGCCAACCAAAGGTAAAAGCTTTGAGATAACTTCAGTTTTGTATGGTCATTTTAGTGTTGAAGATGTAAATTCTAAAACTTTAGAGTTTGATCTCATTCCTCCTCCCTAAAAAAATCTGAATAAGTTTTAGGAACTCCTAAAAAAAATGACAACATGTCTTATAAAGTTATATCTTCAAGTAATAAAGGGGCACTATTTCTGAAACTATTTCTAAGACAGTAAAGTAAAAGATTAATTTAGTATAAGAAATTTTCATTTGTATGAAGTCTGTCAAAGCATGAAGTTAAATGAAACCACAGAGGTTACCGTAGCAGAGAGAAATTACTTTAAAAGTGAAAAGGAAAAAAAAGAAAACCCAAACCAATCTCTTTCATTCCTTTTGTCTTGTGAATGGAGAAAGTAATAATTGAGAACTTGTCGAATATTCACGTTTTACTGTTGAAAGGAAGCTGTTGATCCCAGCTCTTGCCTTTATGCCATATCTTAATCCTTCCAACGATTTTCATATGAAGACTAATTTTACTTCTTTGGAGAGCTATGGGAATATTATCTATTTCTCAGCCCATCTGGAGACTTAACAAATAGATCATTTCACCTTAGATTGTGTTCTCCAGATAGCTCCTTGAAATATATTAGGGAGGAATTTAATATGAGGAGAGGCAGCCAAGAGTGAAGAAATGTGAAGGTTGTTCCATTATATAGACTGATGATGCACTTGGAGTTAGGAAGACCTGAATATGAAGCCTGTATTAAATATTTACTAACTGGATGACCCTGGGCAAGTCACTTGACCTTTCTGAATCTCAGATGTCTCATCTAGAAAAGGGGTATAACAATACCTGTAGTATGAACCTCACAGAAATTCTGTGAGGACCAAATGACATAGATTATCTAATGTGTTTTTCAAATGTCTGCTGCTATTATATTTGTTATTATTATTAGCTACTATTTTCAGTTCAGATAGTACCTGGAAAGGAAAAGCAACACTCTTCCTCCCAGTCCTCATAAGGGAATCAGTATACCCCCCGAAAAGCAGAGCCTAAAAAGGGAGATCAAATTGTGAATCCGTTCTCCCAGTTTTGCCCTCCTGTTGACTCTCTTCAGATAAATTGTTATCCAGAATGTAAGAAGTTAGGTAGAGGGGAAAAAAAGAGGGGTCATGAATGTCCATCACTTAAAGCTACAAAATAGCATATATTTGGGGCCCCGGCAGCACCCTGTTCTCCCTTTTGCCTCCAAAACGAGTCCAAGATAAGAGCATTCGGGACTATTAAATGAAAAGATCATAATAGCATCTATCTTATTGAGTTGTTGTGAGCACAAAGTAAAATAAAATTTATAAAATCCTGGGCAAATCTTAATGTTCCATATAAACTTATTTTTAGATTTTGAACAAGCAAATGAACAAAAAATTGTATTTATTAATTTGAAAGATCAGTAATTCACGTGTGCAATGCTAAGTGTTGGAGATACAAATAGAAAAAATGAGCTAGTTCTTGCTGTCATTTATTGCTCACATTTTAATGGGGAATCTGCATGTAGAAGGTTTTGACAGAAAATGGAAAGGCGTCATGATCATTAGGGCACAGTGACAAGGCAGATGATAACACATCAGATTTAATATCATTTCCACTGATAAAAATCATATTCGTGTTTGATGTTGAACCATTTAACTTTGCCAAGAACTTAGGTGAAGAAACTTTCTGGGTCTTCAGTACTAAGGGTATATCCTTCATAGAAGCCAGGGTACATCTCCACAGGGTTTTACTTTCTAGGAGAATGGCTGCAGAAGGATCGGTGGTCTGGGGGTGCTGCAACCCCCAAGGCTTTTATCTGGGGCATTTAATCCTGGGAAAATTTTCTGAAATCTGAACCTATTAGCATATGTTGTGCAGGTGGGAATTTTCATGATACTTAGAGGCAGGGGCTGTCATAAGGATCCATGTTGCCTCTTGAAGTACCCATTTGTCCTTTCTGGGGACAAGCTGGGAGAAAGTCACTCTTGTCTTATGCGAGGAATATAGTGAGTCTTCACATTCTGGAGAAGCCCTGGAAAGTTTCAAAGGAGAATGTGAGTAGGGCCATAATGACAGAATCGCGTATTAGTATGCTCCACCAGAAATTCTCTCATCAAGCATTCTGGTCAACCATGGGATAAATGAAGGCTTGACCATCATGGATTTTTTTCTGCTCCCTCTACATAGATAATTTGGAAGTCAAAACTAGTGTGAAGGTAAGCATCTCTCTAAGCCAAGCAGGGATATTTCTCAAAGGAAAAAATATCATGGAAAAGGAGGTATCAGTTTGCCAATGTGTCTCACGGGGTATATATGTCCATGTCATCATGCCAGGGACCAGATATAGTATTTAGTTTTTATATTAATAAATATGTTCTATTTCATAACAATGTATCAGATACATTTTGGTTTCGGTAGTTAAAATTTCTTAGGCTCTAAAATAAAACAATGATAAACATTGTAAATTTTAAATTACTATGTAGGTTGATATCATTATTATTATTACTTATGACTATTTTTGTAGTTTAAGACAAAAGAAATTTCTTCTGAATGAATCTCTTAAATCAGCATAGAATGGTCAGCACTGGAAAGAGAATGAAGGCACAGGTTTAAATCCTGGCTTTGCCACTCATTAACTGTGGTATGGTCTTGAGAAATTCACTTGAATTTTTCAGTTTTCTCATCTATAGAATAAGAGTATTAGAATAAATTTTTTCTAAGAATTCTTCCAGTCCTAATACTCTTTGATTCTATGAGAGAGCATTTAAATACTACTTGGCACAGAGTTAAATTTCTAAGTATGGAATAAGCAATGTTTATGACAAAGAAGAGAAAAGATGCTTTTAAGAGAATCAAATACAGGCTTTCTAGAATTAAACCTCAAATACATTTTCAACCCACCATCTCTCTGTGAATAATCATTTTATCCTAAGTCCTCTGGTAGTCTAACCTGAATTACCTTAGTAAATAAAATGACCAGTACAGTGAAATGAGTGCTAGATTTGGAATGAGAGGCCCTGGGTTCAAACCCCAGCTCTGTCCCTTTACTACCTGTGTGACCTGGGACAGATCACTTAACCTACATAACCATCAGTTTTCTCTTCTGTAAAATGAGTACAATGGACTAGAAGAGTTTTCAAGATTTTTCCAGTTCCAAATCTATGATTCTGTGACTGGTTGTCCTCAACTTTCTAGATGAGACAAAGATGCACCAATGGTCTCAAAGGGAATTAGAATTTAGAACACTGGAAGACACCGATAGATAGATGCATATGATAGATGACAGATAGATAGATGAGTATTTGTCACACATACACACACATATATTATTATATAGTTGCATTCTCAAAATTTGGCTCATTTGAGATGTGATTCCAACAATAATCAAATTAGTAAAGTCACACTTTTAAATTTATTAATTTTATTACAAACTTAATAGAGGACTTTTATTTTGATCTCACTACTTTAAAAATCAATGAGTGTTTTTAATTAATTTCAATGTTAAATTCTAATTTAAATTTTTTTCTTGGCTAAATATCAGCCAATTTAAACCATTATTAAGTACCTAGTATGAGTGATTAAGGAACTGTTTAGTTGGGGAGTATATTGATATAATATATCATTGTTTCTGCACTCTTGGGGCTTATGATTTAATGCAAAATAAGAGGGGTATATAAATTAGTAGGATTCATATAAATTAGTGTGATTCAAAGTAAAACAATGATATGAAAAATAAGAGAGAAGCTTGGCTTCTAGAGACAAGGTGGCAATAGTCCTGCTGCATCCTGCCTTCCTCAGACAATGATTTAAATATTGTGTTCACTTCTGGGCATCGCAGTTTAACAAATGGAATATATAATTTGTTAATTAATTAAAAATTATTTATCTTACAATCAAGTATTCTCTCCTCCCCACTGCTCTTCCACTGGACGATTTTTAATTAAAAATTTTGGCCATATTTTTAAAATTGAGTTTATTTATTTAGTTTTAGTTTTCAACATTCACTTTCATAAGATTTTTAGTTTCAAATTTTCCCCTCTTTGCCTCCTCCCTCCCCAAGATCACATGCAATCTGATATAGGTCATACATGTGCAATCATATTGAACATTTCCACATTAGTCATGTTGTGAAAGAAGACTCAGAACAAAAGGCGGGAAACCACGAGAAAGAAAATAAAACAAAAAGAAAAGAAAATAGCATGCTTCAATCTGCACTGGGACTCCATAGTTTTTTCTCTGATGTGAATAGCTTTTTCCATCATGAGTCTTTTGGAATTGTCTTAAATCATTGTATTGATGAGAAGAACTAAGTCCATCAAAGTTCATCATCACACAATGTTGCCTAAGAATGAAAAAATTGATGGTCATATAAGTTAAGTGATTTGTCCCAGGTCACATAGGTAGTATAGGGGCAGAGCTGGAGTTTGAACTCAAGCCCTCTGATTCCAAATCTACTACTCATTTCACTGTACTGTTCATCTTATTTATTAAGGTAATTCAGGTTAGACTACCAGAGGACTTAGGATAAAATGATTATTCACAGAGAAATGTTGGGTTGAAAATATATTTGAGGCTTATTTCTAGAAAGCCTGTATTTGATTCTCTTAAAAGCATCTTTTCTCTTCTTTATCATTAACATTGCCTATGCCATATTTAGAAGTTTAGCTCTATGCTATGTATCATTTAAATGCTCTCTTATAAAATCAAAGAGTATTAGGACTAGAAGAATTCTTAGAAAACATCGTACAGTGTTCTCCTGGTTCTGTTCACTTTACTCAGCATCAGTTCATGTAAGGCTTTTCAGGTTTTTTCTGAAATCTGCCTGTTCATCATTTCTTATGGAACAATAGTATTTCATTGCATTCAGATACCACAATTTGTTTAGTCATTCCCCAACTGATGGGCACCCCTTAGTTTCCATTTCTTTTCCACTACAAAAAGAGCTGAAATAAATATTTTTATGCGTGTGAGTCCTTTTCCCTTTCTAATTTTCTCTTTGGATTACAGACCTAGTAGTAGTATTGCTGAGTCAATCATATTGACCATATTTAAAAATGCATGTCTCACTCTAGATTTTAAGTTCATCATCTCAGTTGCAAAAGTGCGGTGGCATGTTTCATATTCGGCATTCTGGACTTAGGATTTATCATTGAAATGAATAGACTTCTGAGGTGTTTCAAAGCTGTTTTTCTCAGTAATGTTTCTGTTGGTATATAAATTGTTTTCCTAGTCTTTCTGACTTCACCACACCATTCATCATTGTATTTCTCTCAATTTCCTATTAAACTGTACATCTTCTAATTTCACCAATAAGTGAGTATCTCCTTAGTTTCCAATTTGGAGCTACTATGAAAAGAGCTCCATAAATAAATTTTTACATATAGATACTTCTTCTTCAATCTCTTTAGTAGAATAGTGGTATAACTAGGTCAAGTGGTATGCATAGTTTAACAATTTTTGTATCATAGTTTCAAATTACTTCCCAGAATGACTGAACCAAATGGTGGCTCCACCAACTGTACCTGTTTTCCCACAGACCCTCCAACATTCATCATTTTCCTTTTCTCACCTTTGCCAATATGATGAGTGTGAAGTAGAATCTCAGAGTTGGTGCAAATGTTTGTTTTTCTAATAATTATGGTTTTGTGGTGCTTTTCATCTTGTCTTTCTTCCTTTGAAAACTTCCCATTAACATCCATTGATCATTTATTGATTGGATAATGGTTCTTACTTCTACAAAATTTAGTTGGCTCCTTATGTAGCTTAATTTTGAAATTTTTGTCAGAGACACTTGTTATAAAGATTTTTTCAACAGCAACCCATTTCCCACTTAATTGTAATTGCATTAGATTTCTTTGTGCAAAAACTTAAATTTTATGTGATCAAAATCGACAAAGGATGATTTTTCTAAAGGACATTTGTAAATTGTAGAATGTCCAAAGGATGGCAACCAGAATAATAGCAAATGATGTTTGGTCCATATCATATGAGGATCAATTGAAGGAACTGAGAATGTTTATCCTGGAAAAGGCAAGACTTGGAAAGGGGGTCGTACTCCAATAGGAACTTGGAAGACTGTCATGGGGGAAACAGGATTACACTTCTTCTAATTGACCTCAAAACCAAAAACAACTGATAGAAGTTGCAAAGAGGAAAATCTGGACTTGTTGTCCCTCACATTTAGAGCTGTACAAAAGAATAGGCTACCTTGAGGGATCCTGGAATCTTCTCACTGGAGATTTTCCATAGGGAACTAACATGTCAAGTGTTTCCATATGAATCTCTTTTAAAGATAGGGGTTGAATTACATGACTTCTGATGCCTCTTGTGACTCTGAAATACTATGATTCTGAGAGGTTCAAAGTGCTAAGGACATCTTGAAGAGAAGATTACTTATCTGGAAGGATTGAGAAGTCTCAGTGTTGAAAGAAGTGAATAATTTCAAGAGTCAGGTATGGGGAGGGACTGGGAAGACATTGAACAAATGTATAGGGGTAGCAGTACAAGAATAAGGAAGCTAGGAATCCATGTTGACTTGGACATAGAGTGACTGAAGAAGCACTTATCCAAATAAAGATGGAAACATAGGTTGTAATCACATTGTGAAAAGCTTTATATGTTGGCCGAAGGAATTTACATTTCATCCCATAAGTACTAGAAAGAACACTGAGGACATTTTTTTTTAAAGCAGAGAAGTAACATTGTGAAAATAGCAAATTAGGCAGATTGTTTTGGAAATTGTGATGAATAGATTGGAGGTGGGAAAAGAAATCAGAAGAGATTGCAGCCGTCCAGTTTAAAGGAATCACACTGTGAGAGCAGCATAAGTAGAAAGAAGGGAAAGATGTAAGAGATGTGAATCATCAGACTCAACATCAACAGAGTCTGACAGTTGATTAGCCGTAGGAGTTGAGGAAGATAGAAAAGTCAAAGGTGACTTCTAGGTTTCAAGTTTGAATGATATAGAAGATGATGGTGTTAAAAAAGAAATAAGGGTGCTGGAAGTGAAAAGACATTTAAAAGAAAAGATGGTACATTCAGTTTTGGATGTATTGAATTTGAGTTGCTATTTGAGTTTGACACCATTGTGCTCTACCATACTGCCATTGTTGTTCATTTATGTCAGTTGTGTTCAACTCTTTGTGACCCCATTTGGATTATTCTTGGCAGAGACACTGGAGTAGTTTGTCATTTCCTTCTCCAGCTCATTTTACAGATGAGAAACTAAGGCAAATTGGGTTGCCTGACTTTCCCAGGGTCACAGAGCTAGTAAGTGTCTAAGGCTGGATTTGAACTCAGGTCCTCCTGACTCCAGACCTGGTGCTCTATTTACTGTGCCACCTGGCTGTCCTCTTATAAAATATTGTAATTAGAGGTGGCATCAAGGTGAAAGGAAGTTTTTTTTCCTGTCTCCACTCCTACCCTCTGTCTCCCTGACTGTTTCTTTGTGTGTCTGTTTCTCTGCCCTGCCTCCCAACCTCTCTGCTTCACTTTTTCTGTGTCTTTCTGTTTGTTTCTCTCCCTCAAGCATTGTCAAAGAAATAAGCTCCCAGAAGAACAGGAAGGAATTGGAATCAAAACAGAAATTTGGTTTCTAATTTAGTTTAGTCATGATAGAGAGTAAGATCATCCTCCAAGATAGGAGTAAAGGAACAGAAGTTGGGTAAAAACATGGAAAAGATTTTAAGAGTTGAGGAAAGGAAGGAAATGTAGTTGATTGTGGATTGTATCACTTTAAGAGGGTGTCATGGTAGGATAAGGGACTGGAACAGAGGGGAGGAACTCTATAATAGTTACTATGGGAAGTATAGTTAGAAGTCAATTGAGAAAAAAAAGAGGTTTGATGTATAGGAGCAAGGATCCAGTTGATATTGTATAGCATGAATTTATTGTGGACCTAGTCAGTGGTTTCATAAATTCATGACAGCAGTGCTTTGTGGCTAGAGAAGAATGCAGAAGACCAATACTGTGGGTGAAGCAGAACTGCAGGCAGGAAGAGTAGAAGAACACAGTGGTAGACAGTGAATTGTTGAAAAGACTAATTATAGGATTAGGGCTCTGAAGAATGGGAAACAAAGCCAGACTAGGGGTGAGAGACTGGGAAACTAGGGAAAGCTCAAGGAACTAGAGAGATGGTGGCAGAGCCAATTTGCGAAGAAATTGGTTTCCATATAAAAAAGTACATGCACATAATGATACACTACATGCATGCAAAGACATTGTCAGTGGGGCATATAGATAGGATCATTCCTCCAACATTATAATACAGTTGAGTGGCTCTACCCTCGTTTTGTTAACTAGTTTCCTTTGCAATGAAATAACATACATTTGTTTAGGAGATTGCCAGCCAGGATTGGGTATCTGATCTGTGAGCATGGAACTCATAAATACTAACAGGACCATTTCCATGGCCTCATTAATACAGTGTTGTAACAGTTGAATAACACATCAATGGATATAGCTATATTATTTAGTGTCATTTTAATTATTTTAGCTGTATATGTATATAAAAACTTGCTATGAATTCATGTAGCTTACAAAATGAAAACACAATTATACAAAAATATGCTATATCTTAAAAAAGAACAACTTCGAAAATGGTGGTTCTATATTTTGTAGTACTTGCAGCTGACAGCATACCCATATAACTTTCCTACCTCTTCTGTGCCATACAATCAAGTTCAGACAAGCTAAAAGGATGAAAAGGAAAAAAAAGGAAAGGGATAAAGAAAATGCCACCAAGGGTGGCTAGGTGGTGCGATGAATAGAGCACTGGCCCTGGAGTCAGGAGGGCCTGAGTTCAAATTGAGCCTCAGACACTTGACACACTTCCTAGCCATGTGACCTTGGGCAAGTCACTTAACCCCAGTTGCCCTCCAAAAAGCAAATATATACACACTCATATATATATATATATATGTATATGTCACCTTAGGATACTAAATGAAGGTAATTTGAGGAATCAAAGAGCTGCTCCTGGGTGTCCATAACATCAGCTCTTGTCCTTTGACTTGCATTGACTGCCCTCTCAACTTGCACCTTCACTCCCTTTTTGAAGTGTTCTAGTAATAAAGTTCTTTAGAATAAACAATCAAGTAATCAATAAACATTTATTAAGCACCTACCATGTGTAAGTGCTGGGGATAAAAAGACCAAAAAACAAGAAGCATCTCTGTCCTCAGAGTTACATTCTGTTGAGGAATATAATATGCACAAACACATGTTTACCCATAAACATCCACATATATAGGTATATGTATATGTAGATGTATGTATACATCTGTATATATACATGTGTTTAATATATAATATAGCTAATATACATACTACATAGAATATTATATATAATTATATGTTTTATATTATATATATAAGTATATATAACTACCTAGTTATACACACACACACACACACACACACACACACACACATGCATATTTACATAAAGTAATTTGGGGGCAGGAACTAGTACCTGGGAATCAGTAAAAGTCTCAGGTAGCAACTGACTGAAAGAAGCAAAAAGCTCCAAAAAATGGAGGTAAAAAAAGGAATAAATTCCAGGCATGGAGTATAGTCAACTGGTGTTATGGAGACAGAAAATAGCATCATATATCACGAACAAGCAGACTAGAGATTGTGAGAAAGGGAGTAATATAACAAGACTAGAAAGGCAGACAGTAGTTAAATTATGGAGGACTTGAAATGCTAAACAGAAGGATTTGTGCTTGATTTTGGAGGCAACAGAAAACTAATGGCTTTTATTGGGTAGAGAAGTGACATGTTCAGACCTATGCTTGAGAAAAATACCCAGCAACTGTGTTGGGGGTAGACTTGGAGCAGCAAGTAGGAGACAGTTGAGATTTGAGGGCAATAGATCAATCAAACTATTGGAATAGTTCCAATGAGAGGTGATGAGTGTCCAACTAAAATGGTCTCATGGAAGTAGAAAGAAGGAGTCAGTTGGGGAGAGGTGTTGGGAGGTAAAATCAGGGGTGTTCTGAGGCTCACATGAAAAATTGGATGTAAAGCACTTTGCCAACCTTCAAGCATTATATAAATGCCAGTTATAGTATTATCCTACAATCACCAGGCCTCCAGTTTGGCAATGATGCCATTCCCCAAACTTCCTACTACATTCCTGCTGAGCTTAAGCAATGTTTATAAATCAATACAAGGGTATCCTTGGTACAACTTGGATTTCTAGGCAGGGAAAAAAGTGTGCACACTCATTTTTAAGTTTAATCTGAATTATTAACACTTTCTTAAGTCTGAACAATCAATAAAACAACAAATCAAGCCCAGATTTGTAGATTAATGAAAATATAAAAATAGAATCTTGGATCTTGTATATTCCTTCCAGAATCCACAAAATTTAGCAACTGTTTGGATATTGTGTTTGTCCTTCATTCTCGAAGAGGACCATGACACCAGGGAGATGGTGACATGACTTGCAGTTGACTTTGATTTGAGTGAGGGAGGGCGGTGCAAGGTTGCCGGTCTCACTTTCTCCTCCAGAGCCATCAGGGTCCAGTGGCCAGATATTCATCAGGATGATTGAAGATGGCCCAGAATGCAATGGGAGACCCTGGCCTTTGTAGGCTAAGGTGTTTTCAGGTTCTCACTCTGAGTGAGCTAAGCCCCATTCAGTGAATAGGCCTCTTTAAGAAGTCATCATTTCCCAGTTGGAAGGACAAAAACTACCTGTGAATAGCCTCTCCTCTTCTTGCTTCTCCTTTCCTCTCCAGAAGGTACATTTCTCTGGTGGAAAATTGCCTCTTTAACATCAGGTTTAATGGCTAGATTTCTTTCTCAAAGTCCAACCCTTAAACCCAATTCACTCTGGAGCTAGGAGTTTGGACAATAGGTCTCTGCCCTCCTAGCAAGGGGTAAATGTAAATAGTAAATAGTGACTATTTCTCTTTTAACCCAGCAGGTCTTACCCTCACCATTTGATTTTTTTTTTTTATTCAAGGGGCCGTCCCTTGTTTGTGCATGAAGACTGGGGAAAGTGAGGAGGCAAGGGTGATTCTGAGCTGTGAAACTGAGTGACTGAAAGGATAGTGTTTCCATCAATTTAAGTTACGGTAAGACCATAGATGTAGAGCCGAAATGGATTTTAGAGGCCATTAGCCCCAACCCACTCATTCATAGATAAAACAACTGAGGCAGAGTGGTTTAAATGACTTGACCAAGGTCATAGAACTAGTTAAGAAGCAGTACCCAGGACTTCCTAATTCCAAGTCCAGCGTATCCTGTTCCCTCTCAAAAAAGAAATGAGTTGTGGGAGAGATTTTTCGTTTGTTTTTTTTTTCCCTGAGGCAATCAGGGTTAAGTTACTTGTCCAAAATCACACAGCTAGTAAGTATCTGAGGGCAGATTTGAACTCGGGTTCTCCTGACTCTAGGTCCTCTTCTCTATCTATGCATTAAACTGGTTTTGTTGTTTTGCCTTAGGATTTCTCATTGGGGGATGGGGGCAGGAGGAGAGGACTCTATTTTGAACATGTCTAATTTGAGTTGCCCATGGAATTCCAATTCAAAATAGATTAAACATTCAAAATAATTCATAATCAGGATAGATGAAGTATAGATTTGAAGCTATTTTCTAAACAATTCAGGCCAGAACAGCACTTACTCCCTTCTTCCTCCCCCTACTCTCGCTACTGCTACCTTGAGGCCGCACAAATTTAGAATTTGTTCTGTGAAGTTTGGGTTCGATCAAAGGGCCACATTTGAAGACCTAGAAGGTCACATGTGGCCTCAGGGCTGCAGATTCCCCACCCCTGATTTAGATGATCCAGAAAGTATGTAGATAATAATAACTTTAACTATATTGATTCTCAACTGTCCCTTTTCTTTGTCTATGTAGCAGAGAGGTAACTAGAAGCAGGCAAAGAGTTTTGCTCAACAGTGCCAGTATTTCAGGAGTTAGTGTAGGGATGGGAAGCAGGATCATTCTTCCTGCTTTTAATACTAAACACCATTGCTCTGTATCATCTGCTCGAATGCTCCTCTGTCTCTGATTCTCCAAATCACAAAGTACAATCATACCCAGCTGCTACCCATAATCTCCCCACCATGGTCCTTCTCTCCACTTCCACTCTCCCTCTTCCAAGCCTGACAGGGATAGAGACAGGAAATACCCCAAGCCTATGCTCATTAAAGCCTCTGTATCAATGCAGTGGGCAAAGATTTTGACTAATCCATCTGATCTGTGTTGTTCTTTATGGATTTTTCATGAGTTCGACAAAGTTCATACATGATACAGGCTGCAATAGTCTCCATGCAAAACTGCTGATAAAGTCTGATTTTTCCATCTGCTAGATTAGATTCATTATCTAATCAACTTTATCTTGAATTCATAATAAGGTACATGACTAGAATAGAAAGTAGATCGATTTGACCAAATGTTGAAATGTGTGGCCATCATTTAAATTACCTCAGTATTGAGTTGATAGCTAAAATCCTATTTAGAGTTAATTTCATGTGCAATGAATGGATACAAATACGTCATTGATAATAGGTAGTATGAGGGTCTTATTCTAGAGGAGCGGTTCTTAACCTGTCTGTTATGTTCAATTTAAATACATCCTGCATATCAGATATTTACATTAGATTCACAACAGTAGCAAAATTACAGTTATAAAGTTGCAATGAAAATAATTTTATGGTTGGGGGTCACCACAGCATGAGGAGCTGTATTAAAGGGTCGTGGCCATTAGGAAGGTTGAGAACCACTATTTAGTGATAGGTAGAAATAATTTCATGTTATAATTAATTTGGAGAACTCTGGTCTTTAAGTGCATGAGTCTATCTAAAAAGGAATTACTAAGCCCATCAAGTTCACAGCATTGTTGTTCCCTTATCCTGAGGTAAGCTATTTCTTGTGCCCTCCATCTGCTGGCAAATCTATTGCTCAAACTTTTCTCTGCCTCTGTCTTTTTCTGTCCATCTTTCTGTCCTTTTGTCTCTTTCTATTTCTGTCACTCTATCTCTCATACACACATACTACTTAGCTAACAATATTAATCATGCTTATATATTCAAGCACACTGAGACTAAAGCTCAGTAACACTAATGTGTTCTGGCATAATATTTTATTTTAGTTCAGCTTCCAGACTGATGTTGGTAATCTCTGAAAGGTGCACAAACAGAGGAAAATGGTACTTCAGGGAACAATAGTATGTGAAACTTTTGATCCTCAATCTTAAATCCCAAAGTGTTCAAAACAAGCAGAACATGATTTTCATGACTGCTGCAATATGACTTGAGATCATAAAGCTAGTCTATCAAGCTAGTAAGCTAGAGCAGAATGGTACAGGAGAAAGATTCTTAGATTGGGAAGCAAGACTACTCTGTTCCAGCCTGAGCTCAGCAATTAATTATTTGACCTTAAGCAAGTCACTGATTCTCATTGCTTCCTTTGCAGAACAGGAATAATCAACTAATAATCCATGAAAAAAAATACTAATTAAGCTCCTTCTGTGTACCAGGCACTTTGATAAGCATTGTGGAGACAAAGAAAGGAAGAAAATAGTGCTTGGCCGCAAGGCACTCATGCTCTAAAGGGGGAGATGATGGATGAATATAAATACATCCAAGTCCTATGGAGTAATTGGGAGCTTAATCTCAGAGGGGAAGGCACTAACAGCTGGGGGAGTTAAAGACAGACCTCCTGCGGAGATGTCATCTGAGTCTTAAAGAAACCTGGAAAACTAGGGGGAGGAGAGGGCACTGGCAGCTGGGAAAATCAGAAAAAGGCCTCCTGCAGAAGGTGGGATTACCTATAGAAGGTTGATGTAAGGAAAGTGCTTTATAAACTATAACATGCTAAATACATGAGAATGTTTAAAATTATCTGTCAGAAGAGGGTATTAGGCTAGATAAATTAATATAAGAGTAGTTTATATTTACATATGGATTTGAGGCCTGTAGAGTACTTGGCACAATAATCCTAAAAAGTACTTGTGATTGCTTTTCCTGTTTCATAGATGATGATATTGAGGTGAAGTGACATGCAGATTCTAAGTGTCTAAAACTGGATTCTCATTCCAAGTCCAGATCTCTCATGCCATGTACCACACCTTATTGCCTCGTTTTCAAATTTATTACTCCAGCATCGAACAAGAGTTCCCATCATATCAATCACTTCTTTTCAATTAACAGGCATTTAGTTTCTATTTTTGTTCCCCTCCATCCCCATTAAAAATTGTAAAATGAGACATACTTTTGGACATGGCCAGTGTGAGAATTTGTTTATCTTGACTGTATCAATCATTTAAAAGCATTTTATTGATATTCTATTTTTTTTGTATTTAAGTCACTTCCAAATGATACACCACCCAACAATCACCATAGATCCATTCCTTGTAAGAAAGTATAATTACTCAAAACATATCAACATGATGGCCACATATAACAGTGTAGATCTCATTCTGCACCCATAGTTCACTACCATGCTTCCAAGAGCTGAGAAGAATTCTTCATCATCGATCTTCCCAAATCATGATTAGCCATTTCATTGTTCAAAATTCTGAAATCTTTTCATATTATTTTCTGTATATTATTGTAATCATCATATAAATTGTTCTGGTCTTCCCTACATCAGCTCAAGTCTTCCAGAATTTCAGCAAACTCCAGAGATGTATTTCTCAAAGTGCAATAATATTCCATTATATTTCTATATCAAAATGTATATAGATATCTTCAGTTGATGGGCACTCACTTACTTTTTAATTTTTTGCTACAACAAAAAGTGCTGTTACAAATATTTTTGTATTTGTGGAAACTTCCCTCCTGCCTGTGACCTCCATGGAGTATACCACTAGCCGTGGTATATCTGGGTCAAAAGACATATACAGTTTATTGCATGTCAATAAATTTGGAAGGAGAATGTTGTGACCTCAATAGAAGTCTTGATCTAAATCAATAGAGTATAAGGTGAGCTATGTCTCTGGATATTCCCATTTGTCCCCTCCTCAATTAATTTAGGTAATACAGGCAGAAAAAAGTTGGTCATTTAATTTTCAGGACAATTGTGATTTTAGATGTGTCCAAAATTGCCATCACAAAGGTAAACTGTTACAAAACATAAACAAAACAAACAAACAAAACATGTTCATTGCTTCTACTACGCTATGTTATAATCCTGTCTTTCCAACAGAGATCTAGGAACATCAAAGTTTTTCCATATTATTTGCATCCTTTTCAGAAGTGATGCAGTTTGGTAATGAAAGAATTTAATTCATTGAATTTGCCTTTTTTCATAGCTGTCAGCTGCTCTGGGGATGGTGTTGGATGGGTAGGACAGTGGAGAAATCTCTGGCCTTGGAATCTAGAAATACATTGGTGAGAATCCTGTCTCTACCACTTCCTGTGTGAACATGGTGGTTTTGAAGTTCAACTGAGATAATTAATGTAGATTCTTTTGTCTTTTTTTTTTTTTTTGGCCAGCAGAAATGTCATTTATTACAGAGGTCAGAAGAGTAATCACCAGGTACAGTCACTGTAGGGGGAGGTGGCAGATCAGGGCTCCAACACTGATTGGAGGACAGAGATTCAAGGCTGGGGGAAATCAGGGAGGGAGTATCCATGTGCCCCATCTAATGCCTCCTGATAGAGGGGTCTCCCTGCCTTCCAATCCTTCCTCCTGCTTCCAGTTTTAGGAGGAGGCTCAGGAGACGGTGTAGTGTGACTGGGTCAGGGTAGAGTGGAGGCTGGGGAGGAGGGGGAGGAAAGCCCCCCTCCACTTTCACATGCACTCACAATACTGATCTCCTGGAGAGTGAGAGGAGGCAGGTGATGTAGATTCTTTTGGAAAAAATTTCCTGTGGAAAAATCAGCTCTTATTTAAGGAATGCCACAAAAGTAGGAAGTTTTTGTTTATTTGTTTTTACCAAAGCACCTCTGGATAAAGATCTCTATTACTATTGAATAAATAATCCTTAGCTCTGAGCATCTTGTCACAAGATTTACATATAAATTAATGATTTGGGTTTTTTTTAAGGTTCAGTGACTATTCAACAGAGGCAAAAATTATCTTGTATAATTATAGCTAAATAGATTAATATGAAGGCACTATAACACCTTAGAAAGAGCACTAGTTCTGGAATTAGGGACCTGCATTCTAATCCTGCCCCCAACACCTATCTAAATCTTAGGCAAGGTAATTAAGCTCTTTTGGGCTCAGTTTCCCTCTCTGCAAAATGAAGAAGGTTGGGGCTTGATGGCCTCCAACATTGCTTTAACTCTGCATCCTATGTGTATAGAGTTGTCCCTTTAAACTAGTTAAATGCTTACTCCTGAAAAAAAAATAGAGTTCCCTGATAGAAACCAGTGACTGATCATAGTATGATTTTATACATAAAAAATACAGTATGGAAAATGCATTTTTCCTAGGATCTCTTTAAGCAAATATTGAATGTTCAACTTTTTAAGGAACTATGATAAACTTATATAGATAAGTAATCTCATTTTTGTAAGTACTTAAAGGATGCATACAATACTTGGAAGACCTTCCTTTGGCTCTTTTAATAGTTGAAAGTCCCTATGTGGCAGTCAGGGACAAGTTGCTTCTACTCAATCTTTGCTTATCTCTCATTCTCTGTATCTGTATAGCCCATTTCCTTTTCCAGGTATAAATTCTTGATCATGTCTTTAACACCACCTCTTATGAGGGACCACCACAGGTAACATGTCACTACTAACTTGAATCATTCCTTTGCCGTTGAGTAACTTGTTCTTTTTATTCTTCCATGGTTGTGGAATTCCATGAATTACAATCATATACCATCACCAGAAGAATTTTTGTGTTAAGGACATTTGTTGATTTGTTTCCAGTGAAGTATTTGAAAATGCTGTGAAATTCCCAAACTCAATCCAATGCAAGTTCCTTGTCCTACTCAATTTTGAATTCCATCACCATCCACTTGAGATAGACAAATAGACTAATTCAATAAGCTTCCTATCTAGTTGCATTTCATAGTCTAATTAATATATTTTTCCTCCACTATGGGTGATTAGATCTTTTTTGCATTACCACTTATTTTAATAAGTAAGTTTTGTAAATATTCCAATGAATATTGTTTATTTATACAAGCATTTATTTATACCATTATTTCATATTACACAGAAGAACAGACTTTTGACTCATATCTAACTTAAATATTGATTCAAATCCTATCTCTCTTGCTTGTTTTGCAAGGAAGGTCTTCAAATTCTCTCAGGCTTATTATGGATCATAGAAGATCTTCAGATTCCCATTACCGTTACACTTTGCCAAATCACTTAACCTCCCTGGTCCTCAGTTTCCTCGTTTGTAAAATATTTCTAGATCTATGATCCTGTGATCTGATGTATATTTGTGTTTCAGAAGGTTAGGTTTTCATTAACATTTAATTAAGCCATGTAGTGCTGATGGGAAATAATCTTGTAATTCATATTAAATAATGGTCTATGAAATAAATGGCTGGAACCCTCTTTTTATAAGCAGAGAGATAATTCTACAAATAGTGTTTTTCATGTTAAGAAAATAGTCAATGTTACTGCACGTTAACATTTTTCTGTACAAAAGTAGTATTTGGCAGCTGCCACTTTTCTCTTTTTCAGGAATGATAAGTGTTACAGGCATAATTTTAACTTTAATTTCATGCAAGGTAACATGAAATACCGTCATTATGAGCCACTCTTTCTAAGAAACAGGCAAATGCAAATTATCCACCGTGTGTTTAATTTTCTATAATCTTCGTCTTTCTTGAGTTCCAACCCCAAAATAAACATTGTGTTTATAGCATACACATAGCTCTACCAAGTCTGTACCACTAAATGCAATTTTTGATTTGAGATAATTTTTTCCTAAATTGGTGTCAGACTCATTTTCAACCAGAAAGGCATATTATCAAATAGAATGTCCTTATTTCAGAGGGAAAAAATTACAAAATTAATGGTGTGGTATAAACTATTCCGAAAATGACAGGCTACAACACAGCTCTTAATGAAGTATATATGTGATGAGAAGAAAGAAGTCTCCCCCATTCCAGCTTTATTGGCATAAATGAGGAAAAAGCAGGTGGGGGGGAGTAATGAGTGTGTGTTGGGGGGGGGGTTGAGGAGTTAAAAGAAATCTTGAAAAGACCAGATGTATGAGTCAGTTTGTAGAATGCAAGATAGAAAATCTTTGGATGAGTTAAACCTTCATAAATGCACATTTGGTACAAAATAAGTGAGGAACTGAGGGGAAAAAATACCAACTCTGAATCCTCTGATATTTTGTTTGATTTCAGTCTTGTTCTTACACCTGTGAAAAACAAGACATTCAAGGCACAAATACATTAAAGCATGGCTATACAGCATCTATCTGCACTGCTCTGGTAAATGTGTTTGACCTTTTATGATTGTTACTGATGCATTTTGCTTAACCGTTCTGAGTCACAGAAAATGAGAAGTTTTATTTTTTAATTTAATATTACTTTAATTGATATCTTTTGCTTTGACCTGAACTTCATTTCTGAATATACAAGGTGCCCAAAAAGTCTTAGTGTGGTTTTAAACTATTAAAACATAATGCTTAAAACTATACTAAGTCTTTTGGGACACTATATATTCTTTCCTCCCCCAGCAAGCCATCACTTGTAATGACAATAAAAAAATAGGGGGAAAAATCAGTTCAGCAAAACTAATTAGCACATCAGTTATGTCTGACAACATATAAAATGTTCCATGGCCAAAGTACCCCCACTACTGCAAAAAAGGCATTAGCAAATAATTTGTAACTGATCAAATGAAAATGTATTTGTCCATTAGAGAAGAGCAACCTTGACAAGTAACGGCTCTTTAAGATCTTATCTTCAAGCTAATAGGGAATGATGCTTATGGGCGGTTTAGACGTATAGGAGAAAGTCACCACCACCACTTTATTTCCTATGAGGCTTCTCTCCTTTGCTCTTCTCTGATATTCCCAGGGTACCTCTCCCCCTCCCTCACCACTCTCTGCTTGTCGGCTTCCGTTTGTTCATTATCTTAGATTGTAAGTTACTTGAAGGCAGAAAATGCAGTTAAGTCTCTAGGATTTAACACAGCACTTGAACACTTAGTAGGCACTTAATAAATGTATATTAGGTGAGTTAATGACTACCATCACCTCAACAAATAAGAAATATAAATTCAGCATTTGGTTGGGGAGAATCTGAGGCACAAGGGTATTATGAAGTCTTATGAGCTTTGGATCATGAGATGAGTGCTTCCCACCCATGCCTGAGGCCATAGTTTAAGGGCAACTGTCTCTGTGGAGATGGGACAAAGCAAGCTAGCCTGACTAAGGTGGCAAATACCTGTCTTAAAGTGGACACAGGAGACTGGATGCTCAAACTACTTCCTCCATATGGAGCACCTAATGTCCTTCACCCCAGGACTCTGTGCCCAAGCAGAACATTTTCTCCTGAGCTGGCATCCCTGCTTCCAGGAAACATCTCACCTCAATCATCATCCAAGGAATCAAACAACCTCTGTGGAGATAGGGGTTATGTGGTATTACTGTCCTTAATAACAAGTGCTGACCAACTGTCCCCATCAGCCAGGTAAGCCGAATAGTCCTGGGAATAGCAACCATAGGCCCTCCCCCCTCCTCTGTTATTCAAAGAAGCAACTTGTGGAGATGTGACCTGTGAACTACTTCTGTAGGTGATTCAGCCCCCACCTCTTCAGTCTCTGAGGATTCAAAAAAGAAAGTTCTCATCACAAAAATCCTTGGTAAATTCAAATGGCTCCACATCAGAAATGGATATGACTTTTTTTTTTTGAAGATGCATTACCATCAATCTTGTTGTACCTGAAGGATCACTGAGTCTTTCCAATGAGTGTGAAGTAAAAACCTCCTATATGTATTGCTTCCAGCTATTCAAAAGGAAGCTCTTTGAAAGCATATTCTTACTTTCCTATTAGGATCCCTAGCACTTAGCACAGTGCTTTGCATATAGAATGTGTTTAACAAGGACTTTAAAAAATGTTAGTTCATAATATACAGTGTTACAAAAAACTACAGTTTTCAGCATTAAGTTTTTAATAGTTTATTAACTAATTAATAGTTCTAATATATCTAGATATTTTATGTTGATTGTAGGAGGAGAATTTCAGGGAGAACCAACACCTTTGTCTGCTGGTTCTAAAAAAAAAAAAGGTATTGCTAGATTGCTAGAAGTCCACTCCTGCATATGAAAAGAAAGAATTTGTCTACACAAGATTTAGACAGCCTTTATCATGCACCACGGCATTCTTTATATGCTCAATGGTTTATCCAAAGGTGATAGGGGAGCTGTGTTATCCTCTCTGTAATTCTTCCCTTGAGCCAGCTGGCTGCCCTGACTTGAGAAGACAATCCCTGGCAAGCAGCCAGCCGTAGGCCTCTGTTCTGGATGTGCAGTAGGAAGTTAGTAGGGTCTGATCACATCTTACCTGGCTATTCCCTTGCACACAGTGGACTCTGAATACAGGCTATTTCACAGTCTCTTGCTAAAGAAGATGGACAAGAAAATCATGGCCCAGATGCTCTGGCTTGCCATAACTCCAACATGAATCAACCAAATCCCCTTTAGTGATTCTAGTAAAGGGAGCCAGAAAGACCTGCATTGTTTTCCCAGCTCAAAACACTCTAAGGATGGATATTATAGCCTTACATAACCTTACAGGAGGCAGTTATCCAAGACTAAAAGTGAGAATCAGATTGAATAGTTGCATTTTCAATCCTTTAAAAAAAAAAGGTGAATGATCACTCACATGAAAACACACCTATACTCATATAGAGATAATAAGTAGCTTATTAAAGTGATGTTGAATAAACCTGACCACTTTTTGCTGGAGTGAAATTGGCAATTGTCTATGGCAAGATTTTGCAGACAACCACAGCCTTAAGAAAATAATCAAAGACATTTCAAGCTGGAGCGTATTGATCCCAAACAATTTTTAAAACTAGGAACATTTATTCTGAGCAACAATACTGTGTGAAAATGGTTTCCAATTTTCCCTATCCCTGAAAAAAATGAATGGAATTTCTCTCTGTTTGCAAATCTTCCTAATGATGCAAGCCTAAGTCTTTTCGATACCAAAATCATCCATCTTAGGCTTGCCATTTCCATCCTCGTCAAACTGGCTAAACCATTGCCTCATGGGAAAATACTCAGCCTCTTCTACGGTAAATTATGGTGCTATGGAATCTTATCTGTCAGTGAAATTGTACCCTTACTGTCTAAAACTGTTATTCTAATATCCACTTGGTATCTTTTCATGTGCAATGAGGCATCTGCTATATCCCCAATCTTCTGTACAATTCTCCACATGTCATTCAGTTCTAAAGAAAGGCTTTACACAACACTCTTTCCATTGTATGACAGGTTCCAACAAGTTTCTGCTCTCTGAGTTTTGTCTAAAGCAGTGGTTCTCAACCTGTGGGTTATGTTCAATTTGTAATAATGAAAATAAATCCTGCATATCAGATAGATTCATAACAGTAGCAAAATTACAGTTATGAAGTAGCAACGAAAATAATTTCATGGTTGGGGGGTCACCACAACATGAGGAACTGTATTAAAGGGTCACGGCATTAGGAAGGCTGAGAACCACTGGTCTAAAGCATTGTGGGGTTAAATATTTCTGCATTCTCTTTACAGACACCACTTCATTGAACAATATTATATAACAATACAAATAAATTCATTCAGGTAGTTCTGTGTCTTCTGATTCATTCTCTGACTATCCTATCATTTTGCCAGAATTGGTAACAAAGGTGTGTGTTTTCACAATCTCCTTAATCTATGAACCATCAACCTATAAATCATGCTTTGCAGGACTACTCATTTGGGGCCCACTTTGCTTTAACCAAGGTTTATCTCTAATTGGATGAGCTTAGAAACCTGCAACTGCTCTGGCTTTTCTTAGAGTTCTAGGCCACCACTTTCAAATGTGACACAGTGACCTTTGAGAAACAAATATGTGAAGTGCTTACCATCATTTCCAATTCCACTTTCTCGATGAAGGTGTTGAAAGAAAATAACAGAAAATTGAGGGAAATATTTTGAAAGGATCTAGTCATCTCCTTAAGTCAAAACAAATTACGTACAATGACAGTATGGATGTTAGGTTCCAATATTTCAGGTTGTATTTCTGAGCTCTTAGCCCCAAAAGATAATTTAGATTGATTAGGATAGTAATTTAAGTATTAGAATGAAAGTAAAATATTTTCTTCCAGATCATTTCTTTCTAACACTGTTCAAATGACATATTTACATTCAATAGACATTTGATATAAGATGTCATGAATTTATTTGAAAGTTCAGTCTAAACTAGGTTAAGCAGAGTTGACACCATGATTTGACTAAATACATGATAAAGATAATTTTTAAAAACATTGATTAGTGTCAGGGTTTATGGTGGTGTTTAAAAAAACTTTAACATTTTTCATAATATTCTAGGGAAGAACTTCTACAAAACTTTAAATTAGCAGGAAATTACCAATTAAAGCCAATAAAAATTAAATTTTCAAAATCTGATTGGATTATTGGGTTGTTTATTGATATAATAATAATTACAGAACCTGGCTTCCCTCTGTCACTCCCCCCCCCAAAAAAGTTTAAAACTTGTGAAGGATATCCTGAAGGTAAGAAATGTATGCAAAAGAGGATGAACAAGAAGGTTTCATCTGGAAAAAATGCAGGCAAATACCTATGGGAGAAAACAAGCAGAAATACAACAGACACTCTTGGGAATAAAGTGGGAAAGCTGCACAACTGAATTAGACCTGTGGGGGAAATGACCACGAAGAAGTCTCAGATTCCTTGTGACAATGTGACAGAAACTAACTGGCAGCCAGTGTGATGTTAGTTGTCATTCTTAAAGATATCTTTTCAGAAGTTTGCAGGGGGAGGGCTGCCCATTACTATTCACCTCAAAAAGTGTATCCCCATTCATTAGAGTATGATTTTCCGTGAATAAGAAGGAAATATGTGTGTGTGTGTGTGTGTGTGTGTGTGTGTGTGTATATATTCTTAGGTATTCAAAAGGCAAATAAGGAGGGAAATCAAAGAAGGAAAACATAGGTGTGTTCACTAGGCATTTCCCCAATAATTAAGTAGGCTAAAATGATAAATAATAGCTTTACAAATGAACTCGGAAGCCTCATGTGAATCACTTAAAATTGTGTTGGATATATTCAAGAAAAGGAGTGTAAGAGGAACAGCTTTATTTGCAGGGAGGGGGACATAAATGCTTTGCCATCTCTTATTTTCAGTTCCAAATTCTTTTCTGCTTCCCTTCCCTCCACCCACTGGAAAAAAAAACGAGAAAAACAAAAATGATTCATTTTATTTTATTAAGTCTTCAAGAAAAGAAGTCCTTATTGTTAAAACAGAGTACTGATTAGAGAAACTGAAATTCCTTGAGTGTAAAATTAACTCACAGATATCCATTGCTAACTAAAGGGGAAAGTGAATAGTCTAGTGTAATAAATAGTATATTATTCAAAAGCATCATTGGTTTAGGAGTTAATTATGTATACTATCTACATGCACATGTGTATGTTCACAGATAGACTATATAACTAATCTGTTTGCCCATATATGTTAACCGGCAGATATTATGTTCTGTTTTCCCAAGTGCATATTTCTTAGATTATTATTAAAATTATCAGAGGTCATGTGACACAGTGGATAAGACTGAGCCTCAGAGACACAAAGAGTTGGATTCAAGTTCTACCCCTAAAACACACTGATTGTATGACTTGGGCAAATTAACCTTTGAGTGTTCTTGGCAATTCTTAAGATCCTAATTAGCAGAAAAGGTGGATTAGTAGAAGGAGTTTTCTATATCAATAAAATCACAAGTTCTGCCTGTCTCTATCTCCTACTATTAAAATTAAAATAGCAGACTTTGTATTTCAGATTTAGAACTTGAAGGCAACTTAGAGGGCCATAGAATCCAATCCCTTAGTTTTCTAGAAAAGGGAAATAAGACACAAAGAGATTCATTGATTTAATTGCGGTCACATTGTCAATAGTCTTCTGAGGCAAAAATTAATTCAGATCTTCCTAACCCCAAGTCCGGTTCCTTATCTACTGTTCCATGCTGCCTCCCAAAGTTCGACTATATACTTCCTTTCTAGACCCAATTTATGAGGTTTTGCCTGAGAATCAACAGGAAGACAACAGTCAATTCTGATTGTACCCAGCTTCATAAAGTGTCAATGTCATTGTAGAGGGAGAAGCACTAGAGTCCTAGAATCTTATTCTGCAATTGCTCCATATGAGATGAACAGATATAACCTCTGATTTATTTGAAACATAGACCCTAAACGTGTTGCCTAATCCTTGATAGAGTTTTATGCCACAGTCCCTAATCCCATTTCTAAGAACTCCTCTTTAGCCCCTCCCTGACCCTGTTCCCTCCCTGGTACTCACTTCTCTTTCTCTCTCCCTCTCTCTCTCGGTACACATGTGCATATGCATGCATGTGTACACATACACACACACACACACACACACACACTCTTCCTCCTTCTTCCTCCCAGGCCTCCTCCCTAGTCTCAACCTCAGGCTGTTAAACAAACCTTGCTCTAAAGGCAATGGCATATACCTGATTTTTTCTAAATCAAAAGATATAGAAAATAACATTAAATCTGGATTTAGGTAAACTGGGATTCTATCTCAGTGCTTCATTATATTGCTTTGCCCTTATGGATAGGGAATGTGTTTAATGACTATGGAATTTTTCCACTTGCAAAATGTGCTGCCTGTTCTTAGTATCATTAAAAAACAACAACAAATAAAACTCTTGTATTAATAGAACAATGAGTTCAGTTTTGTTTTGTTTTTTTTCTGTCCCTGAGTTAGGTCTGACTTATGGTTCTTCCTGGGTGAGAAGGTGAGCCAATATGTTCTACACTCCCACACTCACAGCTCCATTCTCATAATTCTCCAAACCAACAGGACTGTCTCTGCCAGAGGAGCCTATAAAAATCACATCTTATATGATATTTGGCTAGAGGAAAGGATGGCCAAAAGCCCAAAGCAAGTAGAATTTCCTGAGACTTTTCTTAAAATATCAATATAGGTGACACAAAACTTCATTAACTTAAATACTTACCCCCCCCAGAGAATTAATTATTCTCTATTATGCCATTTGATAAAATGAGACGGGTCAATGATACTCTCCCACTTAAGTGACTTTGCCAAAATCAAAAAATTAGCATGGGTTGTAGTCAGCCTGTCATCCTGAAACTCAAAAGCTACAAGCTTCTAGGGAAGGAATTTTTTCAGCAGAAAACAGGACATTTCCCCAGAAAAGCTCTTTGAGTACCCTTTCTTTAGACACGAGTAATGACAAAAATAAAATCTGAGCCATTTTCAGGAGTTGCATTTGGACTAAAATATTACCTCAATGGGGTGTTTACCTCTGAAAATATAGAATGAGACTTCCTGAGGAGTTTTTCAAAAATCCCTTCCTCCTCTCAGAGCTGTTTGAAAATCTTCTCATCTTGTTGCTTATAATAATCAAATTGGAGCTTGAGTTCAGTGGCTGCAGCAGCTCATGCTTTGTTGTTATTTTTGTTACCTGAAAATGGCTATGATGGAAAAGAATACATTTTCAGGGTTTTTTCAAGGGATTTTGTTTGAATGACTAGAGTGTGTGTAATAGCTATCAGAATGAACTTAGATAAATGCATCTATAATGTCCTGGGCTTGTTTCATGCATATACATGTGCATGAAATGCACATGTATGTTCATAAGTGTCTATATATAATGTGTGTGCATATATATACAACACACATTATATATATACACACACATGTATGTGTGTGTGCACGTATTGGACCATGACCAATGAGAAAGCAGGTTATGTAAAGAATGAAGAAGATCAAAAAAAGAAGCAAGACCATGGAATCACTAAACAGAATGGCAAGACATTGAATTAATCAAATAGAAACTCTTTTGTCATTTAAAGTTTTCTATAACCTGACCCTTACCTATCTTTCAAGTCTCTTTATAGGCTACTACCTTCCATGTTCTCTACAATCCAGTTATATGCTGCTCTCGGAACTCTCCATCTTCTGTCTCCATACCTTTGCACTGGCTATCTTCCATGCTTACAATATACAATGTTCTACACATAGCCTTTGCTTCATTTTCCTGGCTTCCTCTAAATCTCAGCTCAAATCTCTACAAGAAGTATTTCTTTGATTCCCTTAGCTGTTAGTGTCTCTGAGATTGCCTTACACCTACTTTGTACATTATCTTGTAAGTTCTTATATACTTGCTCTCTCTTCCATTAGGATGTGAATTGATTAAAGGAAGGGAATGAGTTTTTCCTTTCTTTGAATCTTCAGCTCTTACTACAATTCCTAGAATATAGTAAGTACTTAATAAATACTTTCTGACTGACTGAATCACACTTGGCATCAAGCAGAATTCTTATACCCTCACAAAAGACTGAGCAAGAAGAGAATTGACTCTCCAAAAGCAGAAGCAACACACTGCATCTTCTAAAAATTTAGGTCAAATAACATCAAGGCAAACTGAGCATCAGATGTCCATACTGTCTACAATCTTTGATATTAAAAATGAAACAGCTGACTTTAAATCAAAAATGACAGAAGTGTAAAGCACAAAACTGGGGAAAAAAGAAGTGCTGTGGGAAAATTGTGACTTGAATGGAAGAACAGATTTGAAGCACAGTCAGAGATAGTTGAGAATAAGACAAAGATTGGACTCTGTCTTGGGCAATGCACAAAAACAATGTGAATTAAAGCTGCAGCAGACACAGCTGGATGTCAATGTGGTTGAAAGAATTGAATAAGCTGAGAGAAGTGGCAATTCAGAGGAAATAAAAACAGTAAGATGGAAAGTTATGAGTTTAAGATGAATGTAAAACTGGTAAAAATCAGTGGATGGAGGCAAAAATGTAGAAATGGCAGTAAAGTATGAAAATTAAAAAGGATAAATGGCAGGGTGTTTAAGATCACATAAGCGATAAATAACCTATAGTTTGATACTTCAACTGTATATAATTTCACCAGTATAGGTATTTCCTCCATCCAAGTACATCTCAATCCTTCCAAATTAGTAGATGGTCTTTGAGAACTGCCAAGGCTGAAAAATTCTCCACCCTGTAGTCAACTTGGTGATGACTCTACAAAAGTGTAGTATTTTAATATGGAAGATTTCTTCTAGGCAGCACCACTGATAGACTGCTGAACTCTGAGTTTGAATTTGCCTCAGATGCTAGCTGCATGACTCTGGATAAGTCATTTAACTTCTCTGGATCTCAGTTTCCTCATAGTGTAAGTGTTGGAACCTCTAAAGTCCTTTACAATTCTATACCTATTTATTTATTTATTTTCGCTTTTTTTTTTTTGGAGGGCAGTTGGGGTTAAGTGACTTGCCCAAGGTCACATGGCTAGTTTTTGGGTTAAGTGTCTGAGGTCTGATTTGAACTCAGGTCCTTCTGACTCCAAGGCTGGTGCTCTATTGACTGCACCACCTAGCCGCCCCCTCTATACCTATTTATGAAGGGCCGGCACACAGAAATAAAAATAGGAAAAAAGAATCAGTGAAGCATTTCCAAAAAAAAAGTTTTTGATTGATTGAGTTTTTCTTACTATTGAGCTAATAATAGGTGTATTTATTTATTAAACATTTACGGTAATAATGCAAATGAAGTGTAAAACAGTTTTTGTCTATAAGGAACTTGGCATCTACTCAAAGAGACAGAACATGAACTCATCAAACAAATCACCATGTGACTAAGTCCAAAAAGGAGTCTCCAAGAGCTATGGAATTTTAGGACTGAGGCTGGTTAATGCAGGCTGGTCAGGCTTTATGGAGAATGTGGGACTTGATTAGGTCTTGAAATAAAGCTCAGGTTTGTATGGAGAACACAATGAAGAAGAGTCAATATCAGGTGCCACAGTATGAAGCCAGAAATGAGCATGAATCCTGTTGAGGTTCATCATCCAATGCTTCCATCCTGGAAGTCTTCATTCATCATTCTTTTTTTCCCCCTCTCTGCTATCACCAAGACCTTCTTTTGTGGTTTCTCAAAAGTCTTACTATTTTCTCTCACATTGAGCTTATCATGTCTTCTAACACTCTCTGGCCTATATTTAGTAAATCAATCTGCCATTTTATTTCCAATGGAACAGCTTTTAGCTGGGTGGATTCCAAAATGAGAAATAGTCCATGCGAGTTGGGGTCTTCCAGAGGCAAAAGAATGGCCCCAAGAGAGTGTGGCAAAATTCGTTTTGTTGGTTCCCACCCGTTTTGAACATGATTCATTGCCGTGGTTAAAAAAAGAAGGCTACCATATTGAACTGAGTGTCCTTCCAGTGAGGGTGGGTGACAAGAGAGGAATCGAAAGAATCTAGAATTTAAAGTTCTGCAATACCTGCAACTAGGAATTAAGATATACAGGGGCTGGGATAGGGAAACCCTCCCTGCCCTACCAGAAAATAAGAGAGCAGAGCAGGGGAGGGGCTTTACAGTGGGATTGCTGTTTTAGGGTTGGGTCAGGGGCAAGATGGGGAGAAAATGTGTAATTCAAAAATGTAATGAAAATGAATAATGTAAACAAGAAAACAAATAAAAACTAAATTTAAAAAATAATAATTATTTTAAAAAAAAGGCTACCGATAGACAAACTTGAAGTTGTGATGACATCTTGGTGAATCCCAAATCACAGTTACATTAAAATCATATGATAATAAAGCAGAGAGGTACCTTAGAGACTTTCTAGTCCAGTTCCCCCATTTTACAGACAAAGAAGTTGAGGTCCAAAAAGGTAAAATTGCTTGCATACTGTTGGTGGCAAATGTAGAACTCCAACTTAGGTCTTGTAATTTGAACTCTGGTACTTTTTCCATTACACTACATTTCATGGATCTGGGTATTTTACATTGTATACCCTTTCCCTTCCTTGCAAGCTCCATTTTTCTCCCCCTTTCTCCACTAGAAAAACAAACAAGTGAAGTATTAGGGAATTTGTTTGTAATAACAATAGTAAAGGTAGCCCTGATTTTGAGGCGTCTTGTACATTCAGCTCCCTCACAGCTGAGAAAAGTCTTCAATTAATCTGTTATAAGAAAGCTGGCGTTGTTGTTGTTCCTGTCTTTTTATTCCATCTGCCCCCTGTCCTCACATGCGCACCTCCCTCCCTCCCTATCCCCAACACCATATGGGACTGTGATTCTATAACACTGTGATTCTCATTTTTAAAATTCTGCTTACTAATGATAAAAGAAAAGAACCTGATGTGACTAATAAAGTTATATCTTCTAATATTCAGTGATGAATAACGCTCTGAAGTATCTCCTATTTCTAAATCAAGAAAGGTTTTTGACACAGACTTTTTTAACAGTTTAAAATTTTTAGTTAAAAAATGCTTTTAAAAATCATTTTAATTTTAAGTTGGAAGAAAAATTGGCACACAGCCAAAAGGTGGGAGGGGGTGCCAACCAAAGAGCCTGTATAATACCTAGTGGGAAGTCCCTGAGATGATTATTAATAATAATGATGATGATGAGAATAAAGATAATTATTGTAGGCAGGTAAAAAGTACTTTAAGGCTTGCAAAATGCTTCCATTCAGGAACACTAGGTATATACATATATACACACATACACACATGCATACATACATACATACATATACACACACATGCATGCATGTATGCATGTGTATATGTAGTACTTTATTAATGACACTGCATGTGGAAGACTATTTTGCTACCATGAAAGATTATGAACCAAACATACATATATATATGTATATATATATATATGTGTGTGTGTGTGTGTGTGAATATTTTCTTTTCTTTAAAAAATTATTTTTAAAAGCTCAGTCTTCTGAAGTGGGGAATTAAGCACATTAAAACAAAGGCAATAAATAATCTGGTTGCAGCCTGTAGAGATCATGGAAAGTGAGGGACATGTAAGGACTGCTCATATAGCCCCCAGATCTGTCACGTAAATGAGCTCCCCTAGAACAACATAAAACACTTCAGAACAAGAAATAAGCAAAGATGAATAACTTATTTGTTTGGTTTTTAAAAGTGAGCTCTTTACAAGGCTGCCCTAAGGCTCAAGGACAAGGAATTAACATTATAATAATATTTTTTTAAAAACAACCATAAGGCAAAACAGCAAAATATTTTACATATATTTAGAACCCTAATAACAAATTGTTCTTCTCTATTGGTAAACATCCATTTTCTTGTTCTTAAGATATGATATTTTGTCTCTCTCAGAGATGAACATCAGTCATATCTTTAAATCATATTTGCTTGTATTCAGTTGCTAAAAGTAAATTTCTTTACAGTTTGCCATTTGTTAGTATAAAAGGCTCACTGGTAACAAGGAGTTATATTCTGCTTTAAGAGGTAGATGACACCAAAAAGATGACTTCTTGAACCTTGTCTCAGTGGTATTAGTTCTTTGGTATCTCATGTGGCTCTTTTAAAATGTGTAAAAAGCAAGTAACAAATTAATTGTCCCTTGCTATGAACCCTAGCCAGGAGTCATCCAACAGAGGTTAAGGTCTCAGACCTAGAACAGAATAAAGTCCTAAGGGATGTTTACTTTATTATTATTGCAATGTATCAACAAGCAAACCCCAGATACCATCTCCACTCAAGTCATTAGCTTTTCTATTAATGCACTGATCCATTGACCTTTAAACATCATAGAAATGCATGAGATAGATACTATTCTATATTATCTTTAATAGAAAATAAAACATTGGGTTGTTTTTCCCAAGGTAAAGTATTTTTGTCTGGGTAGTTTGGCTTCTTTTTGGTCAATCTAAAAAATCATCTATGCAATAAATGACATTTCTTTCTGGTTTTAATAACTAATTATTGTATTAGACCCAAGGCTTTCCCACTTTTTTTTCCCACTTTTCAATTCCTTATCCAGAAACCAACCAGTGTGGGAAATCTTAGAAGAGATTTACCCAGACAAAGATCTAATCAGACAGTAAAGGAAATTCTAAGTTTGGGCTAATGGGCCCATTCCTACTCATTGTGGTTACCCAGATGGCTCTTGGACATGTGGCTTCTCCCTTTTGTTGGACAAGTAATGTGAACATTGATAAGTCTTTTTGAAGAGTTTGGTGATTCAAGTCACATATCTCAAGACTCTCATTGTAATATAGCCCAGACTCTTATTGCAATAATCACTTTCTCATTTAATTGTTAGGCAATCAAAGATGATTGCCACCCCTCAGGAACACCTTACTCTTCAAAGGGCACATAAACTATGCCATGACGGGCCTTTGGTCTAAGAGAGACAGCCAAATGACCACCCTTTTATTAATAAATGTACTGGCCTTATTAATAAAATGATTAAATTAGTCAGAAATTATGTCTCTCAAAACTTTTTAAGTGTTACACCTAAATTAAACTGTAATTTTCATTCTGACATATTGCAGTATTTGGTAAAAACACACTAATAACAACTCTCAGCAAATGATTGGACAATGAGGTTGAGACTTGGAAGCAGAACTGTGCTGAAACTATTTCAAATGGGCTCTGCCATAGCTGGTTGCTAAATTTTTGGTATATTTATACCTCAGATATCAGAAAATACTACAAAGAAGGGCTTAATTTGTTGCTTTGTCAATTGTCTAGACTTCAAGAAATGATGGGGAAAATGTTAATGCAGGATAAACTTTAAAATGTGTCATATTTTTCCCAGAGAGACAGTTGCTAAACATTTACCAGCTTCCTCTTGGTTGGAAGGGGTACTAGGTTGGAACTCATTTTTCATGGTTGAACAACTATAGGTTCAGTGATTTGTTCAAAATCACACTGTAAGCAAACAGCAAAATAAGGATTCAAACCCAGCTCCAGTGACTCCAAATCCACCCTCCTTTGGCTGTTAACACCAAAAAGAAGAGAACAGGGAAAGGAACCAACAAAGAACAACAACCCTGAGCTGGGATATCAAATTTGTTTGTGTCTACATCATTATTTGGGGTATTTATTTTGGTGTTTGGAGCATCTATCTGTCTGCCAATCCAGATCTTAGCTACACAAACTTTCCAAACTTTTAAATCATCTTTTTAAATTCAATCCCTAGTTATTTCTCCTTTGTTTTCTGTTTTACAAAGCAGATATTAATATTAATTCATTTGAGAGTTAGATGTGCCTTGCTGCACAGAAAATTTCATCAGCAGACATCATCTACTTTGTATGAACATGTTTCTACTAACTGTATTCCCTCAGATAAGCTTGTTAAGCTGTGAAGACTGGCACTTGCACCATACAAATCTGACACAGTTATCAGATACTAGAATGATTCATCTGCTCCTTTAGCACAGCAGCTCAATTTCATTTCTAATCCAAACCAGTCTGAGTCACTTTTGGCACCGAGGAGGCAAAGACAATGTAAATAAGCAGACCACATTAATGAAAATAAAACTAGATCTAATACTACCTATTAAAGAAATAACTGTTACCTCATCCTTCCACTCATCAAGCAAACAATACTCCATGGGGGAACACTAAAAGACACATAGGAAATATGAGTAGTGAAGTATATAAAATTATATTCATTAGCTTAGAATGATTTTTGAAGGCATGATGCTTCATGGTAGCTTCCTAAGAGAGAAAAAGACAAGAACAGCTATAGTATATTTGGTCATGCAGTAGTAACTAATGATTACTATTATATTTGTTATAATATGTGGTTTTGCCCAATGTTGTAGGAAAGACCTTAAAATAGCTTAGATTTCTAATATGTTCTCATTGTCTTGCAGAATATCTTAATCTGAGACTTGCAGTATTTTAAAAACTAATGTTTTTCATTTTTCAGGGATATAAATTTTTAACAAAAGTCTGGAATTCATTGTTAAGGTTGCTTTTATTTCTCAAAATAATAAGTATGATGACATGTTAAGAATGGCACTGCTTTAAAAGAAAATCAAAAGATAATGCCCTATTCATTGTCGATTACTGAATTTAGAAATCCTGGATATTCATAATAAACTAGAAATAAATAAGCACAGACCCTCTAGGTTTAACTTCAATCTATTTTAACAATTTTGTTAAGCTTATACCATGTGCTAGGTAATGTGCTATCTGTTAATGGAGGAGGGTTGGGAGAATACAAATGTTCATTCAAATGTTACAAATTTCATTTGTAACAAATGAAAAACTCCAAGAGACAGAGTTTCTCAGTATTTAATAATCAATGTATTTATTAGTTGTTTATTTATTAATTAGGCTAGATGGCAATGAATAAATTGGTGGCTCTTGGTAACCAAAGACAAGCCAGGGAGAATCTGAAAGCTTCAAATTCTCCCTGAAAGGGAATTCCCTTGACCCTGATTGGTGAACATTTAATGAAGAAGTGGACTAAAAGTCTTCACCTCCCCCTGTTGAGAATGTGTCTTAGTCTTGATGTGCTTCAAGCAAATTTGGACAGGAGACTCCACCTCCATCCAGACCACTCTGGTTGGTTTTCTCCTTCATGAATTGGCTCACTCAAAACTCTAATGGAGAGGTACAAGGACAAGGACTCCTTTCCCTGGCTTAAGAACTCCCCCAGACTGGATTCTGCTTATATTACAAATACAAATAAGGTCTCCTAGTTGGGTGTGGTCCCACTCAAGTTTGAAGAGCATGTTTTTAGAGGGTTAAGGGCAATCTCATCCGTTAGTCATGTTCTTCAGGGACTGACTTTCTACAGGAGCTAGGTCTTAATGAGGAAATAAAGAAGAAAAGTTTGACTCCTAATTTTATAATTAGTAATTAATATTATAATAGAATAATAATATCCTTCATGTATCTTGCTTTTGAGGAATTTTAGTGTAGTGTAGAGGAAAAATATTTACAAAAGCTGAAGAAAGAGTATTGTTAGCTTAGCAAAGGAGACATCCAGGATAGGATGATTTCAGGAGGAGAGTTCAGTTTTGTCTGGGGGTGGAGTAGGAAAGCTGTGACAAGGAGGAAGAAACTCATGAATCAGATTGTAAAGCCAAGCACACGCAGCTTTCCAGAGGACTGCTACTATGAATAGCTCTTCAAGATTCTGATTACACAGTATAGTGAACTCCCTATTTATTCACTAACAAATCAGAACAAAACATTCACAGAAAATCAAGGTACAGCATTCAGAATGTCACACAGAAAATCAAAATAAAACATTCACAATGACATAATAACTCAACAATTTATCACTAAAATGGCCACATAGTTTTCACCAAAATGATCACATAGTGTTGAACAAAGTATAATAATTTAGCTAATCAATCACTTACTAACTCAATCATTCAATCATAAAGTACAAAAGGTCAAAGTCCTCCACCCATGGTGCACACCAAGTTACAAATCAGTCACTATTCAATCATCAGTCACTACTCAGTCATCAGTCACTTCTCAGTATCCTCTTAAGGGGTAGTGGAAAGTACACAAGCCATCTACCCCTCAGTCACAAGTAAATCACAATTTCATCACTACTCAGTAGCCACAGAGAGGTCTTTTCATTTTGACTTGGGGCAGGCTTTCAGCTTCCATGGCTCCTGTTTCATGGTCCCAGCTCCTGCCCAAATCTAACCAACTGCCACCTGAGTTCAAAGACAGACAGCTCCCAGCTCCTTGTCCAGCTCTCCATGCAGTTTATACTGCACATTAGAGCTCACAGTGTCCAGTCCATCTCAAATCCTTCCTAGTCTCTGTTCCTGGGAAGACAAAGCTTAACAAAGCCACAAGAATATTCATACACATTAATAAACTCACAACAACATTTATACAAAGTACCAGCACTAAAATCATGCTTCCTCAGTCTTCTGCAGCTCCAGCTGGCCCTTGGAAGTCTTTTGAAGTTCCACCTAGCCCTCAGAAATCCTCATAGTCTCAGCAGTTCCAGCTGGTTGCAAAGAAAAGCGCAAGCATGTTTCCTGTAGGATAGCTGCTGTGAATAGCTTTCAAGGTTCTAATTATATAGTATAGTGAACACTTGTAAAGCCAATCAGCAGTAGATTCCTGAGAGAATGCTACCATGAATAGCTTTTAAGATTCGGATTATGCAGTATTACTGAACACTCTGTTTATTCCATTACAAATCTTTATTCAGTACAATGTTCACAGTTTCAACAGTTCACAATATTATATACAATCTTC
>CM053600.1:14756321-14804520 GCA_028646575.1 Pseudocheirus occidentalis | reverse complement strand
ACCATCTAGGTACAGGAATCTACCTACTGTGTACCATCTAGGTACAGGAATCTACCTACCGTACCATCTAGGTACAGGAATCTACCTACCGTACCATCTAGGTTCAGCAATCTACCTACTGTACCATCTAGGTTCAGCAGTCTACCTACTGTACCATCTAGATACAGGAATCTACCTACTGTACCATCTAGATACAGGAATCTACCTACTGTACCATCTAGGTACAGGAATCTACGTACTGTACCTTCTAGATACAGGAATCTACCTACTGTACCATCTACCATACATTACTATTTATGTAATTCTTCTGTATATATTGATAGGTAGACTCTCAGTTGGATGCCTTTGGAATTCTAATAAGAATGTCCTGGACCAGTGTGGTTTAGTAACTCCAAGGCACCCATTTCATATATCAAAATAATAAAACTGAGGAGAATCAGTATTTTTACCAAGACAGGGCTTGCTTCTTGGCTGTGAAGTTTTGTATCACATTAGTTCTTTGATTCTACTCTCTACCAAAGAAGCAAAATGAAAAAAAAAGGTGATTATTTCTACTTCACAGTAATTTTTTTGTAACAAAACTAGGCCATTTTTGTCAAGGAATTTAATGCTAATGGAGCATTTCAGGCCATTATACTGAGTCAACCAAGTGGATGTGGACAGTGAATCTCCAATTAACAGTAACAGATCAGACAGAGTATATATCCACTTTTCTTTTGTCCAATCTTACTTTCTTGGTTTCAAATTTAGTGAGTTTCCAGGATGGTCATTTGTCTCAATCTTTATATGAATTTAATTTCAAATCAGTGTGTGTGTGTGTGTGTGTGTGTGTGTGTGTGTGTGTGATGCCAAAACAAAGTAAAGTTGCTGATGTAAAATGGAAAATTGCCTGAAAAGTTCTGAGCCCTGTGTAAAGGAAGTTTGGGGACAATTTTAATGCTTTAATTTCTAGCCCTCCAGTCAGAGGCAACTGGGGAAGTTGAGAGGATGTTGAGTATAAAAACAGAGTCAGTCTGAAAGGTAATGAGATTTCAAGGTGATTTGGTTATCCTAGGAGAAGCACGATATTCCATGGAGCCAAAAGCAAGCAGAGCCCACTAGTGGAAAAATACAAGTGACTTTTTCCCTAAAAGAGAACAGGATCTGTGAGAAGGGAAGCAGAGAGCGAAGGAGGCAATTCAACATAAATCAGCAACAGTAACCTGGAGAAATAGTGGATAAAACCTGCATGGAAGGAACAGCAGCAGAGGACACAGTTTTGGCTGAAAAGAGCAAGGGGGTGGTAATGGTGAAGAAAAGGCAAGGGACCAATACAGGACCTTAGAGAGTGAAGGGGATAGAATAGGCAGTCAGCAGCAACAGAAAGCTACAGCTGATTACCAGGAGACTGAGACATTAGCACTAAGTCTTCCCAGGCACAATATGGGAGAGCCCATATTTCCGATGCTCTTAGGAACTGAGACACGGCTCCTCTATCCATCTCCAGGCAAGTCAACCCCCATGCAGACACACCCACATATGACTATTAAAGGGTGGCTGCATTAGGAAGGTTGAGAACCACGGTAACAGAGGCAATTCAGATGCTAGTTGACTTTGAAGTTTGACAGAAGAAGGTTCTATAGAATAAAGAGCAAGAGAAAGTTTGAATCTGAATAAAAAGAAAGAAAAGGAGGCAAAAGAGAAAGAATGTCGAATTACTTAATCATTTGTCTAGATCTGTGATATCCTGATAGTTTGGAAGTTGTGAAGACCGGAGATTAAATGTGGGGAGGGAAAATTTTGGAAACACCTTATAAATTGGAAGGTGGGAAGAGGCCCTACATAAAGGTAACTAAGCACATAGGGCAAGACTTTCTCCTAGGACTCAATCACTTTTCTGGGTCATTCACTTGCAAATCCAGTCAGTCCAAAACCAAAGGATGGTAACAAAGGCAGGAACTCAGAATGAGCTGAGATGATCAAAAAACAAAACAAAAACCTAGGGCATATTTTTCCAAAAACAAACACTTTTTTAAACTACATAGGGGAAAAGTAAGAAATTAGAACGGAGAAGACAATAAAATAAAGACAAGGAACCAAAAGCAGGGTCATTCGATTCTTATCTCACTCTTATTTTCTTCACCAAGGATAATTATCTTTTTACCACAAAATATAGAATAAAAATGGTTAACTGGGATGTGAAAGTAGATAATAATCTCTAGGAAGGAAACATTTGTTTAAGTGCTTGTGATGTTCCAGTCACTGCACTAACAGGTTTATAGACGTCTCATTTCACCCTCACAAAATCTCTTGGGGTAGCAGGGGGTGGGACCAATATGGCAGAGCAGAAATAGGACTTCCCCTAGGCTGGCTTCCACCCCCTCCAATACGTGTAAAAAATTACTCTAAACAAACTTTAGAGCTACAGAACCCACAAAGTAACAGAGAGAAACAAATCTCCTACTGAAGGAAGCCCAGCAGACCAGCAGGAAGGGTCCATGACAGTACACTGGGAGCTGAGCACAGTTCTGACTGAGCCACAGTTTTAGCCCCAGGGTGGCCCCAACCAGAGGTGGCTGGAGTGGACTTCAGGAGAGTGGATCACCAGCAGCTGTGGGGGTTTCCAGACTTCTCAATCCACAAATGCCAAAGACAAAGTAAAAGGTCAGTGTGGAACTTTGTTCAAACGGGGGTGGGGGGGCACAGTCCAGCTGCTACCCGTGGAACATGAAGCAGAGGAGGCACAGTGGCTGCAGCCACTGCCATGTGGCTGCTTCCAAAACTCCTGGCCTGCAGATTATAGAGGGACCAAGGAACCATTCAATTGCTCATGCTTTCACCTGCTTGTATCCAGATCGCAGTCTTGGGTGGTGGTCCTGGGGTGTGTGACCAGTGAGTCAGAATATGTAGGGGCTGTAGAGACGGTGCCCATCTAATAGCTCCAGAAGCTGCAAAACCCCCAGTGATTTGGCACATAGCTCTTTCCATTTTGGAAGCAGAGTTCTACTGTGGCAGAGCTCAAAAGTCAGGTAATTGGCTGCCAAAATGAGCAAGCAACAGAAGCACAGACAATAAAATCCTTTTGGAGGGACAAAAAGGATTAAGGCATGGAGTGGGAGGAAGACATCCAAGTCAAAACTCCTGCGGCAAAAGCCTCCAAGAAAAGTATAAATTAGTTACAGGCCAAGGAGGAGCTCAAGAAGATTTTGAAAATCAAGTAAGAGAAGTGGAGGGAAAACTGGAAAGAGAAATGAGAATGATGCAGGAAAATCATGAAAAGCAAGTCAATGGCCTAAATGGAGACACAAAATGGCTAAAGGAGACACAAAAAAATACTGAAGAAAACACCTTAAAACAGCTGTTCTCAACCTGTGGGTCACAACCCCTTTGGGGGGTCAAATGACTATTTCACATGGGTTGCCTAAGATCATCGGAAAACACATATTTCTGATGGTCTTAGAAACTGAGACACTGATCCTCTATCCATCTCCAGGCGGGTCCACCCACATGCAGATATGCCCACATACGAGTATTAAAGGGTCATGGCATTAGGAATGTTGAGAACCACCGCCTTAAAAAATAGACTAAATCAAATGGCAAAAGAGGCCCAAAAAGCCAATGAGAATAATGCCCTAAAAAGCCAAATTTGCCAGATGGAAAAAGAAATTTTAAAAACTCTCTGAAGAGACTAACTCATTCAAAATTGGATTGGAGCAATTGGAAGCTAATGACTTTACGAGAAATCAAGATACTATAAAACAGATCCAAACAAATGAAAAAATAGAAAGCAATGTGAAATATCTCATTGGAAAAACCACTGACCTGGAAAATAGATCCAGGAGAGATAATTTAAAAATTATTGGTCTACCTGAAAGCCAGAATAAAAAAAAAGAGTCTAGACACCATTTTCCAAGAAATTACCAAGCAAAGTGCCCTGATATTCTAGAACCAGAAGGTAAAATAGAAACTGAAAGAATTCACCAATCCCCTCTTGAAAAAGATCCCAAAAAGAAAACTCCTAGGAATATTATAACCAAATTCCAGAGTTCCCAGGTCAAGGAGAAAATACTGCAAGCAGTCAGGAAGAAACAATTTGAATACTGTGGAAACACAATCAGGATAACACAAGACCTAGCAGCTTCTACATTAAGGGATCAAAGGGCTTGGATTATGATATTCCAGAGGGCAAAGGAGCTAAGAATAAAACAAAGAATGACCTACCTAGCAAAACTGAGTATGATGCTTCAGGGGAAAATATGGTCATTCAATGAAATAAAGGACTTACAAGCATTCTTGAAGAAAAACCTGAGCCAAACAGAAAATTTGACTTTCAAATACAAAAAGCATGAGATGGTAAACAGGAAAAAGAAATCATAAGGAACTTATTAAAGTTGAACTATTTACATTCCTACATGTAAAAACAATAATTGTAACTCAAAAGACTTTTCTCAGTATGAGGATAGCTGAAGGGAATATGTGTGTGTGTGCATGTGTGTGTATGTATGTATCTATGTATGTATAGGAGGATGTATGTGTATATAAATATATATGTGAGTGTGGGCATTTGTATACATAGACAGAGGGCACAAGATGAGTTGAATGTGAAGAGATAATATCTAAAAAGTAAAATTAAGAGGTGAGAGAGGAATTTACTGGGAGAAAAAGAAAGGGAAAGATAGATTAGGGTAAATTGTCTCATATAAAAGAGGTAAGAGAAAACTGTTACAGTGGAGGGGAAGAGCAGGAAGGTAAAAGGCAATAGGATAACCTGATTCTCATTGAATTTGGCCTAAGGAGGGGTTAATGTGCACACTCAATTGGATATCTTACCCTATGGGAAAATAGGGGGGTAGGGGATAAGAGGGGAGAGGATAGAAGGGAGGGAAGATTGGGGGAGAGAGTTATTAGAAGCAATCATTTTTGAAAGAGAATAGGGTCAAAGGAGAAAGTAGAATAAGTGGGGGGTGGAATAAGATGGAGGGAAATATAGTTAGTCTACCACAATGTAACCATGATTCGGGTAACAACACATGTACAACCTTTGTTGAATTGCTATCTGCCTAGTGGTGGTGGGTCAGGAAGGAAGAAGGGGAAAAAATGTAGAACTCAAAGTTTAAAAAAAAATTTTTTTTTAATTTTTACATGCAACTGGGAAATAAAATATGCAGGTATTGGGGTATAGAAACCCATCTTTCCCTACTAGGAAGTTAGGGGGTGAAGGGGTAGGATATAAGAGACAACAGATTGGGGCTAAAGGAGTATTCAGTAGGCTTGCTATTTTCGGGTGGGGGCAGGGGGAAAATGGGGAGAGAAAAATTGTAACTCAAAATCTTGTAGAAAACTAAAAATAAATTAATTTAAAATGAAAAAAACTCTAGAAGGTAGGTGCTATTGTTAATCTCCATTTTACAGATAAGAAAACTGAGGGAGACTGAGCTTAAGTGACTTGCCCAGGGTCGTACATATTTTAAGTGTCTGGGGTGAGATTTGAACTAAGATCTTTCTGACTTCAAATCCAATGCTGTATCCACTGTGCCACTTACCAGCTTACTTAGCTGGGGGATATGGTAAACAGAGCATAAGAATTGGAATCAGGAAGATTCATCTTTTTAGTTCACATGTGATCTCACACACTCAGTAGCTGTGTGACCCGAGGCAAGTCATTTTAACCCTGTTTGCCTCAGTTTCCTCATCTGTAAAATGAGCTGGAAAAAAAATGGTAAACCACTCCAGTATCTTTGGCAGGACAATCCCAAATGGCACCACAAAGAATCATACATGTCTGATCAACTCAACAACAATAAAAGCACTTCGTCATCCTCAGAGGATTTAAGTCAACAAGTTCAGATAAATTATTGAAGGGTATAGAATGGACATAGATCTGCCCTTGATGAAGGCAAATACCCTGATTTTCAAAAAGAATAGAGAAATGAAAGGGGAGACTACAAACTAGAGATCAGTGAGTGATCTTGACCTGAGTCCCTAGAAAAAAGCCTACAAGGAAAATTTGTGAGCATCTAGAGAAAGAAGAGATGATCCCAAGAGGTCTGGTGGAATTTTATTCAGAAAAAACGGTGTTCCAGCTTAACCACAATTACTTATGTTTTGTATGGTTATTAAATTGTAGATGTGAAGAATGCTACAATTATAGTTTTCCCAGATTTTAGTGAAGTATATGACAATGTCTCATGAAATTCTTGTGGGGGAAAAATGGAAGATGGAGGTGTAATGGTAATGGGATTTGAAGATCTTGCATGCCCCTTGTATTGGCAAGCTACAGGTACTTAGCACTTAGTTTGAAGTTCATAATTGTGTCATGTATTAAGACCGAGAACTGGTGAATCCCACAGTGGGATGAAGTTGCTGATCTTAGCAGGAAGGGGTGGGGTAGGGAAAAGATTTTGAGAATAGAACTGGTGGTAGCAGACTTTCTTCTGAGAGCCAGCCAGAACTTTTGCTGAGAAGTGCCAGGGACAAGAACTGCTGGAAGCCAGAAATGCTGAGAGTAAACAGCTTGGAGGCTGAGCAGCTGCTGTGATTGAGGAGAGGAGGATCTTTGCCTGAGGGGGCTTGTTTTATTTTGAAGGCTTGGGAATGTGGGTGTTCACTTCATTAACTATGTGTTCTAACTTTGTGGCTACTATAATGACTTTGACTTTCTGGTTTGGGGACTTGGCTTTCTGGTATTTGAGTCCTCCATGTAGAGAGCCTGTTACATTTTGTGATTTACAACTACAGCAGCATATTTATAGCCACCTTGGGCATTGTGAATATAGCATTGTTGTTACAGGAGGTTATGTGATTACATGATTAGATAGATTTGGGACTGATTTGAATGATCAGGTCAAAAGAAATCATTAATGGGTCAATGTCATCTTGAAAGAGGTTCTGTAATTGAATACTTAGGAATCTCTGCTTATAACCACTGTATTTATAACTTCAGGCAAGGAAAAAGTATCATATTTATCAAATTTGCAAATGTCATAAAGATCCAACAAGCTACAGCATGTGGGGAAAATAAATTTAATAGGGATAAATATTGAGTCTTACACTGAGTTCAAAAATCCAATTCCATATGTATAAAGCTGGAGCACTACAGATATGTATCAGTTTTTCTGTAAAAGACTTGGGGGTTAAAAGGCCAAAGACAAAGGGAAATGTATATGACAAAGAACTGGAACAAAATGGGTATTGATTAATTAGGAAAGGGCTAAATAAATTGTGGAGTATGAATGAAATAAACTATTACTGAGCAAATGTGACAAATATGCAGAATTCAGAGAAATTTGAAAAGATTTCTACAAACTGATGAGAAATGAAATGAACAAACACAGATGAACAATTAGTAAGATGGCCACAATAAAGTAAAAGAAAACAAATTTGAAAGGCTTTAGAACGCTGATCAGTGTGTTAAGCAATAATGACTTCAGAGGACTGGTGATGAAGCATGCCACCCACCACCTATTAAAAAGAAGACGCAGACAGAAGAATCAGAAAGAGACACAGGTTTTCAAATGTGACCGTTTTTAAAAAAATCATTTTGCTCAGCTCTTCTAAGGGTTGGGTCTCCACATTTCCTACTCTAATTTAAGGTCTATAAACCTCAGTGAAAATAGTAAGAGAATCAGTGAGATAATCAAACTAATCAAAAATATTAAATTAAAAAGAATTCTTTTATGATGTTTAGAAAAGTCCTTAAATAAATTGAGAGGATTATAAAGTTCTGAAATTTTTGAAATCAGATGACACCACATAGGAAATATTTTGTAATGGACTGAGTCATTCATGCCTCCAGACCTATGTATAAAGACATCAACTGAGTTTACAAGTGATTCAGTCCATCAGTGAAGTGTCTCAAATCTGAAAATTCATTATTTTAGGAGCTAAAGAAACAAACCCTTTGCACCTTTACTGGAGGATAGCAAGGAGGGTGGAGAGAATGAACTCAGACTCATATTATTATGACCCTGTTAATGGAGAGACTGAATCAGTGGTATATGACTCATCCAGTTAAGAGCCTGAAAGACATACAAAGAACAAACTGAAGGCCACTCAAGAAAGGAGACTCTGTTTTTCTGACTTTTACCTAGAAAGCGACAAGATTCAGGGAGGACACCCAGGAGGAGTCAAAGAAGAACAGTGGTCCCCTTACCTCCCACTCAGACCTAATAGTGGCTGTGAGTACATGGCCACCTCTCTTTGTTATTTCCTGATCTTGAGCAACCAAGGTTGCAGATATGCAATTGACTAGATTGTGAGATTACAAATATTAAAAGCTGAGAAGGTCTAGAGGTCCCCTCAACTTTTGGTAGCAGTTTCCATGTAGCAACAGAGGACGATGGCATTTTTCTAAAAGTGTATTAAGCCAGTCTGATAATCATTGGGCAAAAACTCTGAAGGTGTAGGGGAGTGTGTGTGTGTGTGTGTGTGCGTGCGTGCGTGCGTGCGTGTGTGTGTGAGAAAGTATTATCTACAGCTCCTCAGGATTGCCCTAAAAATAGTGAGGGAAGAAGAGTCAGCTGACTTATAGGGACTCAGAAAGTTAAACTGTAATCTGGTTGAGTAGCCTCAAAAGGGATTCTATACTCATTTGTTACAAGAAATGACTTTTACTTAGGGTTAGAAGATGGGAGTTAGTGTGAAGTAATACATACAAAAGAAAGAAAACATAATAAAATATTTTAAAATGGACATAATGAAATAAAAAATAATTCAGAAGAGCACACAATAGGTCAACTTCATTATTACCTTGTTAAATTTAACATGAAATTTTGAAAAACAAAACATGCAACAAAAATCGATGGCTTCATCCATAATGTTTTGTTGTTCTTCCATGCATATTAGAAAACTTATAACTGATGATTATTGTCAAATTCACAATAAATTTAAAAGGAAAAAAAGAAAGTTTGGGGTTTTTTAAGCAATCTGGGGGTTTAGTGGGCTACAATCTCAAAGTGATTCATTGGAATATTTTGCTAGAAAAAATAAAGTCTAATGTAAAATTAAGTTGTAATATTTTACTGGAGTGATTATTAGGCAGTGAAACATGGAATACTCCTGACTATGAAAAGCTAAAAATGAGCACCACATGGAGGACAATGAAGAAGCAAATGGTTAGCGTATAGAGACTGCAACTTATAACCAATGAAGAAATCTGAAGAACAGGATTAAAGGATATGAACAACTTACATGGCAAAAGTAAGGTATGAAAGGTAGAGAGCCACAGTGTTCCACCAGCACCCTCTCAAAAACAGAAATAGTAAGTGAAGAAGGCCTTCAGCACACTGAGTGGACCCTCTGTAGTGAATTTTTAGCAGAACATGGACAAGAACTGAACACGTTAAGCAAGCATTGACAAGCTGCAATCTACATCTCAGGAGGACCCTCCAATGAATCAGATCACAGATCCATTTGAGTATTTGGATGAAAGAGCATTATTGTCCAGGACTAGGCAATTGGTAGTCCTTTTCTACTCTGTTTTGATCAGACTACATCTAGAGTTTCAAGAAGAACATCAATAAGCTAAAGAGAAAAGGGCAACTCATATAATAAAGGTCCATGAGATTGTCCCAAAAGAAGACTGGCTGAAGGAACGAGGTATGTTTAGCAATAAAGATAAAACACAGGAAATAGCTTATAGTTTTCTGCAGGCCTTTGAAGGGCGATCATATGGAAGGATTAGATTCATTCTCTTTGGTCCCAGAAGAATGAGCTAAAGTAATTGATGAAGCTACAAAGAGGCAAATTCAGCCTTAATATAAGGAAAATCTTGCTGACTGAGCTATCTATCCACAAGTAGACCCAGTTGCCTCAGTTGATAATCAACTGCCTCTTGCTGAAGGTCTTCCAGGAAAGGCTGGATGACTCCTCTTCAAGAATGCAAAAGAAACGCTTCTTGTTCATGTGGTCAGACAGACCTGATCATTTCTGAGGCCCTTTCCAACTCAAAATTCTACAATTCAGTGATTCTATGAAGCATTTCTTTGCCTAAAAGTGGAAGTTTTCTGGAAAGCTATTTTCTTTCCCACCAGTGTAGGAATCTACATATTTCATTGTGAGGGACTAAGATTTATCTTACTTTAGAATTTTTCCTGCCATTTTCTTTGCAGTTCTGTTTTAATTGAATAATTTGCTATTTTCATCATTATGATTTATGGCTCTTTCTTGCTCTCTTGGTAGAGTAGGTACTGAATAGGGGTTCAAGCCATATTTCTTCCCATACTGAACTGAAGTAATATGTGATTACAGAGTTGATTTGGATTCCTATTACAATAATACCCAATTTGTACTACTGATTACTAATAATTAATGTCATAAATTATCTGCCTATTCCTTCACAATATTGCTAACTCCCTGACTGGAATTGCTTCTTTGAAATTTCTGGACAACAATAAAATTATCCATGTTTCTATAGTTCTTTGAGGTTTACAAAGCATTTTCTTAGTGTCAGGTGATGCAAGCATTAGCATTATCATTCTCATTTTACAGGTGAAGACATCTGGTCTTAGAGCAGTTTAATGACTTGCCTCTTATCACACAAAGGGCCTGGATATGCCTTAGAACAGTGATTCTCAACCTTCCTAATGCCACAACACTTTAATACTCTTATGTGGGTAGACCTGCCTGGAGACAGATAGAGGAGGTTCCTAAGACCGTTGAAAATATATGTTTTCCCATGGCCTTAGGCGACCCCTGTGACCCCTTTGAAAGGGTTGTTTGACCCCCAAAGGGGCTGCGACCCACAGGTTGAGAACCACTGCCTTAGAATCTGATGTTCAGGTGAAGCCCAAGGAACTTGACCTTCCCTGAGTGAACTGTGTGGGTCTGGTTATTGGTTTTCTAATGCTCTTTCTCTTGCACCACCACGACTTTCTAATTTATTCTTTATTCAGTTTGTTCTTCTACTTCTCCCTATTTTTCCCTTCCATTGAAATCAGACAGAACCCATACTTGACACTCTTTCTCATTAATTTCCATTATATAGAGAGAGCAGTCCTAACTTAGGAGATGGTTAGGTGCCTAACATCAATGAACATTTGAAGTTAAAATCACACATAGTCATAATTACCTTTCAAAAGTCTCTAAGTGTCCCATCTTTAAACAGTTACAGCTGGAAGAGGCTATGGTTTCTTTAAATGACAACAGTCTGTATCAAAGAGCATATGAATCTATAATAACTCTGCAGTAATGAATATACATTTTGTTTTTCCCCACACCCAGTTAAATTATTAATCAGGAAGGAGGGAAGAATCAGAACTTCTACTTAAATGGAAAATAAAAATGGTTAAAGATTTATCTGGCAAAGAAGCTAATGATTTAGAGAGGATTGTATTAGAGGGTGAACACTCCAAAGAATTTTTTTCTTCTTGTTTATTCAATCATGAAGCAAAAGACAAGAAAGTGCAAATGAATGTAGGAGGGTTCTAGATGACCTTCTAGTGCCTTCTCTCTTTTAATTACTTCTGATTAATCTTGTGTATAGTTTGTTTGTATGTATTTGTTAGCTGTTGGCTCTCTAATTAAATTATAAGCTCCTTAAGGTCAGGGACTGTCTTTTGCACCTTTTTTGCACCCCATCACTTAATAAAATGCCTGGCACATAGTAGGTACTTAATAAATGTTTATTGACTGACCAAGAAGGTCAGTTAAAGTTATCTGTCTCAAAAGCTCTACAAGTTTAAATGGAATGAATAGTCTGTCTGTGAGTGTAAAGAAGAGGAAGTTCCATAATAACAGCAGGACTTGTGCAGAAGCTTGCATTGTGAGAAACACCCGGGAACTAGCTGAAGAAACAACAGATTTTCCTCTCTCATCTCATGTTCACTCCAATGGATACACTTATTGAGTTCCATGGCTGGCAAAGTTAATAACACTAACTGAATTATCCTCATTCTCCCTCTGTCTCTCTGTCTCACTGTCTCTCTGTCTCTGTCTCTCTCCCTCCCTCCCTCCCTCCATCCCTCTCTCTCTGTCTCTCTCTGTCTCTGTCTCTCTGTCTCTGTCTCTCCCTCTCTCTCTCTCTGTCTCTCTCTGTCTCTGTCTCTCTCCCTCTCTCTCCCCTCTCTCTGTCCTCCCTCCCTCCCCCCCTCTCTCTCTCTTTCTCTCTCTCTCTCCACTTACGCCTGCTACCATCACTTAAGGAGATGATTTCTTTAACGAATGCTTTATATTTCAATCCAAAGTCTAACAAAAAGCAATCCAACAACAGCATCATAGAATATTAAAACAGGAAGAAATATTGAAAACCATCTGGGCCTGTCCTGTCCTTCTACAAATGGAGAAAATAAAGCCCAAAATAGGAGGGGACTTTCTCAAGGCCGTGTATCAAAACGTGTCATGGATCTTTTTATTTTCCAATAGTCTTCTACAAAATTTTGTTTTGTTCTGTAATATGCAAAGTAAAGTATGCTTGTGTGACATATAAAAAGTTCAAGAGACATAGATTCTGGGTAATCATTTTATTAATTATTGCAAATGGATCATGAATAAGAGGATTGGTCATTTAGCCATCTTTTGTGAATCAAAGATGGATCATGGCAGCTTCTTGATCTTGTATGTCTGTGGAAGAGTGGGTGAAAGTAGAAAAGATATCGTAGCAATTAAATTCAGGGATAAAGTGTAGCATTGAGTGTAGCGAGTAAGTGAACGAAAATGACTGAAAGAGCAGGAAACAAAACTCCCCTAACCTCCTTCATCTATCTCCTCCATCCACCATCTCCACCAGTATCTTCTGTTAGTTCAAGTCATCTGATATCTACGGTAAAGATACACTTTACAAAACCAGTTTACTTCTTTACATTCTATTTTATTGTGCTTTTATACAATATTTGTTATTTATAAGTACTTTTTCTTATTTAAAAACACATAACAAAAAAATACTGGGGTGGCATTTTGGAGGCTGGAACAGATGAATGGCATTTCAATTAATTTCAATGAGGAAAACTGATTTGATAAATGAGTAAGAGCTCCATAACTGAACAAATTAAACGCATAAGTCAAGGTACCACTGTATACCCAAATCTGTTACACCCTTAAACTAGCCTAGCCTTCCATTGTGTGTCATCTCCAAGTAGCCTCCAGCTACTTCCCACCATTAATCTCATTACTGGAGTATAACCTCATTTGACTCCTCCTAAAGATCCTCCCCAAACTCCTCTTCTAGACTACCCCTAAATCCTCCCACAACCTTTCTGTATATAAGACCTCATCTTTTCTCCATGAGAAAGAAAAATCAGAGAATGATCTAGTGCAGACTCACTCTGTGTCAGATTATTCTGGCCCGTTTGTCCAGTACAAGTGTCACAGATACCGAAGCTCCTTAAGAGTCTATCCATTATGGCAAACCTTTAATAAACTGCCTTTCTTTGGGTGAGAGAAAACTTGAATCAAATTAATTCAGCAGGACCCAGTGCGTTGGTATTCTGGGGTCTCATGCAATCCTAACCCTATACTTCTACACTTGGACTTTGGTCTTCCTCCCATATTCTACAGTCCAGCCAAACCGGTCTTCTCTTTGTTTTTCACACAAGATATCCAATCTCCTGCCTTCGTGCCTTTTCATTTGTCCTCTCATATGCCTGGAATGCATTCTCTTTGCTTAAAAAATACTTATGGAGAGGCTGATCAAATGAGTAACTGAGTGAGCATACATTCTTGTCCTTCAAGTAATTACATGGATAGGAATTATATCTACCTTGTGAGTGACCAAATCTTTCTTCATTGAAAACACTTTCAATCACTAGATCCCCCACCTTCTAATAAAATGACCTGTAGAAGAAGAGAAAAGACAGAATCCATATATAAATCTTTCTGTTAAAAAAAGCTGGAACAGTAACTTCTGAATGTGCAATAAGTACTTAGCTTTGTCCCAGATTTTGTCTTAGTTCAAATATCTGCCAATAAACAGCAGTAAATAAAATGGGTTAGTTACAAAGGTAAATCCAAGAGGAGTCAGTCAGGTAATGGATGGTTCTTTTTATATAAAGTAACAGCAAAAACTGTTTGTGGGCCTTTCTATGTAAGCAGCCACTTCTTAATCACAGACCAAAACCCTCTGAAAGCCTAAGATATGCATTTGGTCTGAACCAGTTTTCCTCAGTCTGAAGTGATCTTGCATCCTCCCTCTTTGGTCATTTAAGGACAACAATTCTATCCAGAAGGTTGGGATCAAAGAATAAATATGCCTGGGGTTACCTAGTTTCTAGAATGAAATTTTCGAAAGGAAAAGCCTCTGTGGTTTGGGCCTCGCTCTATTCTTTTCCCAAATAAGTGTAGCAGAGTTCATGCAATAGTCCTAGAGAAGATCCTTCCTCATTCTGCCCATCTACCCTCCCAAAAAAGTAACCTTTAACCAAATGAAGCAGGTAGTTCTTTACTGGAGTAACCAAAAGAGTTATTCTATTTACTTAGATAACATTCTGCAAAATACATCATATCAGAAAATTTTGGATGTTGTAACTTACTGTATTTTCTTCTCTAACTTGTTTTTCTGCAACCTGAAGTTTTCTTGTCTAGACACAATAGGGCATTTTCATCTTATTTTCTCCCATAATTCACCTTGATTTTATTACACTGAGTAGATATGTAGATTTCTCCAGAGTCTGAACAATGGAAACCTTCTTCATTAGTATTCAAATTCTTCCTAAAGTAACCACCAAGTTATATCACAATTTTCCAAAGAAAAAAAATTATGAATACATCCTGGGGAAATATTTTACAATCAGCCTAGTGAAGCCAATGTAAGTGATACATCAATAAATAACCTTTATTACAGAAATTTCTTCCCTTCAAAAGTCTTCTTGGGTCGGCTAGGTGGTGCAGTGAACAAAGCACCGGCCCTGGAGTCAGGAGGAACTGAGTTCAAATTCAGCCTCAGACACATAACACAAAAACCTAGCCATGTGACCTTGGTCAAGTCACTTAACCCCAATTGCCCTCCAAAATAAAAAGAAAAAAAAGTCTTCTTGTCTATATTTATTTAAGAAAGTAGTATAGGAAACAATTCTACTAACCACACTCTAAAGAACATAATAGAATGGTCATATAATCAAACAAATAATACAATCTAATTTCTCTAGGAAAGATTCTAAAATTGAGGCAATACCACTGCTCACGTGGGATAAATAGTATCGAGAAAAAAGAACTCAGCTCTACCTCATTGTGAGTTCTAATTTGAAATTCTCACCCAGCTTCTAATTGTAGTGGAAGCACAATTTAGTAATGGTCCAACCAGGTATTTCTACACTTATTTGTAAGACAATTAGATGGATGCAGAATTAAGTGACTGGCCACATTCAAGGAACAGTTGTTAATATTTCACTGTCAACTTGTTAAGAGGTCAATAGTAGAGTACTCTGCCAATCTCTTCTTGGCCATGGGCTAGTTAACATTTTTGTCAATGACTTGGATATTTGGCATGTTTATCAAATTTGCATAAAATGCAAAGCTTTGAGGGAATGCTAATATACTGAATGACAGAGTAGGGATAAAAATAATGTCTTACACTTAGGTTTGAAAAATCAGTTTTATGAGTACTTTATAGTCTGATTTCTTTTTCTGCTGTTTGCTCATTTTTCCCACCAATTACTTGACTTTTTAGCTCTGTTAAAGTAGGATCCTGCTTCCAGTATGGGGGGTGTACTGTCCCAAGCTTCAGGGAACGTACTCAGAGATATTTCTAGGGACTTGTAAATTTTCAGTTCTTCCAAGGAGATATGATCAAAGGAGAGGTGTGTATTCCTCTCCTGGTCTGTGCATGACCAAAGGTACTCTTTTCTGTCTTGGAACTGTGAAGAGGATTCCCTCTCCACTGCCACTACTGGTTCTATCATAATCAGCACTCCTCCTCACCCCAAGACAGTCACCCAGGACTGAGACCCTGATCCAAGCAGGTCAAAGCAAGAGAATGCTGCTTCAATGCCAGCAAAGAGATCCCCACAACCCTCCTGGCATCAGCTTCTCCATCCTTCCATTGACTGTGGGGTGAAAGCTCTGGAAGCAGCTGCTGCTGTAACTACCACCACCACTGCCCCATGGGATGGAGCCAAAATACTCTCCTCTCTCACCCAGATCCAACAGGCCTTCCCTACTGATCTAAACTGTCTTTGGTGTTTGTGGGGTGAGAAGTCTGGAAACTTCCACAGTTGCCAGGGATTCAGTCCCCTGAGCTCTGCTCCAGATTTGCTGGGGTACCCAGTCTGTGCTGGCATGGCCCACACTAGACTGTGCTGTTCTCTCAGACTGGTGCAACAGACCTTTCCTGTTGACCTTCTAGGTTGTCTTGGGGTAGAAATTTGTTTCATTCTGTCATTTTGTGGGTTCTGCTACTCTAGACTTTGTTTAGTCATTTTTTTAGAGGGGGGAAGGCAAGGCAATTGAGGTTAAATGACTTGCCCAAGGTCACAAAGCTAGTTAATATGTCAAGTGTCTGAAGCTAGATTTGAACTCAGGTCCTCCTGACTCCAGGGATGGTGCTGTATTCACTGCACCACCTACCTGTCCGCCCTTCTTTTTTAAGTCATTTTTTAAATAGGTATCTGGAGGGGATTCAGGTAGAGCTCAAGCAAGTCCCTGCTTTTATACTGCCATATTGGCTCCACCCCTACCCCACCCCCATTTATGAGTACTTTATAAACTTAATATGAATTATGTAATACAACAGACAGAAAAGCTAATGGAATTCAGGGCCACATTACGAGAGGCAAGAACAAGGAGGTAATAGTCTGTACTCTGCCCCAGTCAAACCACATTTGGAGTATTCTGTTCAATTCTAGGTTCTGAAGTTTAAGAAAGACATAGATAAATCAGAGAATATCCAGAGATCAGCAACCAGGATAAAAGATTTTGATTCCATATTATGTGGTGTTTGGTTGAAGGAAATGGGAGTGTTTACCCTAGAGAAGAGAAAGTAGAGAGGAAATATGATAACCCTGTGCAAACATTTGAAGGGTTTTCTTGCTGGAAGAGGGATTAGACTTTTTCTATTTGGTTCTACAGGATAGAACCAGGCAAATTAAGCAAATTTAAGCTTAATTTCAAGAAAAATTCCTAACAATCCAAAAGCAAAAAGAGCTGGCTTTAGAGGTGATGTGCTTTGAGGTCTTTAAGCAGAGATAGTACAGTTACTTTTCTGAGAATATTATAACAGGGAATCTTTTTTTTTTTAGAAATAGGTTGGACTAGAGGGCCAACAAGGTTCCTTCTGACTCGATAATTCTATGATTCTATAATTCATTTTTTATGGCACTAGTTGATATATAATTTTCCAGTTGGCTCATTCATCTCGAAATTCACCCAAAGAGAAATAAATATCTAAGGAGATAAGACCATTTGGGCCAAGTACATACATTTCACACCAAAAACAAAACAAACAAAAAATGTATATGATTTTCCTAACAAAGGAAGGAGGGAGTGGAATGTTACATAAAAACTTATAAATGCATAGAATTTGAAAGAAATTTCTAATACAACACAAATATGTAAATCTATCACAAGGCATTTATAAATTTAGGACATTATTTTAACAATAACACTAAAAACAGACATATAAGTATTCCTGCAAAACAGGATTACCTTATCTATTAGTACTCTCTCTGAGTCCCATTGTGTTTACATGATACAGTCAGGGAGGGAGGAGGAGGAAGAAAGAGAGAGAGAAAAAGAAAGAGAGAGAGAGAGAGAGAGAGAGAGAGAGAGAGAGAGAGAGAGAGAGAGAGAGAGAGAGCAGAGATTCTCTTTTGTCTGCTAAAGGGGAGAGAGGGGAAGTCTCATGTGCATTTTCCCTATATCCTTCCCATTACCTCCAGTATACTCATCTGTGAGAATACAGCAAAAATTACTTTCCCACTTGCTTGGCTCTCTACTGCCAGTTCTTCGGATCCCTGTGAGAGTAGGAAACAAAATCACATCTTGTGCATCTCAAGTTCTGTGTCAGATTTCATGGTCACTGGAGATGGTGCCCAGTTTTAAAGAACATGTTGCTTTGGAATAAATAAGGTCATACCCTGTAAAAGCAGAAAAGGTTGCCTCTGAAATACAATTATATGGCTCATGCTGACATGAGATTTTTGTAAGAATCTACTTTTTCCTATCTGCAGTTGGAGAGAGGAATGCACGATCTCATTGTTTCTACTCAGCCTTCAAATACTTAGAAGGGAACAAAATGATATTAGAAACCTCTTAACAATGGTAGCTTTATTCTGGTAGATTATTCTGTCATGGTAATATATTAGCTAAAATTAATATTGTTTACTTTCTTTCCATTCTCAGTTTTTACTTATCATATTCCTATACCAGAAGCCAAAAGATATCCTATAGGACTCTGGGATTTCTGTATGCTTGAAATGTATTCTTTACACTCAACTGAATTGACTTGAACCTCAGTCTTCTGACTGTAAAACCCAGTGCTTGGAGGTAGATGATACAAGTATTATACCATCAATTCATGGATGAGAAAGAGATTAAGAGAAGTTAAAGGACATTCAATTCTCACTTAATAAGTGACTCAAATCCACATATGGTAATTACAAATTCATTGTTTTTCTACTAAAATAGACTCTCTCTCAAGGGCAGAGGCTCCAAAGTCTTGCATTTGTTTTGTATATCTTTTTGAGAACAACAGACCCTAGGTAAAAGTTCTTGTTAATTTACACAGAAGTATTATCCTAGTATTAATCCTTAGCACCAAGGGCACAAATAAAAAGATAAAAAGTCAAAACAAGGCACTAGTAGAAATCTTAGTAATGGATCTTTTCATCTATTTATCTGAGTGTCTGCTACTTGGAAAGCACCTGCCATGCTGCACGTGTTCAAATTTCATTTTTATGATGGGTAAAATTGCTCACATTTCCCTCTGACTTAGAATTTGATATTTTGCTAGTTATATAACCAATGAAATATAGTTTAACTCTACAGGTATCAGCCAACCCCCTTTTATATCTGAATATGATTTTATTGTAAAGACCCCAACCTTGTCTTTACTATCTAGTTAAAGTATGAACATATTCTTCCCAGGGACTGAGGTAGCATATAGAAGAGTATGATTTCCAGATGTTGAGGGAAAATGTTTGTACTTCAGTTTGTAATAACAACGCTACTTGCAGCTGCTGTGGGGGGGTAAGACCAAGAACAATAGCACACAGGAGGTCAGCTAACACAGGTTCTTCGATCTGCTTTTCTAAAGGAAAGCAACTCAAAAGGGGTCAACAATCTTACTTTAATCAAACATATATATATACTTTACTTAGTTGAGGGGAGAAAGTCAGCACCCTGAACTTCAGAGAAAATAACAAACAGAAATTACAAGCAGAAATAATAGCATGGAGACCAAAAGACAGGGCTTCTAACCATTTGACTAAATAACACATACACCATAGATCAACAGGCAGATCCAGCTGTCTGACCATTACATACATACATAGTTACCAGAGAGAGAAGCACCAACATCTGGGTTTTCAAAACTGAGGGGCTCTTCAAAGGCTATCCAGAGACTAATCTGAACAAATCACACAAACACTCTTCCAATGAGTGATCCCCAAAGCAAAATACTAACCTCAGAGTACAGATAGATAGATAGATAGATAGACAGACAGACAGACAGACAGATAGATAGATAGATAGATAGATAGACAGATAAATACAGATAGATAGACAGACAGACAGATAGATAGATAGATAGATAGATAGATAAATAGATAGGTAGAGATAGATAGATAGATAAATAGATAGATAGATAGACAGACAGATGTATATATGTATGTATGTATGTATGTATATCTTCAGGGTCAAAGGGCATTATAACCCTCATGACCCACTGCCTAATTATAAAGAAACAAAAGGTGTGGGCCTTATTGAAAAACAAGCCTCCCCTAATCAAGTTTTTCTTGTTGGGCTCCATGTGAGACCCATTAATGGGCAGGGAAGAGCTTCAACTCCCATTAATATTTCACTGTTCTTTCTATATCTTCTCACTAAATATTCCTTTATAAAAGCTAATTGGTTCTAATCATTGGTAATTGACATTAGAAAGAATGCATCCAAACAGAAGCTAAAGACAATGCTATTAGAGAAGACACCCCCCCCAACTCCTTAGGGATACCCCTTGAGGAGCGATACAGCTAGCCTTGCTATGGTGAATCTGACTCATCCATAAGACTGGGAGTTAAGATGAGGATCTTCAGAACTTATAAGAGCTACATTTAAAAACTCCAAGGATCCACAGTTACATCATTGTGAAGAGACCCTCTTTGCCTTGAAAAAAAAGAGTTTATAAATTCCAGCAAATTTTTTCAAAATCATCATCAACAACCTGCTAGTGATAAATCTTATATAAACTTATGTAGGCTGGCCCCCAAACTTGAGACACCTCCAGCCCCATTCCTCAAATACTTTCCAGCTTAAGAGGATATGTCAAAGCTTGTATTTCATTGGCATAGCTTTTGAAAAAGGTGAAGTCATTTTCATATTCAATCCAACACAACAAATCTTAAGTGTGTACTATATCCAAATTCTCCTGCCTGACTGTAAAGATAAACAGACAAAAATAAAACAAGCTCTGCTTTCAAAGAATTTACTTTCTTGAAGGGTAGGTACAACATATACAGAAGCAAAAACAAGGCAACATGAAGAGGTGAAGACCAAGGAGGGCAAGGTGTGGGTGTGGGGGAGGGGGGTGCTTAGGAAAGACTCTAAGCAGAAGCTAAGCCTTGATGGAAGGTAGGTTTCTAAGTATGGGAAGGGAGAAGGGAGAGCACTCCAGGCATGGAGGACAGGTTTTTCAAAGCTCCAGAGATGGGGGAGCTTTGGCGGAATGTTGAGTTGAAATAGAGTACATAAAGGGGAATACTGAAGTAGGTAAATACTACCTTTAGGAAAAGAGATCTAAAAAGTGGAGAGCTTAAATGTTAAGCTAAGGAACGTGCATTCTGTCCTAGAGATGATAAGAAGTTACTAAAGCTTTTGGAGCAGATAAACATCAGTATAGAGCAAATTCTGAGTCATTAAAAAATACATTTGCATTTAATGTGAGTTACATTTCTCAAGTATTACTCATATAACCTCTGTGTGACATCCTTTTTCCTATTATTAAATAGGGCTTATTCACACCCACTGAGGGCATAAATTCAATTCCATATTTAAAGAGTGATGAAAGTAAGAATAAAACTATACCTATCAAGGACACAAGAATTTCCAGATAGGGAGAGAAGAAAAGGGACCTATTCATACTTATGAATCCATGTCCTAAGGACTTTTCTATTCCTTCATCCTCGGGGCTATGTGGCCCATGGGTCATCAATTTAAAAAAATCTATTTGATCAACACATCAAAATGTATATATTTATTTAGTGGTTATAAAGGACAAATTCACTTGTATTCCTATCCATCCTGCCACGCAGTCTTTGAGTTCATGTTTTATAGTCTGGGCTCACAAACTCAGGGGCAGATAAAACCATATAGTAGGCACAGTTTGATTTTGGCATACCTCCTATTATGAGGTAGTTTGGTATAGTAGATAGAGGGAAAGGCAGGAAGATTAGGAATGGGTTTGCTTCTGATATATGTTGATTGTATGACCAGGGCAAGTTACTTAACCTCTCTCTGTCTCTCAGAGGACAGTCTCTCAGACACTGACAAATGCACTGATGAAATCATTAGTTCATACCAAAAATAAAAACCAAACAATTCTCCTCCAGAGTAATACTCAGAAGGCACTTAATTAAAAGGCATTGGTCTCCAATTCAGTAAGACTTGAGTTTAAGTCCTTAATTCAAGTGGTTAGTGGTTTTCTGTTTTTTTTTTAATCCTTACTTATTTGGGCTTCCAAATAGTTTTCTCAATTAGGAAGAAAGTGTGTTGACTGGAAGTTAACTGAGAATATAATCTGTTTGACAGAATTCTAACTATAAATTAATAAATCAGCATTCTGGGTTACAAATAAAGCTTCTTTGTGTTTGGATTTCATGAATCAATTTGCCAAGGCATGATCTCATCTAGATGAGTTTATAAAAATTTAATTTTTAGGCTGAGATCTAAATTATGGAATATGAACTATTTCCTTTTTAAGAAAACTGAAGTCTGTGCATTTTAATTTAATTTTTATTTTCAGTTCCAAGTTCTCTACTTTTTGTCCCACCTTTGAGAAGGCAAGAAATATGATACCTACTATACATATAAAGCCATGAAAAACATATTTCCACATTAGCATATTACTTCCCACCTCCCCCCAAAAAAGCAATGAATATTAGGAAAGGGGAAAAATATACTTCACTCCTGTGATCATCAGTTCTCTATCTGGAGCTTGAGAGCAAATTACATCATGCGTCCTTCAGAATTGTAGTGGAACACTGCATTGAGTGGAGTTACTAAGCCCTTCACAGTTGATTATCTTTACAATATTGCTGATACTGTATAAATTTGTCCTACACATCAATTCATACAAATATTCCCAGGGTTTACTTTTTTCTTTCCTGGAAACTATCCCCTTCATTTGTTGGGAGCCTGCTCAATGTCCAACATTAAGCATGACCGGAGATGTGAATAAGTGAAGTGACCAGGCCATGTGGGTCGTTCAAGGAAGAACCATGAACTCCATTTATTGATGCTTAGAACAAATTTTTTAAAGATCCAAATGACAAAGATTCAAGTATCCTTATCTCAATCATATCCTGGAATATTATTACTAATAGAATAGTCTGCCATACCCGGGAAGTAGCTTGGATAAGACCAGGCTTGTTATCAAGGACCCAGGAAGTCATGGAGAAGGTCAGTTGTCTTTTATCAAAATGTATCTTACAGGACCAAGGATGCTCCCTGAGAGCAGGCCACAATCTCAAAGACATCTGCATAGAAGCCAGATCCCAGAGAATCAAGCATTTTGATTTACAATAGTCTTTAGCATAATAAGATAAGGAACATGTCCTTTTTGGTGCCTGAAGTTTGGGGGTAAAGGTTTTGATGTCAGGATATCAGACAGAAGTCCTTTTAAGAGCACCCCCGTTTCCTTCAGGGAAGCCAGCCTTTGCAAGCTGCATCACCTTGAGAGGAATTAGGGAACATAATTAAGTCTCTTATCTGAGTCCTGGATCAGGCCTATTTGGCTCCTCACATTCATTATTTCTTACCACACATCATTTCATCACATTCATATACCATAATTTGTTTGGCCATTCCCTAACTGATAGACATACCCTCAATTTCCAACTCTTTGCCACCATAGAAAGAGCTAAATAAATATTCTTGGACATAAAGATTCTTTTCCTTTTCTTTAATCTCTCTGGGATATAGACATAGAAGAGGTACAGCTCAAAGGATGCAGTTTTCTCATTTTTTGGACATAGTTCCAAATTATCTTCCAGAATGGTTGGATAAATTTGCAACTCTGCCAATAGTGCATTAGCGTCCCGATTTTTCCACATCCCCTCCAACATTTGTCAGTTTCTTTTTCTATAATCTTACTGAATCTGATGGGTATGATGTAGTACCTTAGAGTTGTTTTAATTTCCATTTTTCTAATCAGCAGTGATTTAGATTTGTGACTATTGATAGCTTTGATTTCTTCCTCTGAAAATTATCTGTTCATATCCCTTGACTACTTATCAATTGGCAAATGGCTCCTGTTTCTTATAAATTTGGCTCATTTCTCTATATATTTGAGAAATGAGACCTTTACCAAAGAAACTTGCTGCATAATTTCCCCCCAGTTTCAAGATTTTCCTCTGATTTGGGCCACATTGGTTTTGTTTGTGCAAAACCTTTTTAACTTTACATAATAAAAATGATCCATTTTACCTCTTATGTGATTTTAATACTTTCTTAAACTCTAAACTGAAATGAAAAGTTGTCTGATATCTTCCTTAAATAAATGTCATTTCCACCTCTGAAGGGCTTATGATAAAAAATGCTATACATCCCCAAAGAAATGATGGTGACTCCATATAGATTGAAGCAAATGTTTTCCTTTATTTTTGTTTTATTTTTTTTGCTTATGTTTTCTTTCGCATGACTGTTATGGATATGGTTTCCATGAGTACACTTGTGTAACCTGTTTTGAACTGTTTGCCTTCTGAATGAGGAAGCAAGGGAGAGAATTTGAAACTCAAAGTTTTATAAACGAATGTTTAAAAATTATTTTTACGTGTAAAATAATTACATGTATAATTATATACATGTTTATATATGCATGTTTATATGTATAATTTATGATAGACATGTTTATAAACGAATGTTAAAATTGTTTTGTGTGGTAAATAATTATATGTATAATTATATACATGTTTAATATACATGTATATATATACGTGTTTATATGTATAATTTATAATACACATGTTTATAAACGAATGTTAAAAATTGTTTTGTGTGGTAAATAATTACATGTATAATTATATACATGTTTAATGTGAGTGTTTATATGTATAATTTATAATATACATGTTTATAAACAAATGTTAAAAATTGTTTTGCGTGTAAAATAATTACGGGGAAAATAAAAAAAAATTTTAATAAGCAGGACAATTTGGCGACTGCTGCATTAAAGTCAACATGTATATCTTTTGTTTGGGGTTTAACAATCAATAAAACAAATTGAAAAATGAAAAAAAGTCACTTCCTCTGTTGAATTTATTAGCTTTTCAAACATATTTTCTAATATTTTTTTAAGAATTGTGAAGTAGGTTGGACCTGATATTTCTTATCTTTCTCTAAGCCAATGGTTATGCTAAGCAAATTACTTTTAGACTATAAATTCCTTGAGAGTGAAGATTATTTCATTTTTCGTATTCGTAACATGATTGCTTAGTACAGCACCTGGTAGATAGCATATTTAAAAAGTATTTGATGTTTCCTATCCTTCCATTCCTAACTAGGTGGAGCAGGAGAGAGATCGCTGAATTTGGAGTGATAAGGAAAACAGTTCAAATCTTACCTTGGACACTTACTAGTCACCTATGTGACCTTGGGCAAGTCACTTAAATCTCTCTCAGCCTCTGTTTTTTCATCAGTAGAATAAGGGGGCTAGACACCAGGGCTACAAGTTCATATCTGTAGATCATATTGTCACTCACTGTTTCTTCCGCTGGGACTTCTTCATTCCAATTGCCTATCCCTGACTTCTGTATAAAAGACTCAGCAAGAAACAGATCTCTCTTTACACATACAGCATATCTCCTGTTGTAAGACTCTCAGAAATATGCCTTAATTTTCTCTTCTCTTGGTGCAAGTAGGATTAAAGAAAAACTAATCCATAGCATTTATAATTTTCCTTTATTCAATAAGCTAAGATTGTTTCACAAATGAAAGACCCACAAAAAATGTTAAGTAAAAGGATATGAGAAAGAAGGAAAAAGAGTGAAGGACTAGATTCCCAACAGTTAGAGCTACCTAACAATGTAATGCACAGCCTTGGGAGATAATGGGTTTCCCCTCAGTCGAGGTCTTAAGTAAAGATGGAATGACTTCTTCTCTGATTTACTGTACAAAGGAGCCTTGTTCAGGTATGCTTTGGACTTGGTGGCCTCTGAGACCTTCCAGCTCTAGGATTCTGTAATTCACTTCTTCTACGATACCTTCAGATCTTCTTTTATCAGTAAATCTAGGTAGGAAGTGGAGGAGGGATATGTAAAAGAATCCGTGTAAGAACGAATAGCTTCCTATCGAGAATGGTGCATCCATTCTTCAGGCAAGGATTGACCTAGATGATATCTACCTTCCCTTCCAATTCTGAGAATCTATTATATAAGAATATTATATGATCTTCCCTCCCTTTGGAGAGAAGAACTTGGTTCCTATAGTGTTTTAGGAACCATCATTCACTAAGGAGGTTGTAGGTTATATTGTATGTTCACTAATATTAATCAAATTATTTTATATATTTAATGACAGCTGTGGGATAAGAAATAATTATTTCCTAGCTAAAATAGTGTCATAGATTTTTCCAGTTTTCTTGAACTGAAAATCTTGAAAACCAGCCTGAGTAAAGATCTTTTGGTATTCCATTGGAGTTCTCTCCTTTCCTTCAGCTTGCACCAGCATGTTCATAGAATAGAGCTGGCTTGTCAAAGGCCCTCTCTTATCTTCATCCAAAAGGGTTTCAATCACTAAAACACCAGAGCCTAGAGAGAAACAAAGGAAGTGTTAGCTGGGCCAGACCAGCAGCAAGAGACTGAAACAGGTTTATGCCTCATTGTCTCTTGTTCTCTCCCCTCCCCATTGATGGGCCCAGTTTGGGGGCTGGCCATGGGGAATACACAGGGCCTGTTTTCAGGTGAGCATGAAGATCGGTCCTTCCCATATCACAAGTCTGGATGCAGTGAAGATGCCAAGTTCCTTTCGGCATGAAAATAAAGCAATGAACATATAGTGCTCCCAGGGCCTTAGCTCTACTTTCATTCAAGAACACGGCAAGGGTATATTGTCCAGAGTAATCAGTCTGTCTAGAGATGTGTCTGCTTCCAGTCAGCTTTATTGCATCATGTTTTGGCTTTCCTCACAGCAACATATCAACCAAGCCTATGCCAATTAGTCCATGAAGACCAGCGTACATGGTGGTTCAACCCTCATGCCATTATATACTAGGATGCCTACTTCTGGTGCTATCTCTAATTTTCCAGCTTTCAACCTCTGCTTCAGACCTTGGACTAAGATAAAGGCAAAGTGCTGTTTCATCCTTATGCTTTATAGTTTTGCATTAACGGTCTTGGAAATCTTAATTCATGGAAGCATCAAGGAAGAAATAGACAAATGGAGAACTTGGAACTACAAAATCTGAGTTCAAATCTTGACTCTACAACATACATATATGACACTAGACAAGTCATTTAACTTCTTTCCAGACCTTACTTTCTTCCTCCAAAAAAAAAAAGGCAGGGAAAGACTAACCTCTGTAGCAGTCCTCCCCAAAAAACTCCTCCTCTCTTTTATCTTTCTTTGGCCTCATAGACCAGGAACTTTTTCCTCCTTCTCCTCTTCCCCCTCCTCCTTCTCTTTTGTCTAATGCTTCAATTAAGCTGGTGGATCTCAAGAGCTCTGAGAGGCAATTGGGCTAAGCCAATTGGGTGTTTGCATTGAGTCTGGCATTAATGTGGTGAGCTCCCAAGGTTGGGGAGAGGGAACTACCAGGCTGGCCAACGAGGGGAAATTGAACCAAGTTAGAAATAGATTAGATCAACACTAATCAATAGTAGGATCAGCCCCTTCAGCAACCCCTGCATTCCCAGATATGAATACCCAGACTTAAAAACAAAAATTAACTATAAAGAACACATAAAGGCACCATCTGCATCTAAAGAAAGAATTGATAAATAGAAATATGTATAGAATAATTTTATATATTGTATTATATTATATTATACTACACTATACTATAATATATCTTATAGAATATATACATATATTATATATTATGTTATATATTGATTTTATATATTATATATAATTTATGCATATATAATTATATATTGTATATAACTTATTTCTATATTATCATATATTATATTAATATAATGTTATATAATATATTATATATATAAATATATATTTATGTCTAATGGAAGCCATCTCTGGGGTGGGGGAGAAGAAAAAAAAGGAAAAATATTTATATTATAATGTTGTTGTATATTTGAAAAGAATAGTAAGTTGTTCATAGTAGATTTATAGCTTCATGTGAAATCATCTTTTTATTGAACTATGTTGTAAAAATGCTTATTTTATTACCTATGTTTTTTAAAGTCACTGGAGAGAGGAAAAGTGTGTATGGAGGAATATAAACTTTTTAGTCACTTGACCTTATTTAAAATTAGATATAAGAATACCAGCAGGACCAGAGCAGTGCTATTAGATTGAGAAAATGTTTGTAGGGATAAAGGCATTTCCATTCCAAAAACAAAAACAATACAACTCAACAAGTTTTAATGCATAGTTCTTTAAAGAACCAAATATATTGGCACCAAATAAGTTATATTTCAGTGAAATCACTGTGGGGGAGGGGTCATTTAAATGAATGTAGCTCCCAACTCATACCCCCCAAGCAAGCAACTATTTACTCTGTATCTAGAAGAGATCTAGAAGGTCCCATTTTCATTTTACCAAAGAAGTATGTGTAACTTTGAGAGGACAAATGGTTTGATGCATCTATGCTTATATATGTTCTTGTCTCCCTAAGAGAGTGTGAATTCCTTAAGAGCAAATTATTTCATTCCTTGTATTTATGTCCTTCAAACATAGTAGGTGCTTAATAAATGTTCATTAACTAATTCATTGATTGCATTGGTCAACTCACTTTTCTTTGGACCACAGTTTCCTCATGCTGGGGGCCAGGGTTGGAGTTAGAGGGGAACCTGATGACCTCTGGAGTCCTTTATAGCTCTATGATCTTGTGATGTAGGTTTTGACAGGTCAAAGGTACAATAAAAGTCTCCTGTGTTCTTTCCACTACATGCTCACTTTTGGGGGGAGCCAAGGAGGCCTGATCCAGGTCTCAGATAAAAATATTGACAATGTGCCCTAATTAGGAGACTGGCTTTAGGCTGGCTCCTTGGCCTCCCACCTCCCATCCCCAGGGCTACACTTAAAAGGACCTTTTATCTGTAATCTTGAGATCAAAGCCTTTACCCTCAGACTTCAGGCACCTAAAGAACATAGTCCTTATCAAATTACCCATTCTATGTTACTTCCATGATATAACAGGCTAAATATAAGGATAAAACTTGAATCCTTTTTCCCTTTGTATCATTTCGCTCTGTAAAAACCTTGTTCAAAGAATCATTAAATGGAGTTCCTGGTTCTTCCTTGAACTACCCACATTGTCTGGTCATTTCTTATTCACATTTCCAGTCATGCTTACTGCTGGACACTGAGCAGCCCACGACACACTTTCCCAATTAAGGTAAAATAAACTTGCTTCTGTCAGTGGAAGATTACAGGCAATAAGGTGCAGCACAACCAAAGTCAGCTGAGGATCAGGAGACATAGATTCAAGTCATTATCTCAATAAGTAACAGCATCATAAGCTTAGAGCCAAAAGGGTCATCTAGTCCAACATTCCCATTTTATTGATGAAGAAACTGAGACCCAGGGAGATGGATTTCCATAAAGTTTTTTTTATGGGGATAATAATTCTTTTTTTATAGATCAAAAGAGCATTGCTTTAGAGCTGGAAGTACTTTTGAAATCATTTAGTTTAACCTAATCAACAGAGAATTACAGACTTTGTGATTTGTCTAAGATCACTGTTGTTCTTTGTCCTTTGTCCTTGAAAAGGATTAAGTGAATCAGGATTTGAACTCAGATCAGATTCCAAATTCACTGTTCTTTCCAGTACTCCCACAAGATGAGGAATCTGATTCTAATAGAGGTTAACTGCCTTACCCAGGGTCACAGAACTAGGCAATGTCAGAGACTAAATCTAAACCCACATTTCCTGCCTACAAGTTCCAAAGCTATTTTAGTACAGAATATGTGGGGCAACTAGGTGGCACAATGGATAAAGCACAGGACCTAAAGTCAGGAAGAACCATGTTCATGAGTTCAAATCCAGCCTCAGACACTAGTTGTGTGACCCTGGGCAAGTCACTTAACCCCAGTTGCTTCTGTTTTCTCATTTGTAAAATGAGCTGGAGAAGGAAATGGCAAGGTGCATCAGTATCTTTGCCAAGAAAACCTCAAACGGGGTCACAAAGAGTTGGAAATGACTGAACAACATGAACAAGGTCTGTTCTAAAATCTAAATCTATAATCCTTTTGGGAGGCAACTACATGGATCAATAAACAGAGCACTGGACCTGGAGTCAGGAAGATGTGAGTTCAAATTCAACCTCAGGCACTTACTAGCTGTGTGTCCCTGGGTGATTCAACCTGTGTTTGCCTTAATTCACTGGAGAAGGAAATTGCAGCATCTTTGCCAAGAAAATCCCATAGACAGTATGGTCCACAGGGTCATCATGGAAAGTTGGACACAACAGAACAATTAAACAAAGACTATTGTTTTTGTTAAAATATATTTTGCTGTTTGTTAAAATATATGTCTTAGTTCACAATTCTGAAAGCAAACAAAACAAAAACACACATACCTGGTCTACAGGCTTGGTGGATGTTTGTTAGCAATTGTATGCATTTATTATCTGCCCAGTCATGGAGGATCCTAGCCAAAATATACAGATCAGCTTCAGGAATGGGATCTCTGAAAAAGTCCCCTGAAATACAAAAGTAAATGGCCTGAGGCAATCCAGCAATTCAATTCCATTTGGACAAACCCAAGCTATGTCAAAGAATCCCATGTTGTAGCAACTGCAAGGATTCATGGGAAGTAAAACCCTTTGTTGAGCTGCCTCTGATGAAGCAGAGTCAAAACCCTAATAAAATACATGTTGGCAGTGAGAAGATCAGGGATATAACTAACAATTTTTATGCCTTGAGCAAAGAGGAGGCGGTTTAGGGTGGGAGCAGAGAGATCACTTGGGGCTCTGTCGCTCAGGAGGAGAAAGAGGGCCAAATGTCACCATCAGATTTTTACTTTGCTCAAGGACTATCTACTGCTGAGGAGAGAGAGGAGACAAAAGTGTACCCCGAGACAAAGCCACTAAGTTGGGGAAAAGGGGTGGTGGAACTTGGTGCTAAGGAGTTCACATGGAACATGATCACAGTGGAGAAGGAAGCTTGTGAAGAGGTCAATTCCAGGACATTTCTATTACTACCCTCTAAGTTTTAGCAGGCTGAGGCAAAGCCTCAGTCATCCTGCACTAATTAAAGTTCTAGTTCAGGCTATTTTTCCTTAAGGACATAAGGTGCCATGAGACAGAATATCCTTCAGAATTTGAACTTGAGTCATTCATCTAAACAGAAGGCTTTCCAAGACAAAAGATCACGACCATGATTCACATGTTCCTCATATCGAGAATACCATGCATATATAAACACAGCCTTCTTTGTCATTCAAAGCAAATAATCCCACTGTACTAAGCGAACCTGCCACAATATTAGTTGTTGTATTATACACCAAACCTTTTGCAGTAGAGAAAAGGAAAAGAACAATGATGTAGCCATATACTTACAAAGTCAAGTAGTCAATCTCAGTAACTCTTCCAAGACAACCACAGGACTTTTGAGCTAGAAGGGACTCTAGAGACATTTAATTCAAGCCCCTAATTTTATGTGTGAGGAATCTAAAGTACTAAGAGATTAAGCAATGTTCTTCATTGTTTCCAGCCCAGTACCCTGTCCAGTGGACCATATCCTGGGCTTCTTTCCAATGTCTGCTTAAGCACCAGCTCAGATTCTGGAAGCAATGTAGTTCCTGGTATTCTTAAATAAAAAGATCCATTTGAAAATTCTTAAACTAGATAAAATAAATTAGATGAAATAAAATCTGATGATACTAAAGAGGACAAATTCCAAGGGTGATAATTTATATATAATATAACTTTGACAGCATATGAACACACAAAGTTGTTCAAATATAAATATACCTACACACCCAAATTCCTTGTATATGTAAATACTGCCATCATATGTTAGAGGGGCTTGGGAAGACATTCAGACATGGAAAAACTAGGTCTATGCTCATGGAATCCTAATACCTAAAATGTCAATCCTTCCCTTCCTTTAGAAGTACCACCAAGCCTTCCCTGACTATCGCACCCCATCCCTCTGGTAGGTAAAAATTTTATCTCCATCCTCAAATTTTTCCCAGTGCTTTTGTTAGATTTTTCTTTTCATTGATCTGACCCCCTCTTTGTTTTCCTTTTTTAATGTATCTTCCTCCCTCCCCCATGGAAGATGAAAGAAAGTTCTTTTCCCTTAGCCTTTGGAGATCTAGTCATAATTTAGATTCTGAGGTTCCCAGAAAAAAAGATAATCCAAGAATAGGGACAAGATAAATCAAAGATATATGATCTTTCAGAGTCTACAATGTGAAACCTGATGTATATAAACCCAGAGTCTGGGGTTATAGTTGACAATTTGTAATCCTAGAAGTCATTTAATAAACGTTTTTAATTGAATTAAATTGCAGTTCTCCTTCCCAAATTTTGCCTTCTTAATCTCACAGTTGCTAGAAATCTTTCATTTTCTACCTAGCAAGTACCATTCCTCCTGTAGCTGAGTAATTTTCCTCTTTATGACTCTGATTATAATTTAAAAGAGTGATTGGGGAAGTAAACCAAGATGGCAGAGTCCAGGCAATAACACTGAGGAACTCTCCCAAACACCCCTCCAAACAACTTTAAAATAATGCCTCATATCAAATTCTGGAATGGCAGAGTCAAGAAAAGGTCAGGATGAGACATTCTTTCCAGCCTAACAACTCATCAGGTCAGCAAGAGAGATGTCTGTGACATCAGGGAGGGGGTTGGCCAGGAGCACAGCCCAGGCAGTGACAACATTAACAGCAGGTTTTAGAGGCAGCTGCAGTTTTAGGATCTCTCCACCCAGAGACAGGAAGGGGGTTAGACAACAGGTCAGAAAGAAATTACATGAGACCCTTTGTTGGGTGCAGGACCCTGCTGCATCACCCATACACAGGTCCAGGTCACAGTTGAAGGTAAAAAAAAGTACTATTGCTTGTGGCTGTAAAGAAGCAGGGGCCCTAGGCACAGTTCTCAACACTCATTTCCACAAGATTTTGAGTTATAATTTTTTCTCTCCCCATTTCCCCCTACCTTCCACCCCAAAATAGCAAGCCTACTGATTATCCCTTCCCCCAATCTGTTCTCCCCTGTATTCTTGCCTGTCTACCCCCCAACTTTCTAGTAGGGCAAGATAGATATCTATACCCCAGTGCCTATACATCTTATTTCCCAGTTGCATGTAAAAAAAACATTTTTTTAACATTTGTTTTTAAAACTTTGAGTTCCAGATTTTTTCCCTTCTTCCCTTACCCACCCCCACTGGGAAGACAAGCAATTCAATATAGGTTATACACGTGCAATTACCCAAACTATTTCCATAGTTGTCATATTGTGAAAGACCAACTATATTTCGCTCCATCCCATCCCACCACCCACTTATTCCATTTTCTCCTTTGACCCTATCCCTTTTCAAAAATGTTTGCTTCTAAATACCCTCTCCCCCAGTCCACCCTCCTTTCGATAAGACACCCAATTGAGTGTGTATGTTATTTGCTCCTTAAACCAAATTCAATGAGAATCAGGTTGTCCCATTCCCTTTCACCTTCCTGTTCTTCCCCTCCATTGTAATAGTTTTCTCTTGCCTCTTTTATAGGAGATAATTTACCCTAATCTATCTCTCCCTTTCTCCTCTCAAATAAATTCCTCTCTCACTTCTTAATTTTATTTTTTAGATATCATCCCTTCATATTCAACTGATCCTGTGCCCTCTGACTATGTATACATGAACATACATATGCTCACACTCACATATATATTTATATACACATACACCCTTCAATACATACATATAGATGTATGTATGTATATATAGAGAGAGAGGGGTGTGTGTGTGTGTGTGTGTGTGTGTGTGTGTGTGTATACACATACATACATATAGATTCCCTTTAATTATCCTCATACTGAGAAAAGTCTTGGGAGTTACAATGATTGTTTTTCCATATAGGAATGTAAATAGTTCAACTTTAGTAAGTTCCTTATGATTTCTTTTTCCTGTTTACTTTCTCAGGCTTTTCTTGCTTCTTATATTTGAAAGTCAAATTTTCTGTTCAGCTCTGGTTTTTTCATCAAGAATGCTTGAGAAACTATTGCAATTAACCAGAAAGGGATGATTCAAGTATCATGTATTCAGTCACAATCACACAAGATTTATCAGCTTCTACCTTAAAGGATCAGGGGTCTTGGAATATGATATTTCAGAGGGTAAAGGAACTAGGATTACAACCGAGAATAACCTGTCCAGTAAAACTGAGTATAATCCTTGCAGGGGAGGGGAGGGGGGCAGGGGTGAATAGATATTTAATGAAATAGAGGACTTTCAAGCATTCCTAATAAAAAGACCAGATCTGAATTGAAAACGTGTGATTCAAACATAAGACTCAAGAAAAGAACAGAAAGATGAATAGGAAAGAGAAGTCATAGGGGAATTTTATTATTATTAGGGCAGTAATAGAAAGTATATATAGATAGAGGGCATGGACATGAGCTGATTATGATGAGTTAATAAAAAAAGGGTGAGAAAGAAGGATGCATTGGGAGAAAAGGGAATGGAGAAAAATAATGGGAAAATTATCTCATATAAAAGAGGCATGCAAGCAAGATTTCCAACAGTCGAGGGGAAAATTGAGAATAAACAATGCTCGAACCTCACTTACATCAGAATTGGTTCAAAGAGAGGATACTATATATACCCAGTTTAGTATAGAAATCTCTCTTGCCCACCAGGGAAGTAAGAGAGGAAAGGAATTGGGGGGAGAGACGGGTTGCTGAATGAAAAGAGAATAGACAAATGGAGGGAGGTAGGGAGTGTTCAGGATTAAAACAAGACTTTTAAGGAGGGATGGAGGTGGAGAGACAGAAACAGAGAGAGACAGAGAGAGGAGGGGGAAGAGGGAGACAGAGAAAGAAGAGAGGGGGGAGAGAGAGAGAGAGAGAGAGAGAGAGAGAGAGAGAGAGAATGAAATATATTATAGTTATCATAATTGGGAATGTGAATAGGTTGAATTTATCTACAAAATCAAAGCAAATAGCAGAATGTATTAAAAACCAGAATCCAAATCCAACAATACATTGTTTACAAGAAACACACTGGGAGCAGCTAGGTGGTGCAGTCAATAGAGTACCAGCCTTGGAGTCAGAATGACCTGAGTTCAAATCCGGCCTCAGACACTTAACCCAAAAACTAATCATGTGACCTTGGGCAAGTCACTTAACCCCAACTGCCCTCCAAAAAAAAAAGCAAAAAAAAAAAAAGAAACACACTGGAAACAGACACACAACACGGTATAAAAATAAGGAGCTGGAAAAGAATCTGTTGTGATTCAACTGAGGTTTAAAAAAAAGCAGAGATACTAATCAGGATCTCTGACAAAGCAAAAGTAAAATTAGATCTAATTAAAAGTGATGAGAAGGAAAACTATATTTTGCTAAAAAAAAAAAAGGTACCATCGACAATGAAGTAAGCTTAATATTAAACATATATGCACCAAATGTCATAGCACCCATAGTCTTAAAAGAAAAATTAAATGAGTTATAAGAGGAAAAAGTAAAATTATAATAATGAGGGACTTCAATTCTCCATTCTCAGAGCAAAATAAAACTAAGCAAAAAACAAATAAGAAAGAAGCTAAGGAGGTGAATAGAATCTTAGAAAAGTTATATATGAGAGATCTCTGAAGAAAATAAAATGGTAATAGAAACATTTATTAAATGCCTACTATGTGCCAGTCACTGCGCTAAACTCTGGGATATGTAAAAAGGAACTTAAATCCTAACTTCTAAATGTAGGCAAAGATTCATACACTTTGTATGTACCTACCACATCATCCATTGGCCATCAGACCCTTGGTAAATTATTTAACCCCTCTTCTTAGAAAGACTCTCATGACTATATATGAAATAGGATATTCATAAGATTTAGCACTGGCAGAGAACTTGGAAATCAATTAATATGCCCTCTCTTTTTACAGGTGAGGAAACTGAGGTCCATAGCGCATGAGGCGTTTGCCTATGGTTACACAAGAAATAAATAGCTGCAAAAGGAACACAAATCTAAGCCATCTGACTCTAAATCCAATGGTCTTTTCACTGCATCATGTTTCCCATTTCCTCATCTATAAAATAGACTGCTATTAGGAAAGCATTTTTGGAAATCGCAAACTATCATATAAATATAAGTTATTATTATTTGTATTTGTCCCTTGAAGCATAATTTCAAAACCAAAAAGCCAGAATATAATGATTAAATAAGGGGAAGTTTTCATTCAATGTCCACTTATGTTTTCAGCTTGATCTTCCAGTACAAAATAATGAAAAATACTTCTTAGCCCTGTTTATAACCATACCACCATTTTCCCCCTAATTTCCCATGCAATCTAGTCCCATATATGTTTCATTTTGTGACATTATAGTCATGATTGAAAACAACACAAAATTAATTATAAAGCAGCAATATAGATGTTTTTAAAGGACTTATATAAGTGCTGTAGACTTTCTGAATATCACTTAGATTCTGAGCAAAAGATCTGCGGTTCTTTCCTCTGCCACCTGGCTTCATGGTACCCCCTGGAATCTTTACAGGTGGTGCTTACATAAGATTCAGATAACAAACAACTTGTATGTGAATGTAAAATTGTTTCAAGTGTTTTGAAGGTCAATTTAATCCAACAAATACTTCATAACCTCTTATGATAAGCAAGACACTGTGCCCAGGAGCTGGGAATAGAAAGACAAAGGTAAAAGAGTTCCTTCCTGAAAGGATCTTATAGTCTACCCAAGGAATTACAATATTCTCCAGCTCTGATTAAGTCTTTTCTCAAAAGGTTCAATGGAGGACTGTGTTGTGCTATCTTACTACATACTTGGGAAAGTTCTAAATGCAACAGTCCACTACAGCGAAACATGGAACACACAAGATGGTACAGGAAACCAGTTTTATTAAGAGCATATGCTTAAAATATAAAGGTCATTCAGCAACCGGTCAGGTCTGCTGGACACGCGGGGCCTCAGAGAGAATGAGCCACCCCCTCACAGTAAAGTCTGTTAGGCTTTTATAGGGTTCTTATGTGGGTCCATCAAAAACAGGCTTTGGGGGAAAGGAGTGAGAAGCTTGGACCTGGGAACTGCGGCTAATTCATGATAGGACAGAGCGGGGGAGGGGAGAAGGAATGGATGCTCCTGGAGTGGAATGGAAGATATTCCTTCTACCACTACTAGCTAATATTTAAACTGGAATGGGGGATTTGGGCCATTACTGTTGATCTTACTGTGACAGGCTGACTCAATGCACAGTGAAGCTTCTCCAGAGTTTCTCCCTTTATCAGGGTGGGGAGGGTACTATTGGGTCATTGCAGATGGAGAAGAAGCAAAACCTTTTCAGATATATCAAGGAAAACCAAATCTTAATGGCTCCCCATTTCCTCTAGGATAAAACACAAACCCTTCAAAGAGAGACAACCTTGATTTTAGGTTAACAGTGGTGGCTCTGTAGTCAGAGGACCTGGGCTGGCTTCCCATCTATGCAACTATTTAACTGTGTGATGAATTTTACTTTACTTCTTGGGCCTCGGTCTCCATTTCTGTAACATAAAGAGCTTAGACAAATGATGAAAATGTTAACTTCCATATAAAAATCCTACAGTCAGCTATTGCTTCAAATATATATTTACTAAGAAAAAAAGAAAAGGCTTATCCCTTGAACAATATCTGTCTTTCCATGTGGACATCCAGACCTACCTATGTGGAAACTGATCCGAGGTTCCTCCAGGAATGGAAAATGCTTCCTTGCCACATGTGCCACCTCTTCCTTTTCAAATATTGTCACTTGGCATTTAGGGTATGTGGTGATACACTCCTTGGCTAGGGCACCTGAACAGCCTCAGAAACAAAAATGAAGGAAGAATCTCAGCTAAAGATGGATGGAAGTCGTACCAGTGGAACAGACATCACTAATCGATCGACTTCAGGAGCCCCTTGTTCACGATACTAATTGTCCAAGATCTTCTTCTTCTTCCTTTTGCTAACTGCTTTCTTTTTAGTCATTTAATTTTTCACTAGTTCCAGGATTCAGAAAATGTCCCTTTCTCCATGTACTTCTTGGGCCCCCCCATCTCTGCCTGATGATATCTTTCCCCTGCTCCAAGGGCTTCCCCAGATACCACCTTGTAGAATTATGGATGTAGAGCCAGAAAAGACCTCAGAGGTAATCTAGTTCAACTCTGCTTGTTTTTCAGATGAGGAAACTGAGGCCTGGAAAGATCAAGTGATGTACTCAACACCACACAGGTAGTACCCATCAGAGCTGGAGTTCAAACCCAAGGCTTCAGACTCCAGACCCTGACATCCTTCCTACATGGCACACTTTTTCCAGGACGCCTGCAGTGATCTCCAAAACAAGGAATACGTCGTCCCCGCTTGCATTTCTCAGGCTATTCTGTCTGTACACCACTACACCTCACTTCCTATTGCAATCACTTTCTGACTTGTAATATATTTACATATCTCGTTCCATCTACTAGGTTTTAAACTCAATGATAGGAGGATATTTCATATATGTTTTTTTTTTTATCTTTGAGCTGCCATAATCTAATACAGTGCCTTGTATGTAATAGGTGCTTAATAATGTCTGGCAAATTTTTAATTGAATTTTATTTTATTTTAATTTTAATCTATTTTAATTGATTCAATTTTAATTTAATTTTTAATTGAATTAAAATTTAATCAATTTTAATTGATTCAACTTACTTTCCAATCTTGCAACACAATCTCTGACTTGACCTTTTCTTCTGTTCTGTGTCATGGTTTCCGCATGCTCAGAAGACAAAAACTCATATAGAACAAAGCATTTTCCTCTGAAATGGGCAGTGTAAGTAGAATTATATCCATTTTACAGATTAGGAAAGAAAAACTCAATGAGCATAAATGAAATGCCCACATTCACAAAGCTAGTTAAGCACTAAGAACCAGGGTTCATAACAAGTTCTTTTTAATGCATGTAAAACTAGTTCACTTTCCAGCCTTTATCTTACCCCTCTTAAGTTCAAGACACTGTAGTAGGTGCTAGGAATAGAAAGACAAAGAACTGTACTATACTGTCCCTACCCCCTCCTCAAAAAAGTTCTAAGGAGAAGTGAGAGAATCAGATGCTAAGGATAAGACAGTGATAAATGCTAGTTGTAGATCATTGAAAGCCCTTCAGATTCAGGTTACTGAGGTGGGGCACTGAGGATTTGAGCAAGGAGCCCTACTCTGCTTTATTTTTAAAGTGAACAAAAGCCCTCTGATAGTCACCATGCCATAGACTTCTTCCAGCGGCTGGTACTACAAAGGCTCCAAAGACTACTTCTATCATAACCTTTCAACCCTAGTCTTAATGCTGCTCAGTAGAGTTCCTGGATGGTATCTTGTGCCTTCAGACTACGATAGCACCATAGGATTTAGTTGGAAGGAATATCAGAGCTCAGCAAGTCCAAAACCCTCATTTTACAACTGAGAGATTTCCAGCTATTTGCCCAAGGCTACATAGACCATTATGCCTTGACTCTGCTGACCCTTCTGTCTGTCTTCACAGTAATACATCTAACCAGGTGTATCAAACCACAATTTTCTTGTCTCTGGGGCTCAGATGCTCATGAACTAAGCCTGAGACTTTGAGACGGCAAAATCTCACACGGCATGAATGATTAATGTAATAATCTGTAACTGCCATATCTCTACTATATGTTTCCACTGATTATGCCATCATCTTACCTCTAATTGGAATCTAAATTCCTTAAAGCTAAAGGACACATCTACCCATCTTTGTAGAAAAAAAAATGATATTTTTTGTTTATATATCAACTACATTTTCCACCATATTCCTCCTTCCTCCCCACCTAGATAGCCATCCCGTATATTAAAGAATAAAAAAGAGCAGGGGAGGGAACAAAGCTTGGCAAAGTTAATCAATAAATCAAAAATATTTGATGCAGTTAGTGTGAAAAGAAATGGAGGGAGATATCTTCATGTCTGTTCTTTGGGAACAAGCTTGGTCATGATATTCAGTTTTTATGTTTTTTTTGGTTGTCTGTTCTTCTTTCTGTTTCTATCGTGATAGTCACTGGACATGTTGTTTTCATGGTTCTGCTTACTTCACATTATTACTGCTATTCACCTTACACCATCTCAGGAAATGTTTTTTCTATGAAGTGACTGTCTACCGGAAGTCTGTTCAAGGTAAATCTATTGGTGGAGGGTCATGTAGACCCTCAGAGTACCTTGAACTTGGGTGTAGTTATCCACTGAGCACCCCAACCTTTGAATGTGAATGTAGGGCAGTGTGATGCTGCAGAGCAAATATTATCACAACATAGAATAAACAATGGCAAAGTTAGGAAGATGGAGGATGCCATATATTGACATGACATTGTTTTGCTCTCCTCAGTTTCCTATAGCATCCCTTCTGGGCTGTCTCCCCCCACTCAGGCTCACTTACAGGCTAGGTCTTTGTAGCACCAATGCAATAATCACAGCACCAACGGCGACTGTAAATATGCCAGCATAGTGCTCAATCACAAAATATATCAGACTCTCTACGTAGAAGACAGAAGCAAAACATTTATTCAGACACCAGAAAACTGAATCCCCAAACCAGAAAGTTGAATCCTTCATAGTAGCAAAGAAGTTAATACATTATAACACTACAGAGAACCACACCATCCTTTAGCCTTCCCACAAACCAACACTCGCAAGCCTAGCTATCTCCTTGGGTGCATCCTCTCCTCCCTCCAGCTCTAACTGCTCTGACTCTCAGCTTCCTGCGGGTTCTGCTCTACTCTTTCACAAACTTCTCTCACCACAGACTCCATGTGATTAAATTCAGCCTATTAAGAGGTAGGGAAAATCTTCAAAGCAGGGAAGGTCTTCGAATTCCCTTAGGCTTATTAAGCGGCAGGTAAGATCTTCAAATTACCATTACCATTACCGTCTTCTGGGAGATAAGTAGCTTAGGTTTTAGGTACAATGAGAACCCACAAAGTTCAAGGTACTCTCTGAGTCCACCTAAAACTACTTCTCATGAATCAATAATTGGTGTTTTACCCTAAATTACTTAGCCAGTAGACAGAATTAGTCCAAAACAAAAGTATTTGCTGAGTTGGCATAGCATAAGCAATAGTAACAAATTATCCCCCATGAACCTACAGTCAAGTTCTCCCACAACTGCATATGGGCATCACTGAGAAGAGGGAGACTCTCCAGCAGATACAGCCTTCCAACCTGCACCTTTTCTTTACCTTTTAACAGTTGTCCAGGCCCCATTCAGGGTGATCTGGGAGTAAGAGCAACAGAGCCATCCATACCACTTGGATGAGTTATGAGTCCACATCTGGGTGACCATGAATCTTTCTGATGACAAGGAAAACTAAAATGTCTTAACAATTTGCTGACCTTCCACTGTGCCTTCCAGATTTTCTAGGTCATCTGAACTGCTAATTCATCTGGTTGCTGGATGGGATCTCTAAGTTTACCCATTCCTCTGGCAGCTGGATTCTTTTATATGTTTGGTTTTCCCCAGAGTGTCAGCTCCTTGAGGGCAGGGACTATCTTGCTTTATTCTATTACTAATAGAAAGCTTGGTAGATAGTAAGTGTTTAATAAATGCCTTTTTATTCATTCATTTATTCACAGAGCATATTATTTAAAAGGTGCACACGGGTAAGGAAGGTGGCCAAGGCAATTTACTGCTCCACTACTATGGGATCCTAATGCCCCTTCTCCTCTAGTGCTGTCCTGGTGCTGTTGCTCTTGGGTGAAGTCCCTCTCATGAGCAGCTCATTCAGCTGGGTTACCTGGGACTGTTCCTCTCTGAAGATGAAATTCCAAAGCCAGGTCTTACATTATCTTAAGGTACAAGCCCTTGACTAAGGGCTACTCTCTGATGGATGTAATGATTCCGTCCAATGACAGAGTAAATGCATGTTTTATGAACAGAAATCTCTTCATGACACTCCCTCACCCAATCAAGGGATAATCTCCTCTCAAGACTTGGGTTTTTTCTCCATAGATAGCTTTCTTTTCTGCTACCAGAGGGCACATTTCCTCAGAACTATTTTCTGCCTAGAAGTATATCTTGATTTTAAAGGTCTGCCAACAGAGTGTCCATTCTCAAGCAACCTAATCATTCCATCAAGCTTAATTGAAAAACTTCTTCACACTTCATAAAGGTCTAACAAAGGATAAATCCTTTCCTGCACTTTGTTTAAGACCTCTGCAATTTCTTATCTCAGTTCCCTGATCCTTAACATTCTGTAATTTCATCAGCTAGACTGGCAGGAAATGAACCGATTGAGGGTCTCCTGATCAATCCTCCACTACCACCTCTTTTCCATTCCCTTTCTGTTGAGTATTTTGCTCTGAGAGTTCTTAAGCTCAGGCTACTTCTTGTTATTGTTTTTTGTTATGTCGCTGTTGTTGTGCAGGTTTGTCAAAAATGCAGTTTTAGAAGGGAGACTATACCAGTGGTTTTAAAAAGCAATTCAACAGTATATTTTTCCATGGCCCTCAACCATTTTGTGTATTTGTTCACTGTCATCTCTGTAGAGATCACTCCGAAATCTATATCCAGCCCCAGTCTCCAGAAAGCAAATCGTCTGCTGGACATTTCAAACTAGATGTCTCAGGGGCATCTTAAACTCAGCATGCCAAAAATTGAGCCCTACTGAGCACCGCCCCCCCAAGTTCTCCCCTTTCCCAAATTACCACAGTTCTGCTGTCACCATTATTTTCTATACTGAAGGTTCATAACCTCAATAACAACCTATGCTCCTGATTTTCCTTCACCTCACACATGCATTCATTCACCAAATCTTGTCAGTTCTACCTTCATAACATCTCCTGCATGTGGACCCTTCTGTTCACCCACACTGTTCGCTCATCACCTCTCCCTAGAACATTGCAGCAGCCTCTTAATCGGCCGCCTTGCCTCAAGCTGGTCCCAGTCCAATCCACTGCTGCCAAAGTAATTTTCCTGAAGCACAGATCTGACTCAACCAATTCCAGTGGCTTTCCATTGCCTATGGGATAAAATATAAACTCCTGCTTAGCCTTTAAAACCCAAAATAGCTTTATTTTTCATCCTCATGGGACATTACTCTTCTTAACACACTCTGTGATCCAGCCAAATTGACCTTCTCTCTGTTCTTCACTCACAAGCCTTCATCCCCTATCCCTGTGCCTTTACATTCCTAGAATGCAAGCTCTCCTTACCTCTTCCTCATAGATTCCCCTTCTTCCTTTAAGAAAGAGTTGAGGGTGGGGCAGCTAGGTGGCGCAATGAATAGAGCACCAGCCATGGAAAGAGGAGAACCTGAGTTCAAATCTGGCCTCAAACAATTGACATGTATTATCTGTGTGACCCTGGGCAAGTCACTTAATCCCAATTGCCTTGGCTTACCCCTCAAAAAAAAAAAAAAAGAAAGAAACCATTTAGGCACCATCTTGTACATAAAGTCTTTCCTGATCCATGTGACTGCTAAAATTCTCTCTCCCAAACTATCTTGTATTTAACTACTACCTATTTATTTGTGTTATATGTAATATATATATATATGTATATATATATATATATATACATATACACCATATGTATTTTATATGTACTTGTCTCTCACATTAAAATGTGAGCTCCTTGGGACTGGAGATTATTCCATTCTTTGTACTTATATCCCCAGCACTTGGCGTGTCATCAGAGCTTAGTAAATAGCACCATTAACCAGGTGGTACAGCAGATAGAACATTAGACTTGGAATCAGGAAGACTCATTTTCCTGAGTTCAAATCCAGCCTCAGACATTTACCAGCTGTATGGCCCTGGGTAAGTCACTTCACCCTGTTTGCCTCAGTTTCTTCATCCATAAAATGAGCAGAAGTAAATGGCAGACTTGTTCCTGTATCTCTGCCAAGAAAACTCCAAAATGGGGTCACAAAGGGTCGGACACGACCAATAAATAAATGAACAGCAAATACTACTTGTTTGATCAATTCCTTTACTTACCTTACTTGATGGCAGAAGGTTGACAAAGTCAGAGACAGCAAAACATTTGAATGTAAAATCTTTCCTTCGACTTTATCAAAAGAAATCTTCCACAGAGAAATGTCACTGGCTACCAATGAGTCTCTCTAGATAAGGCTCCTTGGACCGCAGAATCATGAATACTGTCTCATCCTTGAGGCAAACTACTCAGGAATATAAAGTTTAGATGTGGAAGAGGTCTTGGGTATCATGTAGTCTAATCTGGCCATTTTACAGATGAAAAGACTCGATGCTAAGAGGCAACTGAGGCTGCTAAGAGGCAACTGAGGCTGCTTAGAGTTGAGATTGAAACACAGGTCTCCAGACTCCAGATTCAGTTCACTTGACGCTACACATTACCCTCCCCGGTCTAAAATTCCTAATAAATGAGCCAACAAAGTAGAGAAAATATTTGAGGCTTGGGAACTTCTAAATGATTGTCATTTTGAAGGCCTCAAACTAGAAGGAAGTTACCTTTTCTTAGAAGCAGCTGGTGGTAGAGTAGATAGAATATTAAGGCTGGAATCAGAAAGATCTGAGTTCAAATCCAGCTTTAGACACTCACTAGCTGTGTGACCCTGGACAAATCCCTTGACCTCCATTCATCCCAAGTTTCCTCAACTATAAAATGGGGATCATTATAGCGCCTACCTCATGGGGTTGCTGTGGGAGACCCTTCACACAGTGCTTAGCATATAGTAGGAATTACATAGATGCTTATCCCCTTCCTAGAGTTATGGCCTGATTCTAATCCTCATGTATGATTAAAGTGAATTTGAAGCAATTCTTAACTGGTTTTTTTTTGAAGGTCAATTGGGGTGGAGTGACTTGCCCAGAGTCACATGGCTAGTACGTGTGTCAAGTGTCCCGGGTCAGATTTGAACTCAGGTCCTCCTGTGCTCTATTCACTGTGCCACCTAGCCGCCCCTTAGCAGTTCTTAACTCTTTAGCTAATACTTACCACCAAGATCATAAATGAGAGGGAAAGAGGAAAGATCAAATGCAGTAATCACATCTCTGCCATTAATACTCCAAATCTCATGCAGGCCATGCATGAATTTTACCAGCTCTTCCTCTGACCTAATAGTTGAAATAATATTTCTGTCACAAGTTATATCAGAAGATAGACTTTGGGGTCAGAAAGACCTGGGTTTAAGTCTCACCTCTAACAATACTCGATATATCATCCAATCACTTAATGTAAGTCACGTAATCTCTCAGTGCCCCCAAACAATTCTCTAAGCCTCCCAACAAAGAAAATGTTCCTTTTCAGGAGTGTCATGTTCATCGTGTTCATACTTATGAAATCACACAAGAAGACAAAGAACAAAAAAAACATGAAATATTCTATATATCACTATGAAAAGGGACTGAAGGCAACCCCCATCTAATGCACTTTTTAAAAATGGGATCTCAGTAATGTATTGGATTTTGCCTGGGTTAAGAAACAAACCATCTTTTTTTATAATTCATTTTTAGTCTTATTAGATCTTATGATCCAATAAGCCTTCCGTAACTTTCTCCTGATGAGTTTTATATAATGAAACTCATTTATTACCATTGAAGAGGGCTTATTTCCATTTCATCGAATGACTAAAATACTTTCATAGAGGTTTAATATCAAAGCATGACAAATGTCTACACCAAGACAAAGGAGAAAATTCTGTGGATTCTTGAGCCCCCAAATAAAGAAACCTAGCTGTCTCAGTTGTTTACATGGATTTTAGACTGTGTCTATATACTCAAAATGAAGCAAGTAGGGCTTTCATTGGAGGAAATATTCATGTTGAGATGACTCAGGACACAAATATGATTTGAGCTGGTCAGTGAGAAATGATTCATTTGACTCCTTTATTTCGATTAGAATTAATCCGTTTGATATTTTTATATTAATCATATAGGGATAATTAGATAAGATAGGTTATTATGTAGGCCTTCATAACAGGCCTCAAACTTTAATGTAATACACACTACTTGTATGATGCTCACTTGTTATGATGCTCACTTACACAACCATAAAAATGCTGACAAAGATATCTCTATCCATTTTGCTCAAATTCCATGTCTCAGTCTAGCATGGGTAAGATGCCTTGAGTTTTTGGAAAGTCCTCCAATTTATTTTGCACTTCTGAACCACTCTCTCTTGTCCAACATGAGCAGGTGATGACCACTTAGTCAGTGGAGATGCCCTGTGCTTCACGCAACCTGTGACACCCCCAGCTGATATATCATTCTTTGGATGAGACTTCATTTATGGTCCTCAAGAGCTAGGTCTATAAGCCAATGAGATTTTGTATTTTATCATGCCTCTTTTGCATATTTGAGTATCAAGCTCTTTAAAAACAAGGTTCTGGAGATTGAGGGATATCTCATTGTGAGAAAAATCTGAAGTCCCTTTAATTGTAGGGAACCATGGATCCTTTGATAAAATGCCATTGGCTCAGAGCTCTGCCTCAGTTTCTTTTATTGTAGGTCAAATAATTTTAAACTTCTGACTGAAGTTTAAACTTATGAATTTTAAACTTATGTCTGAATTATATAGTTGACTATCTGCTTTGCTAAAATTATTTGAATAATCACAAGTCTCAGCTTCACTTTGTGTTTTTATTCCTACTTACTCCCTCCTACAGTAATTATAGAGAACAGGACATCAAAGTGCTCATTTTACCTGTAGATAGCTTCAAAAAGATCATCTGATGGGATACCGAATGTCCTCATATATTGATTTTTTCCTTCCCTGAGGGAGAAAAAGCTATTATTACTTATGTGTACTTACTGAACATCAGCATATTACTAGATGTTCCAGAGTCCTGAGTACATATAAACCCTTTCTTAATGAGCTCATAAATACACATGCCCAACTCCCTCGAAAAGCACTGCTTTTCAAGGTGAGCCAAAGAAGATACTCAGTAAGAGGCCACTAAAAAAAGGGAGTTGAAAAACATTCTTAAAAGCAATCTTACGGAAACATAAGAAGGATGGAAGATGGGAGGCTCATTTCCATTCCTATCATGAATATCTTTGGCATGTATACGTCTGTTTTAAGCGATATCACCATGTGATATTTTTTAAAAGAGAGCTTCTGATCTCCATCACCATATGATTTAAGGCTTCCTTAATAACTGTGATGTTTGGATGGAAGGCTTACTATTGGAAGAAAGCCTTTTAGAAAACATTTGCTCTACCAAATAAATTTTTTATTCAATCAACAATAAGCACAGAGAGTTGTTGTACCATCTACAATGCCCCAAAATTACATGAAAATACAGGTGCCATATATTATGTAATATTGTTTGCAAAGGCAACATGTTCCTAATGCCCTCAACAAAGATTTCTTCAATGTTGGAAAATTATTTTCTTTAAAATTATACATAGTTGGGAAAGCAGGTCTGTAAATTAGTAGATGCTTTTTTTAGTTGCTTTTTTACAGTATTAATGAGTCTGACATTTTTCCATAGCTTTGGTATCTTTCCTTCCTTTAGATAATTTGTAAATAAATCCCATAATATCTTCACAATGGTGCTGACTCCCACGTAGATCTCCTTTGCGTATATTTGATCTAGTTCTTTGTTTTTCACAATATCATTTATATACCATCTGTAAGCAAATTTGGGTTGGTGAAGTTGGGTCTAAGTGTGATGGCTCTACTATCTTTGAAGAAGGGAAGAAACACAACTTAAAACTTTGCAGACATTTTCCATTTTCTAGTATTTGTTGGCCTCCTTCCATTTTTATCCTTTAATGCTCTTGGGACAGCTTTTTGAACTAAGTCTTCCCCACAAACTGTATTTCAACTGGTTTTATTCTCTATTGCTTCTCTCTCTCTCTCTCTCTCTCTGTCTCTCTCTGTCTCTGTCTCTGTCTCTCTCTATTTCTCTCTGTCTCTCTCTCCCTCTCTGTCTCTCTTTTTCTTTCCCTTTCTCTCCGTCTCTCTCTCCCTTTCTCTCTGTCTCTGTCTCTGCCTCTCTCTCTGTCTCTCTCTCTCTCCCCTTCTGTCTCTCTTTCTCACTGTCTCTCTCTGTCTCTCTGTCTCTGTCTCTCTGTCTGTCTCTCTCACTATTCATTATTTCTCCATAACGTTTTACACATCATTATATTCTGAACTGGTGATGTGATGTCTTTGAGTGTCATCTCTTTCTGCTTGTCAAATGTTTGCTGATTAAGGAGATTTTTAGGCTCATTCAGTCTCCAGGGGCTTTGGAACTTTCACCAGCTTGAGAACAGAAGAGAAGCAATTGGCAGAGAAATGGTTTCCCGTAATGTAGATTGTTCCTGAAGGGACTGAGGATTTCAAGCCTGCATTACAGAGTTGCAGGTTGCCCCAGGCACGTCGTTTTTCCCTCTCTTGTGCCTTCCTCCCAGATTTCTATAAGTGTGTGCCCACTCTCCTACATGGACATTGCATACATTACTGATAGAATGTGACCCAGGTTTATGGATGGACTGTGATGTTTTGATCATTCCTGTTGTCTTCTGTTGAATAACTGCGGTATTTTGAAGATTTTTGGTTTGCCTACTGAGTTAAGTTATGGTCATGATTGGTTTTTTTTGTTTTTTTTTTT
>CM053600.1:14718595-14755821 GCA_028646575.1 Pseudocheirus occidentalis | reverse complement strand
GGAGAGACAAAATAGGGTTAATCATCCCATATAGAAGAGGCAAGGGATAACTGTTACAACTTTACTTTCAATTACTCTCATTGAATTTGGCTTAGGGAAGAAATGGCATCAACTCTAAACTGGGAATCCTGCCACACAGGAGAGTAGGGGGAATGGGGATGAGAGGGAGGATGACGGAGGGGAGGGCAGGGTCTGGGGTAGGGATGCTGGGAGCACATACTTCAGTAAAGGGACAGGGTAGAGATCAGAATGGGGGTGGGAGGGAGAGGGATAGGAAGGAGAAACAGATGATCACTGTCACAATATGTCCACTATGAAGATGTCCTGTATAATCACACATTCACAGCCTGTATTAAATTGATTGTCCTTCCAGTGGGGGTGGGTGACAAGGGAGGAATCGAAAGAATCTAGAATTTAAAGTTCTGCAATACCTACAACTAGGAATTAAGACATACAGGGGCTGGGACAGGGAGAGCCTCCCTGCCCTACCAGAAAGTAAGAGAGCAGAGCAGGGGAGGGTCTTTACAGTGGGACTGCTGTTTTAGGGTTGGGGCAGGGGCAAGACGGGGAGAAAACGTGTAATTCAAAAATGTCATGAAAATGAATGATGTAAACAAGAAAACAAATAAAAAATATATTAAAAAATAAATAAAAATAAAAAACTAAAAAAAAGTTACATGTATCATCTTCCCATGTAGAAATATAAATAATTGAACTTCATTGAGTCCTTTATCATTATTATTTCATATTTACTTTTTTACTTCCTGTGTTTGAATGTCAAAAATTTTATTCAGCTCTTAAATATCCATTTTCCCCCTTAAGGTTATATTCAATTTTGCTTGTAATGCTAGTTTCTTTGCCTTCCTGAATATCATATTCCAAGCCCTCCATGCATTTTTTGTGGAAGTCACTAAATCTTGTGTGATCCTGATCATAGCTCCATGATACCTGTTTCTTTCTAGTTGCTTACAATATTTTCTCTTTGATCAAGGAGCTCTAGAATTTGGCTATAATATTCCTAGGAGATTTCATATTGGGATCTCTTTTAGGAGGTGATAGATTCTTTCAGTTTATATCTTACCCTCTGGTATATATTGAGGCAGTTTACCTTCATAATTTCTTGAAATATGATGTTTAGGCTCTTCTTTTTTTATCATGGCTTTCAGGTAGTACAATAATTCTTAAATTCTCTTTTCTCAATATATTTTTAGGTCACTTGCTTTCCAATGAGATAGTTAATACTTTCTTTAAAAATTTTTCCCGTTCTTTTTACAGACTTTTGTTTGACTCTTTTTTCATTACTTTTTCATTATTTCTTGATTTCTCATAGAGTTTTTAACTTCCATTTGCCTAATTCTAATTTTTAAGGAATTATCTTTTTCAGTAAGATTTTGTACCTCTTTTTTCCATTTGGCCAGTTCTGATTTTTAAGAAGTTCTTCTCTTTAGTGGATTTTTGCCCCTCTTTTAATATTGGTCAATTCTATTTTTTAATGGAATTATTTTCTTCAACATTTTTAATATCTCTTTTGTCAAGCTATTAGTTCTCTTTTGATAATTTTCTTATCTCATTCTCTTTTCTGTCACCAATTTTTCCTCTACCACTGTTTTTTCAACTCTTCCAGGGAATTCTTGTTGGGCTTGTGTTCAATTAGCATTTTTCTCTGGGACTTATTTTTTTGTAGCTTTTTTCACATTGTTGTTTTCTTCTGAATCTATGCCTTGGTCTTCCCTGACACTGTGTTAGCTTTTTATGGTCAAATTCTTTCTCTGTTGTTGTTTGCTCATTTTTCCAACCTATTTCTTGACTTTAAACTTGATGTTAAAGTTTGGTCTCTGCTAATCCTGGGGTGGGGAGGCACTGTCCCAAGCTTTGGGCTTTTTCAGAGCTATTTCTGTTGATCTGCAAATTTTGGTACTTCCAAGGTGGTATGATACTGAGAGAAGTGTGGTCACTGTCCTCTTGGTCTTCAGTCTTATCTTTGCCCAGGAAGAGCCCTGGTTCCCTGCAGCCACATGTGTCAGCATTTCTGTTTGTTATGGAACTGTGACCAGGGCCCCTGCTCCCTTGTGACCAACTGTCAGTGCTCTTCTCTACCCTGGAACTGCATAAAACTGCATATGAGCAATAAAGTTTCCCATCAGTTCCAGCTCTACCCAGTGCCAGCAAAGAGTCCTCTATCATTTCTTTCTCACGTTGTCTGAATCCTCATCACCTCTGGCCTGAGAGATTCTGAAGAGACTGCTGCCTTTTACCACCATCATTGACTTTTTGGGCTCTGGATAAGCCTCCGTCCCATGTCATAGAATTGTTCTGCCAACCTCTTAAGTTTTCTTAGGCCAGAAAAATGTTTTACCTCAACATTTTATTGGCTCTGCTGCTATAAAATTTTGTTTGGGGCATTATTTTAAAGTTGTTCGGAGGGGAATTGTTGGGAGAGTTCAGCTAGTGGCTGCCCTTAATCCACCATCTTGGCTCCATATACACTTTTTTTTAAAGCAAACTTTAAATAATAGGCTTTACATTTATATATACACATATATACATATATGTGTGTGTATGTCTATATAAACTGTTCTTTGTCCTGCTTTTAATCTGAAAAATGTTCTTTTGTGATTATTGTTCAATTCAAATTAAAAGTAACTATTGTAAAAAATTTAATATTTATACACTATAAATTCCAACATAGTATAGTGGAAATTGTACTAGATATTTAGGATTGTAAGACCTGTGTTCAAATACCAATTGCTACCTGCATAATCTTGGTCAAGTCACTGTACTTCTCTCAACCTCTCTTTTTCTGCGTGTAAAATGCTGGAGTTGGACTAGATTATCTGAATTTACTTCTTGTCCTAAATCTTGTGTTCCTATAACCATGATCAACAACAGCAAAAGAGATTGTCGAGAATTCCAAGTAACAGCTCTTATTCTCACCCCCCTCCCCCACCTACATGTTTCACCAACAATGACAGCAGTTGGAATTTGCTGAACTCCTGGAGCTCACAGTTTATACTTGTACCTGAGATAAATATCACAGATAAAGACAAAGCAACCTTATTTTGAATTGCAACAGGTCACATTCCCAAGCAGAACTTGTACCTGAGATAAATATTGCAGACAAGAACACAACATTATTCTGAATTGTAGCAGATCACATTCCCAAGCAGAACAAAAGTCTTCAGTAGTTTGCTAGCAAAATTTGAGCACTAAAAGTAATTCTGAATGGCCTGACCCTTCAGATGAAAAATAAATTCAACATACTTTGAGGAAGAAGGAAACACTAATGACGAGGGGATCAGAAAGACCTCCCATAGGAAGTGACATCTAGGCTGAGACCTGAAGAAAGCTAAGGTTTGTAAATGGTGCACGTGAGGAAAGGGTGAAGTCTAGGCATTCCAGAAAGCCTATGAAAGGGCATAGTGGCGGGAGATGAGATGCTGAGTTAGAGGAAAAGCTGCCTAGTCTGCCTAGAGCATAGAATGTGTGAAGGAAAGCAATGTGAAATGAGTCTAGAAAGGGATACTGGGGCTAGATTATGAAACACTTTAAAAGCAAGGCTAAATATTTCATCTGAAGGACATTAGGAAGCTACAGAAGATTTTTGTGCCAGGTAGATAAATTATTGGCAGCTAGATGATGCAGTAGTTAGAGAAGGAGACCTGGAGTCAGGAAGAGCTGAATTCAAATCTTGCCTCAACACTTACTGGCTGTGTGACCCTGGGCAAATCATTTAATCCTATATGCCTCGGTTTCCTTATCTGTAAAATGAGCTGGTGAAGGAAAGAGCCAAACACTCCAGTATCTTTACCAAGAAAACCCCAAATGGCATCACAAAGAGTCAGACACGACTGAAGTGACTAAACAACAGCAAAAGACACATTATTAACCCACTTCTGAATGAAAAGAAACAAACTTGTCTGTAATGTATGTTTGTCCCTTGTAGCACTTGTATGGTACTTGAGTGAACTCTGCTCATAGAGCAAATCCTCAAGTGAATAATTACCCCAGGTGTGAGGCATTCTGTGGGTCCACATTCCAAAAACTGTGATTTATGATTCCCCCACTGACATATTCACCTTCATTACACAGTGAGAATTCCAAGTTAGTTTGAAGCATAAGTATTTAATGCCACAACATAGCAATAAAAGGATCAACATATAATTTCCTCCATAAATGTGAGTTCATCTCTCCCCAAAATATACACAACTCCAATAGCAGGAATGGACACATGGAGAAAATATGTGCGGAGATACATATTCATAGGGGACATATGTAACTAGGGTGCATACAAAGAGGGGCAATAAACAGGAAACATGTGTGACCAAAAAGCACACACGAATGGACCCCCCCACACTTATAATGTGCTCCATATTTTTCCCAATTTTAAATCTCTTATGGCTAAACTCTAAAGTTGCTTTCCATCATGTCAGTGATGTCTATCTTTTTATGACCCCCTTTGGAGTTTTCTTGGCAAACAGAATGCCATTTCCTTCTCCAGCTTATTTTACAATTGTGGGAACTGAGGCAAATGGTGTTAAGTGATTTGCCTAGGATCACATAACCAGTAAGTATCTGAGGTCAGATTTGAACTCAGGAAAATGAATCTTCTTCACTTGAGTCCCAGAATTCTATCCAGTGTGCCACTGTAATGTTAAGGGAATTTGAAGATCTTCCCTGCCCATTAATAGGCACATAGAGCACCAGCCCAGAGCTAATCAGCTCTCGGCTATGGGGAGTTTTCCAATTTAGTGTTGGGGCACAATGATTTTCAAGCTCCTCAGCACTCAGTAAATCAGATGCTGAGTCTTTTTTATATATTCTGGGAGGTCAGTATTGTGCTTTGGGGGTTCGCTCGTGAGAAGGATCTTTTGATTTCCTGGTCAAGACTCTGAGTAGCCATATGTTCAGAACCCCCTGACTACTTAGATGTCTGTGCTCTCTCATTTCAGTGGTGTATGTAAAGTGTATAGCAATATTACTATGCTCAGAAAGCTGGACCCCTGTCTGTTGGTCTTTGTGCTAATTTCTCTGCTTGTATTTTCTATACTCACTTCTTTCTCTGTAATTAAAGTAGGATTGTTAACCCCTTCAAAAGCAGACCAAAAGAACTTGTGCTAGCAATCCATCCTGGGTATGCCAGGGTGCTTGTTAATACAGCTACAGACTATCCCTAAAACTATAAACCATAAAGCAGGTAATGATTACTTGCCCAATAATTACAAAACAGCTTTAGGATTTGGGGTTCCCATTTTCAGACCCTAAGTACCTTCCACTCTTCCATGTGGATAAGTAGAGGAGCAAAAGCAGAGATAGACAATGCCAAACCTAGGGGGCAAGATCTCTCTCTTACCTGCCCAACTATACTCTTGGAGTTTTAGATGTTGATGTAGCAAATCAACATCTGGAAGGAACCTTACTACCCTCCTTAGCCATGGTTAGTAGCAACTCTTATAAAGGAACATGACTCTACTTCTAGCTTTCAAAGGAGAAGACTGTGGAATAGAAAACAGAAAGAGAAGAGCTTTACCTTGAAGAATGTGAAAGAATAGTGCAGGTGCTTTGGAGAATTTGAGCGCTGTCAAGATCAGAAAAAATGAATTCAAAGGAAAAGTGAGGGAGAACCTGAGAAGAGATTGAAAGAGAAGGACATAAAATGAAATTGAATGTTTATGAGCTAAAGATCTGAAAGAGATTGAATTGATTTGAAGAGAGAAAAAGAAGGATTTGAAGAGGAACAGGAGAAAGACTTGAACAGAACAAGGAGGAGAAGGAATAGTAGAAGTTGGAGGACTCTCGAAGAAGAAGCATGATGGATATAAAGAATACAGAGAAACATGGGAAGACTTGGATCAACTAAGAGTAAAGTAAATAGAATGAAGAAAACAGTGGTGGTAACAATGCAAATGAAAAGGGGAAACAACCAAGAATAAATTAAATTAATGCTGTATAAGTGTAAAAGGAAGGGTAGAATATTGGTACAGAACATTGCATACATGGACAGATTTAGTTGCGTGAGTGTTGCTGAACTTTTTTTTCTTTTTCTCTCCTTTATTATTCTTCTTACAAGAGAAAGCTATTTTGGAGAGCAATTTGAAGCTATGCCCAAAGGGCAGTCAAACCATCGTACCCCTTCACCCAGCAATATAATTACTAGATCTTATCCCAAAGAAATTATTTAAAAGGTGGAAGGACCTACATGAACACAAACATTTATAGCAGCTTTTTGTGGCTGCAAAGATTTGGAATTTGAGGGGATGCCTATTAATTGGGGAATGGTTTAATAAGTTGTGGTATATGAATGTAATAGAATACTATTATGCTATAAGAAATGATAAGCAAGTAGATTTCAGAGCAAAGTGTGAACTGACGCAAAGTGAAGTAAGCAGAACCAGGAAAACATTGTACACAGTATCAGCAATATTGTACGATGATCAACTATAAATGACTTAGCTTTTCTCAGCAATACAATGATCCAAGATAATTCCAAAGGACTGGAAAATGCTATCTACATCCAGAGAAAGAACTGGAGTCTGAATGCAGATCAAAGCTTACTATTTTCGTTTTCTTTTCTGTTTTTTTTAGTGGTTCTTTTCTTTTGGCCTGTTTCTTCTTTCACAACATGACTAATATGATAACATGTTTTATATGATTGCACGTACAAATTTTATGTCAAATTGTCTACTGTCTTTGGGAGAAGGTGGTAAGAGAGGGAAGGAGAAAATTTGAAATCCAAATTTTTTTAAATAAATGTTAAAAATTGTCTTTACGTGAAATTTGAAAAAAATACTATTTTTTAAAAAGATGGCTTTCTAGGGGAAATAATAGGAAAATAGCTATTTGGAAATGAAATTGTTAAAAAAATAAAGATATGGATAAAATCATTTTCAAAAGAAAAAGAAAGATGAGTTGAAAGAAATGGAGAAAAAGCAAACAAATAAGGAAGGTCCCAAGAAGATGAAGAGAGTAATTCATAAGACAAGAAAAAAATGTAATGGAAGTTTAGAAATTAGTGGAAGAAGAGGAAAAAAGTTGATAGTGATGCTCAAGGTATCAAGAATTATTAAAGAGGCCTATCAAAGTGTGGTTCACTCAATTTTCAGTCATGTCCAACTCTCTGTGAGCCCATTTGGGGTTTTCTTGGCAAAGATCCTAGAGAGATTTGTCATTTCCTTCTCCAACTCATTTTACAGATGAGGAACTGAGGCAAACAGGGCTAAGTGACTTGCCCAGGATCACATGGCTAGTAAGTGTCTGAGGCCATATTTTAACTCATTAAGATGAAATTTCCTGACTCCAGACCTGGCACTGTCTCTACTGTGCCATCTAGCTGCCTTGTCAAAATGTTAAAAGAGAGCCAAAAAGAAGAGAAGAATGATATCCAAGAGCAATTTGCCACAATAGTCCTATAGTGAAGCCACTTTAAAAGAAAGACAAGGACTAAGGTCCTCACTTTGAGTAAGTTTTAAAAAGGATGAATTTTGCAATGGCCTGCATTTAGCCTTCTGTATTCTTTCAATGTCGCAATTCTCACATCTATGTTAAAAAAATTAGGCTGTTTTTCTATGTGAATAAGAAAACTATTGTTTTTTAAAAGGCCCATAGCTCAAGGTTGAGTGCATGAATCAAATAAAAGCTTAATTCATATTGTTATTACAAGTCATGGCAGGGATAGACACGAACTGACAGTTTCTTTTGACAAAATTCTCTGATGGTTTTCTCTGTCAGCCAAATAAGCTATAAACAAGCAACCTCTTACAAGTACAAAATGAAGAGGAAAATAAGGATAGTTTTGGTGGATCCCAATCTGTCTGCAGCTGGCCTTTGAAGGGAAACCGAGTAGTTTGTTTTGTTCAGGGAGAGAGAACAGAGGGTTGCCAGTCTGCCATCGACCTCAGGGTAGAGAGAAGAGGGCAACTCTGTTTTGTGCTCAGTCTTAATAGAGGAAATGGGATAGAGCTTTAACCCAGACACAGAGCAGCAAATGAGTTTCCTCATTTACATTCAGGCGAAAACCAGGTTTAAAATGAGGTTACTCAGGCCAGATGAGGGAAGTACAGGTCCCTCTCTATACACTTCCACATCCTCCCAGAGGAGAGGGTAAATTATCTCTGAGGACATAGTAATACTTATTCACCAAAGAGAGGCCATCGATATCCTCTGATGCTCTCAGATGAGGCATCATCCAGTAAGGGCCAGAGGAAGATAAATAGTGCGTGACAGTAAATGACAACCCGCTGAAGGATACTGTGACCGTTATTCACTGAAATGATGACAAAAGAAGGCTCTCCTTTCTTCCTGTAGCATATTTCCCAGATGAGTGAATAAACAAAGAATTTGTCAAATTATGATGCGCAAAGCCCTGTGCTAAGTCCTGGAGACACAGACTGCGAAGCAATACAGGCCCTGCTCTCAAGGAGTTTATACTCTAATAGGAACAAATAATACACATAGGAGATTTTCCCTGCAAGTCGTATGTGACAGAGAATTTCCCCAAACTTGTAAAACTGGATAAATACATCTCATTTCTGGTGACTGACGAAGCTGAAAAATGATACTTAGAGAAGGAACCAAGAGACTATTGCTAAAGGTTATGGTCTTGAGCAAAAAATGAATGAAGAGCTGGTCAAGTAGATAGTGTCTAAGAATGAGACGTGTGTTTCTAGACCACAGTTTAGATGACAGAAATGGCAAGGAGATTAATTAGACTTCATAGGTATCATTGGGATGCCTGGAATACGATTCTAGAAAACTATACCTTATGCAAAAGAAACAAAATAGGTAAAAGCTGGGAGGGGACATGGAGACCTGTTTTATTTGGCCTCATGGCTTGCATTAAAGCAAAGACCTGAATTTAGGAATTTACAAGAAATCAGTATTCAGGAAGATGATACAAACAGGAACTTTATTATTACGCAATTCAGCAACGAAGAAGGAAGAAGAAAAAGGAGGAGGAGGATAAGAAGGAAAGGGAGAAGGAAAAGAAATAGTAGTAGTCACAGTCATAGTATATACAAACACACACCATATGGCAACATAGACATACAGAAGCTCACCCCGACAGATGCCAGAAAGTCATCCAGCATTAGGGGGAAAGAGACATATGAAGGACAGAACAAGGTCAAGGTTGTGAGAAGTTACATGACCTAAAAACAGGTTTGGCAGGGAACAATCAGTGTCAGGCATGGAAGGGGAAACTCCTAATCACACCAAGATGTGGTGGAGAAGTTCTTATGGTTACTTATTAATATTATGCTTGGGAAGGCTCAGGTAGCAAGAGTTTCTTTGCCAGGTCAAGAAATTGGAAGAGTTGACCAGGAGTTCAGAAGATGTGAAAATTAACTGGCAGAAACAGGCTTAACATAGTTCAGAATGACGGAAAAGTACAATCTTCTCTATCTTTTGCTGTATGCTTTTTGGACATCATGATCACTTAAACCTAAGTGATTCCATATTGGAATCCTATCATTATATTACATTAAACAATATAAAAATCATTCATGGTCATGTTGTAAACCAAGAAGACAGAACCATGTGCAGAAATTCAGAGTAAGGACAGCGTTTTGGAGAGTATTTGTGTAAAAAACTCTAAAGTAAGAAACAGAAGAGACATTATACCCGCATGTCTTTGGGGCAAAAAGAGGAAACAGATGAGGAATTCAGATCACCAGCCTGACACAACGTTGCTCCATCTTAGAGTTTGTAAGAGAGAAAACAACTAAGTACTTTCTTCAAAAAGAAGATAGGTCACCGTTAACTGGGGACTTCAGAAAAGATTTGCTGGAAAATTTGATATTTGAATTATAGACTCTCAGAATTAAAGGGAACAGGGTTGTCAACTAGCATTTTTGTAATCTATACTGGTCTTTCCAAACAGAATATTTCTACAAGATACTCTAATTAAAGGTATCAAGTAGTATTACTTCCGAATCATGCCATTACACTGTGGGAATAAAAATATTAAAATTCCTTCCCTTTCTTGACAGTATGCTAAACTAGTCAGTGGGGGGAATATTGTAGATATAGTTTACTTTAAATTAAAAAAAAAGTTTGGCAAAATTTTTCAAGTGCTTACAAAGGCAGTGTCTCAAAATGACATTTAGATTTCTGGATCATGGCTTAAAATATGTAATTGACAGACTGCTGGACATGAATTCTGTGCCCTGACAAAATTTCCGAGAATGTATTCGCCTGATGTCTTACAAATCTAATTTTTCAAAAGACTTTAAACTGGAAAAGATGGGGAAGGGAGATAAGCGCCTGTATAAGTTCACTATTCTGGATACCATAAAGCGTAATCCCAATGCAGGAGGAACAGCCATTGTGATATGCAGAAGTTTAAGGAAACAAAATCTGAGAAAGGAACCAAAGTAATGTTTATATTCAAATGCACAAAAATTTAGGCAATATGCAAAATAAACTAGAAGTCAATGCTAGCAAGCATTTTTGACATTATAAGTATCACTGACACTTATTGGGAAAAGACCCATGACTAAAATTTAGCTCTGGATGGCTATATTGTATTCAAAAGAAATAGCGTGGGTAAAAGAGAGAGTACACATAAATGTACCTTCTTAACAGCACTGCATACTAAAAAGGTACATTCCTGTGAGGGAACTTTTTTTGAGGGGGGAAGGAAGGCAAGGCAATTGGGGTTAAGTGACTTATCCAAGGTCACACAGCTAGTAAGTATGTTAAGTGGTCAGATTTGAACCCAGGTCCTCCTGACTTCAGGGCTGGAGTTCGTTGCACACCTAGATGCCCCAGAGGAAATTTTTAAAAAATAAAAAGAAGTACAGTGTAAAACCTTTGAGAGAAGATCAGTGGAGAAAGACAGGAAGGATTTAATCATAAGAGCATGCTACAGACTACCTAGACAGAAAGAAGGAACAGATAAGAATGAAAGGCAATAGATACCATACCTGGGGTTGGGAAACTTCAATTAGCCAGATAGCACTGGAACTCATTCTCTCTCTGACAAAAGCAAAACAGCTAATAACATTTATTTGAATTGGTGAAAATTTTATCCTTCAAAAAGTGGTGCAACCAATGAGGGAAATTCTAAGTAGTTGGATAGTGTGGTGGATGGACCACTGAACCCGGAGTCAGGGAGACCTGACCTTAGACACTTAGCAACTGTGTGACCCTGGGCAAGCCACTTGTTTCTGTTTGCTTCTCTTTCCTCATCTATGAATTAGGGGTAATAACCAAGCTTTCCTCCCAGGGGGAGAGATAACATTTAGAATATGTTTACAAACTTTAATGCCCTATATAAATGGTAGTTTTGTTATTATCATCATTATCATTCCATTCAGGATCTGAGTCTCGTTTTAGGGAAGAACTTCTTTGCTGGGGTGGAAACGATGGAAACCATAGGTAAAAGTGACCACTACCTTCTAGAGATTGTAATAAAGAGAGTAAATCTGGGGATAGTCCAAGGGTGTGCCCTGATAAATGTTTAACCACCAGGTATCTATGTCTGTCATTCTGTCTATCTATCTACCTATCATCTATCATCTATCTGTCTGTCTATCTGTCTATCTATCATCTATCTATCATCTATCTATCTATCTATCATCTATCTGTCTATCTGTCTATCTAATTGGCATGATTAATATTTTTCCATTACTTTCACAAATGCTCACACTAAAACCATTGGTTCTAGCCATATGCTCTTGCTCTAGCATAGTCTGACATGTACTGTGGATTCTCCAGCAGCTGATATCAAAGGGTTTAAAAGAAGAACTGGTAGGATCCCATGGACTAAAATTCTAGACGGGAAGTTAGATCAAGAGGGACAGAAAACTCTAAGGACTGTCTGAAGACACAAAGAGAAAGAGTTATGGGAATAAAAAACGGAAGTTGTCTAAAGAGACTGATGTCTCTGGGATGTTACCAAATACCTTAGGTTTTTCAAAGCTGGGTATGACTGGAGGGTTTGACAAAGAATGAGCAGAGCTTTCATTTCTGCTTGACCACTTGGGGGATGAGCAGTCTCTGCCTCTAGCCATGTGAAATTCAGCCCTGGGGGATACCTGGGCTCTAAAAGGATAAAGCAATCCCTTTATGGGCCACTGAGCATGAACAGCACATAACTCAGAAGACCTTTAGAACCCTTGAATACTTCCTTATCAACCCTGCTATAAATACAAAAGAATGGCATAATACTCTTAGAATGATGCCAGGAAAGCAAAACTCAGAATGAGCTAAAGCCTCTAAGAAAAGCTAAATACAACCCAAAAAAAGATTATACAGATATGTATATGTACATATATAATACATATATGTATATCTTTTATATAAGTATATATTATATATCTTTTATATATTATATGTGTGTATGTATATATACATGTATGTATATATAGACATATATACATAGAGAGAGAAAAATTGCTTTTCTTCAGATCTATTTTTTTGTTAGGCTGACCAGAAACCCAGTCAAACACAAAGACTGATACAAGGAAATTTCTCATGATTGTACATTTCAAGTAACCCATATGTTTTATCTGAAAACTGGCTCCATACTGTTACTGTTTCCACACTGCTTTGATTGTTCATAGACACTTTGGGGAGTGGGACACCTCCTTTTCTGATTTCAAGAAATTACACCTAGTCACTGTCTTCCTCCCAATTTGGAAAGTATCTAATCTTTCATCCAATTAGAAATCAGATTATCTAATGTATTGTTTCCTTTTAATTAGTTGGCCTTTTTTTTTATTGTTTTCAATGTATAAAAATCTGTCTTTGGGATCTGGGATTTGAGATTCTGCCCTAAACTGAGGCAAGGTCCTCATGCCAGGTAGGTGGCGCAGTGGACAGAGCACCAGGCTAGGAGTCAGGAAGACCTGAATTCAAATATGGTCTCAGACACTTACTAGCCTTGTGACCTTGGGTAAGTCACTTAACCTTGTTTGCCTCAATTCCTTATCTATAAAATAAGCTAGAGAAGGAAATGGCAGAACATTCTAGTATTTCTGTCTGGGAAACCTTAAATGGGATCATGAAGAATAAAACAGGACTGAAAATGACTAGACAACAACAAAATGCATTGTTTAATAAATCAATATGCTCAGAAGATCAAATTTTTGTTTCCTCAAGCATTTGTCTTTCACCCACCACAATGTCAGCTTTGAAGAAGGTTTCCAATGCAGTGGCATAGGGATCCGTCCATAGTCCTATGCTGTTTAACACTTTTGTCAATGAGTTAGAACAAGGCATAGACAGCAAGCATTCTTATTTAATTTTGCATCAAGCTAAGTAGGACGGCTAACACGCTGGATGTCAGATTGAGGATTCAGAAGGTATTAACAAGACAGAGGATTGAATTAAATCTAATAAGATGAAATTTAATAGGATTAAATGTAAAACCTCATATTTGAGGGTCTGTTTTTTAAATCAGCTTTACAAACACAAGATCTTATTGGTATGGTTAGACAGCAATTTATCTGAAAAAGATCTGGACAGCAACATCCAAATGAATCAAGTGTTTTAGTGGGCTGCAAGCTTAATAAGAGTCAATAGGATGAAATGGCAACCAAAAAAGTGAATGCAACTTTGAGTTGTACTAAGTGAGCCGTCCTCCCTCTGTAGTCCAACGTGGTCAGGCCATATATGGTGTTCATTGCTGTGTGCCCCAGTTTAGGAAGGACATCGTACACTGGAGAGCATCTGGACTTAGACAACCAGAATGGTGAATGGATATGGTCCATGCCATGCCATGAGCAGTAGAAGGAACTGGGGATGTTTGGCCTTGGATAAGAGAAATCTCAAGAGGGAAAGTACCATCAAAAATGTAAAGGCTTTCATATGGAAGAGAAAGTAAATTGGTTTGTGGTTGGTATTTTGTTGTTTAATTTAAACTTGATGATAAGATATTATTCCTAACAATTAGAGCTGTCCAAAAATAGAATGGACTATCCAAGGAGGGTGTCTGCTGGTGAATGAATGCCTAATGACCACTCACTGGAAATACTGAAAAGGGCATATTTTCTCAGGTTTGGTTTGACTAGATGACTGCTTAGATTCTTTCCAACTCCAGAATTTTGTGATACTGTGAAAGATCAGGGATACTTATCACAAAGACCTTGAAGAAAAACTGGAGTTCATTCATGAAAAAAAGATAATGGTTTCAATTAAAGGCTAAAACTGGCCACCAATAGTGATTTTTTTTCTCTCATTTGTATCTATGGGGGGAGGGGGGAAGTTGCAAAATCTCTGGGTAATGTATTGATTTTTTTAAGAGCTAACTGGGTTAGGTTAGTCCAAATATTATAGTCGGGATGCTGCATATAAAAATGGCCCAAGAACAAGAGCGACATTTCAAAGCAATCCAAAGAGACTTAAGGGAAGACAATAAATTCCACTTATTTAATTAAAAACAAACAGCAATGTTCCCGAGAACCTAAATGAACAGCTGTTGCTGTTGTCTATTCAGGGTAATCAACTAAGGAGATTATTTCAAGTAATAAGATTCAGTGTTGAATATACAAGCAGAAGAAACTGTAGATCAATATTGAAGGTGCAAAGTTACTGCTAGGATCTATCGTTTCTAAAGCACTCACTTTAAGGACATTACAAGATGAATGAGCGAAATACATATATACCCCAGCCAATCATACAGAGCTGTTATTCTAAACAACATAAATGCAGCAAATTCAACATTTTTATGGTTCATATTTCTTGCCAGAGGAAGCTCACTTACTACAAATAATACCATAGTGCCTAACACATAATTTTACTCAAATTTGTTCAGAATAATTTAGGCTTCTCAAAAAAAAAATCTTTAATATTGATCATCTTAAAAGGTACTGAAAGTACACTGAAATATTTCAAATACTAGGCATTAACCATTTCTGTACTGCTGTATTATCCATGCATATTCTTGGCATCTCCAACTCTCTTCACACTTTGTGATGGACTCCTGAGAGGGTTACAAAGTACCAGGAAAGGTTTACAGGCAAGAGGACCCTGTAGCTATTGCACTGACAGAGCTGTTGGATACTATGAAGATTTATCATGTCTCCAGGGAGATATCCAGAGTGGGGGCGCAAGCCAATGTTCCCAGAGGCACTGTTATGTAATTTGAAGGGATTGTAATATTTTAAAGGGGAGAATATAAAGAATGTGCCTGGGAAGAGTCTGGTAAAGTCCTTCTGAATTCTCCTCTGTGGCTCCTTAATGAAGTGTTAATCTTTTAACATAAATTGCTGAGTAGGGTTGGTAAAGCAAGTTTCCTCATTAGAAATTTCCTATACCAATGAAATCATAAAACAACCATTTCCTTTTATATTAATTCAATTTTATTAAACAAACATTAAAGCTTACTACATGCAGGTTATTGTGCAAATGATTGGAATACATCAAACAGTCCTTGTCCCAAAGAATTGTACTGGGAAGGAAGACTCCTTAGTTTCTTCAAGTTTCAGTTCAAGGGTCACCTTCTGCAGGAATCCTTTCCTGTCCCTCCCAACTCCTACAGCCTTTTCCCAATAACTATCTGGTGTGGATTTTGTATAGAGATTATAGATGGACTGTTAGCCCCTCAGAGGCATAGGCTGTTTCATTTTGATCTTTTTATCCCCAACACCTAACACAATGCTTAGAATATCAGCAAATAGGTGGGGTTTTTTTTTATTGTTGATTGTCCTTCATTTTTGTAGAGGACCATGACATCAGGGAGGTGATGCCATGAAATGCAGGTGAATTGTATTTAAGTGAGGAAGGGATGTGCAAAGTCTGCAGCCTCACTTTCTCCACCGGAGCCATCTGGGTTCAGTGGCATGCTATGACCGGGTAACTGGAGATGACCCTGAATGCAATGCTACTTAATAAAGATTGGTTGACACATTGATTGATTGATTGATTTGAGAGATGGCTGACTTATGCTTTGATAGGATTCTGCAGGGCAAAAAGATAAAGAGAAGGTACATTACAGATGGATATAGGGAACTATTTCTGCAAAAGAATACCTTGTACCAAGAACAGTTTAAAAAAAAAAAAAGCTCAGGCTGCCTGGAAGGGATAATAAAGTACAATAATAGGAAATTGAATCAAAAAGGTGGGAGTTAGACTGTGAATGGCTTGAAATTCTAGGATGAGAAGTTTGTATTTTATCGTAAAGTCATAATGTAATAAAAGAAAATAATCAAAAGTGTAAACTACATAGGATTGAAAAGAAAACCAATTATGTTGAAATAATCACCAAAAGAGTGTTAATAACTAGCTGACTGAGCCCAGTTTAAGAACCCCTGTCCTAGTGGCAATTTGAAGGCATTAAAAAGATGTCTGCTGCAGGGAAGTGACCCGGTTAATCTGTGTTTTAGGAATACTGGTTTGGTGGATAAGTTGGGAATGAGAGGGGAGAGACTAACTGAGGTTTTAAAACAGTCTAGGCAGGAGACGATGAGGATCTGAACTAGGAGAGAAGGTGGAGAGGTGGAGAGAAGATAAATTATGCCAGAGGTGATATCCACAAGCCTTGGCTCTTGACCTGGGTTTCAAAGCTGTTTTTCTTTTTCTATGTATTTCTTTTATTATTATTATTTTAATTTATGGAATAAAATAAGCATTTCCGTAACATAGCATACTTTTAAAAGATGATTACACACGAAACTATAAATCTATTATGTACAACTTGCTATTCCTTTTAAATATATAATAAAGTTATCATGTAAATTTCCCCTTTTTCCTTCCCTCCTCCCCATCTTAGAGATGGCAACCATTAGACACAAATATGTAAATGATACATACATATGTATATGCACACATATATACACACATAAATGTATACGTATATATGTAAAATAATTCTATATATACAACTATTTATCAGTTTTTTCTTTGGAGGCAGAGAGCATCTTCCTTCATATGTCCTTTGTAGTTAATTTGGGTATTTATAATAGTCAAAATGACTTATTTATTCAAAGTTGTCCTTAAAACAATATTGTTGTTACTATATACAATTTTCTTGGTTCTGCTCATTTTGGTCTTCATTATTTTGTGCAAGTTTATAGCACAATAGGATTCCATCACAATCATATACCACCACTTATTCAACCATTCCCCAACTGACAGGCATCATTTTTTCTTGGTGATTCTCTGTATTTTACTTTATACATTTAAAAACATTCTGAAGAAGGGCTCCATGTGCTTGACCAGACTATCAAAAGGGATCATGACCTGAACTTAGACTAATACATGGACAGGCTTTTTTTTTTTTTTTTGAGGAGGGAAAGCAAGACAATTGGGGTTTTAGTGACTTGTCCAAAGGTACACAGCTAATAAGTGTCAAGTGTCTGAAACCGGATATGAACTTGGGTCCTCCTGACTCCAGGGTGGGTGCACTATTCACTGTGCCACCTAGCTGCCCCGAGGCTTTATTTTATGTAACAAAAAAATACAAAGGTCTTATACCCGGGCCCATAAACTTTCAAAGCCCCTCTTCTTCCTCTGCAGTAAAACTTTATGTCAGTGACCTATGCAGTCCTCCAAACTTATAGTACTAATCTTGATTTGAGCCCCTACTTCAGACTACCCAAGAGGAAAAATCAGGGTTCCTAGAGAAAAAATCCTTGTTGCCTTACCTTGTAACAAGTGGGTACTCAGAATACCAGTGGAGGACAAGGTCCAGGTTATCAGTGGTTCTCAATCTTCCTAATGCCTTGACCCTTTAATCCAGTTCCTCATGTTGTGGTGACCCCCAACCATAAAATTATTTTCGTTGCTACTTCATAACTGGAATTGTGCTACTGTTATGAATCTATCTGATATGCAGGATGTATTTTCGTTGTTACAAACTGAACATAACCCACAGGTTGAGAACTGCTGCTCTACATGATGGTTTTGTGATTTTTGACTGAACAGGTCATTCTTTTTAAAGGAAAAATCCAAGAGCATAGTCCAGATATGCTGAAACTGGTTTATATGCCTTTAGTATGGAAAGAATAGACCAACCCATACCCAAGACAAGGTTAAGCCCATATCTTGTCAAGGAGGCATTATCAGTGTGAAAATATAGACCTCATTCTTTACAATCTAATTAACACTGAGTTTACCTTTTGTGTGTTTCTTGGAATTCTGGCTTGAGACTTCTCTCTCTTTTTCTGGAGACCTCAGCATTTCAGAAAATTCCCAGAAGAAATCCAGGGTGGGGGCAAAATGAGCCAAATTTTCATGTTCCCATAGGAAACCATAGTTAGGGTAATGAGTCAAAGACTTTTGGATATAGAGTCGTAGGATCCTGGGATGAAGATTGAGAACTGGAAGGGACTTTAGAAGCCATAATTCAATCCCCTCTTTTTCACAGATGAGAAAATTGAGGCCAAGAAGGGTAGTAACTTGCCTCAACTTACACAGGCAGTAGATATCAGAGTTAGAATTTGAACCTAGGCCCTCTGACTCAAGATCCAGGTCCATAGTGCCATGATGAGATATCTTCAAGATTGAACTCCATATGTGTAAGTAGAGAGCTTTGGTTCTGTTCCTTGAGTTATAACCTGAAACTGTGAAATTAAGAGAATTGGGCCAATAATGCCTATTTATGTTCTCTCGAGCTTCAATACCACTATAATTTTCAATGCAAAAAGTTAGAAGATGTTGCTTCATTTATTCTTGTGATCTCTCTACTGTGAATCAGCTGACAAATCTATTTAAATGACTTTGTACTAATCAAAGGGACAAGTTCCAAGTGAACACAAAAGTAGATGACATCAAGGATAGCTTTGGCTAGTAGGGTCAGTTTGTTCTCAGATACTGAAGTTAATGGAGAAATGATAGAGCTGTGGGGCACTGAATAGAAAAGGCAAAGGAGGTCATGTTGAAAAATAGCTTTATTTTGCCTTGTAAAATAGGAGATGAGGGGAGTCTATTGTTTTAAGAAATGAACAGTTGATCATTTCTCTTTTCATTTTGGTTTTGTTAGATTTATTTCCATAAAAAGTTTTTCATTTTATATAATCAAAATTATTTGATCTCCTGTGATCCTCTCTGTTACTTGTGTAGTCATGAACTGTTCTCCTATACGTTCTACTGATTTGTTTATGACATAAGCTCTTATATCTAGGTCACATTCAAGGCTTATCTTTGATAAAAGGTCTCATTTTAAGGAACTGATTGCAATTTATAAGAAAAAAGAACCATTTCCCAATTGATAAATGGGCTAAGAATATGAAAAGACATTTCTCAAAGAAAGGTCAGGTTATAACTATATGAAAAGGTGCTCCAAATCACAACTAATCAGAAAAATGCAAATTAAAATAATTCTGAGATTCCACATCATACCCCTCAGAGCGGCATGATGACATGATGACAAGAAAGGAAAATTCTAAAGATTGGAGCAACTGTGGGAAAACAGGAACATTTGATGCACTGTTGGTTGACCTTGGATTGGGTACAACCATTCTGGAAAGCATTTTGGAATTATGCACAAAAAGCTAATAACCCAGCTATACCACTATTAATCAGGTCTACTCCCAAAAGAGAACAAAGAAAAAGAGAAAGATACTGTACATACAAAAATATTTATGGCAGCTCTTTTGGTTGTGGGAAAAAATTGAAAATTAAGATGTTCAACAATTAAGGAATGGTTGCAAAAGTTATAATATGGGAATGTGATGGAGAACTATTGCTATAAGAAATGAGGAAATCAGGAAGTGAGGTGGTGCAGTGGATAGAGCACTGGCCCTGAAGTCAAAACCCGCATTCAAATCCAGCCTCAGACACTTGACACTATCCGTGTGACTTTGGAATTAAATTAGCAGTACCAGAAATATTATTTATATAATAACGATATTGTAAGAGCAAATAACTTTGAAAGCTGTAAGAACTATGACCTTTACAATGACCATACATGATCCCAGAGAACTGATGATGACATATGCAGTCTTAGAGACTTGATGGATTTAGGGTACAGAATAAAACATACATTTTTGTACACAGGCATTGAAGGAACTTGTTTTACTTGCCTATGCATATTTGTTAAAAGAAGCCTGCTTTTCTTTTCCTTTTTCTTGGATGGAGTTGGAGTGGAAGGAAGAGAAAATAGATTTCTATTTGTTGTTGACTTTTTTACTGGAGGATTGAGGGGGTGCTACAGATGGGAAATGTGGCGTGCACTTTCAGATGAAGTCATTGTATTATTGGTTTGACTAAATTGTTTTACTTTCTAACAAAAGAACTCTGATGAAGTAGACATGTTTGCAATGGGAAAATAAAACATCAATAACACTTGAAAAAAGAGGCAGACAGAAATGGCCTTGGAGGCTTGAGGACAGAGAGAAGGCTTGGAACAGCCACAGCTATGATCATATTGGAGTGCCAATGATGAAGAATCAAAGACTGCCATAAAGTAGTCAGGACCCCAGTGAGACATGACTTTTTTAAAGTGAACCCAGCAGCCCCACCTGTATGACTTCTTTCAATAGCACAACATAATTTTGGAACAGGAGATTAGGCAGATGACAAGAAATGACCCAGGGTGGTGAAAGGTGCCAGTACAAGCAAAGGAGTCAAAAATTGGGGGCAGTGCACGGTAGAACCATATGGTAAATGAAAGAGCCATAACTGTAAGAAAGGAAAGTGTACCAGAAGAGGCGTGATGGACTAGACAACAAGGAGTGTTGGAGGACTATGGCTCATCGTGAGGATGAACAGGGAAAGGACAAAGAAAAGAAAGGAAGATCAGTTAGGTAGGTATCAGAATCACAGGCCTGTTTAAAGGTCTAAACAACTTCAGGCCCTTCAGCTGTACTGTGTTTAAAAACTCAGGCTGGATACAAATTTCTGCTATCACTAAAATCTTAATCCAAGCACTTATTATGGCATAAAGAACACAAAGGTTCTCAAAGGCTAAACCAGCAAAGAGCAAGTTCTATAAGGTTCTACCAAGCTGGAGATCTAGTTTAGGCCCAATAAGAGACAATATTGTCTGTTGACTCAGAATTAGTCTATTTTGGAGAGCATAATCACCGGCCTGGACACAGGATGATTTATTTTTCACTTACAACGATTTTCAAAGACCTTTGAACATTTAAAGGGGCTGTCTGTATTGATCACAGGAGAAAAAATCCACACCAATGAAATCACTGATCTTTGAAGTTTCCAATCCAGAAGGTGGCTGTGAGAAAAGTATGGAGATGCATTCCATGCATGAAGCACAATGTCGGTCAATAAACATTTATTAAATTACTCCTATGTGCCAAGCAAGAATGGGTATGAAAAGTAGCAAGTAATCCAAGTTAGGCTGAAGTGTACAGTATGAGAAAGGGAACAGCATAAAACAAAGCTGGAAAGGACGAGTGGCAGTTTCACCCCTTTCCAATTTGCCTTTCACATTATCTGCCAAAAATCACAAATCCCCCAGTCTGACTGTATCACTTACCTGCCCAAGAAACAACATTGGCTCCCTCTTTATTATTAAATTTTTATATGTTTTATTTTATGTTGATATTAAATTATATTTAAATTATAAAATTATTAGCATTTAAAATCCAGCACAAACTGGTTTGTATACATGCCTTGATATTAATGTATAATATACATTAATGCATATTAGTCCCCTTTAAGACTGCAGATATTATTATTCACCTGCCATCCACCATCATCCCTATGGCTAACAAACTTTATATGGAGGCTGCAGGCTCCCCAACCCTACCATAAATTATCTTAGATTTCTCCCTTTCTCAATTACACACAAACAAAAAGGTAGGCACACTTGCTGCCTCTACCTCCTTTTTTCTCATTTGCTTCTTAAGACTTTGCAGTCTGGGTTCCACCCTCAACACTTGACTAAAATTGCTCTCTCCAAAATTACCAATGATCTCTCAATTGCCAAATCGTATGGCAATATTTTTACTCATCATACTTTCCAATCTGCCACATTTGGCACTGTTGGTCAGCCTCACCTCCTTGAAACTCCTCCCTTGTTCTGCTTCCACCTCTCTAACCACTCCTTACCAGCCTCCTCTGCAGGCACATCATCCATATTAAATCCCACGGTGTTTCCCAAAGGTCTGTCCTAGAGCCTCTTCTTTCTACACACTCCTCCCTCTTCTTGGTAACCACATCAGTCCCCACAGGTTTTAACTGTTACCTCTATGCAAATGACTCCCAGCCACACTCTCTCCTCTGTGCCTCAGTCCTAACCACTAATTGTCTACTGCACATTTCTAACTGGATATTCCAAGACATTTCAAACTACGCGTGTCCAAAATAAGAGTTCCTTATCTCTCTCCCAAAACCTACTCCCTTCCAAATGTCTCTACTTCTGTTGAAGTTACCACCATCCTTCTCGTATCCCAGGTTTTCAACTTTAGCATTTTTTTTACTCCCCTTCATCCCACATATTCAACGTTGCCAAATCCTGCCATTCCAACAGCATCACACATCTGACCTCTTCTCTGCATTTATATAGCCATCCCTTTAGTTTAGGCCTTCATGAGTTCTCAAACACATTACTGTAATAACCTCTTAATAGGTCTCCCTGACTCAATCTTGCCCACTCCAATTTGTCCTCTCTCTCTCACACACGGTTGCCAAGGTAATTTTTCTTATGCATAGATCCGACCATGGCATTTTCCTGTTCAATAAACTCCTACTATCCCATTATCTATAGGACAAAATGTAAACCCCATCTCAAGTTTTGAAGCCCTTCCCAACTTGGCCCAAACTATCTTTCGTCTCTTTATGTTACTCACCCTCCCTCACTGTAATCATACAAATCCGGCCAAACTGGCTGCCTGTCTCTCACACATCTCCAATCTCCAGGGTTTTACACTGGCCATCATTTTCATACCTAAAATACACTCCTTCCTTACCTTTACCTCAAAGAATCCCTTTCATTAAGTTATAACTCGACCACCACCTTCTCCATAAAGCCTTTCCTAATTCCACCTACTGCTGTCCCTTTCCCTCCCTACCTCATATTCTGATATATATATATATATATATATATACTCTACCCTGAATGTAAGCACGCATCCACACATACGTCTCCCTTGAATATTGGTATTGTTCCATTTTGGGGGGAGTTTTGCTGCTAGCATCTACATGTTACTTCAGATATAGTAGCCATTTAATGCTTGTTGGTGGATGCACTCTACATTCCCACCAAATGGCATACCACACTTGCTATTCCCCACTCAGCAGCCTACCTACCACATCCATGCCTTGTTTACCATTTGTTCTCCCAAGCCTGGAAAGCATTTCCTCCTCACTTCCACTTCTAAGAATTCATTAAAGGGTCATCTCAGACTTCCATTGCATTATAGAAAGCTTTTTGCATCTAACGCTATGTTTTGTTCATACACTCGCAACAGAATACAAACTCTTTGGAGAGGGATACTGTCAACAATTAGTATAATGCCTCCCCCAACCTCTGAGATATCATTGTTTCTGGGAATATCCTCTACAAATGCAGTTCAGCACCCACTTTACCACAAGAAACTTTTTAAGAGCTGTACTGTACCAAAAGGCTGTATTGTAACTTGCTCAAGACTGCAGCCGAAATGTCAGAGGAAGGACCTGAATCCAAGTCTTCCTGATGCCAAGGCCAACTCTCGAAGCACTACATTGGGCCCTACACATAGTAGGCACTTCATATTGTTAAATTAGACATAAAAATGGAACAGAATGGAATTTCTTGGACAAGAATAAACTGGCAAATTGTATTTACCTTTATAATAAGGCTTCATAGTTCTATAACACTTTTCCCCCCATTAATTGCCTAATAAACTATTTTTTAATATCCATGTTGTCTCAGTTGAAGAGGACAGTTCAGCAAGACTGATCTGGAACTTTTCAGATTAAAAATGGAAACACAACAACCAAATCAACCAAGTTCAAGGCCCTCTTACATCTTCTGGCATTTACCTCCTTTCTCTCTCTCTTCCCCATGACTTGTTATGTATTTTAGCATATTGGGGTCCAAGATACATAGAGGATGGAACAGTAGCTTAAAGACATGTGAATTTTGCCATACCTGAACCAAAGATACACATGGAATGGACTGGTAGCTTCTTAAGGGCACTTACACAATATTTTTCCTCCAGGGTTTTGTTTCTCCAAATATATTGTATTTATTTTCATTAATCAACTCATAACACACCATGGTCAGCAGAGCCTTCTTGAAGGTAAGTATGTTATAGTCATGGTGACTGAGTAACAGTACTAGTAACAATCCAGAGCTTAGGTAACAGAAATACTTGGGTTAAATATTAATCAGTTCCAAACTTCTCCAACAGGATAGTTATAGTAATGAAATTCACAGTTCGTCCAGTCATACAGGTATATAGGGACTTTGGATAATAACCTAACAGGCAAATGAGGTGATTACATGATGGTTAGCCCACACACCAGAAAAATATTTTATTGCAGATATTACCCAAGTTCAGAAATTTTACTGAAGGAGAAGCACTGGCTACCAATACTAATGATCCTTTTTCACTTCTTAGCTAAAAGCAGGTAATTTAATCTTCTGTTCAGCCAGAAATTAAAACAAAATGGAGTAGGTCTGATGCACTCTAACCATGATATCAATTCTTGGAAATGATTCTTTTTAACAGGACAAAATTATAAGAAAAAAGGATAGATTACATTAACCTCATATTCTTCAGATATAACAGGAAAGCTACTAAAGGCAACATTCCGAGGATTCAGAGTAAAAAAATGGATCTTCAGTATCTCCCAAAAACACATTAGTTCACAGGGGTGGGCAACAATGTTCTGTGAAGTTTGGATTCAGTCAAATGGCCACACTTGAGGACCTAGAGGGCCACGTACGGCCTCAAGGCTGCAGGTTCCCCCACCCTTGACAGGAGTTTGTCAACTACTTCCTTCACTCCCCAATTTTTCCTGAGCAGAATCAAAAATTGCTTCAAAACTAACTTAAATCCCAATTTATTTGAAAAGTAGCAATACCTTAATAATCAAGTGACAGAAGGGTAGATGCAGGAGAGAGGTAAAAAACTGAACTGAGGGGCTTATTCTATTAAACAATCATAACACATAATCTGAGCGCTGAAGAAGTTAAAAATCATCTACCTCAAAAATAATTCGAATAAACTTTATTGAAAAGGAAAGGAAGCCAAAAAAGATGGAATGATCTGCCCAACATCACACAGTTGGTTAGTGGCAGAGATGGGAGTAAAAATTAAATCTCCCAACTTCCAATTATCTACTCTTTGCACTATACCAAAATTTCTTTCTGTCTTTTTATACTCGTTTATTGCTAATGATTATGGAATGACCCATGATGAAGTGCCAAAGAAAAGAACCAAAAATCCTAAGGGAACTAGATAATCTTCCTCTGCATAATCAAAGTGACAGGTGATCTCAGGCCTGGAAAAGTTAAGAAAGAATGACCTAGGACACAGATTGTAAGTCCTCATTTCTTCAATTTCACCATGGGTTTCTTGATATTGTTTATTACTGCAGGAACTTACATGTGCCTCTGATTTGTTTTCTATATTACCAGAAGGAATCTATGTTTGATATAGCATGTTGGAACTTAAAACTACTAACCAGCTGAGACATATTGAGGGCCTTCATCACTGGAATCCTTAGAATTATCATCTCTAAAGTAGTCAGAGATCCCCATTGACACAGCCATGTCACATATCCAAATCTTACCCAGAATCACACTTTGCAAACAAACAGTACAAATTATAAAGTAAAGGTAAAATGCTGTATTGCATCTGCATTATGACGTAAGCAGGTCACTGCTAATCTTCTTGTCTGGTTGATTTTCAAAAGCCAAAGTCCAAGTTATAAAGGAATATGCAAGCCCCACAATGTAAAGGATAGAATGAGTTGATTAAATACAGACAAATGAAACAATTCCTACTTCTAGTTTTTAAGAGTTAACCTGTATTTACTCTGCAACACAGTTTAAGGTAATAAGAAATGGTAATAAGTTTAATAAATGCTTTATGCTGACATTCCATTAACTGAGTATCACAGGATTACTGTGAAGGAAGCACTTTGTAAAGTGTAATGTCACATATGATCTAACTGTTATTATTCCAAGAGGATCCATAAATGTATTTTACAGTACTGAGTATGATGAACTGTAATGTCATCAGATGCATAAATGAATATTAATAATTACTCATAATCTGAAATACTTTCAACACAATCTACAAACTCCAATTAATATGAAAATAAGATTTTTTAAAAACATACTTGACTGCTCAAAGAATAAACAGAAATGCAGCTTCATCATCTTTTAAAATATAAACACAGGAATTTCAGATCACTGGAAAAGGCTTTTATTTCACCATAAAAATGCAAACTGGAATAAACACAACCTTTCATAACCCAAAGGTTACAACTACTTTAAAGTATTCCTGAGCTTCATCTTGAGAAGCAAAAGATTATAAAATGTAACAAGTTTGCAGCCTTGAATCGGTTTGAAACATTGCAAGTAAAAATAATTTAGCAAAACAGCTTCTTAAAAAAACCACGCACACACTAATTTGTACTAGAAACAAAAGCTTTTAACTAACTTTTTACTCTCAATTATTTTAATTTGTAAAAAGTCAATGTTTCAGAAGTAATGGAGCATCTCCAGACCACTTTGTCTCATACTCCCACTTACTGGAATCTTTAAAAAGTATAGTGCATTTGCATTTTCAATTTTAAAGGAATTCTACCTATGTTTCATATATGGCTTACTATGCCATGATCATTTTGTTCCCACATCTTTCCACCACCACCTCCATGTTTCTGAATCAGTTAAATATAAAATAATATCAAACTAGCAAGTTCTTTTTTTCTTTTAAATGTCCTGTAAGATTTTGTGGTTGTTCATAACACTTAACATTGGCAGCTCAGCTCATCTCAAGTTCAATTAGATTTGCCCTTTTTCTGCAGTACAATTTGACTTCATTGAGGGCATAAAGAATTTTTAGTCAAGAATTTTGCATACATTTATGTAGTAGGCCTGGAATTCTTAAACTGTCAGTCTAAACATTTCTCCTGATTAAAAGAGGATTGGTGACATAAAGCTATCAGATCAAAATATTTAAAAGGAAAAAGGAGAGCTAATGAAAAACAAATTACCAACACAGTTGAAACTGAAGCACAAATAATTATGCAATCTTAAAAAAAAGAAAATAAATTTCCAATGTAATTGCATTTCCTTTCACAAAGGAGTTCACTTTACATTCACTAAGCAGAGATTCAGTTTTCTTAGGGTGGTCAAGAAGCCAAAAACTTCAGAACCTCTTGCTGGTCCTGGTCTATCCTCTAAGTGGGCCTTAAAAAGGCAGAGTCCTTTACTACCTGCTCCAAGTACTCCTGTGTTTGCTCAGGGAGCGGGACCTCCCTCGCCGACTGCGCTTCCTACCCACACTTCTTCTATCCCGGCTTCTCTCCCTTCGACTGTATCTGTCTCTGCTGTAGGACCTCCGGTACCGAGACCTATCTGGGCTCACGCTTCTTCGGTGAGGACTATAATCTTTGTAAGAGTGTCTTCTATGGAGTCGCCTCTCTTTTCTTTGTCTTTCGTCCTCTTTACTCCCATCCCTTCTATGCCTGCTCCTCTCCCTTTTATGTCGCTCCTCGGTACTTCTGTCTCTGCTGGACCGACTTTTTCCCTTACTTGGTTCTCTATTACATTTGTCTTGTTCAGAAGATGAATCTTTTTTGGGTATGTTCTGGTCACAATTAGATGTACCCTTCTGTTGCTGATTATTGGCAGGGATACAAGAGAGCACACCTGAACATTTTTTTTCTGTACAGCTTTCACTCGTAATACAGTTAAGTTTCTTACTTTCTTTGCACTGAGCTTCTTCACTTAAGTTGCCATTCACATTTTTGGAATTAAAATTACTCTCCTGATTCGATAGCATTTCTCTCTGACAGATCTGAGCTGGCTGAGCCATGAGGGAATGCAAGGAGGTAGAAGTAACACAGCTTGAAGACACCGACTGTATGATGTCTATAACCGGTTGTAAAAGGGCAGAATGAGATGCCACCGCTTCTTCCTTGTTCTGCTGTGTCTCATCTATTTTCTTGCTCAATAAAATATTTAACAGTCTCTCCCTTAGTTCTTTCTCTTTCCTCTGGAGTCCCAGAGCTCGCTCTTTCTCCTCCTCCACCCGTCTCAGTTCAGCCTCCTGAAGTCGTCTTCTCTCCTCAAGTTGGTGAAGGCGGATTTTTTCTTCTTTCTGTTCATGCTCTAGTAATTTTACTGCCTGAAAACAATAAAGGGAAGGAAGAAACTAAATTAGAAAACAAAAGTTATTCTAGAACCTAGTGTTCAGATGATAGCTGTAGAGATGTATTTTGAAGAACAAAATTTACTCGATGGCCCATAACTGATTTTTAACAAATGTTGGCCCAGAGCAAAATGTCATAAATAAAAATGGTTATGGCTTCTCCTGAGGTAATATAAGCACTATATTAACACCTGAAAGATTCCTTCTGTCCCTTCTGAAGTGTTTGTGTTTTCAAACTATGAGAATACTATTTAATCATTACTTTCAGTAGCATTAAAAAGTAATTACTTCTGTACCTAAGTCTTCCCAAAATGTGTACCACCATAAGAGATCAAGCTTGTTATGTAATAAACATTCACCAGGGTAAAAAAGTTGGTAAAAATGAGAAGCTAATATTATAAAGGCATTGGAATACAAAGCTTTCTTTACTACCTCAACTTCCTGCATTTAAAGAAATTTTCTTTTCCTGAAAGACATTTTAAAAACCATTAACAAAATGTGCAACAAGACTGAAACAAAGGAAGTGAAAATTTCCTAAATGTTAGAAAAGACTGAAATGGAGGACAAGGAGAGGGTAAATTATCTTCATGTAAAAAAATATTTTAAAAGATTCTATAATTTACTCAGCCTAGTGTTTCGTGCTATCAAGGATACACTGTAATTACTCTCTTAGGCTGCTGTCAGCTGTAAGATTCTAAGTTTCTAATATGAAAAATCACTAACTACTGTCACTACCACAACCCATTTCCAAACCTATCTGGCAATGAGACCTAAATTCTATTACCCAGGTCTTCCACCTGCACTCCTTATCTTAAAAACTACTCTCAGTACTACTGAGAATTATTGTGATAAAAAATGCAAGCTTTATCGACCAAAATACACTATCGATGAGACGAATAACACTCATGAATATGAGTGTTAAGATCCACAGGAATAGATCCACTCATTTTTTTTTTGTCATTTCCTCTTTACTAGGGAGAATGAATTTGTTCCAGTGTCTTCTCCACAGCTGATTAGATTCACTAATTTCCTTAAAAGCATGGCTGAAGTAGCAGGAAAGAAAACAAAAGGAAATGCTGCTGTCCTGCCTTATCTCTACATTACAGACAAACTGAAAAAAAGTATTAGAAACCAAAAGGGCAGTTGGTGAGAGGAGCACTTGATGCTGTCACAGAAAGTTCAACATAATATTACCTTTGCTCTACTCAGCAGTTCGGCAATTAATCTTATTGACTGAAGATTTCTTTGCGCCAACAATAATTTTCTCTCCTCTAATTTTATCTTCTCTTGTAATTTTTTCTGCTCTTCTGCTTGTATCTTCTCTAGTTTTTTCTGATTTCGACGGACTTCACGGTCTTTTTGTTTTTGTTCTCTCTTACGGAGCTTCTCTTCTCGTTTTCTTTCTCGTTCCAACTCCTCTAATTCTTTCTGTTTTCTAAGTAAAATAAATCAAATGTTCTGTTAAAAAAAAAGTATCCTACAGTGCCAAACTGATGCTTCTTTCAAATCTATTTTCCTTTAGTATATTATATGCCACAGTATATTAAGTAATCATGAAATTTCAGAATCTGAAAACTGTCCATATGTTCACAGAATGTACCCTGCAATAATAATAATAATATTACCCAGAGATAAGGTCCATTTGCAGCATCAAGACTGAAACTCTATTATGCTTTTTCAAGGACAAAACTGCTCTATTATAATACCCTCTTACTTCAAAAATTGAGAACACTGACAAGTGTGACAAAGTGCCGCACGTTGTCTTAATTGCCACCATCCATTCCAGCCATGGCACTTTTATCTTTATCACCTGATGTCTTAAATTCTTTGCCATCACACACCAGGCCTCAGTTCTGACTGAGCCTGTGGTGAAATATGACAGTTAAATTATCAGTATGCATGAATCCAAACTCCATTACCCACCATTCTCCAATGGCAAAATGAGAACTGAGTTTCTGTGTCAACTGATGGTGTCTGGTTCCTGACTCAACGAATGGCACTAAAGTAATCCACGCCCCCTTGTCACCCCCCCCCCCCAAACAATTAACAATAAGAACAATGGTACAAGCTCTTCGGTGCAGCAATCAAGGTCAGAAGTGTCAAATGCAAAACTCTCAAATGGCTCAAACTAGACTAAAATATAATTTGGAAAATTTAGCAAAATAACATCAAAAAAACAATAAATGGTAGGTAATTTGTGTTTTTCTAAGTCAATATGGGGCACACAAGGATTCTTTGCTACTTGAGTTTCCTACAACTGATTAAGACATTGTTTCTTCTTCTGCATTCCAACCAATGAGCTTAAGTGTGATTACGAAAGAGTTCCCAAATGTGCTTACTCATACAATTTGTCAATAAGGAGATAAACATGAAAGACTTTTTACTGGAGCTACTGATAGTCTGTCCAAAAAAAAACTTAGTGTGTCTGAACAGTGTTAAAGAATAAGGACTATATGTATTATTCCATTAAATCACTCAAAATTCTGGGGTAATTATGAGGTATCTGAAGTATCTAAAAATAACAATAACTCTGGTATTAAGGAGAATGATTTAAAATACTTCCATAAGATGACATTTTTTAAATTCTAAGGTTTCAATATAGAGATTATTTGCTCACTTAAAGTGTCCTAGAATACTTAAATGTTACTCAGCAACCCTAATTACATTCAACAAATACTTACCGAGCACCTGCAATGGCTTAAAGCACAATGCTAGACACCACAGATGAGTAAGACATACATTGATCTCAAGTACCTTTCAACAGCACTTTTTATAACATAAAACTCACAAAATACTTTCATAAGCACGATCTCATTTTACTTTTCATACCCCTGTGAACTAGGTAAAGCATAAATTATCCCCACTTGACAAATGAAGTAACAAAATGAGATGAAATCCTCATTCAAGTGCACATACATAAATGGGAAAGGATTCAAAGCTGGGTCTTTTGACCACAAAGTCTGACGCTTTTTTCCATTACTGGATACTGAATAATAGTATGCAAATAGCTATTTATAATGCAAAATATGATAAAGGTCATAAGAAGGTCCCAAGGAAGCAGGCACATCCAGTTTAGCCAACAGCTTAGGAAAATTAGGGCTAAGAATAAGGAAAACTTAGCTATGTAGATGAAGGCAGATGCAAAATAACATTCTGAAGCCTTTGCACCCCTAAGCACTTTATAAGTGAGATCTCAGAAAAACCAGCCTGCTATCAGCCACCATTCTCCCTGCTCCATATTCATTCTTATTAAGCATTAACTACCTAACACATCTGTTCATGGACAGCATTTCCACACCTCTAGTCTAGAATCAACAAAGCCTACTACAACATAGCAAGGGCCGATGAAGACAGGATTTACCATGAAGTAAAACTTACAAGAGACTTACACTGTGTTTTGGAAGGAAAAAAATAAATAAAACAAATGATGCTGAAGACCCACATCAACCAAGTATAAAACCCTTCTATTAAACAAAGTGGGCAGGCAGGCGGCATGGTGGATAAAGTGCCAGGTCTAGAGTCAAAAAGCTTTACCCTTCTGAGCTTAAACCAGGCCTCAGTCATTTACTAGCTCTGTGACCTTGGGCAGACACTTTACCCTGTTGCTTCGTCTTCATAAAATTAGCTGGAAGAGGACATGGCAAACCGATTGTCAAGAAAATTCCAAATGGGGTCACAAAGAGTTAGACGTGCCTGGACAACAACTAAACAGCAACAAATGGCGAAACCACAGTGAATTCATTCACATGAGTAAAAAAAAGCACTTTGAATACAATCCAAACATTATCATTCAGGTGTGAATTCATCTCGGTCATTTTGTTCTTTTTTCCTCCCAATACTTTTTCCTCTAATCACGTCACCACTGTCAGCCTCTTATGAGAAAAAAGACAGAAGACAGAAGTGCAACATCAAATCACTAGCCTCTGATGCTATTTCCTTAGTCTATCACACCAAACTGTCAGGATGTTTTATGTTTAATTACACTATTAAAGATTCTCTTTTTACTAAGATGTTGACATATGATAATCGTTTTCAGATAAATACATTTTTTTAAACTGAAAATGAAAATCTATGCTTCGAACTAGTTATGCAGATTTTTCCCGACAGCTCAAGAACAGACACACTTTCAGTATTGGTTTACAGAAAATCCTGCTCCCAACATACTATAAATTCTTATCCTGGGAACAACTACATTCTTATATACTGTAGATATTACAGCCAAAAGTAATATACTAGAATAACCAGGTGGTACAGGGGACAGAGCACTATGCAGGGATCCAGAAGTCCTGAGTTCAAATCCGAACCCAGACCTTCATTAGCTGTGTGACCCTGAACAAGTCACTTAAACTTCTGCTTGCCTCAGTCTCCTTAACTGTAAAATGGGGATAAGCACCTCCTTTGCAGGGTTGTGAGGATGCAATGAGATAATACTTGTAAAATATTAGCACAGTCATCAGCACATATTTGGGGCTATATAAACTGCTTGTTTCCTTCCCCTTTTTAGAAAATCTGTTGTTTTTATTATCTATTAAGGTATCAGTTTCGGGGGCAGCTAGGTGGCGCAGTGAATAGAGCACCGGCAATAGAGTCAGGAGGACCTGAATTCAAATCTGGCCTCAGACACTTGATACTAGCTGCATGATGTTGGGCAAGTCACTGAACCCCAACTGCCCTCCAAAAAGCAAAAAAAAAGAAAAGAAAAAAGACGAATTCATTCTCAAAAGTCTTTATCTTGTGGAAATAGAGAAATCAGACTTACACAAATACAGTGCTAATACTTTCTCAGACCTTGAAGGGCACCTTACACAGGGACCCCTCATTTCCCTGCACTCCGCTTTACTAGGCTTTGCAGATGCTACTTTTTTTTTTAAACAAACTGAAGGTCTGTGGCAATCCTGCCTCAACCAAATCTATCAGGGCCATATTCCCAACAGCATGTGTTCACATTATGTCTCTGCAACATATTTTGGCAATTCTTATATTTCAAACTTTTACATTATTATTTTATATCTCATGGCAATCAGTGATCTCTGATGTTAGTAATGTAATTATTTGGGGGCCCCATGAATCACACACATAAAAGACAGCAATCAATGTTGTATGTGTTCTAACTGCTTCACTGACCAACCATTCCTCCATCTTTATCCCCCTCCTTTGGCCTCCCTAAGATAACAATGTTGAATACTGAAATATACTGAATATTACATTAACTTAGTTGATAAAGTAGTGGTGGGGTTTGAGAGGATGGTCTCCAATTTTGAAACAGAACCACATTACAGAGAAATCTATCACGAAAGGAAGGATCAAATTGATGCAGCAAACTTCACTGCTGTCTTATTTTAAGAAACTGTCAGTCACTCCAACTTTCAGCAACCACCACTGGATCAGTCAGCCTCCATCAACATCAAGCAAGACCCTCCACCAGCAAAAAGGTTACAAACTCACTCAAAGCTCAGATAATGGTTAGCATGTTTTAGCAATTAAGTATTTTTAATTAAGGTATGTATATTTTTTAAGGTGTAATACTATTTCACACTTAAAGCAGACCACAGTATGCTGTGTGAACATAACTTTTATAGGCACTGAGAAACCCCAATATTCGCATGATCTGACTGATCATGATAGTCATTTTATCATGGTGGTCTGGAACCAAACCTATATCTCTGAGGTATGCCTGTACTCATATGCAATTATCATGATCATGAGAGTGGGATTGTGCCTTATTTTTTATCCTTTCTCAAACACAAGGTTCTGTTTATGATGCACTTAACAAATGTTAAATTGAACTAAATTAATTTGTAGTCTAGTTGAAAATACTGGTTAACTGACTCTATAAAGATAAATATTTAGGGGAAATATTACTGATACTACCCCATAGCCTACACAGCTAAGTAATTTGTTTTGACTTAAAAGAACTCTCCATTCAAAAATTCAGCTTTACTTTATACTGATTCTTTGCTACCTGATATGGGGTTCATATCTAGCATTGAGTGAGGAACAAGGAAAGAACTGAGCGATGGAACTGAAGAAGCTGGATAACCAAACCTTCACAGTACGGCTTCATTTTGGAATATGAAATATATACTATGTAAATGTAGTTAAGGAGAGGCAAAGCCAAGAGAGCAGAGAAGAGGCAAGGACTCACCTAAGCTCTCCCCCAAATCCCTCCTAACAACTATAAATAATGCCTCAAAACAAATTCTAGAGCAACAGAACCCATAAAAGGAAAAGTGAAACAATTCTCCAGCTGAAGACAACTTAGGTCAGCAGAAAAGGTCTGTTGCACCAAGGTGAGAATGGACTGCAGTAAGGTACGCCCCAGCTAAAGGCCTGGGGTTGACTGAATCAGTGGCGTCTGTGGCAGTTTGTGGACCTCTTAACCCACAGTCACTAAAGAGGTCAAACAACTGGTCCGAAGGAGATTACAGGGGTCTCTTGGCGAGCATCAAGGGCAGGATACTACTGCATTGCCCATATTTGAATCTGGGTTGCAGTCCCAGGTCAGTCCCAGGGTAAGGAAGAGAACTAGCACACCAGACCTCAGGGGAGCTAGGACCCTGGTCACAGTTCTGGGCACTGAAATCAGCACTTGTGAAAACTTTCATGAAAGGAAGTGTCAATCAATGCAGCAAACTTCACTGTTTTCTCATTTTAAGAAATTACCACAATTATCCCAACCTTCAGCAACCACCACTGCACAGTACAGGAGAATAGTAAATACATCTCTACCTAGATCATACCACTTTGGAAGAACCAAAAACTTACAAGTCCCAAGAATTACCTCTGAAAACAGCTGCACAAAAAATCGGAAGCTTGTGACAGTTGTTTCCTCTACTCTGAAAACAGAGCCCTACTTTAGCACAGAGATAAAAGGCAAGAAATGGGCTAGGAAAACAATTAAACAGCAGAAAAAGATCCTGACTATAGGAAATTACTACGGTGACAGGGAAGGTCAAAACACAAAGTCAAAAAACAACAAAGTCAAAACTCCTACACCCAAAGCCTCAAAGAAAAATATGAATTGGGTTCAGGACATATAGGAGCTCAAAAACGATTTTTAAAATCAAGTTAGAGAAGTAGAGAAAAAATAGGGAATAGAAATGGGAGTGAGTGATACAAGAAAACCATGAAAAATGAGTCAACAACTTGGTAAAGGAGGCAAAAAAAAATAATGAAGAAAACAATACCTGAAAAAACAGAATAGGCCAAATGGTAAAAGAGGCACAAAAATCCAATAAAGAAAAGAATGCCTTGAAAAACAAAGTTGGCCAAATGGAAAAATTTATACGAAAATTCACCTAAGAGAAAAATACCTTAAAAAACAGAATGGCATTGGTTTTGTTAGTGCAAAACCTTTTTTTGTTTTGATTAGAGAAATGCAAATTAAAACAGCACTGAGCCACCACCTCACACCTATCAGACTGGAAAGGACAAAAAAAAGGACAGTGATGGATCTTTGAGGGGATATGGGAAAATCAGGACACTAACGAACTGTTAGCGGAGCTGTGAACTGCTCCAACCGTTCTGGAGAACAATTTGTAACGATGCTCAAAGGACTATAAAAGCGTGCATCCTCTTTAATCCAGCAATACCACCATCCAAAAAACAAGCTAACAAAAAGGTAAAGGACCTACATGTACAAAAACTATTTATGGAGGGGGACGGAGGCAAAATGGTGGCGTAAAAGCAGCAAGGATCCGCAGCTCCCATGCAGCCACCCAAAATAGCCATAAAATATGACCCTAAACAAAGTCTAGGACTCTCAAACTCACAAAAATACAGAAAACACATCTCTCGCTGAAGGCAGTTCGGCAAGAGGGTCTCACTGCACCTGGCCGGGAGCCAAGCCCAGCACAGCCTGAAAGCGAAAAGTGGCCAGGCCTCACGGCAATCCGGGAGAAGCCGAGCCTAGCAGAGCCTCAGTCAGTCTCCAAGAGAGATCTACTGCACCTCCAGCAAACTCCACATCTAGTAAGGCGTGAAAAACAAGACTTAGAGAAAGGCAGCTCGGCAGGAGGGGCTCATCCAGCAGGCCAGGAGCCTAGACAAGCCCAGCCTGAAAACCAAAACAGTGCGCCTCCTAAGCCAAAGCGTGAGTCTACCCCAGGGAGCAGATCTACAGCACGTGGAGGGATTTTCACATCTAGCAAGCAAGAATTACAGAAGGTCAGTGAAAGTGGAACTTTGAAACTTAATATGGTGGAAGAAAGAGCAGTTCGGCCAATCTGCCCCTTAGGCAAGGAAGCAGTGGGGGAAGGGCAGGAACTACTGTAACTGGCGGCAGCCCCCACTGGGCTGATTCACAGCCTCTGGCCTGTGACCCCGGCAGGCAGCTGAGTCAATTGATCAGGGCCAAGTGCTCTTGCGTTGAGTGGCCTGGATCTGGATTGTGGTCTTTGGTGGTTGTCCTGAGGTGCGCCTTCAGCAAGTCAAAACTGGGGGGGGGCTACAACACCCCCCTAATAGCTCCAGCAGCTGGGAAAACCCCAGCAATTTGGAACAGAGCTTTCCCCCCTGGAAGCAGAGTTCCACAAAGCTGAAAAAAAAAAAAACCCAACCAATTAATTGACTGGTCAACACGTGGAAAAGGAAGCAAAATAAGAACAGCAATAAAACTCTAGAATCCTTTTTTGTGGACAAAAAGGACCAAAGTATAGAACAGGAGGAAGATAACACAGTCAGAACTCCTACGCCAAAAGCTTCCAAGACATTTGAAGAATGCCTAGAAGCTATACATCAACTGAAAAAGGACTTTGAAAACCAAATAAGAGAAGTGGAGGAAAAACTGGGAAGAGAAATGAGAATGATGCGAGAAAATCATGAAAAGAGAGTCAACAACCTGACTGAAGAAAACAACACTTTAAAAAATAGATTAACTCAAACGGCAAAAGAGGCCCAGAAAGCCAATGAGGAGAAAAATGCCTTAAAAAGTCAAATTTCCCTGATAGAAAAAGAATCTCAAAAGCATTCTGAAGAGAATCATTCCTTCAGAATTAGAGTGGAGCAAGTAGA